>CM057452.1:773205000-773875000 GCA_016271365.2 Neoceratodus forsteri | reverse complement strand
GTGTAGTTGCTGAAGGTGTCAGGACTTAGGTGCTAGGACACCTCCTATACCAGAATCTGGTGTAGGGAACCTGGCACACCAGGCTTCAATGCAAGCTGCTGTTTGTCACAACTTGCAGTGATTGAAGCCCCCTTTGACAATACAGCATAGAAAGCATAGGTTCAAACTGTTTTTTGAGGCGAGGTAGATGGCTATTTCACCACCCCTCATTGCTCAGTCCTGATGAACAATGACAAAACTGGAAATGGTGACAGAAGAAATAAGAGATTCTGGGTGACAGCCAAGACTCCAAGATCACCAACACTTCAGGTGTGAAGTTAACCATGAGTAGTTGCAACAGTTCTATCTTAAAAGAAGGTTATGGATGTTTACATGGGACACTCTCAAACTTTTGGGGAGAGTGGAAGAAGCTGAGGTTGAGATCAGTATCACCTGCAATTATAAGCAACAAGGTAATGAGCAAGTTTAGCGATTCTATGATCCACTTAGGACAAGAAGAGTGAGGAGAAGATTATGTTTAGGGAGTTTTGAGGGTTGGAGGGATCTGAGGATTTCCAGCTGAAACCAAGGAGATGTGTTATATCCATAAACCCAGGATTTGTATAGCCCTTCCCATTTAGTTGATCTGCCAACTTCCTGTAATTAAGAATTTTTGCATAAACACAAAAGATAAAACCAACAGGTACATAGAATTTTGGATATGTAGATACTCATAGATTCTAGCATTTCAAATTGACCCATTTCAGACAAAAGGAATAAACAAAAAGTAACAAAAAATTAATGTGGGAGAATGACTTCACTTTATCCCTCCCTTAAGTCCCCCCTTTCTCCCCATCTCAGATTTTGGAAGGTAGAAAGCAATTGTTACTGAGCAGTCCAGGTTGCTATAGGGCATTAGTTCTCAAGCTTTGTCATAGTGAGCCTTCCCCAACCTATAGAAAATATCTTGAGGCTCCCCTAATATTGAAATAATCTTGGGTCCCCATGTAGAAAAATTGCATATTTTGCACTGTTTATCAGGAATAAAGTTAAACTCCTTTGAGTAATTGGCTTTCATTTTATTAAGCTTATTGTTTAGCACCCCATTGTAAGTCATCCCCCTTTCAGGCCAGCCTACGTGTTCTCTTGTTTTGACTCTCAACCCATTGTTATTCCTTGTTGCAGTACCTTCATGGGTGACTGTGTTCTGTCCATTTCCCCTTTATGTGGAATAACCTTACTACCCACCTCTGCCTCTTCCCCTCTTATCCTACTCTTAAGCAACTTCTCAGGGATCATTTTTTCTCTACTGCTGTTTCTCTTAGTACCTCTCTGCTTAACCCTTGTATTTGGGCAGTTCAGCCACAGTCTAATTGGTCAATTGTTATCTTTCATTTTTTCCTTACTGTTCCTATTTGTTTGCATTATTGTTCATTTCATTCACTTAACTGTTTTGCAGTTACCATTCTTTTAAATGTATTTACTCCCTACCCATCCTGGGTACATCTGAAATGTGCCTTGACTCAATGTGCCTTTCCTGGACACCAATTTGTAAATAAATACATATATTCACCTACTATTGTCCTCTTCCAGTTTTGCCTCATTCCTTCACACAAAAAACCTAAAACTCAACATTTTAATATACTTTTTCATACTTCCTTGAGCCTCCCCTAGAAAAGGTTGGGGCCTCCCCAGGGAGGCTGACCTCATCATTTTAGAAACCCTGCTATAGGGAATAGGTGAGGTACCCATCCCAAAGTCAACAGCATAGGAAAACATTAAGGAGTGCAAGTTTGATTTACATATCCTTTCATGAGACCAGCAAGGATTTTTTTACAAGCTGTGCTAAGCTGTTTTAAAGAGAAAGTATACTATTTTGTTTATGTGGTGCTTTAACAAAGCAAACTAAGAAAAGTACACCAAGGTGGAAAATAATGAGTTTTCTCTCCTATTGTACAAATACTGAAACAACAAAACTACTCCCAACTCTATCAATCCCTGAAGAAGCAGACAGGGTAGAATGTGCTTCCAGCAGAAGCATATGTCAGCAACATCTGACAAAATGATTACAAACTGGCATAATTTATCAGCATTATTGTTTTTCCAGATACCAGGAGAGTCCACTTCCCCTTTAACTCTCTGTCTCCATTTTAGGGCTGCAGGGGGTTGAGCACCTATGGTCAAAAAAGATAGATCTTTTTGACTGAACAACAGTGTAGGCTTGCCTCACAGTCACCTCCACATCCATGATGCAGTCTGCTCTCTCCATTTGCAATCATTCAGCACTATTTTTCTTCTGTCAGTTCAGTGAAGTTACACTTGCAGAGGTCATGGCGGAACACGGCACAGTCCACCGTGTGCAAGATGGCTGCCAAACTGTATTGCACATGAGTGACTGCTTGTGCATTCACAATAGAGTTTGGCAGCCATCTTGCACATGGCAGACTATGCTCTGTTCTGCTGTGACCTCCACAAGCAAGAATGCAGAGGAACCATTCTTTAGTTTTTAAGATATATTTTTCCTCCACCCACCCAACCCTCCTTTCAGCACTCACTCCATCCCCCCAGAAACATAACAGTGGCACTGGAGGTGCCCAATGCACCAGTGTCGAGATCATGAATGCTCAGTACTATTTTTTAACCATGTAAAAAGAAAACCATCCTTTGTTGTCTTTAACGACCATTACTGTGCTCCCACTCAACCCTACCACTTATCCCCCACCACCCCACAACCTCCCACACCCTTATTTATCCACGAGGGGTCCAATGCCATAATCCTGTCTGGACTGTAGACTACAAACTGAAGAAACAGGTATGATGTTCAATGTATTTTAATGGTGTTTTGAACTTAATGACATAACATGGCTATTTTTGCATATTTTTGGCCCAGATATTCAATATTCCTTTTTTGGGGGCCCCGTCTCACGAACAATTGCACTGACATTAGGCAAATATGTCCCACATGTGATTTTGTGGTCCTGCATGAAATCACCTTTCGGTCAGGAGTTGAAAATCTGCTGCCCTTGTTCTTGAGGTGGGGTCATAAGAAGGCTATGTTGAAAATGCAGTGTGAAAATATACAAACAACAACAAAGATAGTGTATGAACCTACACTATATTTTGCAAATGTTGGCTCATAATATTGGAAATGATCAATATTTTTACCCCCAAATTCACAACATAGCTATATCTTTACAGCACCTCTTGAATGTGACAGCTGTCATTTTTCAAATCCTAAACAAAATGTTTTTCACATCCCAAAAGATGTTTTTGCTGTCCCTGCACAAAATCATCTTTTGGATAGAAGCTGAAAATTTTCTCTGCCCTTGTTCATGAGGCAGGGTCATAACAAGACTAAATCGTAGTAGCCACTGACATGGTCAAATATTTTTAGATATTTTACGAAATTTCTAATGAGTTTCTCTCTGCTGCCCTTACTGTGGAAATGAAGAAAGCAGCAGATTTCTCTAGAAATATCACATAAATTTCAGGAAATATACGACCATCTCTTTGGCTGTGACTATATATTGAAAATATGGTGAAAAATATATACAAAAAAAAAATATATGAGGATATGATGAATTTTGCAAATGCTGGCTTGTAAGTTTGGTAACATTAAATATGTTATCCCAAATTTTCAACATGCTATTTCTTTACAACAACTCAGGAATGAGACAGCTGTCATATTTCAGCTCCTGTCCAAAATGTGTTTTTGTATTCCGAAGGTGATTTTACAGTCCCTGTGTAATATCACCTTTAGGCCAGGAGATGAAAATGTTCTCTGCCCTTCTTCATGTGATAGGGTCATAACAAGGCTATTTTGAAAATTTGGTGTACAAATATTAGAAAAACAACACATTTATAAGCCTGTGTTACATTTTGTGAATGCAGGCTTGTAACTTTGATAATTTTCAATATTTTAACCCCAAATTTCTTGTCTGCAGCCCTATCAGTTCTGGACAGATTTAGTTTTTTTGCTTACTACAGCTCTCTCTTTCTACTTCTCTCTCTCTCTGAACCAAAGAGGGGGTGCTTTCAATCTACACTTTCTGGAAGAGAAAGAGAAAGAAAAATAGATTGCAAACTGTTCCTGTTACTGTTAACTCTTCTCTCTTACTATACTGTAGAGGAGAAAGAGTAATCCTGATTAGCACTGTCAATGCTGCAACTGATAAATGCTGGCAAACATTTTATTTGTAAGCCTTAGTTCACTCTAACTAAGTAAATGGTGCAGGCTATAGTCCCACTGTTTGGAAGAAACAGCAAAAACAGCTGCCTTGTCTCTCCCAAAACACCCAAATTCATGCTGTCTGTTTTATTTATTTCTGTTATAACCTCCATGCACTAAATAAGAAGGAAAGGGAAAATTGAAAGAAGGCTTAGGAGCCCAAACATTAGAGGGTGGGGGAGGGTAGGACTGTAATGAAGGGGTAGCATTCCCAGATTGCTATCCTGTGAACCAGAGAGAGGGACATGGCAGAGGGGCAGAATGACAGGAAAGAAGGGCTATGACCAAAAGAGACATAGGTAATTCTTGTCTTTTAATTTACATCAATCTATTTTATGTGCTGGATCTCACATTAATAGAGTGTTACCTCAGAAATACCTCAACCTAGTATCAAAAGGGTTGGTGGTCCTTGTTGAAGTGGTATCACTTGTTACTAACACCCCTTTCCTGTAACCTCCTAAAGTAATAGGGCATGTAACCCTAACCCTCTAACAAGAGGTAAGGAAATCCTCTACACCTGGGAGTACAGAAATCATTTGTGTATGGCAAAAATGGATGGTACTATAAAAGAAAGACTGTTTGCACCCCTGCCCCCTTCTTGAGAGTTCTTCAACAGTGGGGTCACTTGATAAGCAGTTTTTTTTTTCAAAATATTAGGAGCTACTTTTGAAAGATTTCTTGCTAATAAATGCCCTAATGTTACACTGTATTCAGGCTTTTTAGTTATAAATGTATTGCAGAAAACATCTGCACTAGGGCAGAAGTCTGACATTATCAGCATAAAATCTAAACACAAATTCATGACAGCTGAATGGCCATTCTTATGGGACTTATTTCACAGACCAGATTTGTTAGATTCATACATACTGTAGCTGTATGTTTTTGTGTGTCGAGTATCCCATAAAACATGACTTAAAAAATTAATTTCTCATTTTGAACTACAGAGTATAAATTTTTATGAAAATATCCTTTCCAGTTTATCTTTATTGCTACACTTGAGTAGTAGTGACACCATCCATCTAATTAAAGGGTGAGAGAGTGAAATAGACCCAAAGTAGCATCACTAGGGACAATGCTGTACTTCCTCACTCTTAATCATTCATCCATAAAATATACAGGGCGGGATGTAGCATCTTACAAATACCAATTTAGTTAGTGCCTAATCACAGCTACTTCATCAAATGCCACAGGAAAACCACAGTGGGTACTCCTCTTCAAAACAGGGGACATTCTGCAAGTAATTTCAAGTCCCAGCAGGGATGCATAGCTGGATAAAAATAAAAGCTAACTGTAATTGAAAATTGCATTGCAGCTTTCTACTGATTAAAATGAAGTTTAGTTTCTTGATATCCTGCTCTGCAATTAAATCAGTTTCACTCAGCCCATGACATATTGCCTCATAGCCTGGAACAGGAAAGCTTCTCAGGCACAAAATACCCCTCTGTTTTAATACTTGATGCTCATTTACAGTATACAACCAGGAGCTCCATGATAAAGCCCTTGCTGTGCAGCTGCAAAGCCATAACTTTAGTGATAGGTACCTACAATTTAAAGATTGATGGCAAGCAACATAGAATGCACTTTGTATTTCATTTCCACATTTAAGATTTATTCCCCCAAAACTATATTTATTTATTGAAAGATTGATATGCATGAGTGGGCATCACTGCCTTATCTCTGAGTTCTCAGAAAAACAGCTTTCAAAGGAAAACTGTAGGATGCCTTTTCAATCACAGGATACTGTTCTGCATGCCAAAATAACAAACTATTTGAAAATCTCTGTATATACAGTAGAACAATAATTAGGTTACTATAACTTCATATCTTAAAATATCAGTAAAAAATATGCAAGGCTGAAAGGAGATATTTTGCCACTCTAATTAAAAATCATATCATCATAATAATGTGTTTAAAAGATTTAAAAAGAGATGATAGGGAGACATCCACACAGCATAGATATTTATGCAGCATTTATGAACTGGCATTTAGGTGTTTTATTTTACTGCATATAGCACTAATGGTGATATATGTTGCTTGACAAATTTGTTTATGCAACACCAATTAGAAGCTAATTTGCAGGATATGTTTTATTACAGAGTTTTTGTTTATGGCATGCCTACTATCAAAATAACAAGATACAAGATGCTTGATATACATCAGACTGTCTTTCTTCCTCTCTCTCTCTCTCTCTCTTCTATCTATCTATCTATCTCTCTATCTATCTGTCTGTCTCTCTGTCTGTCTGTCTATCTGACTGTTGGATATACCATGGCACTACCAGAAATATATATGCTCCTGAGTGTAGTTTTATCTCTGACATCAGCAGTGGCATAGCCACAAGTGATGCCAAAGGTCAGACTGCATGAGGGAGAAATAACATAGCTATTTCTGGTACAGGCTACAGCATATTCAATTTATGAAAGGCTCATATTTTGCTGTGCATTTTGATTAGTTGTCATTTCTTTTTTCCAGGTTTTTTTTTTAATTTAGAAATACCATTTTCATATTGTTGAGGTGGTTTAGGATGGCTGAGTGAGTGCATCATGCGTCATGATGTCCATGCATGCATGCAGAGTAGGCATTATTGACAAGTCAGCTGACTGAGTGAGCTACTCAGATTCATGGGGAAAGGTATGGCCTAATGGAGAGCAGAGAAAAAACATATCAGTCCAGCTGGTGAAGCAATAGTTTCAGCAGATGTTGTATGACAGCCAGGATGTGTTGTTAAGGTACCACCAGCTTGATGATTTGCTGTGTCTTGTAGCAAGGCATGTTATTAATGGAGGCTGTAGGAAAATTGTTTATAAATGTTATGGTAGAATAGCAAAAGTTTTCAGAGCACAGCCTGTTACTTTACGGAGAGTGGCAAATTTAATGATGATAATGAACTATGTTTATGATTGCAGAATCACAGTCGGCAAGTGAGTCAGCTGTGGGTTTAAAAGTGACAGTGTGCTGCTTACGCTGTTAACTCCAGCACCTAACACTGAAAATGGTTAGAAAGTAATGTGATTGGCTGGAGTTGGCAGCTTGTGCTGCCAGCTTTAATCAATCACTACCTATAGTGTGGATACATTTGGCCATGGGGGCGTAGAGTGAGGAGAAACGTAATATCATCACTCTAGGTCTGACCAACCTGTGAGTATCAAAAACATTTGACCAAATGTATCTTCACAAGCATTTCATGCATATAGATATATAGCCATAAGTAGATTTACTGTACATTAATTTATAATATGGCAATTTCCATTATGGTGTATTTTCTTATAATTTGTGTATATTGTTTTATTAATCCACATACTGTGTATTATTTTTGTACACTGTACCGTGTATCTGTTCTGTTCTCCCCTTTTCCCTCTCCACTCAGGACTCATCTAGAAATTAACTGTCACTAGCTCATTGTGACCTTCCTGGTAACATTTTTGAAATAAATAACTAAATAAATAAATAAAACAAATATATGCAACAATCAAATACAAAACTGTGCTGATTGAATATGTCTTAATTATTGGTCAGCATTTTTTTCATACATAGATAACTGGTTTTATCCAGCATCACAACCATCCGATTGATATTTTGTGTTGTAACTGGGCAGTTGTAAACACTGCCTGTCAATCTAGCTCACGCTACACTCAGTGTGAGCTCAACAAACTGTCTCTAACACTGCAATCTCAGTTCCTCACATAAAAAGTCAGTCACACAAGTAAATGTTTTACTAGCAAAGTACAAAAATTGTAATAAAATTGCCATTCTGACAAAACAAAAATATGGATTCGATGTGACAGCCCTTGGAAACCAAGAACACTTTCACTCTCTGACTGCTATTTTTAAAATCCTGTGTCATAAAATTTCTGACCAGTAAATAAATAGAAAAATAAAACATGGGTAGGTGTGTGTAACCAGAATTTTTGCACACTCTCTCGGTGTGGGATGCTTTTGTAAACCCCCTCAGACATCCCCCTCAGGGTTTAAGTAGCATCCCACACCTCAGGCTTCATTGATTCATAGAGTTTGTGGGAAGATAAGGATATCCTGGCCCACCCAGTCTTCCTGTATAATCCCCCTAATAGTTCAACCAAGCTAATACTGGGGGGGTATCTCCCCCTCCATTATCAAGGATACCCATGTATTTATCTGAATAACACTTAAAACCTGTGACAGTATTTTCCCCCACCACCTTTGCTGGGACGCTATTCCAGTCATCCACCACTCTTTCCATAAAGAACTGCCTCACCTTCCCCCGAATCTATTCCCCCCAGCTTCATGTTGTGATACCTAATCTTAGAGCATCTTTTTCTCTAGAAAATACTCTCCCTTTGCACCGTGTTTATTCCCTTGATATATTTGAATGTCTCTATCATATCCACCCATTCTTCCTGTCCTCCAGGGAGTACAAGTTTAATTCCCTAAACCTCTCCTCATAGGCCTTCTGATGTAGGTCCTGCACCATTTTGTTTGCCCTACTTTACACCATCTCCATCCTGTCACTGTCCTTCCAAAGATGGGGGCCCCAGAACTGCATACAGTACTCGAGGTGTTGACTCACTATTGAAGTATACAGGGGAAGTATTACCTCCCTCATTCTGCTGGTGATAACCTCTACCCATGCATCCAAGCATTTGGTTCTGGTTACATACTGTACACCCAACCATGTATCATTCTGTATATAATGGTGTACGTACTCAAAAGGAGAGCAGATTAAGCAATGCCTAATGAAATCATAGTGCAGCTAAGAAGAATTCTAACCCGAGTAGAGAATTCAAAATAAACCGGTTATAGCTCCAATACAGTGCTAATTGGAAATGGTTACATTTGAATCATATACACAATGGCGTGATTCAGAATATATAGGATAATGTAAGCAGACAATAGTGTAGTTTTTTTCTGTTATGCAGCTGAGGAATGTGATGCCACTTTAATCATAAGAATGAAGCTGATGTAATAACCCATATTGTCACATTCTGCAATAGTTTCATGTGGTATATCTGACGTACATTTGACTCCATTAGAACATCTAACCACAGTGCAGACAAGATGAGAAAAATGCATATAACTAACATTTTCAAATCACCAAGACCCAAGAAGGTACATGGCCAGACCATAAGGGCATGCAGGCATTCAAGTACCTTTTTCAAATACTGTCCAAGTACCGTACTTGTAGTTGACCAACCAGCTACTGAATTATTCATTACTCTACTATTTGGCTCAGCAAAAAAAAAAATAAACCTCTATCCCTTCCTAGACATCAAGGGCTAGTCCCGTGGCTGTCCTGTAATCACCCCATTAATTTCCTGTCCTGAACATCATCTCTTGCTTTTCTGTAAACTCTTTTAAAAATGGTGGCTCCAAGCAATGTACCAGGATGTAACTGTCTTCTCTGAAACACTCCTACATAGCCCAACTCCATTCCATGTCTCCAAAAAATGATTTTGTAATAGTGTGTGTCCCCTTTACAACACCATGATCGATGATTTCTTAGGAGTCAAAGTCCCAAATCCTGGCTAGCTCATTTGCTTCTCCCTTTTGCAGTATATACAGTATGCATGCTTCTACAGCACATGGAGTTTGTCATCAGAATGACGGTATGAGTGGGGTGCCACCAAGACTGGGTAGGAGAGGTCAGTTCTACGATGGTACTTTAACAATTATGCTGTTGACCAACATCACAGAGGTGGATTTATGTCGACTGCAAGTTGGGTTGACATAAATCTGGCAGGAGACCCCAGTTGTCTTTCTATTGAGGGGCTTTGCCCCCAGAACCCAGCAGCCCCCAAACTTAAGGATTATCAACTCTGAGCCAAAGCTGATTCGGAGAGTGCTGGGGTCTCGGGTGGACCATTACAGGGAACTGTCAATGTTGTCAGCATCGATGTATTCACTGTAATGGTGTTCTGTACAGAGGGCATACCAGAATGGTCTGCATAATTGATGATGGTAGACAGATTGATTGTTCTTCAATAGGGAGGATCAAAGTGGAATAGACAGACATAACCAATGTTAAGGACTTTTCATCAATCACAGCAACTGTCACTCACCTTCCCCTCCCCCCAAAAACATACACTGGCAGGAGAATACCTTGGGGCTAAGAGCAAACACTGCCAACCCACTTGGCAGCTAGAGAAAACTGCAGAGGAACTCCAACCCAACCAGTCACAACACAAAGTCAGATCATAAAGGCAAGCCAGAAGCCATATCTGTAACATAACTGTTGACTTACCCAGCACTGGCTGAATTCTGACTGAGGTTGCAGCAGATCTCTTTTAAACACACTGCATCTGCTTAAGCCAAAATGCAGAGAGATGCTGCTGAACTCATTGTGCCAATGGCTGACCAACTGCAAGCCGAGATCAGAATGAACAAGGAAGAGTCATTACATGAACACGCTGACATTATACAGTATGTTTTTATATGAAGCAGAATGCACTTACAGCCACTTGTGTAATGACTGATTGGTAATATATAAAAAGCCAATATATACCGAATGCTTCAGATACATTAAACTTTGATGGTTCTCTGACCCTGGTTATGGAGGTAATAAGTAATATAATTGAATTTAATAAGTAAATCAGTCACACATATCAACAAAATTATGATACTTCTATATCAGGAAGGGTGCCTATAACATATGATCACTTTCAGACCCTGTAATAACCAGCCAAAGTCACACTACACAAGACACCATGTATTATTATGATGTGCCATAATATATGGTGTTCAATGTATTACCATTACCTGTAGAAATTTCCTTTTCCTTACCTCATGGTTTGTGTAAACAGACATTGCAAGTCAACCTTAAAGCTCTCACCATGATTTGTGGCTTGGAAATGGTGCACATTTCAAAGGGTTACACCAGGAGCAAGACAGAGCAAGATGGCAAGCAAAAGACAGTAAGGGGAGAATAGGATACACTGAATGGGGAGGCAGCAGGTAATGGGTGAGTATATGGAAATGAACAAATATATAAAATAAGAAATAGGAGTTGTATCTCCTCATTGTTTTACAGTAAAGACGTGTGTCTCTCGTTAAAAATCTTAATCTTTCCTTTTATTTTATTTATTTGATTCTAGGATCACAATATACCTTTGAGCTAGAAGCTGCTTTACAAAGGTTCCACATCAGAGTGCAGAGACAAAAACAGGTACAATGAAAACAATTGGGTTACAAAACAGTTACAGAAGGATAAATGCAAAATGAAATGTATAAAAACAGGGTAACAATAAATTAATTAGAGAAGAGAATTTGTAAAAAGCAATCAGATAGACCTAATGGAAATACAAGGGTAAGGCTGTGCTGAACAATAGGATGAACATGTATTTCAGCCCAAGGAGTCAGTTACAGCAAAATACAGGACAAAGCAACATAATTGATTACTAGAGTGCATGTATCACAGCCCATTAGGTGTTGTCTAGTAGAACAAATGGTGGTGGGAGGGGGAGAGGAGGGGGTTGGAATCAAGGGTGCATGTAACAGAGGATCAGCCCAGAAAGCTTTGTCCAAAAACACAAAAAAGAGGAAGATGGGGAGAGGAGGGAGAGGACAGAAGAGTAGGGATTTAATAGGCAGGAAATAGAGGGCAGTTACTGACAGGGAAAATGAGATTAACAGAGAAGAGGGTAAGGTTCAGAGGGGCAAGTGCTGTGGAGAACCAGAATTAATCACTGAGAGGGGCATTTTATAAGTTTTCTAGCATATGCTATGATGGGCAGTCACAGCCACCTATAGAAATGAGGTGTCCCTGCAGCTTACACTTGAATGGACCTAATTTGGAATCTAACAAACTGTTGCCTGGGAGGAAGTTGAGCCAGTTGGGGGCATGGTACATAAAGGACCTTTGACCCTGCGACTTATGGCAGAAAAATGACTTCATACTTTTGGAAGCCAGACTCCTGGTAGCAATGGGGATTAGTTGTGTGGCACAATATTTCCCACATATGGGGTGAGGCCCAAAGATGCTTTCTTGGCTAGCAGGTATGTCTGGTACTTTAATCTAGTCATTAGATGCAGCCAGCCCATTTGGGCATACAGGTCACATGTGTGAGTGAGTCTGTGTGAACCAGTCATGAGTCTGCATGCTTTGTTTAAGGCACCTATTACCCTTTTAAGATAGGCACAGATGGGGGAAGTTAAGTTGCCCTTCAAAAGAGAGCCACTTCAGGTAACAAAAGACATCGCAAATGGTGCACCCTGGAGGAGACACCGGCAACAAATCAACCAATTTATTTGTAAAGAACTGATAGACTGTTTAGTTCTGAGCACCTTAGGGATTGCAGGATTGGTGCACTGCAAAGCAGCTAGGGCTGGGAGAACTTGGTGAAGTTCTGACCCTTATTGAATAAGAACCAGAACATGTTCAAGTTCTGATTAGTGCTGACTAGTTCTGATTTATTCACAAATATTTGAAAAAATGCAAAAAAATGCATAAAAGTGGCCAAAGTTGGACACATTTGCCACAGAGGCACAAAGGAAATACTTTAATGGATTATGTGTATAAAAATTAATATAAACTAATAAATAAAAAACAGTCACTGACTACTAGCCCCTTCATGGCTGACCTGTAATGGTGACATATCCTGCTTTGGTCCATGACATGATTGTGCTGGGAGAGGCAAAGAGAGACAGAGAGAGACAGACAGATGCAAATACCTTTATCATTAATATTCTAACCTGTAAAAAAAATGAAGATCCCTCTAACTAATGTGATGTCCTTCTGATGACTCCCACCCACACCCACAGACCAGGGACAAATTTATTGTTATGACTCATGACAGTACACAACACACTGACAGCACAGCAGTCCACCATCACTTCCTTCCAAGATTACCTGACTGACTCCTACAGTACAGTTACTGTTAAGTTACCAAATTCAGCAACCGTTAAGTGTGCCTCAGAATTTGAATTGGAGATGTAGACACATCTGGTGCAGCACAGTCCCACAATGGATTTGGTTAATGCTTATACATAATGTAATACAGTATACTACAAAATTAATGATAATAAGGAGCAATAATGGGGAATGAGTGATGAGGTGGCAGGCATCCAGTGGATGCCCAGACTCTGCCTTACCAGTCGGCACAAGACATTCCGGGCTCAGAGTGTGAACCCAGGTCATCTGGATGGCAAGCAGTAACTCTACCGCTGCACTGTCTGGCTGGTCTAAAATCATGGGTTTTTATTATATGACTTTCCAAAACACTGAATTAATTAAAACTAATTCATTTACATTTTCTCCCTGAAGAATATGGCCTCATCTTTGGCTTACATTATTCAGCCATTGCCAACCCCAACATCCCCCCATTTCATTCTTCTGTTGTTCCCTTCTGCTTTCCATCCCAGCTCTCCCCAATCCCAGCAGTGAGATCTTTTCCCACCTTCATATCAGGATGTGGCAAGAAAGCAGGGACTTCCAATTGCCCTCATTGTAGCACTTGTTTATGAGCAGATGGAGAAGTCATCATTCACCAAATGAGTCATTCATGTTAGCTACTCCCCTATCCAATCATACCTTGCATCTACTTCAGGGAAGACTAATGCTCTTTCGATACCCACAATTTCAATGATCCTCATAGCCGATCAAAGAGGAGACACATGTACAATGGGATGGTCATCAACCTCCCATGGTGTTAGAGCATGCTGACTGCAGTACTACACTGACACCACTACGTTATTACTGCTAGGGAAGAACTGCATGTTAATATAACATACCCTATAAAGATTGGGCAGACAGTAATTGATATAACCCTTGAAAATATCTTTTCCTACTCCCTGATATGAAAATATAGAATGCTAGAGGAGTGGGATAGCAACTGCATTCCCAAAACTGCATGTTTAAATATTGTATGCATGCTGACAACATCACATGTAGTAGGATGTCCCAAGGAAGCAAATGTAAATTTGCTTATTTCAATCAACTAAAAAAATAAAAATGGAACCCTTTCATTCAAGAACGGATAGCAGAGCTACTCATCAGCAGTAAGATTATGTCTGGCAGTAGTGTCATATCTCTGTGCATACTTTTCACACCATGCTAAAAACTCACTGTGCTTCAGCACTCCAAATGGGGCAAACAGCGTAATATATAATAGGTTCAATTTCCAAAGAGCCCTTAGAGTGATGCAAGTTGTGTCATTCCAGGGCTGTTGCAAACTCTAGGTGCATCAGGGATCCTGCACCAATTTTACAAAAATCAGGGTCCTGGCACCAAACTCCCCAGTTTTACAGCAAGCCAACATCTGCACCGAATAGTTGGCACACCTGTCGGAATGCCGCAGCAGTCCGGTTCCCCCTGCTTGGTGCAACACTGGAGGGGCCAGGATTTTTGAGGGTGGTGGTGACTGTGCTGGACAGGATGGGGCTGAGTGCAGAAGGAGCACAGGAGTTGGCATGGGGGGCTCGGGGTGATAGCTGGGTATTTCAGGGAGTGCAGTGGTTCCTGGCAGGGCACGTTTGCTTTTGTATTAACATAGCAACTTAGAAATTGACAGCAGATAAGGACCTCTAGGCCCACCCAGTCTACACATTTTTCCTACCTGCTGCAGAAAGCACAGATCCTACTTATCTCTGGCTTTGGTCTCTTTCCTATCACTATGGTTCCCCTATGGCTATTCCATGCATGTCTGAATTGCCCTACCAAATTTTCCCCCATCACCTCCACTGGGTGGCTGTTCCATGCATCTCTCCCTGATACTGCGTTCCTTAATTATTAATGTTGTTAATGTCTATCAATCTATACTAGTGATATACATAGTACTGCACCAATTATTAATACTGTAAAGATATACAATGATCAAGTCCAACACAGCCATGGAGGAGCAAGTGATATATACAAATAACAGAGGATCATTTTGATGCGTAACTCAGCAGACCTTAAGTGTGTATAACTTAACAGTTTTGAAGACGGCAGAGTTACGTATTTTAAATTCCTCAAAAAAGTCCCACCATAGAGCAAATGCCCTTGTTACCTGGTGCACCCCGTTTTATGTAGCAAGGCTGGCACAGTGCTTCTTTGGTGAAGTGGCTCCCTTTTTCAATGCAGACCACATTCAAGAATTGGGAATGTCACATCTTTTGATACAAGGTGCCACTTGCACCGTTTATGTTTGATGCATTCACCTTGTGTCATTCTGTGGGCTTGGAAAATCAGGCCCCATAAGTATTTTTAAGTGCTGCAGTGTCCTATTTCCACAAATGGTTTTCAGAACCATGTCCCCTTGCTTTGGAAAGACTGAATGTGGCCCATGTTATGGTCCATTTAGGGGGCCTGTGTCTGAAAACTGGTACATGAAAAGTATTTCCATTAATTTGTTCTTGTCTTGTGTAGTCTTGCTGATTCCCAGATTATCTGCTAGGTCTGATAGAGGATGTTACCTGTAGCTTAGATGATGGATTGCGAACAAGTCCTACATTTTCAAAAACTTGTTCTCAGGAATGTTTTTAATATTATTAAGAAGAAGGTAGAATAAAACAAAACTGCTTTCTGGTAGATGTTTTTTTCAATGACTGTCCCTGGAATGTTGTCTTCAGGGTCCCTCAGTATTGACATACCTCTGTTCCCAGAGAAAGGTCACTGTGGCACAGAAAACCATCAGGATTTTCCAGAATGCCAATATTATTGCCCTTTAGCAACTTCCTTGCCATTTCTGGCTGCAACACTCTGCCTACATATAAGATGTCCTAATGCAAAGTCACCAGTTTGCTTTTACCTTTTTGCAACTGTAGGTTGGTTTAAGCATATTTTAGGAACATGAACTGGATGCTGATTTCATGGCTTGCCAGGCTTTTGTTGATACTATCCGTGTTTGCTGACCTTTGTTCTGTTATTGAAAAACATAACAGGAGTGCAGGACAAATATCCAGTATCTTCTTGACAACCCAATTCATGCTCAGCCACCATTTTGGTGTGTGCTTTATTATCTTGAGTGGCTCCACATCCACAAGCAGTGCAAATTCTTTTAAATTTATGTCGTTGGTGTGCACTTGAAGGAAAGTAGCAGCCCATATCTGACACAAGTTCTTCAATTTTTAACAATCTTCATGCCTGCTTTACTGCACATATGTGTCAGGTGGCATAGACACTCCACGCTCACAATATTTAAATTGTTTGCAGCTTGGAAAACACAGAGCTTCTTTTGCTTCTTTTGCTTGTCATGGGGGCAGCACAGTCTGATGACAATGCAACATGATAGTCCATTGGGATCTGAAATCTGACAAGTGTTTCTGTCAGACAATCAAACATAGATACATAGATACATAGACAGTGTCGGCAGATAAGGGCCTATGGCCCACCCAGTCTGCCCATTTGAGCTTGTAAGTTCAGTTTATGTTTTCCTAGAAGTCTGTTGCCCCTTACCCCCTGACCTCCAGAATTCCTTTATGTCTATCCCATGCATTCTTAAATCCCGTGATTGTTTCAGCCCCCACCACTTCCTCTGGCAGGGTGTTCCACTTGTCCACCACCCATTCTGTGAAGAAATTCTTCCTCATGTTTCCTCTGAATCGTCCTCCCTCCAACTTCATCCTATGCCCTCTAGTCCTGGAACATCTGTTTCACTTAAACATAGTGTATTCCTGCACCCTGTTCCTCCCTGTGAGATACTTGTATGTCTCTATCATATCCCCTCTCTCCCTCCTCTCATCCAGGGAGTACATATTCAGTTCCTTCAACCTGTCTTCATAGGACTTGTGATGCAATCCATGCACCATCTTTGTTGCCGTCCTCTGAACCGTCTCTACCCAGTCTATGTCCTTACGTAGGTATGGTCTCCAGAACTGTACACTGTACTCCAGGGGGCCTCACTAGTGTCTTGTATAGTGGAATTATGACCTCCCTTTTCCTGCTGGTGATGCCCCTGCCTATACATCCCAGCATCCTATTTGCTTTACCTGCTGCCTTGTCACACTGTTTCCCAACCTTGAGGTCATCAGAGATGACAACCCAAGATCCCTTTCCTGCTTGGTGCATGCTATATCCTCACCTCCAACTGATATATTGGTGCCAGGGTTTTTTGTGCCCCATATGCATTATCTTGCACTTCTTTGCATTGAATTTCAACTGCCAAACCCTGACCATTCTTCAAGTTTTGGGTCCCTTCTCATTCTGTCTACACCCTCTGGTGTGTCTACTCTGTTACAGAGCTTTGTGTCATCAGCGAACAGTGAAATTCTGCCTTCTGGGTCCTGTGCAATGTCACTGATGAAGATGTTGAATAGGACCGGTCCCAGCACTGATCCCTGTGGTACCCACAGGGATCACAGGGATCAGTGATCCCTGTGGTACCCCACTGGTCACTCTTCCCTCTGTGGAGTGACAGCCATTTACCACCACCCTCTGTGTCCTGCCACCCAGCCAGTTACCTACCCACCACACTACTGTCCTGCCCACCCACATATTCCCCAGTTTGTGTAATAGTCTTCTATGTGGCACAGTGTCAAAGGCCTTGCTGAAGTCGAGATAGGCCATGTCCACTGCCCTCCCCGATCCACCTCCCTAGTCACCCAGACAAAAAATTCAACAAGGTTGGTCTGACATGACCTCCCCCTGGTGAAACCATGCTGCCTTGGGTCCTGTAGTCCACTGACAACCAGATGTTCCACCAATCTTTAATTCAGTAGTGCTTCCATGATCTTCCCCACTACCAAGGTGAGGCTGACTGGTCTGTAGTTCCCTGCTTCCTCTTTGTTCCCGCTTTTGTATAAGGGGACTACATCTGCTGTCCTCCAGTCTTTGGGTACCTCCCTGTTTCCAGTGATCAGCCAAAACAGGATAGCCAGAGGTTCAGCCACCACCTCTTAGTTCTTTAAGGACCCTGGGTGCACCCCATCTGGCCCTCATTGCTTTATCAACTCTTATTACTTCCAGTTCCTTCAGGACCCTTTCTCGTGTAAAGGGACCTGTGTCCATTTCTGCACCATTCTCACCCCTTGTAATTCCCTTCAGACCCATTCCTCCTCTTTCCTCAGTAAAGACTGAGCAGAAATACCTGTTCAATATGTCAGCTTTACTGTTGTCATCTTCCACGCTGCCCCCATCCTCCCCTTCAGTCTCATTATCCCTCCCTTTGTCTTTCTTTTTCACTTATGTACCTGTAAAGGTTTTCCCCTACCCACTGATTTTGCAATGTGTTCTTCTGTCTGAGCTTTGGCTTCCTTACTGACCTCCTGCCTCCCTTTGCTTCTCCTGGTACTTCTCCCTATCCCCTTCTGCCTGTGTCTTTTGTATTGCCTGAATGCAATCTTTATGGCTTTCACTTTCTTTGCTACCTCTTTGAAAACATAATGGTCTCCTCTTCCTTTTCCTTTTGCTAACCTGCTTAATGCATAATTCTGTTGTTCTTGTAATCCCCATTTTAAATACTACCCACTGTTCCTCAACACCTGATTCTGTCCCATTCCCCTTAATGTCTCTTTCAAGTATCTCCCCATTTTCCCAAAGTCTGCCCCCTAAAATCCAGGATACGTGTTTTTGTGTGGTTTGGTTCTGCTCTTTCTGTGATTTCAAACCACAATGACTGGTGGTCACTGTTCATGAGTGCTCCCCACTGTTACCCCCCATCACACTGTCCCTGTTTGTTGAGCACAAGGTCCAGTATTACCTTCTGCCGAGTTGGTTCCATGACCAGTTGCTTGAGGAAGGCACCCTGAAGGGAGTCCAGGATAAATCTGCTCCTAGTTGATGCTGCTGCTGGGATGCTCCAGTTCACGTCTGGAATATTGAAGTCTCCAACCAGTACTACCTCACCCTTGTCTGCCATCCTTTGGATGGCTAGCATCAGCTCCCTGTCTGTTTCTTCCTCCTGGGCTGGTGGTCTATAGACCACACCTGTGTGGATGGCTGTCCCCATTTTCCTTTCTAGCTTAACCCACAGTATCTCTCCCCCATTTTGTTCCTCCTGGATCTCTGTGGCCCTTATGTCATTTTTCACATACAGTGCCACTCCTCCTCCCTTCCTGCCTCTTCTGTCTCTTCTGAATATGTTGTAGCCAGGTATGGCCATCTCCCAGTCATGGTTATCATTACACCAGGTTTCAGTGATGGCCACAATGTCCAGGTTTGACTGCACCATGACAGCCTTCAGATCTTCCGTCTTGTTGCTAAGGCTCCTGGCATTTGCACACATGGCTTTCCATGATTTGACCTCCCTAGACTGTTTCACTGTTCTACTCCAGCCCCTTCCTTAGTTGTCCTTTATCCCTGGTTCTCCTTGCTGTCTGCCCTTCTGCTGAATTTTGCCCTTTCTGCCTATCCACCTCTTGGGCACTAATCTCCATCTTTTGCACTGCTTTGCAGAGATAGCCACTCCTCTGGTTCACTGGTTCCACTGCTAGCTGTGGGAGGGTGAGCAAGTAGGTACCCTCCTTGCTGGCCTGCCACCCCTTTGCTAGTTTAAATGCTTGTCACGTAGCATTTAAACTATTATTGAGTGTTGATTCCCCTCCAGGATGGATGCAGGCCATCAGGTTTGAACAAACCTCCATCCCTCCAGGTGGGTCCCCAGTCACCAATGAATCCAAACCCTTCCTCACAGCACCAGTTCTTCAACCATGAATTAAAGTTCCTAGTGCATGCACTCCTAGGCTCTCCTGTGCCTCTCACAGGTAGTACTTCTGAGAAAGTGACAGAAGTAGCTACTTGCTTGAGACCTCTCCCCAATTTCCTAAACTCTTCCTGAACTTCCTTTGGCTCCCCATTTGCCAGGTCATTAGTACCTAGGTGGATAATGACATCCAGCTCACCCTCCCGTCTTGCCTTCCCAGTGATCCCCAGGATCTTCCTTCCATCCCTCCATGCTGTGGCACCTGGTAGACACCTCACCTCCCTGTCCTCCCCCTCCTGTGTTCCTAGCTGGATCCCTGTTATGATGGAGTCCCCCACCAGGATTCGCCTCCTCCTCTGGGGTCCACTGCTTTCCCCGCTGAGGTCACCTCCTTGGCTAACCTCCACATCCTTTCCTTCCACTTCTCTGGGTACCTCTATTTGGTTGTCCTCATTTGCCAGTGTGGCATATGAGTTCTTGAGTGGAATAGGATCTGAGATGTGCCTCTGCCTGACCGCACTAACCCTCCCTGAGCCCACTGTCATCCAAGTGCTCCTCGTTCTCGGCATCCTTTGAGGCAGTTGCATTGGACAGGGTGGTCTCTGGATAGGGGTGATGGTACTCCTGACCCATGGCTTGTCAAGCCCCTGAAACACACTCAGGTATATCAAAGTACCCTATAGCATGCTTTACTTGATCTTCATCAAGGTAACCCACCATAATACAAATGGTTTTTCATCTCCAATGTCTGTGGTCTGATCCATGTAGACAAATAATGTCACTTTTTGGCAGTTTGCTGCAATATCCTCCTCGTACATGTGCTCCATGATGTTTCTTGCTATACAGTTGCTTTTGCTGCACTACAGGTAATTTTCTTCAAGCCTTCAAGATCAGAGCTGTACTTCTTCAAGTATTTAATAATGCGGTCACTACATGGAAATGACAATGTATTCTCTACAAGCACCATTATAAAAGCAACTTCGGGCTCTGTAACATTTTAGCTTACTTGTGCTGCAAATAAAATTTAGACCTTTTCACCAGAAGTGGCATGCTTGGCATTTAGACAGTGCTTCTCAGAACCTGCATGGTGTTGTAGATCATGCTATCATCAATGGCTTGTGGTGAAATGAAAACAGGAGTGGTTCCAGAGGACTATAGGAAGGCAGATGTAGTCTCACTACACAAAAAGTTGCAGCAGGGAGGAGGCTGGCAATTATGGGCCAGTCAGCCTGTCATCGGTGGTGGGAAAGTTAATGGAGTCACTGCAGAAGAAAAGGATTATAGAACATCTTGAATCCAGTGGGTTACAAGACCAGAAGCAGCATGGTTTTACAGGGGAAGGTGATGTCAAATTAATCTGATAGACTTATTTGACTGGGTAACAATGGGATTTAGATAAGGATGGAGTGGTGGACATGGCCTACCTAGATTTCAGTAAGGCATTCAACAGTATTCCACATAGGATACTAGTAAGCACACTGGATAGATTAGGTGTGGGTCCAAAGGTGGTTAACTGAATAAGGACATGGTTAAGGGATAGGTGACAATGGGTGGTGGTAAACGGAGTTCACGTCAAGGAAGGGAGGGTGACCAGCAGGGTGCCTCAAGGATCAGTGCTGGGACTGGTTCTTTTAATGTGTTTATAAGTGACATTGCAGAGGAGGTGGAAGGGAAGGGTCTTCCTCTTTATGGATGACTGCAAAATCTCCAAAAGGGTGGACATTCTTGGGGAGGAAAGTATATGCACAGACACTAGAAAACTAGAGGGGTGAACAAGGGTATGGTAGTTGGGTTTCAATGTGAAAAAGTGCAAAATAATGCACTTAGGGAACAGAAACCCAGGGGCAGAATACAAAATGGGTGGAGTGGTATTGATGACCTCCAAGTAGAAAAGCAACCTGGTGGTAATCTTATTGGATGACCTAAAGGTGGTCAGGCAGTGCAACAAGGCAGTTGGAGGGCAAACATGATGCTCAGGTTCATAGTGAGGGGTATCACAAGGAGAAAGAGGAAGGTAGTATTGCCTCTGTATAGATCACTGGTAAGACTCCAAATTGAGTACTGTGTCAAGTTCTGAAGACCACAAGCATGATTTTAAAACGTTGATGCAGGATTTTATCAAGCTCTGTATCAACCCCGATGTTTGGCACAACTGCGCTAAACACATCTTCCACAACTGTGGCCAGTTTTACACAATTGTGACATTTTCCTCACTTTACCGCAGCATGTGCCAAACCATTGGTACAAGTGCTATAAAATAGATTCCCTGATGGCACACAGGTAGACCAAGGGATAGTTGGTCTAACTTGCTGCATTTGATGCAAAGGACTTGCAGCAGACACTTACACCTGGCTTCACTGCAAAATCATTGTCACTGCACTGTTTGATGCAAGTCACCACTTGTGTCAAACTTCCTGCCATAAGTCCCTTGTGTCGATCCAATGTTGTTCTAAAATCAGGTCCCACATCTCCAGAAGGACATGGACAGAATGGAGGTGGTCCATAGGAGGGCACCTAAAATGGTATAAGGTCTGCATCAAAAGCCCAATGAGAAGAGACTAAAGGATCTCAATATGTATACCATGGAGCACAGAAGGGATAGGGGAGATATGAGAGAGACATTTAAATCCTTGTCACTATCTATATTAATAGCATTGATTCTGGTTTTCTTGCTAGAAATGTTCATCTCTTTGCAGATGATACAGTCCTTTACACAACCAACCCCTCTCTAGATCTTGCACACAAGGAGAGCAGGACTTTGTCATGCTCCAGCATAACCTTCTGAGCCTTAAGCTCCTGCTCAATGCCAAAAAAAAGCTATGATCATCTCCCCACATCCCCCACTTAATTTTGGGCCACCTGGTATTCCTCAGATTATCACCCTCCTTGGTGAATCTCTGGAAATAGTGGATACATTCAAATATCTGTGAGTCTGGTTGGATAACAAGCTTAGTTTTAGTGTCCACCTAAGTGAACTATTAAAAAAATTAAGACAGCGACTTGGCATATTCTATCGCATAAGATGCTTTCTCACTTTCAAAGCTAGGAAGTGACTAGTCCTAACAACCTTTTTGCCCTTGCTTGACTGTGCTGACTTTCTATACAGCCACTGACCCCAGTATGCACTCCAAAAGCTTAATACACTCTACCACCGTGCTCTGTGAGCCATACTTGACATGCCCTTGTGGACTCATCATTGCCTGCTTTACCAGGCCTTGGATTGGTCATCCCTCTCCATGAGGAGGCAAAGAAAAGCCCTCATGTGGCTCTTCAGGGCGCTCTTGAACAAACTCCCATCCTACACTGGTAACCTGTTCTAATGGTCATTAGGTATTTATGGCCTACGAAACACCACACTTGTCTTTCTCAACATACCGAGGATGAAGACTCACCTTGGCTGTACTGCCATCAGCTCTTTCCTCCCATCACTCTGGAATAACACTCAGAAAGTGCTTAAATGCTCCATCTTGCCCAGTCCCCATGTATTCAGACAGCTGCTCTATCAGTGCCTGAAGACTGTGTGTGATTGCTTCAGGTAATCATGGACAGATTGATTGAAGTCACCCAGCTCATGGACCATGCTGGTCACCTATTCCCCCCTGCAGCAGTCCTCATCCTAGCATAACTACCCTGCTCCCTGGCTCCCTCTTCTACCCGTGGAAACCCTCCAGGGGGTCCTTTCCTTAGCAGGGTTGACAACCCCTCCCATCATGTGGCTGCCATCTTACTGTCTTCATTGTCTCCTTGCAATTCCCCTCCTCTCTCCCACCTTCTACGTCCTCTTCTCTCCTCTCCTTCCCTTAGTAACCTTCAAACCTTGTGCAAGGGCCTGACTGTGCACCTACACAGCCAAAAAAATAACAATGCCTAGATAGAAGATGTAACTGTATCTTAAGAATCTGACTGTTCCTTGCATGTTATGTTATGGTTTGATGTTGTTCATTGTAATGTATTCTGTACTGTGTGTCCAGGACCATCTTGCAAATGAGCTTGCTCAACAATATAAATGCCTGGTTGAATAAAGTTTGATTGATTGATTGATAAACATTATTGGGGTAAATAAGGTACAGGAGGGGGAGTATTTTTTCAGAAGCAAAAGTGGTCATGAATAAGGGGACATACTATGAATTTGGAGGGGAGTAATCTCAGGAGAGATGTGAGGAAGTACTTATTTACAGAAAGAGTGGAATATTCCTGAAACAGCTTTACAGTAGAGGTGGTGGGGGCAAAAACAGAAGTGGGATCAATAATGCATGGGTTAAGCATAAGTGAATCACTTCTGAAGACGGAAGATCATAGGGTCATGGGTTCTAGCCTCACACCAGGCACTTGAGGTAAAATCCCCAATATTGAGAGTGTGGTGCAGCATGAGAGGATGCTGCACTCCTGAGGTGCTGTTTCTCAGATGAGATATTAAGCTGAGGTCCCATCTGCCTGTTCTGTTGGGTGTTCAGGCAGTTGTTAAGGATCCCATGGCAATTCTCGAAAAGAGAAGAGGTGTTTTTATTGAGAACATTTAACTTGTACATAACTTTACAAGATCATGACAAACACATAAGTGCAATCAAATTTGTAAAACAAAGTTTCTTCAAAAAAGAAAAACATAATCAGCATTATTTAAAGATTCTTTTTATAATTTATGGTGGTTTAAACCACCATCTAGCTTAGTTTTTCTGTAGATTATATAGTTTCCTCTCTGAATAGATGTGTTTCCTTGTCACATACATTTTGTACTTGTAATTTTACACTATGTATAACCTCGTATTGTGACCAAAATATTTGTTGGTTACCCATTTACATCTTTCTAACCAGATATAATATTTAAAAAAACCTGTAATAACGCTTAGGGCCAGATTTTCAAAGGCCAGAGAATGACGCATTGTGCATGTGGCAAAAAAAATGACTGATGCAAGGAGCAGAATGCGTCAAACCTTGCACCAATTCTAATTTTCAAATGGTGCTTGCATCAAAAACAGGTCTGCATGAGCCAGAGTGGCTTGCCCCAGGCTTGCACCAAACAAAAGCCTGACTGTGTGCGAGAGGGGAGGCGAGGGTGACCTGCTCCAGGAAGGTCCCCCCCTGGGCAATCCGATCTGAACCAAGGCCGAGTCCTGAGGTGCCGGATGCGTCTGCAGCCCTGACGGGCCTCCTCGGTGGCTGTGCTGGAACACAATTCAAGTTTTCTGGCCTCTGCCCAGGTGCAGGACACTTTCTCCTTACTGCTGGACTTTCGTTCCTGATCTACACTCACTACCAAGAAACCACCAAGAAGACATCGCGCTGTTGGGCTACTCCACGGGAGGGTGGCTGAGGGACATTTTTTCTTTTCTTCTGTGCCATTTGCCGTTCTGAGGAACAATAGAGACCCTTTCCACTGATTTAAAACTTGGTGCTGAAAGCACCCTTGCTGATTGGTTTTCACTGCAGGTGGTGATGCTCCCTGTGTCTCCTACATAGGGAGAGCCAGTCCCACCAATAATCTCCCAAGTCTGACTGTGTGCGAGAGGGGAGGTGAGGGTGACCTACTCCATGAAGGTCCTCCCCCCCCTCGGGCACTTTGATTTGAACCAAGGCCAAGTCCTGAGGTGCCGGGTGCGTCTGCAGCCCCGGCGGGCCTCCTCGGTGGCTGTGCGGGAACGCAATTCAAGTTTTCTGGCCTCTGCCCAGGTGCAGGACACTTTCTCCTTACTGCTGGACTTTCGTTCCTGATCTACACTCACCATCAAGAAATGAGGCTGAGGGACATTTTTTCTTTTCTTTTCTTTTGTGCCGTTTGCCATTCTGAGGGGGGGACTGGGGGTCCACCTGGAGTGATGCAAGCCTATACTGGCATGATGGGCTGCATCTGTCCGGGAGGGGAACCAGAATCCTAGGTGATAGGTTTAAATGCTTCATTGGCAAGCTTTTAAACTAGCCAAGGGGGGAGGCACTGGAAAGGAGTAGGAAAATCCTAGCCCCCCCAAACAATCACGGTAGAAAGTGTGGCAAACACCAACATCGAGGTGTCGATAGGGAGAAGGGCAGGGGTAAATGGAGAAGGTGACAAAAGCAAGAAGGACAGGGATGGGGCAAAAGGGGGTAAGGCCATCAGGAAATGGAGGGTAATGAGTACCAATGCCCGTAGTCTGGGCAACTAGCTCCCTGAGCTGGTGGCCTTAATGGAAGAGGGATGCCTGGATATCGTAGCAGTCCAAGAAACATGGTACACAGAGAACCATGACTGGGATGTTAACATACCAGGGTACATAACCTACAGGAGATACAGGCAGGGGAGAAGAGGGGGAGGAGTAGCTCTCTATGTAAAGGAAGGGATAAAAGCAACTGAACAAAAGAGTAAACAGGGAGGAGAGGAGGCACTGTGGGTCACCTTGGAGACTGGAAAGGGCACCACAATCCGCACAGGGGTTGTGTACAGACCCCCATGTCAGGGGGAAGGAATGGACAAGGATATGATAGAAGGCATTCTTAGAATGGCAGAGAAAGGGGAGATACTGTTGATGGGAGACCTGAATATGCCAGATGTTAACTGGAGCACATTTGCTGCAGCCACATCCAAAGCAGGGCCATTCTTGGCCTACAGGTGGCAGGCATTAGACAGCTAGTTTCAGAACCCACTCGTGAGGGAGCAATCTTAGACCTCGTACTCTCAAACGGGGGCAGTGAGAGGATCTCAGATCTAGAAGTGGGTTGCCATCTGGGGACAAGTGACCATCAAACAGTGTGGTTCACGTTAAACTCAGCTACAGAGTCAAGCCATACAAAAGTGAGGGTACTGGACTTTAGGAGGGCTGACTTTGGCAAGATGGGAGAGTGCCTCAGAAAAGCACTAGCAAACAGGCTAGAAGGAGGTGTGGAGCAACAATGGGAATTATCAAACTGCCATTACAGAGCAACAAGCCTTGTGTGAAGCAAATAAACAAATCAAATGAAAGAAAAGCCACTATGGTTCTCAAGAGAGGTGGCTGTGAAAGTCAGGAAGAAAGATAGCATTCTGGAAGTATAAGGAAACACAGAAGGAGTAGGCCAGAGAGCTGTACCAGTTAAGGCATAAAAGAAGCAGGAGGAAGTCAGAATAAGAAAGGCCCAAACTGAGGAAAAGATAGCCAACCTCAGTTAAGAAGGGATAAAACCTTTATAGGTACATCAGCCAGTGTAGAAAGACAAAGGGAGGGATAGTGAGGCTGAATAGAATGAACGGTGGGTGGGCAGAGGGACAGTGAAAAGCAGGAATACTGAACGAATATTTCTGCTCAGTATTCACAAAGAGGAGGGTAAGTGCCTAATCCAATTAACAGAAGCACTCTTGATAGGGGGTTGATCCCAGTCCTTTCACAGAAGAAAGGGTTCTGCAAGAACTCCTAAAACTGAAGGTGGACAAAGCAATGGGTCCTGATGGAATTCACCCCAGAATTCTAAATGAATTAAGGAAGGAACTAGTGAAACCACTGGCTACTCTTTTAATAAATCATGGGAGGATGGTGTGGTACCCGAGGACTGGAGGAAGGCGGATGTGATTCCCCTTCACAAAAGTGGGACCAAGACAGAGGCAGGAAACTACAGACCTATCAGTTTGACCTCTGTGGTAGGGAAAGTGATGGAGTCACTTCTGAAGGAAAGAATAGTTGAGTACCTAGAGGTCAGTGGAGCACAGGATCCAAGGCAGCATGGGTTCACAGCGGGAAGGTCATGTCAGACGAATCTAATAGATTTCTTTGACTGGGTGACCAAAGTAGTAGACCAGGAGGGGCTGTGGACATGGCCTACCTAGACTTTAGCAAGGCATTTGACACAGTCCCACACAAAAGATTATTAGTCAAATTAACCAGCCTAGGAGTGGGTCCCAGGGTGGTAGCCTGGGTAAAACATTGGCTGGACAACAGGACACAGAAGGTAATTGTAAATGGAGTCCACTCTGAAGAAAGGTCGGTTACTAGTGGGGTACGCTAGGTTCAGTATTGGGTCCAGTCCTTTAATGTCTTCATCAGTGACATTGCAGAGGGACTGGAAGGAAAGTATGCCTTTTGCAGATGACACAAAGATCTGCAACGGGTTGATACACAGGAGGCGTGGAAAGGATGAAAAGGGACTTGGCAAGGTTGGAGGAATGGTCAGACATATGGCGCTAAGTTCAATGCAAAAAGTGCAAAATAATGCACCTGGGAAACAAGAACCCAGGGAAGAATACACAATGGGTGGGGAGGTAGTAACAACAACAAAACAGGAAAGGGACCTGGGGTAATCATATCAGATGACCTTAAGGTTAGCAAGCAATGTGAGAAGGCAGTAGAGAGGGGCCGGGGTATACTGGGATGTATAGGGAGAGGCATCAGCAGCAGAAAACAGGAAGTTGTTATCCCTCTGTACAGACAGTTGGTGAGACCCCATCTGAATACTGTGTCCAGTTCTGAGACCCCATCTCCGCAAGGACATAGACAGGATAGAGGCAGTCCAGAGGAGGAGCAGCTAAAATGGTGCAGGGTCTGCAAGAGAAGCCATATGAGGAGAGACTAAAGGAGCTTAATATGTATACCCTTGAGGAAAGAAGGAGAGGGGGGACATGATAGAAACTTTCAAGTACCTCAAAGGAATCAACAAAGTCCAAGAGGTAGCATCTTTCAGAAAAAGTGACTTACAAGAACAAGGGACACAATTTAAAGATAGAAGGAGGGCGGTTCAGGGGCAATGTGAGAGTATTATTTCACAGAGAGGGTAGTGGATGCATGGAACAGCCTTCCTGAGGAAGATTGGGGTCTAAAACTGTGGGAGAATTCAAGAATGCATGGGACAGACATAAGGCAATTCTTGTGGGGGGCAGGAAGATATAGGCTGTTGGTTAACAGGATCTGCGGCCTATCCTGTAGGTAGGGAAATGGGCAGACTAGATGGGCCTATCGGTCCTTATCTGCCGTCAGAGTCTATGTTTCTATGAGGAACAATAGAGACCCTTTCCACTGATTTAAAACTTGGCGCCGAAAGCGCCCTTGCTGATTGGTTTTCACTGCAGGTGGTGATGCTCCCTGTATCTTCTACATAGGGAGAGCCAGTCCCACCAATAATCTCCAAAGCCTGACTGTGTGCGAGAGGGGATTGGAGGGTGACCTGCTCCAGGAAGGTCCCACCCCCCTCGGGCACTTCGATTTGAACCAAGGCCGAGTCCTGAGGTGCCGGGTGCATCTGCAGCCCCGGCGGGCCTCCTTGGCGGCTGTGCGGGAATGCAATTCAAGTTTTCTGGCCTCTGCCCAGGTGCAGGACACTTTCTCCTTACTGCTGGAATTTCGTTCCTGATCTACACTCACCGTCAAGAAACCGCCAAGAAGACATCGTGCTGTTGGGCTACTCCACAGGAGGGTGGCTGAGGGACATTTTTTCTTTTCTTCTGTGCCGTTTGCCGTTCTGAGGAACAATAGAGACCCTTTCCACTGATTTAAAACTTGGCGCCGAAAGCACCCTTGCTGATTGGTGTTCACTGCAGGTGGTGATGCTCCCTGTGTCTTCTACATAGGGAGAGCCAGTCCCACCAATAATCTCCAAAGTCTGACTGTGTGCGAGAGGGGAGGTGAGGGTGACCTGCTCCAGGAAGGTCCCCCCTCCTCGGGCACTTCGATTTGAACCAAGGCCGAGTCCTGAGGTGCCGGGTGCACCTGCAGCCCTGGTGGGCCTCCTCGGTGGCTGTGCGGGAACGCAATTCAAGTTTCCTGGCCCCTGCCCAGGTGCAGGATTTTCGGCCTACGCTCCCACTCCATTTCCTCCTCCTCCCATTAAATTCCCGATAGCTCCACCACAGGATACATCTCACCCTATCAGCGGTGGGGGAGGGGGCGGGTCTGACAGTGCAGCTTGGGTTTGCACTGTTAACCTCTCCCTGTGATCTCCCTCTGTCTCAGCTCTTGGATGCATCTAACACTGCAGGGCATAGGCTAACCTACTGTGTTAAGTACTGAAAAATTATTTATGTGTAGACTATACTTTTAAAACTCTGGTCCCCACTGTTTGGCTCCAGTACAACACTGTATTTGTGTGTAGAGAGTTATTGTGTAGTGTCATCACTAATTGCTGTCATTACTCTTGCTAGATATAGTGCCATCTAAGTCCTAACTGTACTGATTAAGTGAGGGTAACTTTTAATTCCTAACCGTAGGCTATTATTATACCATCCACCCGACTCCTACTGTAGCTTATTGTTCTCCGAGGGGATCAATCAGGTCAATCACTGTGTATATCGTATGTGTACCACTTAATGGACAATTTGGGCTATTTCTTGTAATCCCACAGGCCTGTTACTGATAGCCCAATACTCCACCAGTCCCCAGGTGCTATTCTGTCCCCCCTCCAGTCAGCTGCTCCTTATCCTCCACTGCCGCTGGGCTAAACAACCTAGCCTGGCAATGCCTCCTGCCCAGATGTGGCTCAGGTTACCTTTCTTCATGCCCAGGGAGGGTGGGGAAACCCCCCGTGAGATGGTCCAGGGTGTTCTGCCCGCCATCTATAGGACATTAGCCCTAGTGGGCCTGGTACAAGGGCTCACCCTGCTCTATGTGGCCACCACTCCCCTGACCGCCTCGGGGGGGTACCGGGAGAAATCTCCCTTCCCGGGGGTGTCCAATTTCACCATCTCTAACATCCTCGTGACCCCCCACACCCTCCTGTGCCCCACCGACTCCCTAAACCTTAGGAGGCTAATGTACACTGTCAGGGTAAAACAACTTTCTGCCTGTACCCTGGCAAATGGTCTATCTTTTATGAGATGGTGCCCATTCTGGCTCCTTCTTGTGTTAACACTACTATCGGGGGACGTTGAAACTAACCCTGGACCAAATACCCCAGCCCCTCAATCCTCCCAGGTTGGGAGATGGCCAAGGGTCTAAAATTGGCTCATCTAAATATTAGGAGTCTACTACACAATCGGGATGAGCTTGTCTCATGGACGGCACTGTACAAACCTGATATTCTTGGTGTGTCAGAGACCTGGTTTAAACCCAAGATCCCTGACTCAGCCTGTGCTCTTCCAGGCTATAACTTCATATGACAGGACCGTGCAGGGACAAAGAGGGAGGTGGCATCCTGATCTACTACAGGTGTCACCTCAAGGTCTCCCTAGTAGTCCCCCAGCAATTCAATGTGTCCCCCTGTGAGGTGCTACATGTACTACTCCTACTAGGGGACACCAAGAAACTTCATCTGGTCTGTACGTACAATCCCCTGAGAGGTGGGCTCCCAGGGTTGACCCATCTTCTGGACTCTGTTGGTCCTAGAATTGGTGACAATGAACTCATTATCATGGGAGACGTCAACCTAAACTGGACTGGTGAGAATGGAAGGCAGGCCAAGTCCCTTCTTGCTAATCTCGCCCTGACTCAGCTCATACAGGAGCCAACCAGGAGTTCGGTCAATGGTTCCTCCAGCTCCCTTCTGGACTGGATCCTGACTAACCGCCCAGACAGGATCGCCTCTGTGGGAACACTATCTGATGCGATCTCCAACCACTCTCCGGTCTACTGTGTGTGGAAAGTTCCCTCCCCTAAAATCCCGCACAAGATCATGCATGTCAGGAACTTTGCCAGGTTTGATCCCAGAGAGTTCCTCGAGGACCTAAGGCTCACTGACTGGTCCCATGTGTTAAGAGCTAACGACCCCTCGGTGGTGGCCTCCCATTTCCTAACCACCTTTGGGGCTCTGCAAGACAAGCATGCCCCAATGGTCATCCATAGGGTGTGGGGGGGACCTCCACCCTCTGGTTGCATGGGAGTCTTCTAGCCCAAATGTGGGCCAGAGACAAGTGTTGGGCTAACTCCAGATTGTCTCGTGATCCTGCTATGTTACAACGTTACAGACACCTTAGAAATGAGTGCAAAAAGGCTATCAGAATTGCGAAAAGTGACTTCTGTAAGTCTGCCCTTACTAGCTCTGCTAATGACCCAAGGAGGTTTTGGAGAAATATAAGAACCCTAGCCAGCGGCTCCTCCCACCCAGGGGTAACTGACATGATCATAAAAGGCATCTCCTGCAACAATCCCCTTACCATTGCCAGCTCCCTAAATACGCACTTCTCTGACCTCTCGGCCTTCACTGCACTTTTCCCTCCTAGCGTGGGTTTGGCCTCCTCCCCTCCCTCTACCCGGGAGGATGATCACCCCTCTCGTCAACTATTTCACATCCGGGCTGTGACAATCTCTGACACACAGTGACACCTAGCTGGAATCTCCCAGTACTCAAGCTCTGGCCTAGATAACCTGGATCCCAAGCTTCTAAAACTCGGGGCCTCCCTCATTGCCTCCCCAGTAGCTCATATCTTTTACCTATCCCTGTCTCTGGGGTCCATCTCTGACATATGGAAGAAAGCAAGGATAGTCCCTGTCCTGAAGCAGGGTAACCCCAAAATACTGGACAACTGTCGTCCGATTGCTATCCTTTCATCCCTTAGCAAGCTCCTCAAAAGAATAGTGGCCAAGCAGCTCTCAGAGTATGTTCAGCATCATGAGTTGTTATCCCCGACCCAGCATGGCTTTCATAGGGGGCACAGCACCTCCATAGCCCTGATCGCGGTCACCTCAGGCATTAGATCTGCCATGGACCAGGGTAAGCTCTCTGGTGCCATATTTATTGATCTAGTCAAAGCCTTTGACCTTGTTGACCATGCACTGCTTTGTCAACAGTTGTGGTCCCTTGGCTTTTCCCCTACTGCCATGAAATGGTTTTCGGACTATCTACATGGCAGAATGCAACGGACCTGCTTCAACAAAGTCCTGTCCATACCCCTGCCGGTCACATCAGGTATCCCCCAGGGCTCAGTCCTTGGCCCCCTTCTTTTCTCCCTCTACATCAATCAACTGCCTACAGTGATAACAAATTGCAGTACCATCCTATATGCTGATGACCTGGTGATACTGGCCCACTCCAGTGACACGGCCACTCTTACCAAGAACCTGTCTGAGGACTTTAATCAGGTCCTGACCTGGGTGACAGATCATAAACTGGTCTTGAACCTAAAAAAAACCCAGGCTATGCTATTTGGCTCTACTGGCAAAATCAAAGCATCCACATCCCCCTTGAACATAATCAATCTGGACGGCTCCTCCCTCCCTGTGGTGAACTCAGTCAAGTACTTAGGGGTCACTTTAGACCCCCAACTTGACATGGGAAGTCACATCGCTAAAGCCTGCAAAACAGTAAACTACAAGCTGAGACTGGCCTACAGGGCCAAGTACAACCTCACACCTGCAGCCAGGCTTGCACTAGCGAGAGGAGTCCTCCTTCACTCCCTTAGCTACGGTCTGCATATTTTTGCTTGCTCCTCGAAGAATCATCTTACTAGGTGGCACACTGCATACAACAATATCTGCCATTTCGCCCTAGCAGCTCCTCGTATCACCCATCACTGTGAGCTCTATAATAAACTCCGGTGGCTCTCCCAAGCCAGATACCTGGACTTTGGGATAGGTTGTTTTACGGGCAAGGTGATCAGAATGGGTACCCCATTGGGACTGGCCCAGCTTCTCCCACCTGCTGACCTTTCCCCCTTACTCGCTAAGGTCTCAAGCCCAGGGGTTGCTCAAAGTCCCTGCCACAAGAACCCTCATGGGAGCTAGGGACTTCATTGTGTGTGCATCTAAACTCTGGAACTCCCTCCCAGAGTCCATTTGCTTGGCCCCCTCCCATCAGTGCCTCCGAAAATCTATGTGGGACTTCCTGAAACAAGCCTCAGCATGTGACTGTTCCAGCCTCCCCAGGGCTTCTCAGCCTCCTACAGGGCTGCCCGGAGTCTACTGCTGTCCGCCCCACTCCACTTCCTCTACCCGACCTGGATAGAACTGTTGGTCTGCAGACCCCTGGCCCCCGTCTTAACCTGGTATCCTTATTATATGTTATTGACTTATCTTACTTGTAACCAAATGACCATAACCTGTATCATTGCTTTCTACTTCTTTGTAATATGTGCCCACTGTATTCTCTCTTATTGCCTTGCTGTTATTATGCTGTTGTGTCCACAGTACTTCCCCCTCATTTTGTCCATGCTGTCAACCTGTATTTGATATGTCATCTCTGTACCATTATGTTGTATTCTCCCGGGTCGTTCCTGAAAATAGGCATAATACTTGTCTAGTGTACTTACCCAGTAAACAAAAGCTAAATAAGTAAATAAAATGCCTGTGCTATGCTGGAAGGGATGCCTGTGTCACTGAAATGATGCACCATCCCCTTAACTGGGATTTTCAAAGAATGCAAGATCATCCTTGTGCTTAAGATGCATGTCGCTGTTAGACTAGCCAGAGCTGGTCTAAGGGACACTGGAGCATATAAAGAGACCCACAGCAGGTGGTCACACCTGATTATGCTACTATTAAAGGCCAGTATTCTCCTGCAGGACTAATTTCGAAAATTTTGGGGACTTAGTTTTGACCATTTCATCTGCCATTTTGTTTAACTTAGCTTGCACCATTCTCGTTCTTTTCATCATTTTTCACTCAACTTGCACAATTTGTTTGACTCAGCTTGCAACATTTTTGTTACTCAGCTTACACCATTTTTTACTCAGTTTGCATTATTTTTGTACTCAGCTTGCAGTATTGTTGTCTCAGTTTGCACCATCTTTGAACTCAGTTTGCATCATTTTCATTCCTTGAGTCATTTTTTTGACTCAACTTACACCATTTTTGACTCGACTTACACCATTTATTTTGGTGCAGCTTACGTCATTCTCATCCCTTGTGCTATTTTGTTAATGCACTAGACCTCTTGCATCAGTTTGGGGGACTTTGTCACAAAGAATGCTTTTCTTGTAAAACATGGTACACATTGTTTGGTGCACCTATATCTGACTCAAGCTGGTTGTTTGACACAGCTTGCATGGCTCTAAGGGCCCTTTGAAAATCCAGCCCTTAATATGGTAGAGTTATATTTAAACCATGGCCCTGTATAGATTCCAACTGTAAAACTAATGGTCCATAGTTTATTTCCATAAATTCAAGTTTGTCTAATGTATTTGTTAATAAATTCCAGCAATTTTGGGCATACGTACACTCTAAAAAAAGATGCTTTTGTGTTTCCAGTATACCATTACAGGTATCCCTGGGACACAATCTTTCACTTAATTGCTTATGCTTATGGCAGTCTCTGCCTCCTAGTCTTCTATGACATGACAGCCATATGGTTTCCCATATGTGTTCAGGTGCTACAGTTTCTATTGGGATTTTCAAGGTAACTTCAGGAGTATCTTGGGACCCTAGTGGAAATAGTAGTGCTTCCCAAAAAATTACCATTGATTATATTATGATATAACTGCCTCCTAGAACACAAGGTGACTTCTTCTGTTGTTATATTCCAGTGTTTAATTTTCTTAAAAGTATAAGTAATATATTGAGACAATGATAATTTTTTCCTTACATATGGAAATGTGTTTTTCCTTCATTCCATAATGACAATATGTTTCCCAGATCTTTATAGACCCATTGATGTCAGTCTTTACAATGAGGTAAACATTATGGTTTAACATTAATGAATATGACATTTACATAAAAGAAAACAAGTGGGTTTATCATTCCCAAGCCTCCTTTATTACAGGGCAAGTATGTGTAATTTCTTTTAATGGGGTTTAGTCTGCTCCCCATAGGGCTTGGAAGGAAGACTATATAATCCAGTTTCTATTTCCACAGGGGGTGGGAAAACAATACTTACATTATAATAAAGTGGTAGTAATAAAGTCTTTACAAGAAATATTCTTTTCTTTTTTGAAGTTCGCATGTTCTTGCATTTCCAAATTAAAGTAATTCCTTCCTTTATTTTCTCTTCCCAGATTAATTTACCTGCATTAGGTGCACCAAATGTAATTCCTAATATTTTAATTCCCCCATTTGCTATAGGTATGTCCTTTATCACTGTATGTTGGTTTCCAATGTTGTCCCTTAGTTTTAAAGCTCTGCTCTTACTGATATTAATTTTGGCATTAGATATTAATGAAAATTCCTCCAATAATGTTCTGGCTGCCTGTTCAGATTCTATATCTGACATGAACAAACAAAGATCATCGGTGTATGCCATTATTTTTAAAAGAGGTGCATGGTCACTGACAAGTATTCCTCTTATGTCCTGTGATTGATTGATTTTTTGAATTAAAACATCTATTCCAAAGAAGTAAAGTAGGGGACTTAAGGGGCAACCCTGCCTTACCCCATGTTTAATCTATATGGAGTTACCTAGAAGTCCATTCACTAATATTTTGAAATGTGCTTTCTGATAGAATATATTAATCCAGGTTATGAATTCTTCTGGAATACCACGACTGTGTGAAGCCATATATAAAAGTTTAAGTGAGATGCAGTCAAAAGCTTTCTCTTGATCAATAGAACAAATAAAACCCTGGTATTGATTCATCTATCCTTTATTTATAACTTCTCTGATTTGTATAAGATTATTGGCTATTGTTCTCCCTGGAATGGAGCATGTTTGTGAGTTGGATATAAGCAGAGTTACTCTACTGAGTCTGGTAGTTAAATATTTTAGTTAGTATTTTCTGATGTGAATTTAATAAGGAGATAGGTCTCCAGTTACCTAAATGTGTTGGATCCCCCTTTTTAAATAATATTGTGACAGAATGTAACCATTCACTTGGGGATTTGTTTAGTTCTAAGAGTTCATTGAACAATTCTTGTAAAATGAATCTCAAAATACTTTGAAATGTTTTGTAAAGTTCTGAACTTAACCCATATGGTCTGGGTAGTAGTGGGATTGTTTTTATAGCTTCATCAATTCATATTAAGCTTATTGACTGAATAAGCATTCTTTTTTCTATTTCAGTCAAATTAAGTGAACTGGCTGGCCCAGTGGCACAGAGTGCTGAGGCACTGGACACCTTACCTCATGTCATGCTGGAGGCCCTGGTTCTTTAACAGACTTGGGTTATAGGAGAGCTGATACATGTGAGGGGGAAGGAGCAGGATTGAGCAGCCAAAATGCAGCTCTTCTCTCCTGGGAGGCTGTTGCCCCCTTCCCATAATTCCACTGTCATCGAGTGGAGGTCTGATGGTCAACGTAGGTGGAAGTGGGTGGCAAGTAGCAGGAGGGGCATTCTGGTACCACGGAGTGCATGCACGTCCATACTCACGTGCACGGCCAGGACAGGGGCTGAGAGAAAACAGGAAAAAATCAGGGCCATAAAATCTTAAAGAAAAAAAGAATAATTGAATTGCTGTTTGTCAGGAATATACTCTTATTTTCTTGAATATCATGTGGGTCTGTAAAAATGTTTCCATATTTCTATTCAATGAAATTTAAAATCTGCTCACTTTGTGTGAGTGATAGTCCCTGGTCATTCATAAGGCTATTCATATTGTTTATTTTATTTCTTTCTTGATTGTATTTAAAGTTATCTATAGATCCTTTTTATATTTCTAGTGCCAAATATTTGTTCTGTGGTTAGAGTTTTTGTCCTATCATAAATATAAGACTTCATTTCCTCCCTGACATTTTCAATGTGTGTTTTGTAAGAACATTTCTCTTTAGATTGTAAGGTTCTAAGCTTAAAAAGTTGTGCTCTTCTCTGAGCTGTAAATATTTTAGATACTCGGAGTTACTTTTCCTTTTACCTTTTATCTGAAAAAAGATTTGTATCTCCTTTTTTGTATCTATCCACCATTCTATAACTGTATCGTAAAATGTCACTACCAAAATAGTAGCTTTTAGCAGTTCTATGCATTCAGTATATATCACTTTGTCAGCTAACATGGTTGTATTAAATTTCCAGAATCCTTGTCCAAATTTCTGAGTGATAGTTAGACATATTCTAATTTTAAGTTCCATGTAATCAGATATAGCATTTGCTTTGGTATTAGCTAATAGGACTTCCTCACATTGTAAAAGAAAAATAAAATCTATTCTAGTTGAAAGCGAATTTCTAAAATAAGTGTTACCACCCTTTTGGTGAATCTGACTGTATGAGTCTATTATGTTAGCTGTGGTGATGATATGGTTTAATGCATTTGTATTACACTATAATTTATTAGTATTACCAATTTTGTCCCCCATGTCTAAGGGACAATTAAAATATCCACCTAAGATTGTGAATTTGGCAGTATATAAGTAAGGTTGCATTACCTTAAATAATTTTACTCAATCAGTTTTTATTTGGGGGTCATATACTACTCCTATCCTGATGGGAGTATCTGTTAAAACTGTATTGATTATTAATAGCCTCCCTGGTTCTAAATCCATTATCTTATTGATTTTAACTGAAACCGAATGAAACAAAATTTCAATTCCAGAACAAACATCTTCCCCCATGGACAAAATTGATGGTCCACGAGGCCAAGATTTCTGAGCTCCTATAATGTCATTGTTTGTTCTAAGCCTTGTATCTTGTGGTATAATAAGTTGTGCTTCTGCACTGTGTAAAGATGAAAAGTTTGCATGTCTTCTCCTTTCATTTCTTATACTATTTACATTCAAAGTAAGTATGTTTAGCTCAGAATGTCTCATCAGAGAACTAAAAGGTCATCCAATTTCATTTTATCTTTTTGTTCTAGTTCTTTCATACTTTTTTAAACTTTCTAAGTTCACCTTCCGTGTCTGAAATTTCTTTTTGTGATGAGGCCATGGAGGAAAGATTAGAATCATTCTCATCATCTTTTGTGACTATTTTGCAAAGCTGAAAAAACTATTTCTAGTTACAAGTGAGTCTCTTCTAGATATTTTAGGTTTAGGGGGCTGCATGTCACTTCTCCTCTTCCCACCTACAATTTTAAAATCATCCTGGTGGCTTGCTGAGGGAGGCATATCAGCTCTGTCTTGTGATGCAGTTGGTTGATGTTCTTCAGAGTGAAGATATTCTTCTAATTCATCATTTGGGCTGTTTCTCCCTTTACATCTGGCAAAGTAGAGTCAGGTTCCTTGGGACTTTGTTAACTTTCTTTTCCAGAATTAGTATGTGTTTCAATGTTAAAGTTTACCTTCTAGAAATAATTATGTACCATCTCCCTTTGCTTTTGGGCATCCAATACCATTTCTTTTTGGTCATAGAAAGAATCTTTGTTATGTGCTACCCATGGGCAAGATTTATAAGAATGCTGTAATTCTTCGCATAAATTGCAGTGCACTGGATTTGGGCACATATGGCTAGAATGTCTAATACTCAAACATAATTCACATACTACATTATTACAGGAATTACTTAAGTGGATGAAGGACCCACACCTCTGATGTGATTTAGGCTGGCCAGCATAGAAGCAGAATCCTTGGTCTCTCCCTATATAAAAACTACTGGGTAAATGTTGGGTTCCATTTTCTTTAGTTTTAAGTTTGATTTTTATCTGCCACTGCCCGGTCCACATGTTCTCAGAATCCATGATAGGTATAGGTTTTTCTGTAATTTCTGCTCTCTGTTTAACCCAGAGCAAAATATTCAATTTGCCCCTTCATTTCTGAAGAGAATAGGAACAGTTTTCCATGTTGGCTTTGTGAGAGGACTTACTATAAAAGAGGTCCAGACAGGTGATGTTTTGAACTTGTGATATTTTAGCCAGAATCTGTCAAGTAACATCAGTGTTCTAAAGCTCACATAAAAACTGCATATCCCCAGAGGTATGTATCAAAACAAATCTCTCTGCAACTGTGAATTGCATTGTTTCTTTTAATAATTTTCTTGCCATGTAGGCTGTATCTGGGGGTTCTTCTAAATCTCCCCTGTACTTCAATCTGACCACATTTTTCCTCTTAGCAGGCTGTCCCAAATTTGTAAACAAATCTGAGAGGTTGAAAGTTCTGGGTGGATTATCATTTTTGTTTGGTTTGTTTGGTTTATTTGGAGGCCTTTAACTTGGGGTTGGGGGGTTGTAATGGATTCTGTCTACTCATTAAGTCAGCCCATGATGTTATAGCTTTCTCAGTTATTTGTAAAGTACCTTTATCCTTGATTTTTAAAGGATCAATTTCTTCTGATGATGATCTTTATACAGCCTCAGTTTTATCTGTCTGATTTGTTTGATTTTTATCAGGACCATCCTCTTTCTGAATTTGATTTGGTTCTTTTTTAACTTTACATCCTTAGAGGTGATATTGCGGATTGTATTTTGAACTGTTGTCTGTTTCACCCTCCAGCCATTTCCGGTTGCCATAGAAATCACACTGACACTGACATGGACAGTTTTCCTGTCAATTTCTTTCTCCTAATAACACACTGGTTGCAATAAAGGAGAAAATGTACCTTTAGAAAGATGCATCTTTTTAGCAGAATCCTGAATTTCCTCTGCAGTTAGTATGGTTTCTGCAACCCAAGTACTCCCATCAGATGCTTTCTTCCACCCTGCAGTTTGCTAGGTGAATTCTGGTGTCCAAAATTAGGCACACTAACAATTGGTACTGATATGTTCCCTGGAAGAATGGAGTCATTTGAAATGGCAGCAGAATCCCCCATGGTGGATGGCATGGAATTCTTGGCTGTTTCTAGGTTATGCAGTGCTTCTTCTTCAACAACAAGTCATTTTAGAAGTTTATCCCTGCATTTTTTTTAATTTCAGCAAGTTTAACATCAGAGATATGCTTTACATACCTTGTAGTTGATCTTAAAGTTTCTTCACAGAAAGTTACTTTGGAAAGTGCAGCAGCAGTTTGTTCCTGAAAAAAAGCAATGTTTCAGGATTCATTTCAGCCATTTCTTCTGATGGTGAACCAATTTTCATATCTTGATCAGCAGTTTCAGGTACCACAGTGGCAGTACTGGTGTCCATTACTGTGTCCTGGTAATCCAAGTCCAGGACTCCTTCTCTGTTCCTCCCCACCCTGCTCCTTGGTCAGCCATATTGCTGATCAAAATGAGAGTAAGGGTTCTCCATACTACAAGAGTAGGGGCATGTTTTAGTCATAATTCAAAAGGAAAATAATAATACAAACAGGTTAACTTCACCATAAATTATTACAGAAAACAAAAGAGAACATTTAAAACACAAATGCAGTGATAACTCTATCCACTATCAAATCTGTACAGGCATGTTAAATATCACATCACTTCTTATTCATTTATAAATCAAAATGATGAAAAAATGAAACATTGTAATCATACCCCTGTCCAAGAATAAACAGAAAATTCAGAATTAACTATGCCCCCCCCGAAAAAAAAAGAGTGGGAAAATACATAAATTCAAACTACAACAAAATCATAATGCAATGCACTGTTTCTATTAAGAAATAAAGAAAAACAAACACTTGAAGTAATAATAAATATTAATGCCTATATGTCCATGCTGGAAAACATATTCTAGACTACATTATAAGCAAAAAATTCAGTAATAAAAAAGAGGAATTAATTCCTACCTGTTCTACTACCTCCCCCCTTACCTCTAAGAGTAGGGGAGTGTTTCTAAACAAACTGCATTCAGTATTTACCCAGTGTTTAGCCAATCCATATGTTTCCACCATTTCTTGCAGCCATCAGGACATACCTCTTTTCTTTATCTTTTAAAGAATGAATCATTGCGCGAATTGTCCAAAAAAAGTTATTCAAGTAAAACATTCTGTTTTTGTAAAGACCAAGTGTATATACAGTAACCTGCCAATTATAGTACTTCAAGCACCCTAACATAAGGTACATTGTCCCCTGGTTTTATAAATGCCATTGTTTAGGTAGTAAGCCTAATGACAAAATGTCAGCAGAAATAAGTAACAATGGTGAGTGTGTCTCATTAGAAGAAAATTATGTCCAAAATTGTAATATATATGGACATTCAAAAAACAAATGTTCCATGGCTTCAACTGTGGAACAACATTAATTATTTCTAGGACACTTTCTTTCTCCATTACCTTATGTTTGAGATTCCTTTTTACATTTAGTTGATTATGTACACTAAGCCAAATAGTGTCCCACATATACAGTATGCTGGAGTTCTAGATAAAGTTTACATGGATCCAGTTTGTATAACTTCCTTGAAAGAGCAAGTCTTAAAATCAGAAGTTTCTAAAAAATATTGAGACATAATATAAGTGTATAATTCCTTCCTTGATAACTGAAGCAGTGTTTTTTTTTTTTTATTCCACAATTTTAGTTTACCGAACCATGACTGATAATATATGGATAGACCCTGCAATGATTTTTGTTTGTGAATCGTTTATTCCATGTCCCATTCCTGGATACAGGGTAGGACTGTATCCATCACCCATGGGCACCAGATATCAAAGCTACCCTTCAGAAGTGGTTTAATATTTAAATTAAAAAAAAATCAAAAGAAAAACACTATAGGATTAATCATCTGCAACCCCCATCTTTTGTAGACTGGTATGTTATGCCTCTTTTAATGGTATTCAGTCTGCTACCCCAAAAAGCCTGGAAAAAGACATTATAAATGGTTGTATCTGATTGTTTTGGAGGTGGAACACTGAACACAAATGTAGAAACATGCTAAGCCAAAATGTCTTAATCATATAGGTTCTCATCTTTTTTGACCTTTTCCACCAGTTCCATCTGTGAACATTTGTTTGTGCTTCTTTCAAAAGATAATTCAAGTAAAAAAATGTCCATATTACCTGGTCCAAAATGAACCGCTAAAATGTTAAACTCCCCATTAATTATTGGAATACCCATGGCATGAGTTTTGTCAGTGCTGATAGATACTATAGGAAGGCACTTACTTTTCTCCAAGTTAAACGTGGATCTTGATCCTCTCATTAAATCCACCATCAGTGCTTCTGTAGCTTCACACAAGGGGAGATCTGCCAAGATGATACAAATATCATCCACATAAGGTAATGTTTTTATTTCATCACCATTAACAATAATAGAAAGGCCTCTAATATTTTCAGTATTGTTGATTTTTGTCACAATTGGCACTAATGTCAGTATATAAAGTAGAAGTCTGAGTGGGCATCCCTGCCGCACTCCTCTAGTAGTGTTGCATGTTCCTCCCACCCATTCATTAATATATGGAGCTACTACTGCATGTTTGTAACAAGTTGAAATCCATATGATAAATAAGGCCAGAAAATCCAATTTGTGCATACAAGTCCATATATATGCATGTGCTACCATGACACATGCCCAAGCTTGGTCTAGGCTTCCTAACAAACCCTGTACTACTTCTGAGTTCCCTCTCTCCATTATTTCCCTAAGGAATGTTAGGCTGTCCGTGATTGTTCTGCCTGTAATAGATCAAAATTGGGTGGGATGAAGAATATCTTCCAAAATAGAGGCTAGTCTGTTATTTAATAGCTGTGTGAGAATTTTATAATCAACATTTAATAAAGTTATTGGTCACAATTGTGTAACAGTCTTTAGCCCCTTTTTTGTGTGGCAAAATAAGAAGACCCATATACATACCTGTAGGCAATGTGGTTTGTTGTAAACTAACATTAAACACTTCCATTAACCCCGATGCTAAATTCTGTAACAAAAAATATAAATTTAATTGGGGCATCTGTCATTACCTGGGGCCTTACCCGGTGGTAGTTTAGCAACTACCCCCTGAAGTTTCTTACCCATAATGGAGGCCTTTAGAGAGATAAAAAAAAATGGTCTGTACATTGCTTTAAAGGACGGGAATTTAACCAGTCATGAATCTGGGTGATAGCAAGATTTGGGTCTGCAGTAAATAAGCTTCCAATATATCTTTCTACTTCTGCAAGTATGTCTCTCCTATTATGTACACTCCTACCATCTTCTGTTTTAACACAGTGAAGTTCTCTTTTATTCCTTTGTTTTGCACAGTACTCAGATGGATTAGTATAGGCTTGACTGCCCTGTGTTCCGAATTTTTGCTCCCTTTCTAGGAATTTCATCTTATCATATTGTGCATGTGGCAATTCAGATTTTATTTTATGGAACTCTTCTGGGTCAATGGGTTCTCCCCTTGCTAAGTTCTCTTGAAATTCAAGTACCTGTTTCTAAGTTCTTGACATTTATTTCTTTTAAATCTACCGAGGATTTGGCATATAGTTTGGAAATAAGTTTTGAAATCCTTCATGTTGTCTTCCAATGAGTCTTGTTTATAATCATAAAGAAAAAAAACAGATTTCTTTGCCTCAATAATATTCTGAAATCCCTCCATTACTTCAGGTTCTTCCAAAAAGGAGAGGTTTAGTTTCCAATGACCTGGTCCCTAGGATGTCTTCTGGTAATTGAAAAGAGTTAAGCTAAGACATACATGGTCTGAAGTAGCTACCATATTAGCTTTCAGGTCCTGATATACTAAATTGGGTGTAAGAAACCAGTAATCTAGTCTAGGTGACATTTGACATTGAAAAAGGTATGTGGAGCCGGCCCGGTGGCGCTGAGGGTTGAGGCACTGGACGCCACACCTCGTGCTACGCCAGCGACCTGGGTTCGGGAATGGACTCGGGTGGCCGGGGGTCAGCAGGGGAGAGGGAGGATCGAGCGTCCCAATGGATGCTCTCCTCCCTCAGGGGTGGGAACCAAGGACGCACTCATGTTCTGCATCCCCCTTCTAAGCCGGTTGAAGCACCAACAATTGAAGGGGAAGGAGGCTGCTCCATTCATCAGAGCTGGGGGGGGTCGATGGCGCATGAGATGTCTGGCATGTGTCAGCATGCCACCACTCGGGACGTATGTCCTAGCGCTCGACGTCCCAGAGGGTAGGGGGAAACCAGGGAGAAAAACAGAAAACACCTCCCGGTGGTATAGATGATAGCCTCTCAAAGGTACCACCTTGACCACCACAGTGGGACAGACCCCAATGTGCAGGAGGAAGAAAGGAGGCACTCTAGGGGCAGATCCCACCGAAGGTGGAATGGGGGATGAGAGGAAGGAAGGAGAGGACTCCGGGAGCAGGCAAGGAGAGATAAAGAAATAAAGTAAAAAAAAAAAAAAAAAAAAGGTATGTGGAGCTGGCCTACCCTGTTGGAGAAAAACATCTCTTAACTCAGTTCGCTCCAAAAGAGCATTTAAAAGATAGCATCACAATATATTTTATTAGTTTTGAAATCCCTATTGTGAATGGATCTATTGATATTAAAATCACCCCAAAAAGTATATATTTACTACTATATAAATAGGGCTGGATGTTTTTTAGCAATTTAATTCTGTCAACCTTATCCTAGAGTGCATATATATTTATCAGGTTTAAGTCTATCCCCTGTATTTTGGGGTAACCTGTGAAGTGGGCGCATGAGGAAGGGCGCTGTCCATTACAGTGACACCTTCCTTTTGCAATCCACTCACGGTGACCGATGGGTAGGGTGACCAGATGAGGGGGTGGGCAAACTAGGTGACAGGATGTCGCTATATGTACATGCGACGGGGGGGGTGGAAGCAAGCATGGAGAGTGTGGGCTAGGGGGGTGGAGAGGCTGTAGGGGCTGGTGCTGTGGTCATAGGTCAAGCTGCGGTATGGTGTCAGGGATTCGGCAATGGCTGGGGTGGCTGAGGTACTGGGTTCAGGTCCGGGCACTGGTGCGATTTTTAATGCACTGGCCTGAACCTTTTTTTTTTTTACTACTTTAACCCCCCAACATGCACCCTCTGGAGTTGATAATCCTTAAGTAGGGGGGTGTGGGGAAAGCCCCATGGGGGGGGGTGTGGTGGCACAGCCCCACAAAAAGTAGTAAAAATATGTCCTGGCACCATTGTGCTGGTGTGCCAGGGTTGTCAGTTTGCCAAAAATGTGTTCGGCTCTCTGACTGAGTGATAACGGCGATCACCTTTAGGCGTTCGCCATTATCACATAGACCAATATTTTGGCATCCAATATTAAAGCCTTGCCTGGAAGATTGTCAACCATATGGATAATTTTAACTTGATAATCAGTAAAACACATTCCCAAGCCACAGCACAGATCCTTTCCCCCTGAGCAATAACTGGGACTCCATACCCAGGATTCTGATGCTGTGGTAAAATCCTGTGAAGAATACAAATGAGTGTCTTAAAAAAGATAATGTCAAACTCATAATTAGCAAATAAAGCAAAAGTGGCTAGTGTTTTCACCTCTGATCTAATGCTATTTATATTTAGACTGGCTATTGACTGCCTGTAATGACTGTCATCAGAAGACTTACTATTTTAGATAAGGGTAGAGGTTTTCCTGGTGTTTTTCCATATGACCACCCTAGGCCCCATTCTTTTTTCTTAACTTTGACCACAGGATCTGAAGCTGCATCAGTTTCAGAAGTAATATCCATTTGTGAGTATGATCTGGATGCAGTGTCTGAGTCCTGATCATTTTCATCACGCACATCCCTCAATACCTCATATCTGTTTTCCCCCAATGGTATGTCAAAAAAATACAGTAGCTGTACTTTTTATACAGTCCTGGAAGGGCCTTTCACTTTTTTGTCACTGTACAAAAGTCAGATTGATCCGCAGTTTGTGATGGTGGAGGTGAGGTGGCATCATACCAGATTCAAGATGGGAAGCAGTTAATGCCTCCTGTTGTGGAGTATGGGTGTCTGTTGAGGTTCCAGGTGGTGGAGAATGTGGAACCTCTTCTGGCATGGTAGATCATGGGGAGGGGGTCCTTTGTTCTCTATTCCTCTGAATTGAATTGGAGGTGTCGGGTCTCTTCTGAGGCTGAGGCCCCAGAGCATACGTTCCTCTTGATGGGTCTGCAGCTGCATTGGCTGCCTTGAGTTTATAAAAGTCCTGAATCCTGTAGTCTGCATCCTCCATGTTGTGTGCAGCCCACTGGTACTCTTCAAAGTTATGATCACCCTCACCACACAAATTCTACTTAGGGGAATTATCACAATGAAATCCAGAGTGCCCTAACTCTCACACATTGTGTGCATTGCACCACTTTACAAGCAGAGCTAATATGTCATATGGAGCCACATTTGTAAAATTGTTTGGGCTGCCCTGGGTAAAAAATAAACACTTTGTCTCTGCCAATATAAAACAATTTGGTAAGTGTGTAAACTCAGAGTCCGATAGAAACAATTTTATCTTAATTCACCATCCCCCATTCTAGAGTCCCTCCCCATCAAGAATAGGCCCTGGGGTGCCCTGGACCTGATAATGTTTGTCTAACCAATGCAAAATGTCTGCCATGTTCACACCCCCATTTCTAAATAGTACAATACTCACTTGGAAAGACTGTTTTGTGAGGGGAACCACTTGAAATTGTGTCCACAGGGAATAAGTCTTCAGTGTCATGTGTTTAATCCAGATACATTCTAAAAATTCAGGTGTTCTGAAACCTATTTTGAAGGTATGCTCCCCTGATACGTGTATGAGTGCATACACTTCTGATGGAGTAAAACCTAGAGACTGTTTCAATAAGATATGCGCCACATAATATCTATCTTAGGGTAATTCCAAGTCCTCCAAATATCTTAGATGAATTGAGTTTCTGCGCTTGGCCAGTTCCACAGTTTTTTTGAATAGCCCTGCATATGAGTGTTTTGGATTGCTCCGATTGTCAGTATGATATTTTTCAGCCTTTCCCCCAGTCCTGCTCACCTCCTCATTTACTGCAGTAGTCATTTCTCCTTGAGTAGTGTCAAAAAATTTATCAGAGTGAAACCTCTGAGGAGAATGAGAAATATTACCTGCTTCTCCAAGCTCTTGATCAGGGATCCCTCCATTGTGTCTTTTGTCTGGGCTGTCATTATCAGTTTCATGCACCATTGTCTGTGGTGGAACAAGAATTTTAGTCTCCTCCTGGAACTCTTTGTTGACCACCCACTGTTCTGCGGCTGTTTATTTCCAGACGGCAGCTCATGGAGTGCTCTCCGTTGTCCAGGGAGCACTTCTGGTGTTGTCTTCTTCTCATGGGTTTTCTTGAGCCATAGTCTGTGTGGGTAAAGCTGTAGAGCTTGATTCTCCTGCATGGAAGACAAAAACCTTTGGATGGGAGTGGATTTCATGTGATGTATTTAACAGTTTCCTCTTTTTTTTCTTCTTCAAGCTTCGATTTAGCTTCCTGAAAATTTTTGTCCAATAAATTCATTTTGTTCTTGTAATCAGGAATTTTGTAACAACAATTCTTGTTGTAGCAGATGTCCTTGTTCTAATATCTCCATATCCACACTATTGGAAGACTTCACGGTCTCATGTGGATTATCTCCCTCCACTGTGGTGTCGACAGCGCCTCTGGAGGTTCATGATGCAGGTAAGATGGTTTGCCGGTGACCCAAAGGGTGCATTCCAGCACTTTCTCTCTCATTCTCCTGAGCTCCAGGGAACATACAACCTCCTTCTTCCTCCGTTATCTGAACTGTGGACTCCCCCATCTCTGCTGCACCCCCTGTCAACAGAGTAGAGGAATTTCCCTGGTGTCCTGACCAGATTTACCCCATTCACTAAAAATACCACCAACAGCTTAGTTTGGTTCAATTTCAGTTTGTTACCATCTGTATCTTTCCCCCAGTTGCCCCTGAAAGAGACTTCTAGTCTCAGTGGACCTACCCGGTCAACAAAATTCAATAAATAAATAAATAAATAGCGGACAGGAAAGGGGAAGGAAGGAAGAAAGAACTGTAGATCGGGCATGAATAGTGTAGGTAAGGAGAAATGGGAAGACTAGATGGGCCAGGTGGTCCTCATCTGCCTCCAAAATCTATGTCTCTATGTTTCTATGAAATCACAGTGGCAAATCCTGCAGAATGCATACAGGCTCCTTTTCCTATTGTCTGTGACAAAAATCAAATGAAGACTTCAAGATAGCATGGAATTTTGTGTACCTTCTCTTTTTCTCTGGACTTTGCACGCTGGAATTATCTGAATAGCCTCCACAATCTTCGTAAACATAAAACATAACAATCACAATAAAAAGAACACCTCAACATAACCCCTCAGAGATTTTTGAATCCCTTCAGGCACACAGAAATATTTTTTGACTATTAGGAAACCCAGTAGTCTACCTCATCATGCTAAGGCAGTAAGCAAAATATCTAAACAATTAACTTTCATTTGATAGGCTAAAATTAAACCATCAAACAACAACCAATGACCCAATAATAAATTAATCAAAAGTAATGACAGAATTGCATAGTAAACAAATGAAATACAAAAACTAACCTGCTATCTACTCTGTACCCATCCTCTCCTAGAGAAGAAGGTGCAAACATTACCCCACAGCCTGCTTGATGGCTACCTCTCATTATGTTACCTGACACACATCAAACAAACCAGACAAGGACAGATCCTGCCAGAGACTGCCATCCATACACTCCTGTCTGGACAGGGACAGGTCCAGACAGAGACTGCTGTCTGTAACTACCCTTGTCCTGACAAGCACAGGTTTAACAATAAACCACTGCTTATATTTCCCTCTGTCCTGACAAGGGCAGATGCAGCTAGAAACTGCCATCTGTACCTCCCATACCCTGACGAGCACAGATTTAACCATAGACCACTGTCTGCACCTTCCCCTGCCAGACAAGAATGGGTCTATCCTGAGACCACCATCTGTACATCCTCCTGCACAGGCAAGGATAGATCCAGCCAGAGACCGCTGTCTGTATATCCTCCTGCTCCAATCAGAGCATGTCCAGTCAAAGGCTACCAGCTGTACTTTCTCTGCCGTGACAAGGATGGGTGCAGCTAGAGGCCACTGTCTGTATCTTCTCCTGCCTAGACAAGGGCGGATTCAGTCAGAGGCCACTGTCTGCATTTCTCTCTGCCCTGACAAGGACAGGTGCAGCAAGAGACAGTTGCCCATAGCCCCATCCCCCAGAGAAGGAAACCCATAATACAATAACAACTGTAACCCTCTCCAGGGCAAGAAGTGGGTTGGTACCATGCTAATGATTGTCTGCCATGACCTTGGGTACTACTACACCCACCTAATCCCCCACCCCTCTGTACAATTAAATATGATGGGTTTGTCCTATTTACCTAAGCCAGATCAGGTTGGCTGGTCTAGGGTTTTTCTTTTGCAAAATGATGCAGTCATGGTCATCGGAGCAGGTAGAAAGCTGGGATGGGTAAAATTTTCTTTTTTTTTCAATTCACTGTACTTTTTGCTTCCTGATACTGACCATCCCCCTTCAGTCCCTCCATCCAGCCCAGTCCCGTCACCCACCTTCCCTGGGACCTTCTCTCTGTGCTCCCCAGTGGATAACCTCCCACAGGAAGGGCCACTGAACGGGCAACTCCTTACCCTTGAACAGAGTTGAAGTGTCAGTGAGGAGAGACAGCCTCAACTGGCTGTGCGGGACCTGCAGCAGAGTGGCATCCTGTGAGATTGAGGATGTTCTGTTTTCTTCTCCTCCAATGAACATCATGAGATATTGCATCTTATGCCAAGGTGTCAGAATGCTGATACTTCCTTCCATGCACTGGCTCCACAGCACTACCACCTGTGGTCACCCAGGTAGCAGTGATATGTTGGAGACCAGAGTTCCACTACCCTGAAAATGCAAACATCCATGGGACACTTAACCATCCTTCCCTGGCTGTCCTTCCAGTAGTCAAGTCCTATTCCTGAACTCCGATCACTGGTGTTGCAGGTGGTAGCACTACTGCTGCAATGGTGGGCCGGCATGAAATGAACTTCTTAACTTGGTCTGTCTTGATCTTCACTCAGGTGAAGGTGATGCAGCAGCAGGAAAATGGATACAATCAGCATGCAGGACTTACGTGGTGTCTTCCCTATTTTCTCTCTCAGTTGGTCAGTTCCGGCATGTGTGTGACTACCAACTAGAAAGAGGAAACAATCAGATCTGTCCAGCACCAGGGCAATCCTGCTTTCTTCACTCTGGACGCCACTTCAACTTCCAATCCCTTACTGGAGAAATCCACACTGCATGTGGTCAGGACAAGAGCCAGAAGATGGAGGTTGATTCAAGCTGGCAGCTGAGGTTGCAAAACAAACTTATCTTTTCAAATCAAATAGGCAATCAGTATATCTCTGACTCAGAACATACAGCTACCAGCCCCCCCCCCAAAAAAAACATACACAATAGCAGAGGCTGTTGGCATTGGTGCTGGATTATATGGGTGTGGGGGTCCTGCAGCCCCCCCACACACACTTTTGCCCATGAGCATTCAAAGTGGTTCTTTGTTTGCAAAAACTACTTTTTTATAATGTGTCCTTTTTAACTTCAGCACCCCACTTTTTCCAAAACTCCAGCAACATTGGCTGTTGGAAGAAAGAAACAATTGGTCCATCAAATCTGCACTTACCATATTATACTAAGATAAGCAGGTGCTACCAAACCTTCTTCATCATTTCTTTTGATGAAAAGTGAATTCCCTGCACACTTTCCAAAACCAGAATAACATGCCAGTGTCAGTCTTTTCTAATAACCCACTCCCAGAGATCCCACTCAATTTTTAGACTAGCACATCAGCCAGCCAGCCCCCAGCACCACTAGGAACTCAGTGCATCTGACTGTGGTAGGTTAAAAACATTTTTAATAGATGACTGGCCAAAGTCACTAAAGAGTTTTCATTTTCACAATAATCATTTAAAGCCTTACAGAAGTAATCAGGCATCATGGCATAAAACAGCAGCATATAAAACATACAACATTGGGACGGCCCCTGCAGCATACACCTGTCCCCACCCCCCCCCAGCTAGGGCTGGGAAAATTCATTATTTATAGAGCCCCACACAAGTAAGCAGCCATTGGACAGCAGCATAGAAGTACAAGCAAATCACTTGGTCCTGACCCCTACAGCTGAGCATACAACCCCCCTGCAAAGAAAAACAAAGTTGATGAATTTTCCCTCATCACTACAGAGTCTTTATTTGGCTGAGGGGGTAGTATGTTGTGCTATGTCTTCTCTTTTGTGTGGGGTTCTATGGCTAATGAATCATCATCTAGAGTGTCCCACACAAGCATGAGGGCTGTGGTAATAGGACAACATATTACCACCACCACCAGCTTCCTGAAGCCAAACAAAGCTTGTGTAGGCACCCAGGTGGGAACATTCATCATTTGCAGAGCTATACACGAGTTAGAGGGCATAGGAGTAAACAGCAACAGCAGCATAAGTTACAGATACTGTATGAGGCTGAGGTACAGATATGGCACACTGATGAGTCCAAATGAGGATGAAACACATCTCTTTCTGCTGTTCTCAGCCTTTTCTGATTGTATTGTGAGGAGGATGAAACATGACTCTTTCTGCTGTTCTCAGCCTTTTCTGATTGTATTGTGAGGCCTTCTGGCACCATGCAATTCTGTTTAAAGTTGAGCCAGTCTAAATTAGTTCATGAGCATTTACATATGCTTCCCATGATGCTTTACATTATTGGGTTATCTGCAATTTGTGTTTTCTTAAAAATGTAGCAGTATGGCTAATACCCTCCGGGATAACCTTTGCCCCAGAGCATTTGCCTTGGGGTTCTTTTGTTGTTCTCTTCTCTATCTCTCTCTCTCTCTCTCTACTTTGGGCTGCCCATGACCCAAACCAATAACATCCCCTTTAGGGTGGCTGGTGATCTCTCCCTTGGCTGAGGTACAGATACTATATGGCTCACTGATGAGTCCAAATGAGGATGAAATGCATGTCTGTGTTTGCTGTTCTCAGCCTTTGCTGATTATATTATGAGGCCTTCTGGCACAATGCAATTCTGCTTAAAGTTGAGCCAGTCCAAACGAATTCATGGACATTTGCATATGCTTCCCATGATGCATGGCATTATTGGGGTGTGTGCAATTTGTATTTTCATAAAAATTTAGCTGTATGACCAATATCCTCTGGGATAACCTTTGCCCCAGTGCATTTGCCCTGGGGTTCTTTTGTTGTTCTCCTCTCTCTCTCTTTCTCTACTTTGGGCTGCCCATGACCCAAACTGATAACATTCCCTTTAGGGAGGCTGGCTGTCTCTCCCTGTATATGCTTCCCATGATGCTTTGCATTATTGGGGTGTATGAAATTTGTGTTTTCTAAAAAACAGCAGCATAATGCAACATACTAGCTAAGCCTCAGGCAAACACACAAGTAAGAGAGCAGAGGAAGATAGTATATTATGCAATAGGCATGGACTCAGAAGCCTTTGAATAAATCTATTTATTTTCACATACAGTATGCTGAATAAGTGTTAGAATCCTAGATTTATTCAACATGTGTTGAATAAATGCCACCAGTCAGTCAAAGCTTTTTTTGTTTGCTTTTTTGACAAAGCAACGCAAATAACTTATAAAAGGAAAAAAATGATAGTATGGTACTGTGAGCATGAAATGTGTCCAGCACACAGATATTTACAAAATGAGTCCTGTTTTTTTTATACAGTGGCCAGGATATTCAAAGCAGTTGTGCATGATGCAACTGAACTGCACTGGTGCAATTGCGGATTTGTGCCAATGAACGATATTCAGCGGGAGTCATTGCACAGTGCAAATCCCATTGTGCCAATGTGCAACTATAATGAATGCAGCCACAAGAGCAGGGTGGGTGCCCAGGAATATTTGGCGCAGTGCGATATTCAACCGTAGAACCATGGTGAAAGTTTGGAGCAAAACCTGGATGCCCCAAGCAGATCTGAGCCTATAAATACAGGGCGCGCAAGCACACAGACAGCACTTGCACCAAGCAAGATGGAAAGAGAGAGAGTGGCAAGACATGTGGGACAGACACACAAAAAGACAGATCAAGGGAGAAAGAGCCAGTGAGGGACAGAGAGACTGTCACATGTAGCCATGGAGGAGAGGGAAAGAGGTGGCAGTGGAGAGTGATCCAGGGGCAGAAAGAGCGAGAGAAACAGGCAGGCACAGTGCCACACAGTGCACCAGGGTGGCACATAGCCCACAGCAGCTGACTACCCAGGGGAAACAGGACATCAGGGGCCATGGATAGTGTATCCTTCCTTATGAAGGCCATAACGAGGGGTGTGGGGGGCAGGAGGAACAGCGATGTGGCCGGGAAAGGGCTCGTCAGTGGTACGCCAGGAACAGGTGGTACCGTGCCAGCACCTACTTCGAGAACTACACTGACACAGAGATTGTGGGATGGTACCACCCGAACAGGGCCATTATGAGGTAGCTCTGTGAGCTGTGCAGTGAGGAGTTGCAGGAACCCACAAGACAGAGCCATGCAATGTCTGTGGAGACAAAAGTGACAGCTGTCATGTGCCTGCTCACTATGGGCACCTTCCAAAGATCAACAGGGGACACCACAGGCATAACCCACTTGGCCATGTCATGCCTTCGCACACATTTCCTCAATGCTCTGCTGCCACATGTTTCGGAATACATCCAATTCCCAGCACACAGGCAGAGCATACAGCAACTATGCAGGACTTCCACAGGGTAGCAAGTATGCCTGGCATGCTTGGGCCATTGACTGCACCCATGTTGGCATCCATACACCACCTGGCCCTGAGAGTGTGGCCTGTATGAATAGGAAGGGGTTCTCTAGTGTGAACTGCCAGGTGGTGTGCGATGCCAATGGTCACATCACCAATGTCTATGCCACACACCCTGGGCAAGGACATGATTCATTCATCTGGCACAGCTGTGTGCTGTGCCACAGGTTCGAGTGTGGGGACATCCCCATGGGCAACCTAGTGGGTGAGTATGGGACGGGCAAGGGATGCGGCTCAGAGCAGTCCATGGATGGGGAGGGCAGGGTGGGTGTGCTGGTGAGGATGCCAATGACAGGCAAGACACACAGTAAAGGATGACACAGGGCTAACCATGTCATTATCCACACAGGAGGCAGTGCCTATACACTGAGGCCCTGGCTGCTCACCACCTATCAGCGCCCGTTGTCTCCAACAGAGGAATGCTACAATGAGACACACGCCAGCATGTGAATCATCACTGAGTGTGTATTTGGGATGCTGAAGGCATGGTTACATTGACTAGACAGGTCTGGCAGTGCCCTACAGTACAGCTCCTAGAAAGCCTGTGGACTATTCCTGGACTGCTGCATACTGCACGACAAAGCCATTGACTGTGGGATAGCTGTTGAGGCTGATGAGGGTGACAGTAGTGGGGACGATGAAGGCAATGGGCTGGAGGGTGGTGGACAGCCTCCTTGGGTGGAGGGATCCCCAGCTGCAAAGGATTGTGTGGCAGCATCGAGACACCATCACACCGGAGCACTATGGTGCATGCAGGTAGGTGGCACCAAACCCATGCAAAGTCCACACACATAGGTACAGCACACAAGCAGGGGCATGCATGGCAATGGGCATGCACACACAAAGGCATGGTGCAGGGTTAGGGGAGTCAGTGACAGGCAGCCATACACAACTGCACACAGCAACACACATATGCACCCAAGCGCCCAGGCACTGGTAAGTGGTGGGGATCAGATGCATTACACTGGTGCACAGGTCCAACCGGTGCAGAATTGCCCTCATCATGCCCATGCCACATGAGCCAGCAGCCAGGCAGGCACGCACACAGGTAATGTGCAGCGTAACACACAGTTGCCACACCAGTGGTATGCACACACATATGCCAACCATGCATACACAGGGCAGTGGCTACAGACTGTGGTAAGGACAGCATGCACATCAGGGCCACCGCATGGAACCATGGCCACCATGGCCATGGGGGCCACTGTGCTGGGTTTGATCTGCAGCCACAGGGGGTGTTAGCAACAGTGCCCCAGTGTTTGAACTGTGGGACCATGACCGGGTCCATGCAGGGATGTGTAGGCACCCAGACTGGCCCACCCCAGGCATGTCTGGGATTCCAACAGCAGAGCCCGGCATCGACAGTGTGGGTGTCACCCAATGCCAGGATCGTGGGGTGGACAGTGCACTGTGTGGGGTCTGTGGTGGCCAGCCATGCCCTGTGGCAGCCAGCAGTACAAGGCCTTCCATGATCGCATTGGCAATGCCATCCTGGGATGCAGTCATGGCCTTCTGCAAGTGCTGTATATCCACCAGGAGCAATGCAGTGTCCCCCTCATGCTGCTTGGCTGCATAGCACACCTCCACATGCAAGCAGCACCTGTTGCTCCACGGAGGCCTGCAGCAAATAGGTGTGTTCTGCCAACTGGTCAGCGCCCTTTGGGAACCTGGGTGGGATGCTGATCATCCTGCGATGACCAACCATGCTGCACAACCCCCCGCTCAAGTGGGCGCTGCACAGTGGGGTTCTCATGCAGTATGTCCCTAAATGGCACCCCAGCAGTGACCCCACATTTGGCTGTCCTGTGGCTCCTGCCCATGGCACCACTCAACAGTTCCTCCCTGTCAAGATAGGTCTCAAACAGGGCCTCTGCTTTTGAGGACTTGGGCCTGCGCTTGCGAGCAGGGCCACGCTCCTCACCCTCCTCATGTTCCGACATGTTGCTACCTGTGGACATGGACAGCACAGTGTGTCAGTGTCAGCAGCACCCTAATCCATCCCCCCTGCTGTGCTAGCTGGGCTCAGGGTGCTTCAGCAGTATGCACAACTCACCTCAGATTGTTGCAATACCGGTCCATGGCCTAAACATAGAATTGTATTTATTTATTTATTTATCAAGTCTAGGATTACAAATACCTTTGAGCCTTGGCTCTTTTACAAAGGTTCCACATCAGAGAAATACAAATGATGGGGAACATCAAGACAGACATAGAACATAGAATTTGATGGCAAATGAAGACTGCTTGGCCAACCCACTCTGCCCATTTTCCTACCTAATGGATAAGCTGCAGATCCTAGTTAACCAGCAGCCTACTTCTTCCTACCCCCACCCCCTAGAATTGCCTTATGACTGTCCCATGCATATTTGAATTCCACCACAGTTTTTGACTCCACAACCTCCTCCGTAAGGCCGTTCCATGCATCCACAACCCCCTCTGTGAAAACATACTTCCTTAAATTACCTCTGAGCCACCCCCCATCTTCAAATTGTGCCCCCTTGTTCATGCACATCTCTTTTTTTGAAAGATGCTACCCTCTTGAACTTTGTTGATTCCCTTGTGGTACTTGAAAGTTTCTATCATGTCCCCCTCTCCCTCCCTTCCTTGAGGCTATACATATTAAGCTCCTTAAGTCTCTCTTCATATGTCTTCCAGTGCAGACTCTGAACCATTTTAGTTGCCCTCCTCTGGACAGCTTCCATCCTGTCTATGTCTTTGCGAAGACTGGGTCTCCAGAACTGCATGCAGTACTCCAGATGGGGTCTCACCAGCTGTCTGTACAGAGGGATAATAACTTCCTGTTTTCTACTGGTGATGCCTCTCCCTATACATCCCAGTATCCCCCCCAGCCCTCCTTGCTGCCCTCTCACATTGTGTGCCCACCTTTAGGTCATCTGATATGACTACCCCCACGTCCCTTTCCATTTTTGTTGTTGTTAGTATCTCACCCCCCATTGTGTACTCTTTCCCTGGGTTTTTGTTTCCCAGGTGCATTACCTTGCACTTCTTAGCATTGAATCTAACCTGTCATACATTTGACCATTCCTCTAGCCTTGCCAAGCCCTTCTCATCCTTTCCACCCCACCTTGTGCATCAACTCTGTTGCAGATCTTTGTGTCATCTGCAAAGAGACATACTTTTCCTTCCAGTCCCTCTGCAATGTAATTTATAAAGACATTGAAGAGGACCGGTCCTAATACTGAACCCTGCAGTACCCCACTAGTAACCTCCCTTTCTTCAGAGTGGACTCCATTTACCATTACTCTCTCTGTGTCCTATTCTCCAGCCAATTCTTTACCCAGGCTATCATCTTGAGACCCACTCCCAGGCCTGTGTCGATCCATGGTGCTTTTATAGCACAATGCATGCAAATGAGCACTGGCGCAAAGGTAATGATATGCTAATTTCCCCAGTGCGCCACGAATTGGTTGATGAGATCATTTGCATGTGGTGGCTGAATACTGTGACTTTGCTCTGTGCGCAATGAGATTGCTCTGGAGAAAGTCGTGGTGCAATGCCCATGCATGTGCACTGCACAGGACCACAGTGTGCATGTGCCGGTCATTGTGCTGCCACCAATTGTGCACTGTACACCCACTGTGCAATAAGGACTATGGTGCATGGTGTGCCATGCCTGCTATTGTGCACATGCGCACTGTGCAGAGGCTTAACCCTGATCCCTGGTAACTCCCCTGCCATGTGAGCACCACTTCTGGCCACACCCATGTCACGCATCTCCAGCATTGCGCGATGGGTGGATACAGTGCATGTACCCTTGCATCACGCATCTGGTGCTTGTTGTGCACACGTGCACCTCTGGCAGCCATTTTTCTTCCCCACTTTGCAGTTGGCACTATGGCTCAGTGTGGTGTCTGGCAAGCAAGAAACTGGCCCCAGGTCAAACTTGTGAACCTGGTGGTATGAGTCCAGCCACACGCCCCACAACTCTTTGGACATGTGCCACTGCAGCAGCCAAGGGTTGCAGTGTGGCAGGGAACTGCTGACAGTCTGTAGCAATGCACTGGGGTGGCTAGGACAGGACAGCAATGCCACCCACAACCACAGGTATGAGGACCTTGTGCGGTGAGACCCAGAGGGCCTGCATGGTATGCATCCAGTGAGGGGCTGTGCCACGGCCAGGTAAGTCAGTCCATTTTGCATGTGTGCCCTAGTGCTGAACTGTGGTGTTGGCTAGGCTGCCTGGCATACCTGGCAGAGGGGTACACTGTCATCATGTGCATTGTAGAGTGGCATTGCCAGCTGCAGTTTTATTGCATTACAGTCGTGTGGGACGTGTCAAGCAGGGGCACACCCTGTGCACAGGGATGAGGGTGATGGGCAGATGCTGTGGATGATTCCTGATGTGTTCCTGTCTTTGTTCAATTCCCAGGACCTGAGGATCACCACCATGTGAGGGTGGTGGGAGCAGCACAGCAGGCTGCAGCGGGTCACGCAGGTGGTGCAAGAGCAGGACCAGCACCAGCAGGGCCGCAGAAGGCAGGTAGGCACTGTCTTGGTCCTACGCACTTTACATGGGGGGCAGCGGGGAGAGTGGGAGTGGGCATGGCCACCTGTGCCATCTGCCATGTCAGCTGTGTGTGTTGCACTGTGTGTGGTGCATGCACTGTGGAGTGGCCATTGCACATGTGTGCCAGCTGTTGGTGGGGTTGGTGTGCACCCATCTGACTCTGTTGTTGCTGTTGTGCTGTTGGTGCACTGTGCCACATAACTGTCATTGTGCAGTCTGGTGGCCATTGTGCAGCGGGGACCACCTCTGTGCAATGAAATGGTATGCCGAGTAGTGGTGGGCGTAGTGGCTCCAATTCGCTCCACAAAGTGATTCGCAGAGTGAAGGCAAATTTGCAGAGTACTCCGCAACGTGAAGTGGAGTACTTCGCATTATAATGGGTAACGTGAAGTCCATTGAAAACAATGACTTTGCATTACTCCACCTTCCCAAACCACTACTCCACCAATTCTTAAGGCGAAGCACATTGAAAACAATGTACTTCTCCTCACTTTGCCTTGTTTTTAAGCTCCAAAGGCGAATTTTGCAGTGATTCATGGGATTCCAGGTCACATGGGCTCTAGATTGTTCTGCACAGCCTCAGTTTGGGGTAGTGTGTGTGTAGGAAGCTGTAGAAGACAATCTATTCTGAGAGCTCTCTGCGATTCACACCTTCTAAAAGCTGTTAAAAAAGCTTTTTTGGGTCATTTGTTTTGCTGAAACTTTAGTTCATCGATTATAGGAAACCCTCCTGTGCTGATATCATCGAGAGTTTATTGTTTGTGTGTGGGTTTTGAATGTTAATGTACAACATTCAGTCTGTGTACTGAGAGGCAGTAGAAGTGTGTGCTTTGGGGGAGGGGCGTATCTGTGGTGTAGGTAGATTAACTTGGAGAAAAAGACAGTGCTTTCTGTTTTGGTGAAATTTTTCTTGTATAACTGTGTCAATGTACACACAGTAATATTGTGAATAATTCTTGCCATTTTTATGTGGATTGTTGTGGTGCAGCAGTGCATAATTTTAGTTTGTTTAAAATATATGGTTATATTACTGAAGTTTTCAATTTGCTACGCATTACTTAGTGTGTGTGTGAGTATAAATCAGACACCTTTTATTGTGCCACGAAATAATTTCAGCAATGTGAAACCTTCTATTCACTGCAGCTGTGTGATTTTTGTACTTCTTTGTGGTATCTTTACTGGTACTAGTACTAGTGACTGTTACTGCAGCAGTGCAGTACACTGCAGCCCCCTGCAGCCCTCCCCAGCTGGCAAAGGTATTCTTTTCCAGATTTGAATTTCTGATGATGAGCACTGGTTAGGTGTGTGCCTTTGCATCTGCATCTCTTCAGTGCGCAGCACAATCTTAATCTGTCTGTGCATTTGCATCTCCTAAGGGCCCAATCTCCATCTGTAACTCAAGTCACAGTTGTTTCTTTGGCTTCCCTTCAGAGTACTGGACAGGTGTGGTGCTTAATTCTGCATGAACATTATACTCATTAATATGCGTTTTTAGGTCAGGACCATCATCACGAGTCACTCGTGTTATAAATCACGTTCTTCAGCATCACGGTCACAAATAGCTATTCACGATCACATCATGAATCACAACATTTATTTTTTTTCTAGCTACTTGGATGTATTGTAAGCCTGTTTTGTGGTATCTCTCCAGGCTTCACTACCCTACCATTGTACTCATTAATGAGTGCTTATAAGTCAGGGAATTAGTGCTACAGCTCATTGGGGAAGTACAGCCATAGGCATTTGTGTTCCCCTCCCAATACAGTTCCAAACTGTTTATTTCACACCATTGACACCGAATCACGTTCTTCATTATCACGGTCACAAATGCAGTCACAAATCACGATTCACAATCATGACACGAATCATAACACTATTTTTTTGACTAGCTACTTGGATGTATTGTAAACATGTTTTGTAGTATCTCTCCAGGCTTCACCACCCTGCCATTGTACTCATTAATGAGCTTTTTTAAGTCAGGGAGTTTGTGCTACAGCTCATCGGGGAAGTACAGCCATAGGCATTCGCATTCCTTCCCATACAGCATGTGAGTTACAGTACTACAAGTAGTGGTGGGCGAAGTGGCCCCAATTTGCTTGATTCACTGAGTAACGTGGAATCCATGGAGACCTCTACAATGTGAAGCGGAGTACTTCGCTTCATAATGAGGAATGCAAAGTCCATTGAAACCAATGACTTTGCATTATTCTGCCTTCTCCAAAACACTTCTCTGCCAATTTTAAGGCAAAGTACATTGAAATCAATGTAATTTGCCTCACTTTGCCCTGTAATTGTGCTCCTAATGAAATTCTGCAGTTATTCATTGGATTGCAGGTCACATGGGCTCTAGATTGTTTGACCCAGCCTCAGTTCTGGCCTGGGTAGTGTGTGTGCAGTGGTAGCTGGAGACAGTTTTGCTCTCAGATCTCTGCGTTTCAAAACCTCTAAAAGCTGTTTAAAATGCTGTTTTGAGTAATATTTTTTGCTCAAAATTTAGTACATTGATTGTAGGAAACCCTTCTGTGCTCATACCATCGAGTGTTTATTGCTGTGTGTGGATTTTGAATGTTAATTTAGAACAGTCAGTCTGTGTACTGTGAAGCGTGCTTTTGGGGGAGGGGCGTATTTGTGGTGTAGGTAGATTAACTGGGAGAAAAAGGCAGTCTTTCTGTTTTGGTTATATTTTTCTTGCATAACTGTGTTAATGTACACACATCAATAGTTTCAGTAATTCTTGACATTTTGTTGCTGATTGTTGTGGTGCTGCAGCGTACAGTTTGTTTAAAACATATGGTTGTATTACTAAAGGTTTTCAATTTGCTACACATTACTTGAGTGTGCGTGTGAGTGTGTGTGCGATGTGTGTCATTACATCAGACACCTTTTATTGTGTTCATTGTGCTACAGAGTAATTGCAGCAGTGTGAACCTGCTATCCATCGCACCTGAATGAATTTTTTATACTGCTTTGTGGTATTTTTACTAGTAGAGGATTGTTACTGCAGTGCACTAATCCCCCAACTGGCAAAATGTATTCCTTTCCAGATTTGGATTTGTGACTTGTAAGCACTGGTTAGGTGTTGTTGTGCCTTTTCGTATACGTCCCTTGAATGTGCTGTGCAATCTTAATCTGTCTGTGCATTTGCATGGCACCATTAATTCTGGGAGATTGCATTTCTTGTTACGCTCTCATTTCACTTTGTCAGCACTGGGGAATTTTCTGGACACAAGACAGTAGCATTTTGGGGATGCACACTAATTCTGGTGACTCTGTGTGTGACCGGACCACTGCACACATGACTGAGTGCACCATTAATTCTGGGAGACTTTGCATTTCTTGTTACCCTCTCATTTCACTTTGTCAGCACTGGGGAGTTTTCTGGACACAAGACAGTAGCACTTCAGGGATGCACACTCATTCTGGTGACTGTGTGGTTGGCATGCTGCAAAAATTGTTGTCACTACACCTTACTTCATGTTTAAGGTGGAATGACAATGTAATAATAACATGGCAAAGTGAGCTTTTCCTATGGTGCTCTCCACGTAGCGAAGTGCCAAAGTGAAGTGGACACTTTGTGTTCACTTTTCCAGTAGATTTTAAATTCTCTGCATCTCTAGTGCCGAGTTGCTGGCAGGCATTTGCCCATCTCACTGTGTGTGGCCATGGTGGGCACTCCAGGGGGTGTGTGCCCCCACGGCCCATTGTACACAGGTGGGCGTGGTACCGTCGGACATTGCACTGGTCACCTGTCCTATACCTTGTCATAGGTGTCCAGTGGAGAAGGTGGATACCACTGTACTTCCAGCTGCTCTGCCTGTTGATATTTATCACATCCACCAACCATGGAGGCAGTCCGGTAGGTGCACTGGATGATGTTGGCTGACTGGAGGCAGAGAGGGTGCCAAGGGACAGCCGGGTGTGGCTGCCCCAGGTTGTTTTTGCCCCAGCATTCCCTTTTCCCCTGCAGTACCTCCCCATCAGTCCCCCTTACCACTGTAAAGTCCCTGTTCCCTGTCCCCTTCCCTCACTTTCCTACCCTTTCCCACCCTCTTATTCATGTAAATAGTTGTATTGTTAAGTGTATATTTTTTGATGTACCTGCCTGTGTCAGAGTCTGCTTTGCAGGTGGCACAGTGTATGTCTATGTGGTGTGCATGTTGTGCATCTGTGGTTCACTGCTGTGTGCTGTGGTATGTCCCACTGTGGTAGTGTCCTGTCCCTTGATCAGTGGCTGTGCCTTGGGGTGGCTCACAGGGGTGTGTGGCATGTGTAGGCTTGGCTGCATTGTCTTGGGTGTGGATTGCTATGGTCTAGAAGGGTGGGGGCATGGTCTGCAGCCTGTGGGGAGGACTCCATTGGTGGCCCTCCATTGGCCATTGCTGCCACCTATTGCCTGCTCTCTGTGCCACCGTCGTGTTCTGGGGTGGGGTGTCTGGGTGCCTGTATGTTCCCTGTTGGTGGTGGCTTCCTCTGGCCTGACACTGTGCTTCCATGGCTCTGTCCCTGGGACTGTTCCTGTGCTGTGCCCCCCTCTGTTGCTCTGCTGTTCTGCTCCCACAGTTGCCTGGGGCATCTCTTTCTGTGCCATGGCACACATCTGTTTGCACCATGGTGTATGGCATTAAAAACACATCTTTTCAGCCTTGCATATAATGATTTTTAAATGTTGCTGCCTTGGATTAATTTTAATATTGTTTTAATTATTTATTGATTTTTATTATGTTATGTACAGGTGCCTTGGTTTTGGAAAGGTGCCTTTTACACATAAAGTTTGATGTGATTTGATGTCTGTTTGCACCATGGTGCACCTCTGTTTGCACCATGGCACATCTCTGCCATATTCAGCTGCATTGCACTGGTGCAGTTCTACATGCACCACCTCTGAACGTGGCACCCGTTGCACCATGGCACATCAGTTCTGTGCTGCGCTGGACTTGCGCCGGCATTTGGCCAGTAGAAACCAGTGGAAAATACAACTTTTTTTACTTTTTCAATAAACAAATGTGAATAATTTTAAAACGAATAAAAATGATAGCATGGTGCTGTGAGCACAAAAGTTGTTCAGAACAAAAATATCTGCAAAATAAGTGGTGTTTCAATTTTAGATACCTTTTAGTTTTTTTTAATTATTAGCAACAAAACAGCAGAAAACATCATTTTTCATTCTTTTTGTCAACACACACCTGTAAATAACTTTAACATGAAAAATGATATCATGGTACTATGAGCACAACATTTGTTCAGCACAAAGATATCTACAAAATGAGTGGTGTTTCATTAATATATACCTTATCGTTTTTTTTAATAATAATCAGCAAAAAACACAAAAATTCAATTTCTTGCACTTTTTTGACAAACAAATGCAAATAACTTTAAAACAAAAAACTATAGCATGGTACTTTGAGCACAAATATTGTTCAGCACAAAAATGTGGAAAATATTGAGAGGTTTTTCATTTATAGATACCTTTTAGATTTTTTTATAATCAGCAAAAAATGGCATAAAATTCAAATTTTATTCACTTTCTTAACAAACAAATGCCCCCACCCCAAAAAAAAACAAACAAAAAATAAACAAAAGAATTGTGCATCAAACTTTTCCATTATGTACTGACCACTATATAAAGTTGGAAGCAGTAATCCAATACAAGGGCTTATGGGAAGACTAGATGGGCCAGATGGGCCTTATCTGCTGACAATGTTTATGTGTCTATGTTTCTATAACTATTGATAGCAACCGTGTAGCAACCACTATGCTAAGCGGAGCTACACTTGGAAAACCACAAAATGTCCATGTACAGTAAGTTTACATTAAAAATAAAAAAAAAAATAAAACAATTTGAAACTAAACTCCCTGCACTATCCTAAAGGATCCCAATTACATAAATGAAATACATAACAAGGGACTTTGTGGAATACATTATACTGCTGTGTGTGTGTTTGTGTGTGTGTGTGTGTGGGGCCGGGATTAGATAAGTGATACATAACAGGAACCTGGGGAATACATGATTATTTTCATTTGAGCTGTTTCATACTAGGATTCATACTAGGAATAATGGATGTACAGAAGGCTGTGGCCCATATGAGTACATCTCCAGCAAGCTGGGAAAATTACCTATGATTTAATAAGTATTTGTCTATGTTGTTCTTGAAGGTCTCCTGGCAGTTAGTATTAAAACTAGATTTAGGGAGTGTGTTCCATAAGGAGATTATTCTTTTGGTAAAACAGAAGCATCTGTTGACCTTCCAGAGGTATGTTAGTGTAAGTTGATGCGAGTGACTTCCTAGGTTACAGCCCCATACATTAAATGTCATTCCCAAGTCCAACATCAGTTCTGCACCTTTTGATATTTTAAACATTAATAATAGATTGCCCCTGATTCTCCTTAATGCCAATGTGTATAGATTAAGTTCCTCAAGTCATGTCTCATAACTTTTGTTTTGCATATTATTCATCATTTTTGTCACTCTACATTGAACCCCTTCTAACCTATTTATGTCCCTCCTCAAATATGGACTCCACAGTGGTGAGCAGTAGTCTAAATGAGGTTGTATGAAGGCTCTGTAGAGTGAAAGAATGCATCCCCTGTTTCTTGAGACAAAGGATCTTTTAACACAGCCTGTTATCCTGTTAACCCGATTTATAGTATGTTTACAGTGTTTTCCAAAAGATAAATCTGATCTGATGATGATTTCCAAGTCCTTTTCTTCTAGGGTAGAGGTCAAAGGGCAACTAATTATACTGTTGTTTTTTGTTTGTATCACCCAAGTGCATAACTACGCATTTGCTGATATTGCATGTCTTAGCATTTTTGCCCAATCTTCGAGTGTTTTTAGGTCTTTGATTAGATTAAGAATATCGTCATCAGTTTTGGCTTTAGCTGCAATTTTAGTATCATCTGCAAACTTAATAGCAAAGTTCTCCAGGTTTGTGGTCATATCAGCTATAAATATGGAAAATAGGATGGATCCCAAAACAGATCCCTGTGGCACTCTACTTGTGACTACACCCATATTAGATGAGTATCCCCTAACACGTATGATCTGTGTACATTTTTTAGCCATTCTTCCACCCAATTTATTTTTATGCCATGTATGCCTAGCCCACACATTATTTTGATTGAAGTATTATGTGGCACTTTATCAAATGCCTTACAAAAGTCCAGGTATACAATATCAACTGATGTCTTATCATGTAGTAGTTTACTCACATTAAACTCATACTGTGCAGAATCTACTAATTTTTATTCACCATATCTTACTCTATTTTTATTTTGAGACTAGAGTCAAAGATTTTTCCCAATATGCTTGTTAGACTGATTGGTCTATAGTTTGACACATCACTTTTACTACCCTTTTTAAAAATGGGAGTTACTAGAGCTTATGCCTCTCATAAGGTTACCCAATGTCAAACAGCTGTTCTAAAAATAAATCATGTATTCCCCAGGTCCCTGTTACATATCTCTTATCAACCCACCCACACACACACACACATACAGACATGCACACATAAACACACACACAGCAACATAATTTTTATATTTGAAAATTTAGGCACACTGACTGAGCCAAGGCTTATTACTGGTTGCGGCCTTGGGAAGGAGGAAGGGGGTACAATAGTACAGCCAACATGGCAATGAAAATACAGCATCAGTGATAGGGCTCAAAGTAAACTGCATACAGATAAAAAAAAAAAACAAGAAACAAGATAAAAGTGCAGTAACAGTGGTAGTAAAATAACTAGGCAGGCCCACACAAGTAAAAGCATACTGTAGGATCGCAAAAACGTATTACCTCTCATCCCACACAACAAAACATACTAGCCAGGTCCAAGGCCCACACATGTGAGAGGCATAGGATGGCAACAATGTACTGTCTCCCACCCAATAATACAACATAACAGCTGCCAGTTACACCTGGCTGCCGTCTAATACCGTATGTTGTATTATGCTGCTGTGGGGAGGGGCAGGGGGTAATACATTGTCATCATCCTATGCCCTTTTAATTGTGTGGATCCAAGTAAGAGGGCATAGGATGACAATATAATATGACATTGTATTACCCCCCCAGCTTGTAGTGTAGGGGCCATGGGAAGACTCAGCCTTACAGAAACCCACATAACATAATAATGGTCGATATCATCCCACCTATAAATCTAGCATCTTTAAAAGATATATAAAGAGACATAAAAACACACCAGCAGATCACTGAAATGCTCTTCCACTCCCAGCCAAGCTGATAATTGCACCAAGAAGTTAACACTTAGGTGGAAAATCCAATCAGCATTTCAGCAACATAGGAGCAACAGCACCGAAGTTCAGTCTTGTTGACAAGGCAATCAGCATCAGACTGCCTCTCATGCAGCAGCACCAAGCAGGACAGACAGGGCATGGTCCATGCTGAGGAGCAGGTAAAAGGCTGGTGAGCACAGCTCTTTGTCCTTTAAATCCTACCTGGCTTCTAGAATTAGATTCCAGGCCATCTCTACTCGAGTCCTGTGGCTGCACATTGCAGTCTCTCCAGTTCCTTCCTCACATTTTAGTAATCAGCAATGCATAGTGCGAGCAGTGGCCAGGTCTCTGGCATAATCCATGGTCTGTCTCTCCTTCCTCCAAGTGGGTCAGGTTGAGTAGGCAAAATTACCTGCCATGGGCAGGAATGGCCTTGACTGGGGTATAGGAATTCACACATGGCTTGCGGTGACTGCCCTTTAACCTTTGATGATGCTGAGGTTTGGGAAGGGATGAGGAGGTACAGAGGAGAAACTTCAACTGGTGAGGTGGGTGGAGAGAAGGGCTAGAGATTCACAGAATTGTCTGAGCTACCTTCTGACTGTAGAGATGCTCTCTGTCTTGAAAAAAGTTGAGAGAGTCAAAAAAGATAGAAACAATGGGAAAGGAGAAAGATGCAAACAGTGCATGGAACCTGGCATCTCTCCTTGAATTTCAGTGCAGTACAGGGGATTGGGGAGCCACTGAATCCAGCACATCGCAGAAAATCCATGACAGCTGAGAGATATGTATCTTCCTGGCACCCACCGCTGCTCCCTCTACTCCTACTCCCTCAGCTCCCACTCATCTCTAGAGAGAGCAGGTGCATCTTACGCCGCATCTTCTTTCTCTCCATAAACTGTTTTAAGTCTCCCACTACTGCTTCTCCTCTCTGGTCTCCCCTCTCATCAGTTTATCAACTATGCTTACTTCATTCTGCCGACTTGAGCTCATTCATGTTACCCCATTCCAAAACCTCTGCCGGACAAAAGAGAATTCTCCAATCATCTCCCTTCCTGTGGAATAAATTACACACTAGACTCAATGGATTTTACTACAGCATATTGAAATGCCATTGCCTGAGACCCAGGAGCCCAAAAATGATATCCCAACAGTCGGTATCGCAATAATCGAGAATTGCCCGTTGTGGAGTTTTTTTCTTATGTTTTGGTGGGCTTTGTCCCCCACACCATCCTCATTTTTGAAAGTCAACTCTGCCTGGGGCAATTCATGACTGTCAGGACACCGACTGTAGGGATATAATTTTTGGGCTTCTGGGTGTCTGGCAATGGCATTTTGGTATGCCGTAATACTCCTGACTCAATTTCTCTCACTTGTCCCTTTCCTTCCATGCACTCATTTGCAAAATCTCTATTGACTTCTGTATCTATGATTAGCCCAGCTACTACGTGTACACTTCCATTCCTCTCTATCTCTTTGCAGCACCCTCTTTTTTCTTTCTCTGCCCTTTCTTCCCCCTTCTGCTCTAAATTTCTGTACTTCCACTCTCCTTTCATCTGGAAATGATTCATGGCTCAGTGTATCCTTTGTAGCCAAAAAAAAAAACCTGAAGGTCGATATCTGAAAGACTTGATAACTTTTTGGTTTAGCAGACAATAACTTTTAGTGCATTGCTATTTTGTACTGATAAGATCTAACTCCAAGAAGAGAGATTCTTCCACGAGATTTCAGTTTCTATCCATTCTCTACAAAAGTGAAGTGATTCTGGATTACTTCTCTCAGACTCTAGTTGCATGGTACTAATAACAGTTTCTCTAGTTTTTATGCTTTTCTACTCAAATTTATTTTATTCCATGTAAATTCTGTGTCATAAAGAGCAGGTAGCAACTAAACTGAACAGAAACAGAGTTTTAAAGCAGGATTTGTTACAACTGCTTTTATCTTTAATGCATTCAAGGGTAGAAGTCGTAAACTTTATTTATATAGCCTCCAATCCCAGGGGCTCTGAGTGCTGAACCCCCTTCCCCATGTGATCTAGTAGTTAGAGCACCCGCATGGTAACCAGGTGATCACTGGTTCAATCTCAGTCAGAGCCCAAAAACATAATGGGTGACCTTGATCAAATAATTTATCATTTTAGTGCTCTAGTCTGCCCAGCAGTAAAACTGAGTAGAAAGAGGACCATACTGGAAACAACATAATTTATCTCTGCTGGGCTACTGTTTCTTTGTTTGTTTGTTTGTTTGAAAAGTGATTTACCAGCTGCTAAACATGCAAAATAAATGGTCATTTCATTTACAGATGTGAACTGGGGGAAGGGAAGCAATGGGATAAAAATGCATTATATTACATTGCAAAATAGGCAGTGAAATATATAACAGGTTCTCCCTGGTAAACAAGTAGCAAAAAAATGGGTTTATAATATGTGGTTAGCATGATTCTTTGGTGGTTTCAAAACATTGTTATTAATGTATAAACTCTAAGAACAACTTAGAATGTGCAGAATACATTTATGGGTGAGAGAAATGTGCGACACATTAATGAGAGCTTTTTTATTGCTGCATGGGTGGATCTCCACAAACATATTGCTGTCATTCTTTGAAGGAGCACTGTGGAAGCACGTGACTGAACCACTGTTTGGCTGGCTTCCACAGTGCTCTGGCACAGTTCCACTCATTGTATTTTAGTGGCCCTTCCCCTCTGTGGATTGCATAAACACACTCCCTTCACTGGGCACTACTTTTTCTTCCACAACTGCGGATATGATGGCCGCAGTGTCCAAGATGGCCACCGATTTAAACTGTGCATGTGTGAGTATTGTGCATGTGCAGTTCTGTTATCGCTGCCATCTTGGGTATGGCAGACTCTGATACGGTGAGAGCTCCAAGTATTCTTTTGGTCACTCTTGCCTCTTTGAGCAGCCATATCAGCTCACCAGAGCTTTTTAAAAAAAAAAAATTCACTTACCATGTTCTCAAAAATTCTTCTGGCTTCTTAAATATGTGTTGCCCAGAGCTACAACCAAACTAGATTGGCAATAGTCAACTGGCTCAGCTTTAAGGAGTTATGAGGGGGCAGATCTAAAATAGCCCTGTGGTTGAGAAGGAGAGAGAAGCAGCCAGCTGAAGTTCCTGGCTGTTAAGCAGTTGACACTGAGTGTGGCAGAGATGGAGGGAGAGTAGTTAATGAATATTTGACATCTTGGATTTTGCAGATTTATTCAAGGTAATTTAAAAACATGGTAATCTTCTATTATACAAAATAAAGAAAGGTCACCAAATGGTGAACTCCTGATTCACACACCTTGTAAGGACCACAAATATGCCTGTTCTTCATAGTTGGGTGTTAATTTATTCTATATTCACCTTGTTCCATTAATGGCCTTGACAAATTTCAAATAAACTAGTATCTTTTCTCTGTCTTTAAAATTGTTCTATATAGGAGTCACGTGATGCCCAAGATTGGATACCAGCCTTCACCTTGGCTCCAGCTACCTACCATTAAACACTGTAAAATATATGATATTTTCCACAAATTATCTCTCTGTTATTGTACTTGAATGCTTCATATATAAGGAGGGAAAACTGGGTTCAGGAGAAGACAGAGATGTGTACAGCACCTCTCAAACACTCTCTGGCTACCACCCCTGACAAACTTGCAAAACAATCCAAGGGTCAGTCGTCAGGAGGCAGATGTTCTGCTACTGCTACCTTGGATGCTGCCACTACTGCTTCAGGCCCTACTCCACTTACAGAAGACACATTTCTGGCAGAATTTACACCATTTAAAGAAGTTCTTCAGGGCATCACCAAAGAACAAAAATCATTAAAATCTGACCTTGCAGACATGGGAAGAAGAGTTAGAGATAATGAAGCTAAAACCTGTTTGCTTGAAAAATGGAAATACTGGACTGATCTCAAGCTCCATGCCCTTAATCATAAGGTTGCTAGAATGGATGCCAAAATTGAAGACTTGGAGATCAGGAGCTATAGATGCAATGTGGGGGTATTTGGCTTACCAGCAAAAGTATAAGGTCCGACACCGGTAAAATTTTCCCAAAAGCTGTGCATTAAATGAGCTAGCCTGACACCAAATGGTAATTCTTATGTCATCAAGCAGGCTCATAGGTCCTTACGTCCACCTCTGCCAGAAGGACCTCCCCATCAATAGACCATTTATTTTTAAATTCCATAATTTTCTGGATAAACAGCATTTACTCTGTAAGATTAAGGAACTAAAGGTAGTTTCCTGGGAAGGTATAAAGCTGCATATTATTTAATACCTCCTTGCCACCATTTGGCAATGCAGAGCAGCTTACCACCCCCTCATCTCCAAAGTCATTGCTGATGTGCTCCATTTTAGAATATGATATCCAGCTTGTTTGCAAATCCAGGTAGGAGACACCTGGAAGTCTTGGGATACAGTGGAACAAGCTATCACTGCCCTCAAAGAGCTCCTACCAACCCTCAACAACTGCTGACTGGTATAGCCTTGGTATGCTTTTCCTAGGAATGGACCTGGTCTACTATAGTCATGAAAGTTTAACAAGGACATTGAGCTTTACTAATACTATTTTATTTGGAAAAGTCATTAAAATGCTTACTTTACCCTATGCTGGACTTTCTATGTGAGATCAAGTAACAGAGCAGCAAGACTGAGACCCCTGCCTGATTTCATACCTCGATACATAGTCCTGCTCCACACTAGGATCCTGTTGCATTAAATGCTCAGCTTGGTTGACTCCATACATAGCTTGCATCTTCCCCTTGAGGCTGTACATTGGAACACTATTCTTTTCACTTTTCTGCACCTTCTGCTTTCATTGAGTCTGAGCTGCTTTGCCATAATGTGTCAGAAGAGCTTTGTGGGGGGCCCTTTAATTCAATGCGGAGCTCCAGTGGTGGGTCTTTTTGAAGTTGTACTTCTGCATTGATAGAGGATCCCCATTTCACACCTGGATTCCCTACTTTGCTCTGGTATTGGTGCAAACTAGAAAGTGAGGTTCTTCTTTAAAAAAAATGTTTACTTCTCCTATTCGGACCTTCAGCCTAAGAATATGTAATGGAGCAGCTAGGATAAGATCCCCATTGAACTTCTTAATTCAACATACAGTCCTGCTCCACATTGGGATCCTGGTGTGTAAAAAGCCTGACTTGTGCAAATCTATTTGGCAACTCACACTTAGCGCTGGAGGTTGTAGATTGGCCAGCAGCCCCTTCACTTTTCTTCATCTCCCATCAGCTCGGAGTTTGTGCTGTCCTGCTGTACTATGCTAGATAGGTTTTCTGGAGGGTTCAGAACTTCAGAATTGAGACCCGGTGGTAGGACTTTTTGCAGCAGCACTTCCTCATTGATTGATGATTCCCCCCTCTCACCTCGATTTTCTACCTTGCACTAGGATCGGCCCATGTAAGAAAAGTATGTCCCTTTTTTTTAAAACTTCATCACCCTTGATTACCAAAGAAATCTGATCCCATGGGGGCCAATATTTAAATAGTAAGCAGCCACTGTTTTGTTAATTAAGGTGTTGTGGCTCCTTCTCAGTTTGATCAAGGATAGCAAACCTCCTTCGGTTACTAATCTAGCTGGGAAGTATAAACCGGATGTGCTGCATTGAGTCCTGCTGTGGATTTGCTTAACTAATGGAGTTATACTGAGTCACTTTTTTTACCTTTTCTTGGCTGTGTTTTAATGTTTTAAAGATGCTTGTCTTGTAATAGAGTGAATAGGCTGATATACCGCCAGGATTCTCTGTCTTCTACGTAAATAGGAGGAATATGACCAGACTCACCTGGAGTTACCTATTCCACTTCTACTCCCCCCGGTGATGTCTACGGGCAGAAGATTTAATGTCAGCTGAGGTTACCACACTGGGGTGTGAACTATTGACGTTTATTATCAATGGGATGACTATTTATTTATTTATTGGCTTTTGGACTATATTTCACACGTGTATTGTATATTTGTCTTTCCTGGTTAATTGGCTCTTAACTTCAGGACTTTTGCTTTGTTGACACACTATTTGCTATCTGGCTATTTGATGAGTAAAATGATTTATATCTTAACTTGTCGTTATGCTGTTTGGGGGGGTGGAAGCTCGGGGAGGGTAGAGCCAATTGTCTGAGGTTACTAATGAACCAAATATGGGGGGAGGGGGTAGATGGATTCATACTTGTTCAGTTGACGTGTTTGACAAAGGGGAGATTTGGGATAGTAAATAAGGATTTGTTTTATGTGAAGTGGGTTTTTGGTCTGGGGGATGGAAGGTGGGTGTTTACTGGAGAATAATTAACATGATACATGAGAATAGTAGCTTGGACAGGGGTGTTAGATTAGTTTATAGGTACAGCTTTTATAAGGAATGTGGTCATGGCCTATAACTATCGTTATTGCGCTTGGAACATTAAAGGAGCTCAATCCCCCCAAATATTATCTACAATTTTATTACACTTACATAGTTTACAAGTGGATATAGCTTTCCTCCAGGAAACCCATCTGCTTCTGACCCAGGTCCTGTCCTTTAGATGTTCCTTGGTTGAGTAATTGTTTAACTCAGGTGCATACTCTTGCAAGAGAGGGGTGTCCATTTTAGTGGCAAGGAGAGTCCCCTTTCACTTACTTCAGGAGGCAGTGGATTCCCAGGGGAGATACATATTTTTTAAGAGCTCTGTTAGGCCATTTGGAGGTGATTTTGGGTGCTTTTTGCAGCCCTTCTACTGAGGACACACATTTTTTCTCTAATTTGCTAACCATACTATCATCTTGGGCATCTCTTCCAATGCTTTTAGCTGGTGATTGGAATATTGTCCTAAATAATGAAATGGACTGGTCAAACAGACACCACCAGGCTCTCACACTGAGCAAATTAGCTTTATGAGAATTGATGGACTCGTTGGGCTTGGTTGACCCCTGGAGGTCATTATATCCAAAACCGCAGAAGTACTCATTTCATTCTATCACTCATAAATCTTTTTCAAGGATTGACATTTTTGTTGGGGGTTGAGCATTTATCAGGTATTGTATTGTGTCAATATAGAGCTAAGGTGTTTTTAGATCATCACCCAGCTCTTCTGCAAGTTTGCCTCAACACTTCTGTTGTGAGGGACAAGATGCAGAGGCTGAATAATCAGCTTTTAAAGTTCCCAGTTTTGGTTGAATACAATCAATATTTCATAACTTCCTTTTTAGAAGCTAACTCTCCTACAATGCCTGTGGGGGTAATTTATGGGGTGCACTAAAATGTGCTCTCAGGGACAAACTGATCAGGGTGGCTTCTAAGCTGAAAAACAATGCTTCACAAGAGATCAGTTTTCTCTCGGAGCAGATCACATCACTTGGAAAACAAATCTCAGACAGATCCCCACAGTCCGATTTGGAACATCTGGAATCTTTAACGGTGAAATACAACAACTTGTTGGGAGAAAAAGCTGAATATCCACTGTTATGAACCAAAACAAAATACTTTGATCAAGGAGAGAAAGCAGGAAGGCTTTTGGAGCTATGTCTATGCTCTCAGATGGCAGATAGAATCGTTCCCTCTCTACATACAGAAACAGGGCAGATACTTACTTCCCCTCAAGAAACTGTGTCCGACGTCCAATCTCACATATAGAAATTTATATACTTCAACACTGAACACTTTTAATCACTCTCAATTTGATGCTTTTTTCAGGGTTTGGATCTGCCTTATCTCAGAGAAGAGCAAATAGAGTTTTTATAAGCCCCTTTGACTTTATCACAGGTAAATAAGGCCATTGATTCCCTAGTGTCTGATAAATCCCCTGGGCCAAATGGATACTCTCTGAGTTTTTATAAAAAATCAAAGTCGCTGATAGCCCCTATATTATTGGATACTTTCAACTATATTGTTTCCCATGGACTTTCTGACTCCTCCCTTACCACAACCATGATAGTGGTTTTGCCAATGCCTGGGAAAGATTCCATGCTTCTCTCTAATTATAGACCAATTTCACAGATTAAGGTGGACTTTAAGATCTTGGCCAAAATACTGCCCAATAGGTTGAACTTAGTGTGGGAGCACCTTATTAGTAGAGAAAAGTCAGTTTTGTACTGGGAAAACTTTTAGCTGATCGTCTTCGAAAGCTTTCGGATGTTATCTCCGCATCCAGGGAGTCCCCTACCCCTGCAGTGTTGGCTTCCTTGGATATGGAGAAAGCATTCAAAAGGGTCCCCTGGGACTACCTGTTTTACCTATTTATTAGTTCCAAATCCCCCCAGAATTTATTCACTGGCTCAAAGTGCTCAACACTCGTCCTTTGGTACATATACTGTGCAATGGAGTATTCTTGGATAGATTTCCTTTGCAACAAGGCACTAGACAAGGCTGCCCTCTCTCCCCACTTTTATCTAGCCTCTTTTTAGAACCCTTAATCAGGAAAATCAATGCCACATCCTAAATTTAAGGTATTCCACTGGCTCTCATCATTATAAACTTTCAGTTTATGTGGATGATATTCTTTTGCATGTTACATTCACTGAAATCTCCTTACTTATTTCCTTAGAAGTAATTACACAGTATGGCACTCTCTCTAACTATAAATAAAATTGATTTGAAATTGAAATTATGCCTTTAAACTTGGCCGCAATGAGTGCGAGTGTGGAGCATTTAGGGTTAATCTGGGTTAAGGACAAGCATAAATATCTTGGAATTTATTTGAGTGTTTCTCCCTCTAACTTAAAACAGTATAACCTTGATAGAGTGGTTAATGAACTTAAAATTGATTTATATCATTGGTCCCTTCTACTGATGTCAATGTGGAGTTGATTAAGCATAATCAAGATGAACGTGCTTCCACGTATTCTCTACCCCCTTATAGTGCTTACCCAAGCCTTACCATGTAAGTGGTTCACACAAATAAATAGAATAATTTCTCATTTTCTATGGCACGGCAAACCTCCTCGAAGGGCGATTTAGGGATAAGAGTGGTGTGACAAGCTGGTCTGTGGTAGATGAAGAGTTCTCAGATAACAATGAAATTTATTGCTCCAGAAAAAAATCATAAACAGTCAGTTCAACTTTTCCAGCCTGGTCAGGAAACATAAATGCTTAACACAAACATCTTTTCACAGGCTGGTTTGACCAAAGGAGTCTTTGAACCACCTATGTGGGCCAGCAGATTCTGAATGCACAGTCTCAAACAAAACATAAACAAACAGTTTTCCCTTTAGCCTTACTTGCAGGCTGATAATATCAGCACAGTCCACTCACTATTCGTGGCTCCAGCTGGCTGGGCTGCTTCTTTGCTTCAGGGTTCCCTGCTCTAGAAACAGTCTCTTTCTCAGCAAAATGTTTAAGCTTTTTTTCCCCAACTGCTCTCTCCAGCAATTAAACCTTCTCCTTGGGCATTCTGCTCTGTTTTCTTTCTGAAATGTTAGCCTCTGACTTGCAGAACCCTCTGCCTGGGAGCTTCTCCTCTCTACAGCAGTTTTTCCAGTTTCCAACCAACTGCTTGCAGGATTTAGTCTGCCTTTCAGCAATCCCTCTAATCAGCAACACCTGGGGAGGGACCCCCCCCCCGCCTGTTCATGTTGCATTCCTTGCATTTCCTCAGCCTCAGCAAGGATGTTAACCCCTTGCCCTCTAGGGTAGGGTTTACCTTGTCATAGGTGGGTTGAAAGTCCCCAACCTGCTTCTTTATTATCTGGTTATACACTGTTCTCAGTTTTTCTAATGAACCCATCCAGAATCTGGGTCTCAAATTTTTCATCATTTTTTTTTTGTACTTTATGTTTACTGGCATATAATAAACACAATCACAGCAGTTTCCTGAAACAATATATAAGGATACATGTCAAAATAAAATGGACACACGAGGGTGCCATCCCTCTTAATACCAGCACATATAAACACATACTGGGCCCATAAGGCACATCTTTGGGAGGCATTAACATTATTTAAAAAAACAGTATTTTTAATCATTTATGCTGTCTATTCATGCAAGAGCGGCATGGTATATTACCTCAAATAATTATTATAATCTAATTCCAGTTACATCTCCTTCCAGAAGGAGCTAAATGTCCATGCTTACTTCAAGTTAAGGCACCCATTTGGGTGATCTTAAGAAAAGATCTAATATCTAAAATGTCCATATAAAACTTAATGTTCATTTAAACTTCAGAATTAAGGTGGGTGAAGATATCAGTAATGCTTCCCAGTTTAAGTCACTGAAAGAGAACTTTAGAATATTTTATTTTTTATTTGTGGTTGTGAGCCAACCCTTAGAAAGAATAAAATATAATTGCAAAACAAAAGAATAGTGAGCTAACAGATTCCCCCCTGTTATGATCTCTCACAGGACAGAGATCACTTTAACTTGATTCTTCAACCTTAAATCGGTCCTAAAAAGTACAGTATACAGTATATATGTCCCCAAAAATCTGACCACAAAGCAGATTTACAGAGAAAGAACTTCAGAGTCTATTTTAGGAGTACCAATTAGATCTTTGACCTTACTTGTTTCAGGTCTCTTCATCTGCGTCTTTAAGATCCGATTCTCCTGACTCCTCTCTTCTCCTCTGGGCTAAATCGTGACATTGGGACCATTTCAAGGCCTCGGCTGGATCTGAAAAAATAAATATTTTCCCTTTGAGGATAATTCAAAGGCACGCAGGGTGCAGCATATTGTGTGTAATCTGCTCCTCCCTTAGTATTGCTCAGACCCCATCATACTTCTTCTTGCATTGCTGTGTGGCATAGCTCAGGTTGTGGTATACTTGAATGCAGGTACCTTCGTGCAATAGTACCCTTTTCTGGTGAGCCAAAGCCAATACTAAGTCCCTAGATTCAATGCCATCCAAAACTGCCAATATTGCCCTAGGTGCCTCCAGATTGTTTGATCGTCCCTGTAGGTGGCACAGTATGCTTTTTGAATCATCACCTTTTTATCTTTAATGGCCTGCCCTAGTTGATGTTCCAACCAGTCATAGGTAAATAAAGCCAAGTGATCCCCTTCACTTCATTCCGGCATTCCTATAACATGGATGTTCGCAGATCGGTCTTGATTCTCAAGCAATCCAAGATGGGCTCTCAGGTGAGAATTCTCCTTTACTAAGTTTGTTGACATACCCAGGGCAGCTTTTGCAGTTTTACACTTGTCTAAGGAGACTGATTTAAGATTAGCTACTTTGGATTCCATTGTGGTGATCCAAGTAGTTAAAGAGTCAAATTTATCAGCCGAAGCAGACACAGTTGATATTAGTCTGTCTATTTTAAGCCCCAACATCTGCAAAGTTTCCTCTTCAATGACTGTTTCCTCTGGAGTACTATGGCCTTGTCCTGACCTCATGGCTGGGAGACCCAAAACTGATTTGCTTTTATTTCCATCTTGGTTCCCTTTATCCTTCCTAGGATTGCCCATCTGCGTTCTTTAGAAGTTCTGATTTCCAGTAATACAACTTGGGAGCACTTACTCCACCGAAAAAACAATTATTTTTCTGTCATTTTTATTGTTATAGCTGAGCTGCTCTTTTAGATGTCTGTCTAGCTCGGGCTCAACAGTGCCCCTCTCAAATTTTTCATTATACCCCTCAATGGTTAGACATAGAACGATGTGAATGCCAACAACTAGGTCTGGATATTTGAGCCTTACTATATATCCTCCATAAAAAACTCCCCCACTCTCTGGTTAATACTTCCATAGCTGTTTCCATGCAAGTCCACAGACAATTGTGCACCTTGTTTAACATAAATCCTCAGACTGACATTGCACAGTCTTTAAGGGGAAATCCTAATTTTAGAATCACAGGTAAAGTACTGACTGAGAAATTTTGGCCTTTCAAGGAAGTTAATCTGGTGGAGCATCTTCTGCAAAATAATAAGCTACTTACATTTTTGGAGGCACGAAAGACATTCGGGTGGCGTTCTTCGGTATGATTTAAATATTTCCAAATGTTTCACATGCTAACACAACATTTTGGAATTGGTGCATGGCATAAACCGTATGGTACACAGGTTCTTAGTTTGGCTTTATCTGCCCCTAAGTCCCATTCTATTTCTTTTTATTATAACAAATTGCACGAGTCCCTCTCTGCCAAAGAAGCTGAACATTTTTATCATTGGAATCAGGCACTTCACCCCTTGAGGGGTTTCTCATAATGGCTCCTGTATAAGGAAGAATTCATATAAATATGTGAAATGGGATAGATACAGTTTTATGCAATTTCAGCTTCTCCACAATGTTTATTATACACCAGTCAAATTGCATAAAATGGGGAAACTACCATTGGATATATGCTCCAGATGTAATAAAGTAACAGGAACCTTATTTCTGGGTATTGCATCTCCAGACAAGATCGATTGGGTCACAGAGGAGGAGTAGCCATGTATATCCTGTCCTCACTGCAGTTTACTACTAACCTATCTATCTCCATCCCAGCTACCTATGAAGCCATTGTCACCCACATTACCCTTCCTTTCTCAATCCCAGTCTTTGTGGCTGGTATTTATTGCTGCTCAAGAATTCAACCCTCGGTCATGACTGAACTCTTAACCAATATCATCTGCATCTCGCCATCTGGCGAACTTTTCATAATGGGTGATATGAATCTAAATTGGTTGCCTCCCAAGTTAAACAAGTTACACAATGACGTCGCTGCTCTAAACCTCACTCAATGTATATTTGAGCCCACACACCCTAATCCCAAAACACAAAACTACACCCTGCTTGACTGGGCACTCACAAACTCACCTGCACCGCATCATTTAATCTGGTCTCCTCCCCAATGCCCTTAGTGACCACAACCCCATTTTCATTGTACACAAGGTTCATCACCCCAAACCTCCCCCTAAAATCATATAGCTCTGGTCCTTTAAATCCTTAGACCTTACCCCAATCAACTCTGCACTCGCTTCCGCCAACTGGGCCCCCTCTCCACTGCCATTTCTGTCGACCAAGCGCTTGACTATTTTAAGGATAAATTCATTGCCACCTGGAATGCCTTTGATCCTTTCAGAAGGACCAGATTAGGTGGGCTTCACCTCCCCTGACTCACCCACGAACTACTGGCCTGCTTGAGGGAGCGTGACTTGGCCTGGAGAAAACACAAATCTACTAAACATCCAAATGGCTATGCCAAGTACAGAACACAATGCAATTCCTTGTACTGAAGCAACTAGACTGGCTAAGTCAGAGTTCATCTCCTCATTCCTGACAAACATTAATTATCCATCTGACTTCTGGAGGGCAGTTCATGCCCTATTCTCTCCCCCTTCCCCCTCCCCCTCCCCCTCCAGTTCTCAAAATAAATAACTCCCTAGTTTCTGACCCTGGCTCCGTGGCCAATGAATGTAATGCCAATGACACCTCATGCACCATGTCTCTTCTAAATTCCCTCTCCCCATTGCCACCTACTAACTTCAGCCCTTCACCTCAGCCAGTGCCTACCCCTCTCCCATTTTCCTTTTCTACTATCTCCTCTGATGAAGCTCTTAATGCTGTCCTGTCCCTCAACCCTTCTAAAGGCTCCTCACCAGATGAGCTTGATCCTAAACTTCTCTGCCTTTCTGCTCCTGCAATTGCTTATCCTATCTCCCTAATCCTTAACCTGCCCTTTATTTCTGCCCAAGTACCCTCATCCTGGGAATTCACTGTAGTCCTTCCTCTCCCCAAGGGTGGTGACACATCCACTCCTGGCAGCTATTGCCCCATTTCCCTCCTTCCTACCCTTGCCAAACTTCAAGAACATTTAGTTTCCTATCAACTATCACCCTTCCTCTCTGATTCCTCTTTCTTCACCACCTTCCAATCTGGTATTCAGAAGAACCACTCAAAAACCACTTCCCTCCTCAGGCTTACTGACTCCATCCTTTCAGAGATGGATGATGGCTTGATCACCTCGGCCATCTTTGTTGACCTAGACAAAGCTTTTGTCACTGTTTCCCATCCCCTGCTTCTTGATTCACTCCCCTCAGCTGGCCTTGCTCTGTCAGCCACAAACTGGCTTAAATCCTACCTCATCGGCAGGACCCAATCAGTGAGAATCCTTGATTCCATATCCCCTACACTCCCCATCAACACTGGTGTCCCTCAGGGCTCAGTGCTTGGTCCCCTACTCATCTCCATTTTCCTTAATGATTTTCCCACAGCCTGCTCATCCTCTTCTATCTACATGCACGCCGACAATACTGTTTTGTACAGTTCTGGCAAAAACCCTGCTGTTGAGCAAACCAGCTTACAGCATGACTTCAATCAAGTTCAGCTCTGGTTTGCTTCTCACCAGCTTTTTCTAAACACCAAGAAGACAGTCTCAATGACCTTTGGCACCTGGCAGAGACTCTCTAGGCTCCCAGCCCTACCCACCTTCCACACCCTTGATGGGACCATCTTGGAGGACACCTCCTTATTTAGATATCTGGGGGTTTGGCTGGACCTGCACCTCAATTTTTCTGTGCATATCGATGCTATCCTGAAGAAATTGCACCCCAAGCTTGGTACTCTGTACAGGAATAGTAGTTGCATCTCGCTGACTGCGAGTTGTGAAATTGTCCAGAAGATGATACTCCCTATCTTTGACTACTGTGACGTAGTCTATGGTGCTGCTCCCAAATCTTCCCTGACCAAGCTGGACACTCTCTTTAACTCCTTCTGCTGATTTGCTATTGACTCCCCTTCTCGCTCCCACCACTGTGAACACTATTGCTCCCTAACCTTCCTTCCACTATCTCACAAACGCATCTCTCACTGTGCCAAACAAATCTCCAAATTCTGGTTCATGGGGCTCCCCTCCTATCTCTCATCCTCTCTCTCCACTCCACCTCCCCCAACCACTCTCTCAGATCAAATGACACCCACACCTTGACGGTGCCTTGCCACTCAACCCTCATTGGTCAGACTGGTTTTGCCCATTGTTTTCCTAAAATTTATAATTACCCCTGAAATATGACACTCCTCCTCCAACTACTCCCTTACCTTGGTCCTACATAATTACCTTTTCCTCAGCTGTTCCTGCTATAACCCACCTTAATACCTATCCCTATTTTCTGACATCCTACCATGACCCCTCCGGCAGGGTTCTCAACATCCTGAAGGGGGAAATGAGGAAATGGCTACCCCTTCTCCTCATATTCAGTTCATTCATCTCCCCCTCTCTTCTCCACCTGCCCTTCTGGGTCACCAGTGTTCACAACTTAACTCAATCCTTTTTACTCCAACAGCACTTGTATACTACATTGAGCCTGCTCCTGGTACACTCATGCACTATAAATGGTTCTATTGCATTATTACTGTTTTGTACATTTATATGTTCTTTTGTTATGATTTTGGACATGTATTGTAATTTACCCAATGTTCCACTACTGTTTATTGTACAATACCTTATGTTCCAACTGTTGCACAATCTTACAATTTTGTATTGTTTGTACTACCCACATGCTATTGTAACTGATCATCCTTCACAACGCTATGTAACCCCTCCCCCCAGGTCACAAAGTGAGACAAGCAACTTGTTGTTCAGTGTGCCCTCCTGGTGAAACATTTCAATAAATTAGTAAATAAATTATTTCATATCTTCTGGCTTTGTGAGAAGGTTATGTCTTTCTGGAATACTGTTAGACACCATTTGGATCCAATGTTGGGCTTGACCTCAGCATTCTTCCCAGAAATATGTTTGTTGAGGGATTATGAGGTGGAGTTAATTGTTAATCAGAAATCTCACATGGCCATGATATCATCCAGTGCCAAAAAGGTAATCTTCGAGCATTGTTGTGATCAGGTCATCTCCAGTTATGTGGAATGGCATAAAGAAATACTGTTTGCTTTACAAGCAGAGTGGATCATTGTCAGCTTAGCAGATAGAATGGAGCATTATAAGCCAACATGGGAACCATTATACACTTTGTTAACCCTCTAACTGGTGCTTACTAGCTCATTACACCCAACCTGAGAGTACTTCAATAGATGTACAGGTATGGTAGTCTCACAGTGATATGAGTGAGAATTATCTATACTAGGTGATGGTCTGATAACATGGTGCTATTGATGGATGTTATATTGATAAGCTGTTACTTGCTTATGTAAGAAGAAAGTACTACAGGGCTTTGATCTTTCTCAATAACATTCTCCCCCTAACATGTTTTATTGGTTTCTATGTTTTATTCTCTTTTATGCTGCTTTCTCATAATCTGAAGTTAGATACTAATATTCTCCAGGTAAGTGGGGCAGGGGGTGGGATAGGGAGTGGGGAGGGTTGGGGTATGACAGGGTTGGATGGATTTTAGATTGTTTTGGACATTGGTCATAATCTGGGTTAGAAGTTTTGAAGTATGTTGTCTGTTCTTCTAATAGTTGTACAGTTATATTACCAATTATGTGTATCCTGTTCACACTGTTTTAGACTTTTAATAACGTTTGCTTAATTTGAAAAGAAAAATGTTCTATTGATCTCACAATTGAATGTGCGTGTAATATCTGAACCTGGGGCCCAATTCTCAGTTGCTAAAGTTGGCAATAATTGATCATTTCAAACAGTAGCTGCACTAAATTTAAACCCCATCAGATCATGCTCCATGTGGGTTTCACCTCTTTCTGAGTTCCCAGAAAAGCCACTATGAGCTGCCAGAAAAGGATAAAGCAGTAGTGCAATCTTTTTTGTGTGAAAAGGGTAGCTTCACCTACAATCAATTAAAATATTACCTTGTCTATCAAGGTTGCATTACTATGTACCTCCTACAGTATACTATGCAACATGTTTTTGTTTTTACAATTTTCTCTGTCCTAACTCTTGCCAGTTCTACAGTGCTATTTCTAAGCCAAATGTGATGGCCATCTTTTTTTTTTCTTGAGCAAAATCTAAATGAAAATATTAATAAAATACTTGCATTTTGGAACTACAACATTTTACCACAAATAAAACTGGAAGATGACCAGGATCTTTTATAGTGAAAAAAGATTGGGTCAGATTTTTTTGCGCAATTTCATTGCACTGCCACTTTAACATGCAAATGTTTGGCAGAACTGACTGAGGTCACTGTAGGTGTACTACACCTGGCTTTTACCTGCTAGAAGCAGATGGTAACAGAGGCATACTGTAGGACTACACATGGGTATAATAACCACTTGATGACATGAACGTTGTTACATGCCTGAAGGTGGAGCTTTGGAGGTATTCTTGGCTGCTGACTAAGAATTTGGATTGCATCAGTGTTGCAAGGGGAATTTCTCCCTGTTAGGACAAGGGCTACCATTTTATTATTGCTCTTTTGAGGGGTAGCATAATGGCACAGTTGAATGGTACCCATTTTGTGCCACTTCCTATAGTGGCAAACAATTTAGTCTCTATGTGATAGAAAAGGGCTGATACGACAAAAGTCTGTGGCACATGAATATATAACTATATGAAATTATAGGCCACCAAATGTAGCACGCAGACATTTTATTTTCATTTATTTTCTTTTTTTTCTTAATCCTTTCTTCTCCTACCTGGTTCTCAGTCTGCCTTTGGTCGTGTGTGCATCTAAATACTCCAGCCGCCATCCAGTGCAACCCAGCTCCTAGGGACCCTCACTTTCTACCCCCATGGCTTACTTCGCATGGCATGGTGGCAGAGACACCCTAATCTCCCACCATGTTCATATCCAGTGTACAGTGATGCCACTCGAGCAGGGTGCCCCCATAGGATGGCCATCAAGCTGCTTCAACCAGTCACTATTTTTCCCTTATTCTGTACCCCTGCATGAGTGGGGTGTACAATGGTGCCAAGGGAGGGAGCTCGTACACATCTGCATGCGCTCACTCCTGGTGCCATGCCCCAACTCAGCCTCATTACACATTACCAATGCACCACCTCCAGCCTCTGCCAGGGGCTGAAAGTGCACCAACAACTGGGATCCCCCCACCTCAGAGAGGGAGAGCAGTCATTCAGATGCTTAATCCCTCTCCTCTTCTGACAACCCCCGGTGGCCCCAGTCTGTTCCCGAACCCAAGTCACCAGCATGGAGCAAGGTGTGGTGTCCAGTTCCTCAACCCTCAGTGCCACCAGGCTGGTAGAAATTTTATTGTTAAAAGTACAGTAGTCAGTTGTTGCTTTTTATTTCAAAAATGTTTTTCTTTTTTCATTCACTCATTAGGAGATTTTCTATCTGGTGATATTGAGTTTAATATGAAGAGCAGTAATTTACCAGGAGAATAACTATCTTGTTCTATTCCTCTGCATGCCTCATCCCCATTGTGACCTCACTTATTGTGGCATCACAAGTCATGAATATTACAGCAGGATATTGGCTCTTCTTGGTTATTTGTGATGTCTCAGACAATGAGATTGCAGGGCTGATGATGTACAGTATGAGGAAGAATAGAAGTGGCTATGTCAGCCTACAGGCAGAGAACCATTACGCATATTATATTAAGTATTGCCATTTTTAAAATCTAATTAACAAAAAGAAATGGTACAAATATTTCATGTACTGAAGAGGGAGTGATAGTAAACCATATTTGACAGGTACTATTACTTCCAGGCAGTACATTAGCTCTTGAAAAAAAGACCATGGACCATTGAATTCTTTCCTCCAACAACTGGGAATACCATACCACTCATTTGTCTTTGAGATACAGTACTCATCCAGTTCTGATAGTTTATTCCAAGTGTGAAGTACCTGATCTGTGAAGATGTTCTTCCTGATATACTCCATGAATCTTCACTCTTTCAAAGACTTTGTGTCCCATTGTTCTTTCATTCTTATAGATGCTTTTGACAGGGTCACAACCTGGTCACATTTTTATAGAGAGAAATAAAGTTACTTAAATTCTGCTCTACTCAGTTTTGTCCTGTTCTATTATGTTTCTGCCCTGTACTTTCCATTTTTCAAAAATTGATTGCCCAACCATATTCCAGTGGGACCTAGGAGCTGGCCTCTTCAGCAGTCCAACAACCCTCTCTATCCATTGCTCTTTCTTCTGTGCTTCCATGTCTTGCTTGCAATGTTGTGTTTTTTGATCCCCCCGCTCCATGCTGCTGCAGTACATGGTGAACTCCAATGAAATTAGACTTTTGGAGTCTGTAGTCACATTCTTAGGAGTTGTTAAAATAAATAAGAACTGCATCTCAGGCTGTGAAAAGGAGCCATTGTTTTTAAATACTTGGCATTCACTATAAAAATAAATTAGCAGGGCAGTCCCATCCTTGCAGTGTTATCACTTCACCAATACTGCTGGCAACCAAGTTTGGGAATGAGCAAAAGTCATTGGGTGAGCTGGAAAAGGAGTGTTGAGCATCACAGAGGATGCTATACTCTGGGAAGGGAGGCATTCAGCTTCATTGCCATACTGCCATCTGGATGACCACAGGTGGCACTGCAGCATGAAGCAGATCAGAGGGAGGGAAGGAGGACACTGGCTGGTGCCACACTACCAAATTTGACAGATTCATGTATATGTACCAACACACTGATATCCTCTGGTTTGTGAAAGAAAAGACATAAATGCTCCAACCCATCAGGATGAATGATCTGGCTGGTATTTAGCATGTCCCATACTGCTGACTCAGGCACCACCTCCTGCCAGATCTTATGTGGGACGGTAGTTGTGAAACCCTGCTAATCCAACCGGAGGGAAATCCCTAGAGAACAAGAGGTGAAGAAAGTCCTTGGAGAAGCTGGGCAATGGGGCTGGGGAGGCTGGCACAATGTGGGTTAGGTTAGAGAGTGGAGATAAACAGAAAAAGAGAATAAATTAACTGTAAAGGCAAAAATGGGTTAATGTTATGGAGAATGAGCTATAGCTGTATTTTTTCTTACTCAGTTAATTTTATGAAACTCAGTAAGGACAGCTAATGAAGAGTGTAGCATGCCAAGAGAAAAAGGGAAGTAAGATAAAAAAAGCAATAAATAGCTATAGAAAGGCTGCAGAAAGGACAATCTAAACATCTTTGAACTTTCTGAAAAAAGGGACAGACTGCCTAATAAACTGAAAGCAATAAAGACCTAGCCAACTCAACCAGGTTAACCTGAAGTTGCAACGTAATACTTCATACTGCTTTGAAAGGGGGTCTACAATTTTGATACAAGCAAGAAGTTTTTTAAGCAGATATGGAGTACACAAAACTTTGCTGTATTCAAATCTGATGTGAAGCAGCTGCTAAATCCATGTTAAAAATCTGATTGCCATTCAGATTCCATCTGAAAGTGTATATTCTTGTTATTGTTATTGCTGTGTTGTTAATTAAGCAACACTCTGTACAGCACCTTGTACTTTTGTCCATAGTCTGTCTGTACTTCCTGACTCACTCATCTCCCACAGATGGTATTAGAAGTGAGATTTTAGCCATGCATGCTCTGTCTCTAGGAGTATTGTGTATGGGTTCCAGAGATGGTGCAAGAGAAGTATAGTAGGAGACTGGAAGGCAGAAATGTAACACAGTCACTACTGAAACATGTTCAGGAGTGACCACCAGACAAATGGCAGCCAACGCAGCTGCAGCAGTTGATACCAAAGAACTCAAAGAAAAGCCTGGGCTGAGAGTTTATCCAAAAGAACCATTGGTCAATCAGGGGACTCCTCTAGTCACTATATTGCAGACAGACCACAACCTAACATATGGTTACCAGAGAAACAAAATTTATGTTTCCAGTGTGGACATTGCAGGGCTTGTAAACACATAACACAAGAAAAGTGTTTTTGTCACCCTAAAAAAGAAATACAAGTGGATGTTGTTGATTTTGTAAACTGTTCAACAGAATACATAGTTTACAGTATGTGGCACAATGCCCGTGCAGCCTTCTGTATATAGGTTGTACAATTAGAAGGGTGAAAGAAAGGTTCCCTGATCATCTAAGAGATATTAGGAACAATAATTTTGAACCTCCATTAGCTGTACACTATTTTAATCAACACAATAGTAATCCAGCATCCCTACAATTAATGATTACTGAACATGTCAAGCCATTATTAAGAAAAGGTGTCAGAAAGCAAGTATTGCTTCATAAAGATTCATCATAGATTTATACACCGCACTCACTCTTCCCACATGGTCTGAATAAAGAACTGGATTTAAATTGGTAAACTAAGAACTCAAATGATCTCCTTGCCTACAGGACCATCAGAAACATATGCAAAAAAGCCATCCACTCTGCTAAAAGTGAATACTGCCAATCCGCCCTGCTCTCCTCAGCCACTAACCTGAGGAATTTCTGGCAAAATATCAGAAGCGCTGTTGATGGGTCTGCCAGAGTGCAGGTCACCGACCTACTTATTGGTGGGGTCAGCTGTAACAACCCCCTCACTATCTCTAATACCTTTAACTCCCTGTTCTCTGAACCTCCGGCCCCTCCTTCCCTGTGCTCTGCCCCTAAGCCCCCTGACTCCCCACCTCCTGGTTCTAACTCCCGTCCTCCACTCTTCCTCCAACAAGTGTCAGTTTGTGAGACCCAGAAGCTCCTAGCCTGCCTATCCCCCCACAGTGGGGCAGGTCATGACTGCCTCGAGCCTAAACTGCTCAGGCTAGGGGCCCATCTTCTCGCTAGGCCTCTCACACACATTTTCAATTCCTCCCTCAGCTCTGGGTCAATCCCAGATATCTGGAAGGTGGAAAAGGTAGTCCCAGTCCTAAAACAAGGCAACCCCAAGGACCCCCAGAACTACTGTCCTATTGCGATATTGTCTGCCGCCTCCAAGATCCTAGAGAAAATCGTGGCCTCCTGGCTATCCCTTTACATTCAGGACCATAACCTCCTCTCACTGGCTCAACACGGATTCAGTAAAGGGCACAGCATGTCCACTGCCCTCGCTGTTGTCACCGCGACTATCAGAACTGCTGCTGACCAGGGGAACCTCACCGGTGCCATCTTTGTGGATCTTTCCAAAGCGTTCGACAAGGTGGACCACTCCCTCCTCGGCTCCACCCTCCATTCCCTTTGTTTCTTCCCCACTGCCCACACATGGTTCCTCAACTACCTCTCTGGCAGACAGCAGTTCACCAACTTCAATCGTACCCACTCCGCCCCCTCTCCTGTCCACTGTGGGGTTCCCCAGGGCTCTGTCCTTGGTCCCACCCTCTTCTTCTTTCTCTTCATCAATGATCTCCCATCCACTGCCATCAATGGGCATGCCACTCTGTATGCGGATGACCTGGTCATTTTGACCTGTGCCCATGACATTGCCACCATTAACTCCCAGCTGAATGCTGACTTCCATCGCATTCAATTCTGGCTAGTGGATCACAGGTTCACCATCAACCTCAAAAAAACCCAAGCCATGCTGTTTGGCTCATGGCACAAGCTAAAGTCCTGCCCCTCCCCCCTCAAAATTCTTGATATTGATGGCTCTCCCCTACAGACAGCGGCCTCAGTCAAGTACCTGGGTGTCGCTCTGGACCTGCAGCTCGATCTCACCCTGCATATTTGTAATGTCTGCAGGGCTACAAATTATGAGCTCGGCCTTGCCTACAAAGCTAAAAACTGCCTAACCCCTGCAGCTCATTTAGCGCTAGCCAGAGAGGTCCTCCTCCCTACTCTCTGCTAAGGGCTGGTTACCTTCACCCCCGTACCCCCATCCAGCCTCCAGAAATGGGACACAGCCAACAATAACATTTGCTGCTTCACCCTTTCCACCCCGCACCTTACTCACTGGTGCGATCTCTACTCCCAACTGGAGTGGCTCCCTCCAGAAAAACATCACACCTTCGTGCTTGGTAATTTCATTGACAACATTATAAGATTGGCCACTCCCCCCACCCTCACCCCTCCCCTTAACCCTGGCCCCTCTTCTATCAGCTAAGATCAAGAGAGGCCCTAGATCGCCTTGTTCCTAGAACTCGCTCCCTCATGGGGGACCGGACCTTCTCCTCCTTTGCCTCTAAACTCTGGAACTCGGTCCCAATCCTTACCCGATCCAACCTCTCACATCCCCACTTCAAAACCTCGCTCTGGCACTACCTGAAACCCTCCTCTGCCTGCCCCTGTACCTCCTAGTACTACCTTTCCTACTCATGTGCCATGAGCTCCCAAGGCATCACTGCACCCTACCTCTCCTAACCTAGAAACACATTTCTGACCTTACACCCTCCTCCATCTCCTCCCTCCCAACTTGGCCTCTCCTCTTCTACCCAGTTCCTCCCCCATCCCCACCCATTTCCACCCAGTCCCTCCCCACCCCTATTCACTTACTTCTGTTAGCACTAATTTACCTCATAAATTGTCCTGAATACATGTTGTTTTTTACCTAAATTAGCTTAGCTTTACTCGCTAATTGTGTGCACCTGTGTCTCCCAACCTCAATTCTGATGATGCCTTGCCTCCTCTTTCTTTCAGATGTCTGCTGTTTTCTTGTTTACCATAGTAATGTCTGTTGTTTTTCTTGTTTACCAAATTTGTACTTTACTGCTAGCCGCCTATTCATTTTCTGTCTATCCTGTTGATTGCTCAACTGTATGTAACTGACTCCTGTATGCCACTACCTTTGTAACCCTCCCGGGTCGCACCTGAAAATAGGCACTTGGCTGTCTAGTGTGCCCTACCCGGTTAACAAAAACCAATAAATAAATAAAATAATAAAAGCCCCCATCCCCCATTGCTTCCTTTTTTTAAATATATTCTGGAATCTGATGCTTTGTACTGCAATTGCATTAGTTTTTGTACCATTACTACATCATTCTGTTGGTAATCTAATGGGACTTTTTCAGCATGTGGATTATAGAGCTATTTTATTTATTTTTTATTTATTTGTTCTAGGATTACAAATATGGTATAACTTTAAATTTATCACATAAATGAGATGTGATTGGACTATTTGTGATCATAATATACAGATCCATAAATAAATAAGTAAACATAATTAATAACACAGTATGTCTAAGTCTATTACACAGCTATGCCTAAAACTGTAACTCACATTCCACAGTCAACATAGAAAAAAATTCTTTTCATTGTTTTTTTTTTTGTTTTGTTTTATTTTTTTGATAATGGTATACTATAAGCAATGCATTTTTTGGTAACTATACTTAAATATTCACATTGACTTCATTTTTTAACAAAAATAAATAAAATGTCAACAGAGAAAAATGGACCTTTAAATCTGATGTATTTTAGCTGATATCAATGAATTCTGTGCTATACTGGTGCATTTTAATAATCTGATTTTTGGTTTTGGTTCTCTTGATTCACTTGAAAATGAAAGCACTTTTGTGATTGGTCACTTTGACATTTTTTGAATGTCATCACTTTGCACATTACTATTTAAATGAGTCACTCAATGTAGGACTCTATCCCCTCACAATCGATAAAGAAGGTTGTTACCTTCAAAGCACTGGTGGCCCTTAGCTGTACATTCAAATAAATTATTCATCTTATTGAAGTTAATTTTCCTGTGTTTATCACTGCTTTACTTTGTTTGTTGTGATATTGACTTTGATCTGGCAGATTCACAGGAGCGACTGTTCATAGCATGCTAGTTTGGAGTTTTCCCAACTGAAAAGTCAAAACCAGCTACTGGCATAAGAGGTTACAGAAATTCACTCAGCATAAAAAGTTTGCAAATTTCAGCAAATTCACTTTGTTGATTTCCACAACTCACATATTTATTCATTTGTTGAATTGCATACATTTACACAGTGGATCTATGAAAATTGCCACTTCTCTGGTGAAATAGCAAGTTGCCTAATTCTGCTGCACAGATTTGTACAACGTGTTGCCAAAAAAAAAAATGTATTCATCATATTACATAAAATATCTCCCCCCACTCACTACAGTGTAATTTCAGACCCCAAACTCCCAAACATTTTTAAATCTCATAATAACCTCTTCCATTACTCTATAAGCACCCTCCTCCTGCCTCCTCCCTCTGCCCTGGCAAATATATATACTTGTGTAGTCTTATTGACTATCCAGAAAAGTATTTATATAACCTTTCCCTCAACTGCATGCTGAAAATTCCACCAATCATGTTTTGCTAGAAGAAGAGACATCACCATTCATTCATGCACCAGCACTGTTACCGAGATGGACACTAAACAGAGAAGGCACTATGCATCAAGGGACTGTTTTCATTTCTTATAGCATCACAGAGTAGCAGATTTTTTCTGGGTGCTGCTGTGGGGAAGGGGGTGATTGGGACCAGTGGGGGGATTGTGTGGGGGTCTTTTTGTGCAATAGGGTGTGGTCAGGTTGGGGAAGCGTAGATAAATAACTTTCTGTACAGATGGAGCACTTTACATTTATACATTCACCAATGGGGGTGCAAGCAAGGGGAAAGGAGGGGAAATGATATTTAAAAGTGCTTGAGTAGTGGTTGGGATTGAAATTATACCACAGTGTGTGGGAGGAGGGATTGTATGCAGAATAAAAGTTTTTTTTTGATAAAGTATAAATATTCATCAATGAAGTTTGTGCATCCACCAATGAATTCACAAAGCCTGCAAACTGTGAATTTTACAACTCACACCAACTTCATCAGTTAATTAAAACTTCACAACATCTCTAGTACCAGCAAAGAAAGATGAATGGACAACAGCATAAACCAAAGGTGTCCTGCTTTCTCAAATAGTGGTCAGTACAACAAAAATAGATTGAGAGACAGAGGGAAAGGGAGAGGCAGCATGAAGTACAACAGAAAGAAAGTGAGATAAAGCATCAGGAACAGCAATGGCAGAAGCCCTGCAAGCTCTCAAAGTAGTCGCATCTGATTTGAATGCTGGAGGCCAGCAGGATTCCAAGCCACTTAAGGGCATTAAACTCATAAAACTAGGTCCATCTAAAGATGTTGAAGTATACCTGATGACTTTTGAATGGGTTGAGAGAGCCTGCCAATGGCTAAGACAACAATGGGCAATGTGGCTAGTACCTTTATTTGATTGATAAGGTTCAAATAGCATACCGCAATATAAACAGTACATGGAATGAGAATTACAACATTTTAAAAAGATAAATTCTAAAAAGATATGACATCTTACAAGAGATCAACAAACAGATTTAATGCCCTGAAATGTCATTTCATTGACAATACATGGGAGTCATACTCCAGGCTGAGTGAACTTCTGTTTAAATGGCTCCATCCAGAGAGCAAGAAAGTTGCTCAGATCTTTGACATGCTGGCCATGGAGTTTTTATGAACATTCTTTTCAAAGATGTGCAATTCTGGATGAAAGAATACCAACCTGAAAGTGGGTAGAAAGTTATTTCACTGTCATACTGTAGGACTAGCAGATGACAAGACAGATGCCTTAGAATGCAAGCATCAGTCCAGGGTTGGCAAAACCACCTTGGTGTCTAGATGGGAGCAAAGGCTGTAAACAGTTTGAATGATTGGAGAAGCAGGTGGACCCTGGTGCATGCAGATAGTTTGGGAGAAGACAGTTCAAGAGGATCAGGTGCTAGTGTGACTGCATATATGGGGAAATTAAGGATAAGTGAAGTTGCAGAAATTCACAAATTTCAGCAACTTCACAGATGACTGCAATCCACGTAGTTATTCACCCGGTGAATTGGCTATGCAAATTGCCAAATCACATATTTTGTCATTTAAATTTGGACACTTTGTTGCAAAACACCACATAAATTGTGGTCATGTACAGTTCTAAAACTGTAAAGAAATCCACCCTTTTCTCACTGTGCTGTACTACCACCCACTCCCACCTCCCAAATACTTTATAGTCATATGTAGAACTCGAAATCTTCACTGTAAAAAAAAAAAAATTCATCACTATATTCGCTGGAGAGTGTTGTTCAGTGAAATTATTTTTACAGTGAAGATTACTAGCCTTGTCTTGGCATGCCATCACCATCATATCACCATCCCACCAGCTTATCACCACCACTACTGGTAAAGCGTGCATAAAGTGCTACAGTAAATGCTTACCTGTCCATTTGGTAGCTAGGTAAGCTGTGTTTCAAGTTGACAATGCACGGCAACATCACTCCACCATGCCACCATGCCACCACCACTCGAGCCCGCATACCAAATCAATATACTAAGTAAGTACTGTACATTAAAGGTACATTAAAAGTACTGAAATCAAAGTTTGCTATATATTGAATGAACATTTAGTTGTCCCTGTACTCTAATTTCTGATGTAGTACTATGCGCACTTCCAATGGATGGTAATGATAGGGGAAGGACTAAACCCATTTACTGGATTCATTACTGAGAACCACATGATCGGTCAGTTTCACTTCTGCATTACCAGTGAAAACCTTTTGCATGTACTTTGCATTTCATGTGTAACAGGTTGGAAATACAGCAAAGAATGACAAATGGTAGGGTGAAGCAAACACTTTATTCGTAACTATTGGGTGCAGAAAACAAAACTAAAAAATATTTCCAAGTCAGATTCTCAATTAGACATAATGCCATCTACGAAGCTGTTGCAGCTTCTCTCAGTTTATTCATCATATGTAGCATCTGTAGCATCATCTGAAAAAGAAATGAAAAGTACAGTAAAACTCAAATTCAGTATGATTGTAGACAAAGTTTGTTTAGGTGTAAAAGGCTTACCATTCAAGCATGCAGAGTGTGCATGTAGGATTCCAGCTTACTCAAAGCCCCTCTTGCAGTCCTCAGATCGATCTGTGAGTTTTGTAATGTTGGCCACCAACCACTGTGCATTCCTGTTTTTAATACTGGTTGTACGGAGGTCAATATTAGATTTGGTTGCAGGCTCACATTGTGTCATTTTAGAGGCCACCTCACCCACATAACACTCTGTGAAATTAAGTTTTAATTCATCTTTTAGAATCTAGTTGACTGAAATGCACAGTGGTTGAAGAAGGTCAGTGCAGGAGACAGGTACAAACACTGACACAATGCTGTGTTTGTTAAAAGCCTTGATGACATCAGGTATAGTGTGGCCAAGGAATAAATCTGGTATTAGCAGGGTCCTCTGAACAGTCGGCAGGTGAAGTTTTGTTTTTATGGCTTGCACATAGGAAATGATTACACCTTTGATGTACTACACTGTTGTTTATGAGGTGGCCCAGTGGTTTTCATTATGAGTAACCTGCCAATCAGATGGGAATTTGTATGAAGGGTGGCACTGGCAAGTCTTGCCAAGGTAGATGATCTGAGGGGAGAGGTAGTGGCCAGACAAAGTATAACAGAGGACAACAGTAATCTGCCATTTATCACACCCAAACCTGCTGCTTCAACTTGCTTGTTCCCCACAGTGTCCATAATCCACTCCTAACATGGCACCATCTAAACACTAGTTTCATCAAGATTTAAAACTAACTCTGGTGGAATTAGCTCATGAGAAGACTTGGTTTGCTGGTCAAGGCACCTAGCTTCACCTGAGCTCTTTCCTTCTAAGACTGCTTGAAAGGCAGAGTAGAGAAACTTACCAGAGCAAGGGAGAAGGATTAAGACTTAGTTTGGCTAAGCAGATTTACTGTGTGGTGGTGTTTTTAATTTTTACTCACAGGGATTGCTACTGTTTGTTGCTAACATTTCATTGCTTTATTTTTTCTCTGATTCAAATTGTTTTTGCTGGTATACCTTCTTCTGCATTATTACAAGGTGTGCCTACAGGTGGTGCTAACAGATTACTGCTGTATCTTCTGATTCAAATTGTCTTTGCAAGGTATATCTTCTGTTACTGCTTTATTTTTCTCTCGGAGCAAAGTGTTTCTTACAGGGTATATCTTCTGAAATTACTGTATTACAGGTGGAGCTTACATTTTGTGACTTTTTATCATTGGGCTAAGCAAAATTACTGTTTGACACTGTGTTTTATTTTATTCTTGTTTGTTGAAAAGGTTTGTTGTCTCAGAGGTGTTTCAGTCTCCTTCTCACATTGAAGGAGCTAATTGCTTTTCCTCCACAGCTCTTCCAAAGGATTAGGTGCATGTGGGGTGGAGCTGGCAAACTGTCAGTAATTTCCAACAGAAAGAAGGGTTAAAAGTCAGGTTAGTTGATATCTTGGAGGTAGAAGACTTGGTTTGCTGGCCAAGGCACCTAGCTTCACCTGAGCTTTTTCCTTCTAAGACTGCTTGAAAGGCAGAGTAGAGAAACTACCAGAGCAAGGGAGAAGGATTAAGATTTAGTTTGGCTAAGCAGATTTACTGTGTGGTGGTGTTTTTATTTTTTACTCACATGGATTGCTACTGTTTGTTGCTAACATTTCATTGCTTTATTTTTTCTCTGATTCAAATTGTTGTTGCTGGTATACCTTCTTCTGCATCATTACAAGGTGTGCCTACAGGTGTGTGCTAACAGATTACTCCTGTAATCTTCTGATTCAAATTGTCTTTTGCAAGGTATATCTTCTGTTACTGCTTTATTTTTCTCTCTAGCAAAGTGTTTCTTACAGGGTATATCTTCTGAAATTACTGTATTACAGGTGGAGCTTACATTTTTGTGACTTTTTATCATTGGGCTAAGCAAATTACTGTTTGACACTGTGTTTTATTTTATTCTTGTTTGTTGAAAAGGTTTGTTGTCTCAGAGGTGTTTCGCCTCCGTCTCACATTGAAGGAGCTAATTGCTTTTCCTCCCACAGCTCTTCCAAAGGATTAGGTGTGTATGTGGGGTGGAGCTGGCAAACTGTCAGTAATTTCCAACAGAAAGAAGGGTTAAAAGTCAGGTTAGTTGATATCTTGGAGGTAGAAGACTTGGTTTGCTGGCTAAGGCACCTAGCTTCACCTGAGCTCTTTCCTTCTAAGACTGCTTGAAAGGCAGAGTAGAGAAACTTACCAGAGCAAGGGAGAAGGATTAAGACTTAGTTTGGCTAAGCAGATTTACTGTGTGGTGGTGTTTTTATTTTTACTCACAGGGATTGCTACTGTTTGTTGTTAACATTTCATTGCTTTTATTTTTTCTCTGATTCAAATTGTTGTTGCTGGTATACCTTCTTCTGCATTATTACAAGGTGTGCCTACAGGTGGTGCTAACAGATTACTGCTGTAATCTTCTGATTCAAATTGTCTTTTGCAAGGTATATCTTCTGTTACTGCTTTATTTTTCTCTGGAGCAAAGTGTTTCTTACAGCGTATATCTTTCTGAAATTATTACAGGTGGTGCTTTACAGGTTTTACAGTTTTATCTAACATTAGGATAAGCTTTCAGGTTACTGCATTTGTTGTTGACCGATTGTTTCTGCTCTTACCTCCTTGTTCTTTCGTCTGTGGTTCTTCTTTTTAGGCAGGGGAAGGGCCCAGCCACCCACCCCCATCCCCAACCACCCCACGCTATACTCCTTTTATAGGGTACCACAGTTGTGACATTTCCTGTGGCAGAGCAGGAAGGGGCGGATCAGTGGGGCCTCCACAAGGTGATCTCATTTACAGGGCACTAGTAATTTAACTTGTTATAACAAGTTAAACAAAGCACAATTAAACCATTACTTGCATTTTTTTTCCTTCTAATTACTCTGACTAGGTTACAAACCCAGCAACTTATTTGGAATGGATTTCATTAACTGCAGGTACTGTGGAACAATTTTCAGAAGGACAGTCTTACAGGATTTAGGACACTGTCCTACATGCTGGGCCTTTGGAGATCTTAGGTCTCAGCTCCGGCAGCATGGGCAGAGATTGCACGCCCAAATTTCATATTGAAGAGGAAATACATTATAAGAACCACCCGCCATTTCCCCAGCATCCAACAGAAAAACCTCGACCGCAGAGGGTAGTTGGTCCAGGAGGTTGGCAGGTGGTTAGGAAGAGCAACCAGGTGCCCCATCACTCTCTGCTCTCCAACACATTACCTCCAAAACCATATAAACACTACAAACAGGTATCTGCCTCTATCTCTGAAATCAAATAAAGAGGCAGAAGACACTGCAGAGCAGGACACTGCGGCACAGGAGCTAGCACAACAAAACTCACCCAAATCAGGAACCAAAACTAAAAAGCACAAAGGAAATCCAAAAAACTGATCATAGGAGACTCCATGATTCGGGGAGTTGATACCCATCTCCAGCCAGGGGTGATGGTAAGATGTCTCCCAGGTACATCAGCATGGAGAGACACTGACCGCATTGCTAAAATTGTTCACAAAGCAGGAGAAAACATTGATGTCCTAGTACACATAGGGACTAATGATCCCGCCAGCCGGTCAGTTGTGGAGACCAGGAACACCTAACTAGGCTGGGTGACAAACTATCATCTATTTTGTCTGGCATCTCCTTCTCTGAGATCCTGCCAGTCTGGGAGAAGGGAGCAGATGGACGGAAGGTCAGAGAAGGGGAGATAGGGAGCTAAACACATGGCTCAAGGACTGGTGCCAGGAAAAGGACACAGATTTGTAGGAACTGGCAACAGTTCTGGGAGCGAAAGTCTTTAAATTTGATGGACTGCATCTGACTAAAGAGGGAGTCAGTGCATTGGGGCAGAAGTTTGACGCCTTTGCAGAATATTTAAACTAGCAAATGGGGAGAGGGGTGCAGCACCCACGTCGAATGGGAAGAACACCCTCCCTCAGCTAGTGGTCAAACAGGAATTCAGCGTGTTTGCCGTTCATTTGCATCACCAGGTAAGAAAAAAAATGATTTGTCTCCCCAACGATGCACAGGGTAATGCCAAACTTCACCCAACAACTAACACACCAAAATCTGGCCAATGGAAAATCATGTACACAATGCTCACAGCCTGGGAAATAAGATCCCAGACCTGCAGGCAATAATGTCAGAGGCTAAACTGGACATAGTAGCAATTAGTGAGACGTGGTTTACCAGTAACCACACTTGGGAGACTTCAGTACCTGGCTATGTATTGTTCAGAAGAGACCGAGTGCAAAAGGGGGAGGAGTGGCCCTGTATGTTAATGAAAATATCAAAGCTACAGAAATTCAGAATACACATAAGGAGCCAGAAGAACTGTGGGTCACCCTGGAAACAGGAAATGGGACAGCCATAAGAACTGGGGTTGTCTACAGGCCCCAGACCAGAGGGAGGAATAGACACATTACTGTTAGAAGATATACAAAACATGACAGCTAAAGGGGAGGTTCTGATAATGGGAGACTTCAACATGCCAGATACAGATTGGTCAATACCAGTAGGAACATCTGGAACTAGACTCATAGTGGATTCCTGCAGGGGAGGGCCTCAAACAACTGGTACAGCAACCCACAAGAGACAGGGCTATCCTAGATCTAGTACTGACTAACAAAGAAGGGATCACAGATCTCCAGGTAGAAGGTCACCTGGGGCCAGTGACCATCACATGGTATGGTTCAATTTGGCTACTACATCTAAATCATCCCATTCCAAGGCAAAATATGGGACTTCAGAGGAGCTGACTTTGATAAGATGGCCAACAGAGTTAAGCTAGCCCTGGCAAAAGAAACACAGGTGAGGAGGTACAGGCAAAGTGGGCAAGCATTATGATACAATACTTGAAGCAACATCCCATTGTGTTAGACAGAAAAGGAAGTGCAAAAGAAGAAGGAAACCACTTTGGTTCTCAAATACAGTAGCAGAAAAGGTCAGAGCCAAAAGGCTGGCCTTCAGAAAATATAAGGGAACACAGCGGGATGAAGATAGGGAGGCATACCAAACTGCCCTAAGGGAAGCAGGTAAGGCAGTAAGGCAGGCAAAGTCCCAAACTGAGGAAACACTAGCACGAACAGTAAAAGAAGGTGACAAGACTTTCTATAGATACATTAGTGAAAGGAGAAAGTCCAGAGGGGTATTGCTGCTTAATGGAGAAAAGGGAGCATGTGAGGAGGAGGACCCTGTAAAGGCATCTATCCTAAATAGATACATTTGCTCAGTATTTACTGAAGAGAAGGTAGGGCAGGGCCCACAGCTCAGCATCATGGACACAGGGGGGAGGGAGGTGAGCACTACTCCCTTCACAAAAGAAAGGGTCCTACAAGAGCTTGCTAAGCTCAGGGTGGATAAGGCAATGGGACCTGATGGCATACATCCCAGGGTACTTAAGGAGCTAAAGGAGGAACTAGCAGAGCCATTAGCAGAATTGTTTAGTGAGTCTCTGAGCACAGGAGAGGTCCCAGAAGACTGGAGAAGGGCTCATGTGATCCCACTCCACAAGAGTGGTAGCAGGGAGGAGGCGGGGAACTACAGACCGGCCAGTCTTACCTCAGTAGTGGGCAAGATTATGGAGGCACTCTTATGAAAGGATAGTGCAACACCTGGAACCATAGGGGCACAGGATCCAAGACAGCATGGGTTTACAAAGGAAGGTCCTGTCAAACTAATCTCATAGATTTCTTTGACTGGGTAACCAGAGTGGTGGACCAAGGGGAGCAGTTGATGTCGCTTACCTTGACTTCAGCAAAGCTTTTGACACTGTTCCACATAGAAGATTGATAAATAAGCTAGGAGGCTCGGGTGGGTCGAAGTTGGTCAACTGGGTGGCAAACTGGTTGACTGGCAGAAAACAGAGAGTGGTGGTAAATGGTATACAGTCAGAAGAGATGCAAGTCACAAGTGGGTACCTCAGGGATCAGTCCTGGGGCCAGTCCTATTCAACATCTTCATTAGTGACCTCGCAGATGGACTAGAGGGTAAGGCTTGTCTGTTTGCAGATGACACCAAGATCTGCAACAGAGTAGATGATCCAGATGGGGTGGCAGAATGAGAAGAGATCTGGATAAACTAGCAGAATGGTCAGAAGAGTGGCAACTGGATTTAATGCAAAGAAGTGCAAAATCATGCACATAGGGAGAAGAAACCCTGAAGCCACTTATAGGCTGGGAGGGGAGTTGCTAGCAGTCACAAAGGAAGAAAGAGACTTGGGCATCATCATCACTGATGACCTAAAATCATCCAAGCAGACCTCTAAAGCAGTAGGTAAGGCTAGGGGGGTGTTAGGATGTATTAGTAGGGGTATCACAAGTCGTAAGAGGGAGGTAATAATCCCTCTGTACAAGACATTGGTTAGGCCCCATCTGGAGTACTGCATGCAGTATTGGAGGCCACACCTTCACAAGAACATTAACCAAATTGAGGCAGTCCAGATAAGGGCAACCAAAATGGTGCAGAGACTGCATCAGAAGACATATGAGGACAGATTAACGGAGCTCAATATGTATACCCTTGAGCAAAGGAGGGAGAGAGGTGATATGATCGAGACATTTAAATACCTTAAGGGCATAAACAAGGTGAAAGAGTCTAACATGTTTAAATATAAGAAAAATAGCAGGACAAGAGGACACAGAATGAGATTAGAGGGAGGCCGATTAAGGGGAATGTGAGGAAATTCTTTTTCACAGAAAGGTGGTAGATGCATGGAATGGCTTACCACAAGAAGTGGTGGCTATGAATACAGTGCAGGGCTTCAAACAGGCATGGGACAGGCATAAGGGAGCAATACAAATGACTATGAATAGATAGGTCACTGACAGAGCAAAGGCCGATGGCACATTTATAAGGTAGAAAAAGAAATGGGCAGACTGGATGGGCCTTGAGGTCCTTATCTGCCGTCAACTTCTATGTTTCTATGTTTCTATGATTAGCAGTGGTGGCTGTCACAACCCCATTCAACAGGTCAGGCCCTCTGCTCCCACAGCGCCAACCTCCGAGTGCAGTATTATGAACAGTTAACAGAACAGGGTAACCCTCCTATCTGTTTTGTGGATTTGAATCAACCTTTGGTCTCAAGTTCTTGGAAGGATTCAAACTGTGACCCTCTCGCTAGTGTACCCAATGTACAGGCTCAGATAATTCTGCTCTTTGGGGGGCTCGACATCTTTCGCCTATGGGCATCTAACCAGGTGTACAAAATGAGCCCTTAAAAGCTCTATTAAAGACCTCAGAATAAACTCTTACATTTCCCAGTTTGGTATTACCATTAAGCTACGCACAGTGTCACTGTAACCATATATGCTTCACTTTTCAAAGAAAGAATTTCAAAGGCACACCAAGTAGTCTCTAAAATGAGATTTCTACTTAAAAATAGATAAAAATGTAAAATGTAAATACAGAACAATATGTCACAAAACCATACAATCTTTTAAAAGAATAAGGTTAAAAGTGCAGATTACTACCAATAATATACTTAGACTTGCCTAGTTAATATATTCTTATATTGTTACAGTGCTGAAAGATGGTGTAGTTTCAGAGTCCAAACATTTACTGTATGTGTGTAAAAGAGTCACAGCATAATTAAAACAACTGTCTAGAGCCTGAATTCTCCATATCACCCAACTCCTCCTCTGTTTATTAAAAATCATACAAACAGGATGTCTTATCATTCAGAAGGTGACATCAGCAAAAACTCATTTCCTCGTGACCCCTTTGATCTAGTGTGTCTTTTCCAGTATCTTATTTCATCCATGAGCAGTTTCCTCTGTCAAGAACATCAAAGGACCTTTTATGACTTCGCACCACAGTGACAAAACCTGTATTCTTCCTCTAAATGTCATAAAAGTTTATGATTTTCCAGCCTAGCAGCTGCCCGCTACAATTAAGCCAGATAAACAGGAGACCCTTATTTTAGGTCTCTTCTAGCCTTTAATTATCTCCTGGCTTTTATCTTTTAGCTGAAACAGCATGTCTCATGAGAGACACTCAATAACACATTTCTGTATTACAAAAAGCATAGATTAATCAGAACCAGATGACCAAGCGTCACAATCTTCCCTACCTAGACTGAATTTGGGGGCTCTATCCCCTGCATGGGATAAGCTTCCCAAATCAATTCACTCCTCATAGACACGAGACAACCCATCTGAGTTCTGATTTTTCACTCCAGTCCTATGTAGAATTGTCATGTCATACCCTTGCAAAGCAAGACTCCATCTTAGCAATCTACCATTGTTTTTTCCCCATCTGTGTCAGCCAAACCAGGGGATTGTGGTCAGTCTGTACCACAAAATACTGCACATACAAGTATGGCTCCAACTTCTTTATGGCCTACACTATGGCAAGACACTCCTTTTCCACAGTGGAGTATGCCTGCTCCCTGGAAAGTGACTTTTTACTCAGATATGCTACATGGTGATCTTTCCCTTGGCTGGATGTCTGACTCAGTACTGCCCCAATACCCATGCCGGGGGCATCAGTCTGAACTATAAAGGGTCTGCTGTAGTCAGGACTTGTCAAAACAGGAGCACTGCACAGTGCCTCCTTCAGTCTGGCAAAGGCTTCTTCACAGGCTTGTCACCAGGTAATTTTCTTTGGCATCCTTTTCTTTACCAGATCAGATAGGGGAGCAGCCAGGGCACTGTAATTGGGTACACATTTTCCATAGTACCCTGCAGTCCTAAGAAAACTCCTGACCTGCTTCTGCATTTCTGGTCTGTGCCATGCCTGGATTGCCTCTATTTTTATTTGGTTAGGTTGGAACTGTCCTCAGCCTACCACGTGCCCAAGGAATGCCACTTCTTCCATGGCCACTTGACACTTCCTGGCTTTGACAGTGAGCCTGGCCCTCTGTATCCTGCCCAGCACTTCCCTAAGGTAGAACAGGTGTTCCTCCCAGCTGGCACTAAAGATGGCAATGTCATCTAGGTATGCCATGGCATACTCCTCGCACCAATTAACACAATAGTTCAGCAACCTTTGGAAAGTGGCCGAGGTGTTCTTCATTCCGAAAGGCATCACTTTGAATTCAAATAAGCCTATCAGAGTGATGAAGGCCGACCTTTCCTTAGCTCTGTCCATCAACTCTACCTGCCAATACACCTTGGGCAGGTCAATGGTCATAAAGTAGTTCACCCCTCCCAACTAGTCCAGGAGTTCGTCTGTCTGGGGCATCGGGTGGGCATCTGACTTCATGACTGCATTCAGTCCATGATAGTCCACACAGAAATGAGTAGAGCCATCTGGCTTGGGCATAAAGGATTACGGGTGAGACCCAGGGGCTGTGGGATCTCTGGATTACACCTAAATCCAGCATCTCCTCCACTTCCCTCCTAATGTCCTGGAAGGCTCTGACACCCAATATGCTGTCCGCCGTATGGGTGTCTGTGTCCCTGTCTCCACATCATGAGTTGCTAAGGGGGTTAGTCCAGGCCTGGTGCTAAACAATGGGGCAAAGTCTGCTGAAACCTCCCTTACTTCCTGGATCTTGTCCAGGGTCAGCTGGGGAGATAATTTAACTGCCTTCACAGAGGACTCCAGCTTATTTTCTTCCAGCAAGTCCAGAAGTGGGTCTCCTTCATCCATCCCCTCCTCAGGACAACACACTGCAAACACCATGTCAGCCCTAGTTGCAAATGGCTTCATCATGTTGACATGGTACATCCTTTCTGTCTGTCTTCTGTCAGGCAACTCTATAATATAGTTCAGGTCATTTACTTTCCTAACCACTTTGTACGGTCCTGCCCACTCAGCCTGCAGCTTGACTTTCTGGACCGGAATAAGGACCATGACTTCCTGTCCCACCATGTACGAGTGAGCTCTGGCTCTACGGTCATACCACACTTTTTGTTTCTGTTGGGCAGCTGCCAGGTTGCTCTGGGCTGTCCCCAAAAGTTCCTTCAGACTTTTCCTAAACCTAAGGACATAATCCACAATGGGAGTTCCCTTGGTGGCGTGCTTGCCTTCCCAATCCTCCCGGATCAAGTCTAGGGGCCCACGTACCCAGTGTCCATATATGAGTTCAAATGAGGAAAATCCTGTTGACTCTTGTGGCACCTCCCTGTATGCAAACAACAGGTGGGGAAGGTAATTCTCCCAGTCCCTCCCATGCTGTTCAGCAAACACCCGGAGCATTGACTTCAGGGTACCATTGAATCTTTCTACAAGCCCATTGACTTGTGGGCAATACAGTGTTGTGCATCTCTGCACCACCCCACACTTCTCCCATAAACTTTTCAGCATGTCTGAAATGAAGGAACCCCCTCGATCGGTGATAACCTCCTGTGGAAACCCAACACAGGAGAAAATCCCAAGTAAGGCATCTGTCACTTTGTCCTCAGTGAGGATAGGGTGACTGCCTCCGGGTACCAGGTGACATAATCCACCACAGTCAGGATGACTCTCTTCCCTGAGGAGCTGGGGGGGATTTAAAGGCCCCACAGTATCCAGTCCCATCCTCATGAATGGCTCCTACACTATGGGCAATGGAATCAGGGTGGCTTGGGTTTTCTTGCCTGCCTTCCCTATTTCTTGGCACCGGTGACAAGAACTGCAATACTCCTTCACCTGCTGGGCAAAGTTTGGCCAACAGAAATTCTGGGCCAACTGCTGTATAGTGCACATGATTTCCAGATGACCAGACATGGGAATAACATATGCAATCTTGAGCAACTGCTCATGATACCCCTGAGGAATGACAAGCTGCCTGCATAGCACCCCTCCCTCTGTCTGCACAGCCTGAGTATACATAAGTCCATTTTCCCAATAAACCTTATATCTGCCGTCACCTCCTTGTGCTCCGTCAAAGCCTGCCCAAGCCCTCAGCTTCTCTAGACTAGTGCCACTTCTCTGAGCAGCTGCAAACTCCTCACACATTCCCAAGGCATGGGACAGGTCCCCTTCAGTCACTAAATGAGGGTCTCTAGCACTAGCATCAGGTCACTCAGGATCACTGTCAATCCCAACCCTCTGACAATGGGTCACCCCTCCCTCCTCGGAGTAACTTCTGGTAGCTGTGTGGTTAACTGCTACTGGGGAAATTTCTACCCCCTTTTCATTAATCTCCATATCAGGAGACACAGGCTGGGGAACAAGCCTCCCAGTGGTTTCCACAATGGCTTCTGTGGGGGTCAGGGAACTACAGTGTCCTCTTACCGCTTGGCTATGGGTAACTACACACACCATCCCTTGTTTGAGATTGTTGCCCAGGATCACATCCACTGCTAAGGTTTTTGGCTACAGCCACCTGTTGCACAGTTCCCCCTGTTTCACCCCAGCCTAGGAGAACACTAGCGAGGGGCAATGTTTTCACCTCACCAGTAAAGTCCTGTACAGTGACATATTTATTGGGTATAAGCTGACCAGGCTCTACTAGATCCCCCCTTTACCAAGGTCAGGGAGGCCCCTGTGTCCTGTAATCCTTGTGTCTGTACACCATACACCATGACTAGGTGCATGTGCTCCCTCATGTTCACAGGCATGTTTCCAGAGACACACAAACAACCCACTTCCTTCCTAGCCCCCTGTTATGTATTGTTCACCATTTTGGGACACTGTCTGGCAATATGCCCAGTTTCTTTACACAACCAACATTCATTTCTTTTCTCAGAGAAATATTTTCTCTGAAATCTGGGGCTAACTGGTTTTGGTGGAGGCAGTGAGGGTTTTAGCTGCCCTGAAGGCACAATTTTCCATTTCTGTGCTGCCATGCCCTCACCATTCGCTCTCAGAGCAGGTCTGCTCTTGGCTTAGTGGTCCAAGAGTTCAGCAGCCTCTTGCACTGTTTTGGGATCTCGGTCTTCCAGCCAGGTTTTCAGCTCTGCTGGGCATGACCAGAAAAACTGTTGTAACAAAATCACATTTTCAATTTTATCAACAGAGTTTGCTTCAATTCCTTCTCACCAATGTTTTATAAACTGATGTTTCTTGGCTAGCTCCTTGTAACTCATGTCAGGGCTTCTCCTGAGTTTATGGAATTTAGCTCTGTATTATTCAGTAGTTCAAATTTCTTTAACACTGCAGCTTTTAGTTTGCTGTAATCATCACTGTCCTCATTGTCCATTTGACCCAATGCATCCCGAGCTTTCCCGGTAAGTAGCGGGATAGCTGGAAGCTCCAGGACTCCCAGGAATTTTAGCCTGAACACAAACCTTTTCAAAAGAATTTAAAAAGGCATCCATATCCCCTCCCTCTTTAAATTCGGCTATCAATTTGGAATTCAATTTGTAACTCAGTCCTGTAGTCCCAGTTAAACTCAAGCCACTTGCCTGCTCTGGTGCCTCTGGTTGGAGTCATTGCTTCTTCAGTTCGTGTTGCCTTTGGCGCTCGTGCTCATCATGGTCAGCGTCTCGCTATTCTCGCTCTGCCTTTTGGTGTTCTCGCTGTGCCTCCCTCTCTTCTTGTTCCTTCTTTTCCTCTGCAGCTCACTGGCGCTCACAGTCCTCATGCTCAGTCTCCCGTTATTCCCGCTCTGCCTCTCATTTCTCTCACTCCACCTCTTTCTGTTCTCACTCTCTCTTCTCCTGGAACTCCAGCTCCATTCGGCGCAACTCAATCTGCAGCCTGAGTATTTCTGGCTGCAGGATAATGGTGATCTTTCCCTGTTGCTGTGGCCCTTCACTGACAGTGGCCCTGCTGCCATCCCCATCAGATCTAGACACCACACTGGCCTCTAGCCCTTCTGAATTTAAGGCTCAGTCCCTTACAGTCACAGTCTGTGACTCAGTGCTCTGGGTATCTTCTACCACCAGGGCAACAATGAGGTTCTGCTTGGTGACTTTCACCTTGACTGGGACTCCTCTGTCCCTGCACTACTGCTTTAAGTAGTCTACAGTGTGCCCACTGTAGTTGGAAGCCATCTTCTTCCCTAACTATGGCTACTTTGACTTGTACATTAGAAAACAAATAAAACAGGTAGGAACTCGACTGTAAGCCAAGTGATATAGTTGTGTTTCCTTTTAAAAATAAATCACTACATTTTTCTTTCTTTGCAAGTGAGCTGACAGTCTCAAGCTAACACACTGAACAATAAAAGCTTGTAATACCAAACTTATGCATACCACTGCCAACCAATCTGTCACAACCCCACTCAGCAGGTCAGGCCCTCTGCTTCCACAGTGCCAACCTCCGAGAGCAGTATTGTGAACAGTTAACAGAACAGGGTAACCCTCCTATGTCTTTTGTGGGTTAGAATCAACCTTTGGTCTCAAGTTCTTGGAGGGATTCAAACTGTGAACCTCTTGCTAGCATACCCAATGTACAGGCTCAGATAATTCTGCTCTTTGGGGGGAGCCAGATATGTTTCACTTGTGGGCATCTAACGAGGTGTACAAAACAAACCCTTAAAAACTCTATTAAAGACCTCTGAATAAACTCTTACCTTTTCCCAGTTTGGTATTACCATTAAGCTATGCACAGTGTCACTGTAACCATATATGCTTCACTTGTCAAAGAAAGAATTTCAAAGGCACACCAAGTAGTCTCTAAAATGGCATGTTTACTTAAAAATAGATAAAAATGTAAAATGTAAATACAGAACAATATATCACAAAACCATACAATCTTTTAAAATAATAAGGTTAAAAGTGCAAATTCCTATCAATAATACACTTAAACTTGCCAAGCTAATGTATTCTTATATTGTTACAGTGCTGAAAGATGTAGTTTCAGAGTCCAAATGTGCATGTGTAAAGGACAGTCACAGCACAATTAAAACAACTGTCTTGAGCCTGCCTTCTCCATGATGTCACCCATCTCCTCCACTGTTTATTAAAAATCATTCAAACAGGATATCTTATCATTCAGAAGGTGACATCAGCAAAAACTTGTTTCTTCATGACCCCTTTGATCTAGTATGTCTTTTCCAGTATCTTCTTTTATCCATGAGCAGTTTTCTCTGTCAAGGACATCAAAGGACCTTTTATGACTTTGCACCACAGTGACATAACCTGTACTCTTCCTCTAAATGTCATAAATGTTTATGATTTTCCAGCCTAGCAGCTGCCAGCTACAATTAAGCCAGGTAAACAGGAGATCTTTAATTTAGGTCTCTTCTAGCCTTTAATTATCTCCTGACTTTTATCTTTTAGCTGAAACAGCATGTCTCATAAGAGACACTCAATAACACATTTCTATATTACAAAAAGCATAGATTAATCAGAACCAGCTGACCAAGCATCACAGTGGCAATTCTGCCCAAGAATGATTTTTTCAAGTCATTGAAATCAGTGGGTGTTTTCTGGGTGGCCTTGGTGCCTTTCCTCTTACTGAAGCCCATTCTGTTCAGAAACAGTCATGACCACTGCCTTGAAAATGTCAGACTATTCCCATTTTCTACAAGTAATTCTGGGCTTTTGGCCTTCACAATGCCAGTTGCAATGGCAATCAAGAACCTGCCATTTATCACCGCACCTTCTGCTCACAAAGTCTTTACAAGATTTTTTAATTCATCCTCAACATCTGCCATGAGTAGACAGGGACAGCCTCTAGGTTTTATTGGGAGCTGCTTAACAAGTTTGTCAGGGTCTGCTGTTTCTGTTAACTTTTTTTTTGTAATCCCTCTTAAATGTTTGTACTGTGCTTTCGTTAATTTCCTGGTGGTACTTGCCTTCATAATACCTGACGGCATTCATGACACCATGCTCAGCAGAATATCTTCTGATTTCAAATCAGACTTCAGGTGGATAACCCTTATAGTGAGATCTACGTTTCTTTGCAGGTAGTGAGGCAGCCACTAGCTCCTTGGTAACAGCCTCTTCCATTAAATTTGAGATGCCAGCAGTGACTGAAAGAACATTGGCATCCAAATTGTAGGTCTGTAGGACTGAAAAATGTCACTTGCTACCAGTTCTCTGAGGTGAGTTAAGCCACTTGATGAGAGGCATCCTTCACGGTTGAGTGGTAATGCTGAAATGAAACACACTTACAATCCATGGGATCAAAGACCTTGCTGCACAATATTATATAGGCACACTCAGCTGACTGGTCTCCTGAATGTGATATAAACTTTATGTGCATATTTCTAGTTCTACAGTAACTTCTCCCATCCTGCACCAGCGTCCTATTCTCTCTTCCCCCTCCGCATGTCATGGCGACTTTCAACTCAGACACTGTCTGTATTAGTGTCAAAAAGTACTTTAGTCTGCAAGTCTGATGGGACTGTATATTACATTTTTTATTTATTTATTGAGCTTTTGTTTACCAGGTAGGTGCATTAAATGATACAATACCTACTTTCAGGCATGACCCAGGAGAAGTATACAACAATAAGTAAACAGAAGTACAGTGACAGAATGGTACAAAAACAGTCTTACACACATCAGCGTATACCAAACAATAATATAATGCAGAATCTTATATGCAAAGTAGATCCTAAGTACAACTGGAAAAGCATACAAAAGATATGAACTAGTAGTGGTACCTGAGCATTGGGTACGTGAGCAATTATCTGAAGTGTGTAGAAACTCACAAAGCTCATTCTTGAAAACTAGATGTGTTGGACAATTCCTAAAGTTAGATGGAACTGACTTCCAGAACTTTATATCAAAGACAGAAGAATCTTGCTTTCCCATATTAGTAGTGCATTTGGGTACGTATAAAAGTGATAGATCATTAGATCTTAGGGGGTAAGACTATGAATTTTAGTGAACCTATCAGCAAGGGCAGTACATTTAGCTGTTCTGAAATGTTTGTCAATGTAAATCCTAGGGTATTAAGTCAATGTGAGTTTGGCGAAAGCCATCCTTAGCTTGAGTAAAAAGGGCAGTGGTGAGTCAGCCTGGGCTCAGATAAGGCAAAGTGGCAGATGATGTTGTTGTTGCTGGTATTCCATTCATTAAATTACATTTGTTCACCTAAGAATAAAGTATTAGGCTGTAGGTGAGGCTAGGTTACAAAACACCCAGAGCTATTGTTAACCTGGCAGGAGGAATCAGGGCTTACATTTCTGACTCTATAAGTGAGTCCTAGCTTCAGATTATCATACTTGCAGGCATTTGATAAATGCAGGCTAAAATCAAGGGCCAAATCAAGGGTATTTGAAGGAATCAACTGCCATAGGAGGAGAGCCATCAGAGCAGTAAAAAATAAATGCAGGGGAACAGTCTTCAGCTTAGGTGCTGAATTAACAAGCTTGGGCAAGGTCAGAAGAAGCCTGTTTTGAGTTAGCCAAGACTGAATACTATCAAAATCAGCATTAAGTTGCAAGTTAATTTTTGTTACTTTCTTGGAACTTGTATATAGCACCATATTGTCTGCATGAAACAGGGAGGAACAGGAAGCAGTGGATTTGGGCACACTATTGATTAATGGGATTAAAGGTAGTGGAGCCAGTGTGCAGCCTTGTGGAACAGCAATGTTTAAAGTGGAGAAGTCAGATCTGTCTTGATAGAATTTAACAAACTGTTGTCGATCACCAAGGTAACTCGAAAAACTAGGTAATAGCTGAGGGCAAAAAAACAAGGGCAGACAATTTAAATTTGATTAGGGAGTGGTCCACAAGGCCAAAGGCTTTGTAATGTAAATGGAAACATAGGAATATAGGAATGATTAGACAAGAGCAGGCAAAAGCCTATCTAGCTTCTACACCATGTATCAACATAAATAATCACTGATTCCCATTCTTAGCAGATACTTGTCTAGTTCTAACTTAAACTAATTGACAGTTTTACATTCCACCACCTCTGTGGGCAAGCCATTTCAAATTCCCACCACTCACTGCGAGAACCATTCTCTCCTCCTTTCAGTTTTAAGCTACCCTTCCCTTAACTATAATTTATGACCTCTTGTTACTTTGTTTTGCTGTCTAAAAATTAAATATCTAGAATTAATCCCACATTTCTGTTCATAATAGCTGTAAAGACTAATATTGTATCACTGCTTAGTCTCATAGGCTCTAGCTTGTAGAGGCCCAGTACATTTAATATTTTCTCATAAGTTAATCTGTTCATTCCTTTAATGATCTTAGTAGTTTTCCTCTGTACCCTTTCTATCTTGTGTATGTTTGCTTTTTTTGTTGGGTTCTATAATTGTCCACAGTACTCCAGATGTGGATGAACAAGCAACCTATACAGTGACATGACCATCTACCTCTCCTTACATATTAGATTCTTTCTTATACAACCCATGATCCTATTTCATTTTGAGATAACCTCGTCACAGTGTTTAGAGAAGTTCAACTTACTATCTATGAAAATTCCCAGATCTTTCTCACACTCTGAAGTTCTAAGTTCTGTGCCACCCATATAATGGTTTGCCTTCCTATTATTTGACCCCAAATGCATGACCATACACTTTTCAAAATTAAAGCTTGTTTTTTTTGTTTTTGTTTTTAGTGACCATGTGTATAAATTATTAAGATCATCCTGTAGCTTTTTAATACCATTATCTGAGTCCACGATGCTGCCCACTTTAGCATCGCCTGTAAATTTTGCTAGCCATGTCTCTTTATCTGTTTTTATGTCCTGTGTATAATAGTTGGATAGTGCAGGCCCCAACACAGACCCCTGAGGAACTCCACAAGTCACTCATATCTCTGATGATTCATAACCATTTATTTTAACTGTCTGTACCTGATTTTCAAGCCACGATTTAATCCACCTTACTAGCCTTGGCTTAAATTCATAACTCATCCTTTTTTGTATTCATTCAGGATGTGGAATTTTTTTAAATGCCTTACTGAAATCCAGGAACACAACATTCAATAGCTTACTCTGGTCAAACGCTTCACTGACTTTCCCAAGAACTCCCTCATATATGTTAGACATGAACTGCCTTGCCTAAACACATGCTGCTTATTATCCCAAATATTTTTATGGGTAATAAACTTGTTGATTCTGTCTCTCAAGGTTTTTTGAAAGAGTTTTCCTACCACCGATGTCAAACTCACTGGTCTGTAATTTGTTTTATCAATTTTTTTGCCTTCTTAAAAATCAGAGTAACCCCTGCTCTGTTCCAATCTATTGTGGCTTCCCCTTCCTCCAAGGATGCATTAAATAATCTAGTCAATGGATCAGCCAATACCGTTCCCAGTTCTTTCAGTACCCTGGGGTGCAATCCATCAGGACCCTGAGCCTTATTCACATTTTGCACCTTATAACTGGGTCAAAACCTCTTTCTTCTCCATACTAATATTAAGAACTTTATCTACATTGGGTAGCTCTGTGATCTGAAATATGGACCAAAAAAATGTATTTAGGATGCTCACTATAGTACTCTTTTCCTCATACTTCCTTCCATTATCCACTAGTGGTCCAACTGTCCTATCCCCATCTTATTTAGATTTCATATAGTTCTAGAAAGCTCTAGTGTTATTCTTAGAAGTCTGCACTATATCTAATTTGTTCCTTCTTTTAGCATTTCTAATCTCAATTTTACAGATCCTAGCTATTTTGCTATATTGTTCCCATAGTCTTGACTCATTTGTTGTTTTTGCGCTTTTAAATAATTTCCTCTTTCTAGTTACTTGTGCTGCCCGTCCTTTCATTAACCATACAGGCATTCTCATTTTTTGTGTGTATTTTGCTACAACCAGTACAAACATCTCTTCAAGTTATTTTATTTTTATATTGACCAACCAAATATCTTTAACATATTTTTTGTTTGTCTGCTTTCTCCAGTGCCAGTGTTGTAATTCCTTTCTCATGGCCTCAAGATTTGTCCTCTTATAGCATTTTCTTTTTGATAGTTCCACATTTCTTATCTTTTCCCTTTGTATGTTAATTGATACCATTGAATGGTCGCTATCACCCAGTGGTTCCCTAACCTTGCAATTATACAAATCTTCTCCTTGGTCACTTATTACCACATCCCAGATGTTATTACCACTAGTTGGTTGTTCATATTGTTTGAGGTGTTTGCCAAATGTCTATTTTGGCTACTACCCCCTCATGCTGTCATCTAGTCCACTCCTGGGATGTTTAAGTCTCCTATTAACATTATGTTATTTCTTCCCATTAGTCCCCCCAGTCATATCAACTAACACTTTGTCTGCACTAGCTATTTGATTCAGTGCTCTGTAATGTATTCCTAATATCATATAACCTGAACAGTTTGTCCCTAACTTTAGCCAGAATGAGTCTGTGTCTTCTTCCTTTACTTGATTAATTTTGTCTGCTGATAATTGACTCTTATGTATACAGCTACTCATCCCCCTTTCTGTCCTCTTCTATCCCTTCTAAATACTTTACTGTATATCCATCTACTGTTTTATTTGACCATGTATCAACCTCTAACCACCATGTTTCTGTTAAACTTACTACATCTGGGTTCTCCTTTTAAAGTATAAATCCTAGCTCTCTAAAGTTACTACTAAGACTTCTTGCATTAATCAGTAAACAATCCCATTTTTTATGCTTTTATTTTCCCTTATTGACTGTATATTCCTTTTTGTTGTCCATCTGCAAATCCTTTTTAGTCCCATGTTTGTAGCCAATTGTTCAATTTCCTGACTGTGCTTAATCTCCCAGGTCCAGCTCTTGCTCTGTCATCTCAAGACATTGGGAAGAGAGGTTGACAAGGATGAATATACAAAGAAGTCCAGGGATGTTACCAGGCTAGTCAGAGTGACCAAGGCTTCAAGAGAGCTAAGACTGGCACAGGATATTAAGGAAGGAGAAAAGGCTTTCTTCAGATACATTAGAGAAAGAAGGAAGAACAATGACCAGATTGTGAGAATTAGGAAGGACGGAGGGTGGGTGGAAAAGTGGATGGATCAGGCAAAGACATTAAATGAATACTTCTGCTCTGTGTAATGAAGGAGAAATGGCAGTAGATACCCCAAGAGAGGAGTGGAGTGGGTAATGGGGGGGGTGACTGATGTAGGGATTTCAGTAGACAGGGTTCTGGAAAGATTAGGGCACTGAGGGTGGCAAAGCACCGGGACTGGACAGCATTCACCCTAGGGTACTCAGGGAGCTGGCAGAGATGCTTGCAGGACCACTGGCTGATCTGTTAAATACCTCCCTGGACAACAGATGCAAGATGCATACCACAAGACTGGAGGATGGCCCATGTGGTGCCCATTGACAAAAGTGGCCCTAGGGATGAACCAGGCTGAACCAGGCAACTATAGACTAGTGGGCCTCACATCAATTGTGGGGAAACTCATGGAGACAATCCTAAAAGAGAGGCTTGTGACCTTTTCAGAGGATAATGGTCTCCAGGATGACCAACAACACAGGTTTGACTCGGGCAGATCCTGCCAGACAAATCTAATTGAGTGTTATGACTGGGTGACCAGGGAGCTGGATAAGGGCCATTTGGTGAATGTCCTGTATTTGGACTTCAGCAAGGCCTTCGATTCTGTGCCACATGGGAGGCTGGGGAGGAGCTGGAATACATGGGGTGAGAATGAAGATGGTCAGATGGATCATCAACTGGCTGAATGGAAGGCAGCAGAGGGTGGTGCTGGGGTCTAAATCTCATCACCAAGGGAAGTGACAAGTGGGGGGGGGCCACAGGGATCGATACTGGAACCAGTGCTGTTTGTGATATACATAGTTGATATTTCACACAGGATCCGGAGTAGGATCAGTCTGTTCTCTGATGATACAAAGATGGCAGCTGTGGTAGATGACATTGAAATGTGGAAGGGGCTGCAGGATGACCTACTGAAATTACAGGAGTCGTTGGAAACATGGCAGCAAGGGATCAGTGCCAAAAAGTGCAAGGTACAGCATTTCGGAGCTAGGAACCAGGGGAGGAGCTATCTGCTGGGAGGGGTGCATCTGGAAAGCACTGTGGAGGAAAAGGATCTGGGGGTGCTTATAACAGGCATCATGAACAACTCAGCTCAGTGCAGGAAGGCAGCAGCAAAAGCCAACAGGATGCTGGGGTGTATAGTAAGGGGAATCTACTCCAGAAATAGGGAGGTGATCCTTCCCTTGTACAGATCACTGGTCAGGCTGCACCTGGAGTACTGCGTGCAGTACTGGCACCCATTTCTGTTGAAAGACATCAAATTGTTGGAGGGGGTGCAATATAGGGTGACCAAGATGATCCAGGGATTGGAGGGAAAGTCCTACTGGGATAGATTGGGTGAGCTGAACATGTAATCCCTGGAGCAGAGGAGGGATATGATTGAAACCTTTAAATACCTTAAGGGGATAAATAACGTTAATACAGAAGGGAGTTTCCAGCTTAGAAGAGGGAGGGATAAGAGGGCAATCAGCTGAGATTGGAGCGGGGAAGATTGAAGTAGGAAATCAGGAGACATTTTTTCACTGAACAGGTGGTGGACAGGTGGAATGCACTGCCCCATGACGTGGTATGCTGTAGAAAGGTTGGTGGCTTTAAAAGGGGTTGGGATAGGGTGGGGGGGGTTGTGATTAAGAGGGATGGTGAGGGTGGGGCAGCTGCATGTTGAGGGGCTAGCTGCACAATCGAGCAGATTTGATAGACTGTAAGGCCTGCTTCTGCTGGCATTTTCGTATGTTCATATGCTGTGGAGACAGGTAATATTTCTAAGATAATAGCTTTGATCCCTTTTGTTTTTAACCATTCACCTATATTCTCAAAGTCCTGCTTAATATCCTTATCAAGTCTATACCAAATAAAGCCTACCTATTGGAACTGATCCTCTACAACTGCTATTGCTGAATCAGGAGACTCCTTGCTGCCAATCTAACCTTATTGGGACATCACTCTGACTATGACTGTCTCGTGTATAATAATACTTCTTCTCCTGTTGATGCTGATTGTAATTAACCTGCCACTGTATCCTTGACTGGGTCAGCATGTCTATATTGACTGTTAATTGTGAAATGAGATGTATGTATTTAGTTATGTTTATAGATGTATGTAATTAATTCCGGGTCGCCCCTGAAAAAGGGACTGTTTCAGTCTCAGTGGGCCTACCCGGTCACCAAAATTTGAATAAAAATAAAATAAATAAAATACCATTTACATCCACGTGTACTGGCACTGTGGAGCTTACCCCAGTTTCTTTCAGTAAACCATCAAGGCGGTCCTTAATGACCTCAACATTTGCTCCAGATAGGCAGCTCACTGTGGCCTTTTGTTTTCTCCTTTTGCAGATGATCATATCAGTATATCTACTTATCGAATCTCCCAGTACTACAGTTTGTATCTCCTGTTTCTCCTTGGTAGCAACTTGTTCTAAAAAATCTGATATCTCACTTGTCTCTGCTAGCGGCAGATATATGTTAACGAAAACAACTGGAATTGGAGTATGTGCCTCTGCTCTCCTTCCCTTGTTTTCTAGCTCCCCTTCCTATTAATGTCCAAGATGCTAGCTTCTCTGTATCATCCTCACTGTCACTGTCATTCTGGTCTCTTTTCCTCTTTTTTCACATTCCCTCATCCCTACTGTCTTGACTTCTGACTTGTGTTGACTCTGCTTCACTGCCAATCCCTCCTATTATCTCCTTAAACATGTTGTTTATGAATGACTCTAAATTTTGAAAACTCTTAATTCCAGTCTTGTTTCCTCTAATACATTTTAACTCCACTTCTTGAGCATCTATATAGCTGTAATTTTTACAAATAATACCTTTACTCCCTTCACTCCCATTGCCCTACATACATGTCTTGCAACTACTGTAACATGCTACCAGGCATCTAGTTGTATCTATAGTACCTGTGGTTCTAGTGACACTCCTTCAGACATTGTGTACCTGCCTATTTTCTCCTTGGTACTGTGCAAAATAGTAGTCCATCAGATTCAAAGTTCCTGGTGCCTCTTCCTGCTGCTATGGCTGACAGAGCAGAAACTTGCCTCTGCTGTGTCTGCCTCCACTCATGCTCATTGATGCCCCCTAGTCCCATAGTATTTGTGTCACATAACCCTGAAGTACCTTTCTAGGATCATGCTTCACTGTGCAATTGAAGCTTCAAAATGCTGCTTAATAGTGTAATTTCAAACTGCCCTAGCCCCTATTTATACTAGCCAAGTCCCAAACTTGCAGAGAATACAAATAATTACCAATTACTGAGGTTTTTCTTGCATGTGCTCTCCCACCTTACCTAGGCTATAGTCCGCTCATTGCTCTCGTTGGACTACAGCTCCCAGGAGCCTTTCCCGCAGACCTCTTCCCAGATATATCTGAGCTCCATATCCTGTTTTACACCACTAAAAGGTATGTAAATAGACCAAAAATCCCAAGGTTTATCTCTCCTCACACACCAGCAGTGCTTGCCCTCTCAGGCTTACCTGTGATATGCTCGATAGGCCCTTGCTGTTTATGTCACATGACCTGGAAGTACTGTTCATGCATTTGAATCTTCAAAATGGTGCTTTAAAGTGTAATTTCAAACTGCCCAAGCCCCTATCTTGCCTAGTCATGTCACAAACTTGCAGAGAATATAAATAATTACCAATTACTGAAGTTTTCTTCATATGTGCTCTCTCAGCTTCCCTAGGCTGTAGTCCGTTCATCGATCCTGCAAGACTATAGCTCCCAGCAGCCCTTTCTGCAGACCTACTCCCAGATATGTCCAAGCTCCATGTCCCATTTTACACCACTCAAAGGTATGTAAATAGCCCAAAAATGCCAAGGTTTAGTTCTCCTCAGACAACAGCTGCTCTCGTCCTCTCAGACTTGCATCTCAAAAACAGCCCCTGTGAGTATAAGTCTATCCATGGCTACTTTGACATCATTAGCAAACTGAATGAGGGCAGTTGTCATGCCATGGCCTGCCTGAAACAATGCTGAACTGGGGATAACAGGTTGCATTTTTGTAGGAGCTCAGTAACCTGAAAGGCCACAAGCTTCTCCAGCAACTTTTTTGAGCATTGACAAGATTGTGATAGAACAGTAGTTTTCAATGCATTTTGGGTCATCTTTTTTGTAGACTGGCACCACTTCAGCAACCTTCCAGAGTTTCAGCACCATCCCCAAGTTGAAGGACAAGTTAAATATATGAGTTACTGGAGAGGCTAGTTGTGGTGCAGTAATCTCAAGAAACCTAGGTTCAAGGCCATCGTGTCTAACATTGCTGCAAGGAGATATAGACATTAAAAGGCATAAAACCTCACTGCGCGTCACAATCCTGAGGTAAAAAGGAAGAAGACCTTGTTGCTGTACAGGGAAGTATTGGTCAAGGGTGCTGCAGGACATCTTGATGTACTTGAAAAGATCAGGGAATGGAGAATTGAAAGCATTTGCAATTGTCACAGCATTATTACAATTCATAGTATCTAGTGTCATATCAGACACTGTGTGATTAGCATCTTTACTCACAAAATCCTTAATATGACTCCAGAACCCAGGGGAGGAACCTACAGAGGACTGAAGAAGCTCTTTACAGTTTCACTTTTTGCTATCTGTCTAGCTTTTTTACATTTATCTCTCTATCTTTGGTAATCCAGTCAGTCAGAAATTAAGCCTGAAACTTTAAATGTAGACCAGCATTTATCCCTAGCTTTGAGTGATGTAAACAGGTTATTATGTAACCGTCTAGTGGCTGCTCCTCTAACTCCATGCCTTATTTGGGAATATGCTTGGCATGCAAGGCCTAAAGCTTGGAAACAATATAGTTTAGAGCAATATCTATATTGGATGCATGACATAAAGGAGACCAGTCTATCAGTTGTATGTCCACATAAAGGTTGCCAGGGTTAAGTTTGGAAAAATCCTGAAACACGATTTCTTTAGGAGGAATAAACAGGGCTTGGGCTTTCCAAATGCAGAAAATAAACAAATGATTTCTGGTGCAGTCAGGCAGAGTGCTAGAAGTAATTATACTGTCTAGCCAATAACGAACTGTAGATTGCCCCTCACTGTGACCCTAATGGAACAAGTGATAATCTGAGTCAGATGGAGCCTCCTAACAGAAAATCAAGCCAGCTTGTTTTATTGCTGAGCAAGTACAAGTTTAAATCACCTGATAGGAGGGTTTTGTTCTTTCCAGTACTAGAGGCCAGGTACTGGGTGACATCAGTTAAACTGTCTAGCCCACATTTGGGTGGCTTACAGACACATGCAATATGCTGTTTCCTAGTATCTCCAAGGTGTAGCAGTGAGTGTAGGTTTTCACAGGAACTTTGGGTATTCACAGTTAGTGCAGAGATGTAGCTGCTCTCTGAAGTAGATTACAACACCATCACCACTCCTTGAGGTTGGTCATTGCAGCCTAAGCTATTTTTAGCCAGACAAGTAGCACATTGAATTGATGATGGTAGGATTTAGCTAAGATTCAGTTAACCCAAGTATGTCATGGCTGTAGTGCATAACCTATGCCTCAAGTTTGGCAAAGTTGGCCATAACGCTGTGGACATTTAGGTGGGCTACTTTGAGACTCTAAACACTGAACCATTGTGGCAAGCTGGCAAGATTAGCATAGGCAAGGGGTCCAGGATTGTGTTCAATATCCCTTGATAATGAAATGCAAAGTAGTAGGTGCCATGCACAAGGAAGATTGGAAGGCACTGAATTTAACAGAGACCAAAGGAAGGAATATTGGAAAAAATGGCTGAGGATAAGTGATACACCATTAGGTCCAAGACACATTGTTAAATTAGAGTGGCTATAGACAAATAATATAAGGTTATAGAAGTAGAAGTCTATCTTGGAATTAGTGATGTGTCAAGTCTTGTAGTCAGGGGCTGGGTTAATGTAATCTGTAAGGACTAGCAGGGCTACCAGTGTAATCCCTGTACCAATGGACGAGCAAAGCATCTTCCGACTTGCAGAAGTGTTATGTCTAGAGTGAGGGCAGTTACCTAGGAGCAGACTAACTGTTTTTCTCAAAAAATACCTAGCTGAGCCTACCTAATCTAGGCAGAGGCTGTCTAAGCTAAAACTAGTAGTATAGCACTATACAATGTCTATTAGCAGCAGCAGTGATAAATAATTTCTACTAAGATTAGGTAACAAAACCCAGAAGTAGGCAGACCCCAGATACTGTAGGGTGTTTGCTGGGTACTGAAAATAAGCAGGTAAAACTATACAGCAAGATTGCAACAAATTTAGAGAGGGGAAATACATGTGAAAAAGATTTGCTTTGCCACCAGCTTCATGAAAGGACCCCGGTTAGTGATATTCAGTACTCGAGAGCAAAATAACAGGCAAGCCCCAGGAATAAGGATGCAGCAAAATTTAATTTCACCAGTGAAATTACCAATTTTGCCTCGAAAAACATTTCACAAAATTATGACCTTGGGGCTGAATTTTGCCAGTATAATGAGGAGAAATTTCGCCTATATTGTGCAATGAAATTTCACCTGTAAATTTTGCTTCCACTAGTAAGTTTTGCCTTAGCATTTAGCTGAGGCAAAATTAGGCAGAAAAGCGTGTCACATGACTTGCTCTTTGAAGCAGACTGCAGGTCACGTGTGCCTGTACTCAGACATGAAGTCACTGAATCTACATCCTTTTCCTGCAGTTTGTAGGATAGAGACAGTAGAAGAGACTGTGAGAGAGAGCGAGAGAGAGAGAGAGAGAGAGACAGAGACAAAGACAAAAAAAAACATACAATTTGGTAAATTGTGAATGAGAGAGTGGGTGTTTGTGTTGTGTGTGTGTGAGTGTGTGTGTGTGATGAACTTCTGCTCATCCCCTATTTCTTTTTTTTTTTTGCAATTTAAAATTTTATTGATTTAAAGCGCCAGTATCCACAATTACAGTAATACATCGAGAAAGCATACAGATAGGGAGATACAAACTTATTGCAGATAAAACCTGCATAACGACCAGATAAAACAATCAAGTAAACACATACCAGGGAGGTGCAACCCACAATAAAAGAAAAAAAACAAAAACCCGCCTCTATCTCCCAATATAAAACTATAAAACAACCCCATCCCAATACCCTAAACCCCCCCCAACCCCTCTCAAGGTTACAATCACTACCAAATGGAAAAACACTCACACAGAAAAAGAGAAAAGGAAAAAGAGAAGTCAAGAATAGGCAGAGAAGACAAAGAGAGAGGAAAGCACAAAAACATTGCTGTACCACAGTGCATTCAAATTGTATTTCCAAAATTACTTAGTAATCCCCTATTTCTTTATTTAACAAAAGTTTATCTTTATCTTGAGTTCTATTTTCTCCTTTTATCTTGTGTGAGTGTGTTTGTGTGTGTGTTTCACTCCCCCCCTTTTCATTTTTTTTTAGGAGTTTAATAATTTTTTTTTTAATAATGATGGAACGGAGTGGGTCTGACTCTGGAGCTGGACAGAGTGGAAGGGGAGGATGACACATTCACCTTAACAGGTGCTTATTTATAAGTGACCCCCCCCCAGCAGCAGGAGCAGTTGGCCCTGGCCTCTGCCCCCAGCAGCAGCAGGTGCTGGTCATTGGCCCCCGAACCAGTAGGTTCCCCACACTCCCGGTCCACAGCACTGTCAGAAGGAGTAGGTTCCCCCTCCCAGCAGCAGGATGTGTATCCCGCCACAGCCACCCAGCAGCAGCAGCACTCAGGCTCAAAGCCCATTGCCCCCCCTCAGGAGGATCATGTGGCTCCTGCGGCTGCCAGCCCCCAGCATGATGATCTAGAGGGAGAGGTCCCACCGAGACATCAGCTTGTGCCCCCCCCACAACCAAAGATCATCAGTTTGGGCATTTTTTTACTTTAAAGGCAGATGATATAATTGTGGTTGTCTGCAGCCTTTGTGGTAAAAATGTAAAAAGAGAGAAACCAGAGTCCCACTTTGGGACTTCTGGTCAAAGGAGCCAACTGCAGCACCACCATGCTATAGAGTGGCTCTCAAAACAGTGAGAAACAGCAGCAGGAGGCAGCATTGAGGCTCAGGGGTGCCATAACAGGGGGAGGAGGAGGTCTAGCAGCAGGATGCACCCAGAGCCGGAAGTGACAGAAGCATCCCCCACCCATAATGCATGATGGAGGACCCAACAGTGCCGCCCCCACCCTGACCATCCTGCAGCTCCCCAAGTTAGGTGGTGGTCACTAGGGAAGACCTGGAAGCTGTGCGTACTGAGATCCAAAGTGTCCATCAGTACATTGACCAGCTCTGCCAGGAGGTCAGGAGGGACCTCCAAAAAATAATGGCAGACCAGAAGAAGGTATTGGACCTCCTGTTTGATCTTCATGGTGGTGGTGGCACAGGAGGCAGTGACCAATAATGGCCTGTAGCTGTGGTGGTGGGCCAGTGTTGTTTTCTTTTTCTTCTCCTTTCTTTGTTATTGTCACTTTTCTTGTTCTGCACCCCTTCCTTAAAAAAGAAAAAACAAACAAAAAATAAATAAATAAAAATCAACAAAAAAATATTTTCTGTCCTCTTTGTCTTCCCATATATATCGTCTTGTTTATTTTATCTTTTCCAGTTGTTTATACTCCTTCCCTTTCTCATCCCCTCTCATATATGAATATGAATAACTTTGTCCTTCTGAACAGGCATGTCCCAGGTTCCATTCTCCCCATCCCCCTGTTGTAGTACCATGCCCATAAACTGTGTATAAGAACTTTACTATGAACAAACATATTTTCCAATGCTATGTGAGAGTGAATCTTGGCTCTGCTCATGTAAAACAGGGCCCTCAGTTAATGAAATGCTTCTCAAAAAATGTTACATTAAAGTCAGTCAGAAATCTGGTCTCAGCCAAGATGTTTTATGATGCTCCCCCTCTTCACCAGCACCCAGACATTAAAATGCTGTTTTGGCCACTGTTTACAATTGCTTTTAGTCCACATCTTGCTTCTGAAAGTGCAGCACAGGCAGTAAATGTCCAGAATTGTTTCCTAAAAAATGGTACATTAAATTCAGACAGAAATCTGGTCTCAGTCTTGCTGTTTTATGGCACCCAAACCACCACCCGAACCAAACTATGGTCTTTGGTTTTGCAATTGCTTTTAGGCCACATCTTGCTTCTGCAAATGCGACACAGGCAGTAAATGTCCAGAAATGTTTCCTAAAAAATGGCATTTTAAATTCAGACAGAAATCTGGTCTCAACCATGATGTTTTATGGTGGCCAAACCACCACCCAGGCATTAAAATGTTGTTTTAGCCACTGTTTACAATTGCTTTTAGGCCACATCTTGCTTATGTGAGTGCAGCACAGGCAGTACATGTCCAGAAATGTTTCCTAAAAAATGTTACATATAATTCAGACAGAAATCTGGTCTCAGCCATGATGTTTTATGGTGTTCCCCACCACCCAGACATTAAAATGCTGTTTTGGTCACTGCTTACAATTGCTTTTAGGCCACATCTTGCTTCTGCAAGTGCAGTACAGGCAGTAAATGTCCATAAATGTTTCCTAAAAAATGTTACATTTAATTCAGACAGAAATCTGGTCCCAACCAAGATGTCTTATGGTGCCCCCCCCCCCACCAGCAGCACCCAAACATTAAAATGCTGTTTTGGCCACTGTTTACAATTGCTTTTAGTCCACATCTTGCTTCTGCGAGTGCAGCACAGGCAGTAAATGTCCAGAAATGTTTCCTAAAAAATGTTACAGTTAATTCAGACAGAAATCTGGTCCCAGCCAAGATGTCTTATGGTGCCCCTCACCAGCAGCACCCAAACATTAAAATGCTGTTTTGGTCACTGCTTACTATTGCTTTTAGTCCACATCTTGCTTCTGCGAGTGCAGCACAAGCAGTAAATATCCAGAAATGTTTCCTAAAAAATGGTACATTAAATTCAGACAGAAATCTGGTCACAGCCGTGCTGTTTTATGGCATCCAAACCACCACCCAGACCAGACTATGGTCTTTGCTCTTGCAATTGCTTTTAGGCTGCATCTTGTTTCTGTGAGTGCAGCACAGGCAGTACATGTCCATATATGTTTCCTAAAAAATGGTACATTAAATTCAGACAGAAATCTGGTCTCATCCATGATGTTTTATGGTACCCCCTTCCCCAACATGAAGACATTAAAATGATGTTTTGGTCACTGCTTACAACTGCTTTTAGGCCACATCTTGCTTCTGTAAATGCGACACAGTCAGTAAATGTCCAGAAATGTTTCCTGAAAATTGGTACTTTAAATTCAGACAGAAATCTGGTCTCAGCCATGATGTTTTATGGTGGCCAAACCACCACCCAGGCATTAAAATGCTGTTTTAGCCACTGTTTACAATTGCTTTTAGGCCACATCTTGCTTCTGCGAGTGTAGTACAGGCAGCAGATGTCCAGAAATGTTTTCTAAAAAATGGTGCATTAAATTCAGACTGAAATCTGGACTCAGCCATAATGTTTTATGGCATCCAAACCACCACCTGGACCAAATGATGGTCCTTGGTCCACTGTTTACAATTGCTTTTATGCCACATCTTGCTTATGTGAGTGCAGCACAGGCAGCACATGTCCAGAAATGTTTCCTAAAAAATGTTACATTTAATTCAGACAGAAATCTGGTCTTGGCCATGGTGTTTGATGGTGCCCCCCCACCACCACCCAGACACTAAAATGCTGTTTTGGTCACTGCTTACAATTGTTTTTAGGCCACATTTTGCTTCTTCAAGTGCAGTACAGGCAGTAAATGTCCAGAAATGTTTCCTAAAAAATGATACATTAAATTCTGACAGAAATTTGGTCTCAGCCATGATATTTTATGGTGCCACCCCCACCACCCAGACATTAAAATGCTGTTTTTGCCACTGCTTACAATTGCTTTAAGGCCACATCTTGCTTCTGCGAGTGCAGCACAGGCAGTAAATGTCCAGAAATGTTTCCTAAAAAATGGTACATTAAATTCATACAGAAATATGGTCTCAGTCATAATACTTTATGGTGTCCAAACCACCACCTGGACCTAACGATGGTCTTTGATTCACTGTTTACAATGGTATTTAGGCCACATCTTGTTTCTGGGAGTGCAGCACCGGAAGTAAATGTCCAGATATGTTGCAGGAAAAATGGTACATTAAATTCAGACAAAAATCTGTTTTCAGTCATGATGTTTTATGGTGCCCCTCACCACCACCCAGACATTCAATAGTTGTTTTAGGGCCTGTTTACCAAATATTTCTGCCTGAAACTCACTGCTGCTGCTGCCAAACAGGGCCTACAAGTCCAGAAATGATACAGAAAAATGTTACATCAAATTGAAACTGAAATGTGCTGTCAGTTCCTGATGTTTTATGATGTGCCACAACCTCAGGAACCTGAAAAGGGGTGCCAACCCATGCAGAGAAAATTAATTCCTCCTTCAAAATGCTGCTGCTACTTGCAATTCTTTCCTCCTGCTGCTGCTGTTTCAATTGATTGAGACAGAAATGCACAATTATCATTTCCCTATCCCTATGCTGCTGTATTGATTGTCTAGCTGTCCTGACTATTTATTTATTAGCTTTTGGAAACCAGATAAGTACATTACGCAATAATCCTGCCTATTTTCAAGCACAACCCAGGAGAGTACAGTTTACAAACAATGAACTCAACTCAAAACAGGTACATACAGTATACAATTACAGGCTTCCAACATACAGACTGAATATAGTCTTACAAGAAATCACAGAATAATTAACTTAATCATGGATTTAACAGTGCTGACCCCCGAAGATAGTGTCATGTTATAACAACAATTCTTAGAGATAGAAAACAGTCACAGTAGAGTTAAGAGAAACCAGGGTAGAGCAGGGTATAGATAAGCAGGATGCAGAGTTCAAGGACGAATTAGGTACAGACACAGGAATCAAGTGCATGAAGGTGGGAAAAAAGTGCAGATTTAAAGGCTGAGTGTGATAAGGAGCCCTTTAAGCTGGCAGGTAGGGAGTTCCAGAATTCGGAGGGGTGAAGTGGGAGAAAGCATGCTTCCCCCAATTTTGTCGAGCAAAGAGGGATGGAGAACAGAGGTGAATTAGAGGACCTCAATGTACAGGAATGAATCATGGCAGTGAGCATGGCTCCAATACTGTCAGGGTGGGGGGGGGGCTTTATTCCTGGAGTCAATAAAACAACCTAGAGAGAAAAAGTGCTGCAATTTAGGGGGACAGTCAATGCAATGTAAATTATAGGAGACAATGCTGGGTAGGGCGAGGGGCAGAGAGAGCGAATCCTAGGTGGGGGGTAGGAGGAAGTAAGCTGTTGGTTAACTAGGATTTGCAGCTTATCTGTTAGGTAGGAAAATGGGCAGACTAGGTGGGCCAAGCGGTCCTTATCTGCCATCAAATTCTATGTTTCTATGTTTCTATCTACAGATGTTGTTATATGAGGTGTCCCATTTATGAAGGATACCCACGTTGGCATATGAGAGAGTGGGGAGAGCATATAGGAGCCTAGAAAGCAGTACCCCACGTGCTACAGAGATTCTGGCAGCAGGGGTAAGGAAGTAATGCACACGGTAGGCTGCACCTAACATGGAGTTAACAGATCTGCATACCTCATTTATATGTGCAGAGAAAACAAGTACAGGATCAAGGGTCACTCCGAGGTATTTGAAGGAGTCAGTAGACGTGACTACTGACCCAACATAGCTAAGCACATGAAGATTAGAAGACACTGCATGGACTTTCCTAGCAGAGAGAAAAAGCTTGCCCGGAGTCTTAGACAAATTGAGAATGAGTGAGTTGGAGGAGAACCAGGGCTGCATTTATTAGAATGTGGAGGATAGGTGTGCGTTAATGTCTGGGACAGAACAGGAGGTGGCGTAGAACACTAGGTCATCAGCACACATGATAGAGTGACAGTGTGGAAGGGAATGTAATTAGTGAAGATGGAGAAGAGTAAAGGTCCTAGAATGGAACTTTGATGGATGCCATGGGAGATAGGAGCAGGGGATGAAAGAACTTTGCTGAAGGAGATGGATTGGGATTGGTTGGAGAAGTAGCTACTGAACCAGGACAGGGTAGATCCAGTGGCAACTAGTAAGTGAAGTTTTTTCAGGAGCAGATGATGATTAACCATGTCAAATGCCTTGGTGAGGTCTATAAAGACAACACCGGTGAGAAGATCGTTGTCCATGTTGGACTTACTCTCACTGGTGAGTTGCGTGAGGGTGGTGGTGGTGCTATGTCCTGCCCTGAAGCCGTGTTGAACAGGTGATTGAATATTAAAATTCAATAGGCATGTAGAGATCTGGCAATGGATAAGTTTCTCTAAAATCTTACTGAGGGTTGGTAGTAAGGCTATGAGCCGATAATTAGCTAGGAGTTTGGGGTCATCTTTCTTGAATACAGGGATAACCTTGGCTGCTTTCCATGCTGTAGGCACTGTAGAGGTGCAGATAGACAGATTAAACAGCCTAGTGATTGGGGTGGTGAGGAGGTGTGTGCCAAGTCTAATTATCCGTGGTTCAATACCATCAGGCCCGGAGCTACCTTGAGGGGGGATGGACTGAAGTAACCTGAGAACATCTGATTGTGCAGTATTAGAGAGGATAAGTGGCAGAGGGGGGATGGGACCACAGGATGCTGAAAGGGAGATCTTTGGAGCCTCAGTAAAAAGGGAGTTGAAAGCATTGGCTATAGTATGGGGGTTGTTGCACAGAGTATCATTAATTAGCATATCCTTGGTAGCCAGAGGCCTGGTGTTCCCCAGTATCTCATTGATCTGGCTCCAATACTTCTTGGGGTCAGAGGCCGAGGACTGGAGGAGTTTCCGGTAGTAGTTACTCTTGGCAGCTCAGACCTCTTTCTTGCAGGCATTGCACAGTGAGCGATAGGCATCAAAGTCAGTTTGAACAGATAAGGATTTCCATTTTAGCCAAAGCTTGTCATGTTCATTAATTAGTTGCAGGAGAGGCCACTTCAGCCACTTTGTCACCTGCCCACTGACTCTCAACGTTGAGACAGTGATACGTTTAGTCTGTAAGACTAGCAGAGTGCTGTTGAAGAGCTCAGTAGCCCAGTTAATGTCATTTGTTTGAAATGGAGGGAGACCAGTGAGCTTGTTTTAATTCATGTAGGAATGCCACAGTATCCATATTGGAAACGTTGGAAAAGAACACTACTTTGGATGGAGGTGAGGCAGTGGAAGCACCCCTTAAGCAGTAGACAGGGCAGTGGTTGCTGATAGTGTCAGCTAGAACCCCAGTAGAGGAGTAGCAGTCCCTGCGGTTGGTAAGGATCCAGTCAATCATCGAACGACTGAGGTTATTCTGAGTTATCCGAGTGTGGAAAGAGATGAGTTGCTCAAGGTTTGCCTTGCTGATTGTCGAAGCAAGTGAGGAGGAGTTTGGACCCAGCCAATCCAGATTAAAATCACTCAGACAGATCGCCTTGTTGTTCTTAATTAGGGCAGGCACCAGACCAGTAAGCTCCTCAAGACCAAGTTTGCTATTACGTGGGGGGGGGCAAATGCACCCCATGTATGTGGTGCAGCGTGGAATTTACCATCATGGGTGCTTTTAAGGACATCCAGACAACATATCTTGCTATAAGATGAGATTGATATGGTCAACATAAAAAGTAAGATATTTTTGGAGGAAAAGCATTGTAACTCTAATCATGCAATTGCAAAATCTTTATGGTTATGGTAATTACATTGCTGCTGCTTTATATAGGCTTGGGGGACTGGTGGTGAGATTACCAATCAATGGGTTATGGCAAATGGTGATCAAATGAAACTTATACACACTGTAGCACATAACAACACATTACCATAACCAATCCTATGGTACATAGCTAAAATAAGATATAATATGCACACCCCAGCCACCGTACTGAGTTGAAAGTTGTTGAGGGGGGCTATAAACTCAGCCTTTTTCAAATTCCAGTTCCACATCATCAAAGAAACACCCCTCACTGTCTTCAAGACTAGAGTTCTCTCAACATTGCCGCCTCATCCACCTCTCTGCTGCTGGATACCTCAGTCAAAGGATCGTCATCATCCTCATCACTGAGACACAGTTCCTGTGGTAACACTACTAACATCACTGTGTTGTGTGGAATGTACCTTTCATTCATTTTTTTTCCCTGCCTTACTTGCCCCCTGGCCTGCCTCTCCTTCCAGCTGCTCATGACCCCCCCCGATCTCCTCACCCCGACCCCCTCTCACTCACCTCAGATCGCAGCCGACCCAGGGGTGGCCTGGCGTATCCTTTCACCGGATGGGTCCCCCTCCTCCGAGGGGGAAGGCACCAGGAGGGGGAAACCAGTGCACTAGTCAATCAGTCCCTGGGTGATGCTGAGATGGATTCTGGGGCGTTAGAGAATCTGAGTCGGCAGGAGCCAGCAGCCATCATCCGGCCAACCAGGAGGCTAGAGTTTCCACTTTTTTTCTCCATGGGGCCGTGGCGTGTCACGGACGTCTAGTCCAAGCCGACGTTCACCATGCCCCTTGTGCAGTGGGGCTCGCTTAAGCTGTTGCTCTCCTGGCCTCTGCCAGGAGGCAGCAGACAGCGAGTCACATCACCTCCCTCCCCCTGGAGAAGGCGAGCAGTCGCGGGACGCTCAAGCCATCTCCCTCTGGCCGGCTCTCCAGTGACCCGCGTCCATTCCTGAACCCAGGTTGCCGGTGTCTCAAGAGGAAATCCAACCACTGCACCGACAAGCTGGCCTTCTTTCATTCATTTTGATGAATGTTAACATGGACACATTCTTGGGTGACAAATTGGTCCAACAGTCACTCACAATTGTTCCAGACACACTAAACAATCGTTCCACAGTGACATTGGATGGAGGGCAGCTCAGATATTTCACAGCAACCAATGTTAGTGCTGGCCAGCCAGTCATTTTACTGCTCCAGTACAGCAGTGGCTCATCAGTAATGGCAAGGTGTTTTGGGTCTCCCATATATTGTAGGCCTCCACCATTCATTCTGCTGCCCAGAGTCCAGCTGCTTCATCTGTCTCCTCCTCTTCCTTTTCCTCCATATCTTCCACTCCCACCTAAAAGAGAACATCACAAATGGAATTGCATGCTGTTTTTTGCTCTGCATTGCCCAATTTCTCTGATTGGGTTGCCTGTGAGCCACTGGTGGTGGTAGTAACATCCATTTTTGACGCAGTGTGTGTATTTTTCATTTGTGCAGTGTGTACCAATCTAATGAGGTACTCTGTCAATTGTTGTACTCGCTGACAACCTCCTTCAATTATAGAGGGCAGGACATGCTTGTAGCTTGGATCCAACATTGTGGCTATTGCAAAGTCAGCCCATTATAAAATGCCAGATACATGGGTATTTGTGTCCAGTATATGGAGCATGTGATCCATTAGATCACAACTGCCATGATCCCCACTTGCCTCTGTATGGTGTTGTACATTCACTATTGTCTGCCTCAGCACATGTATGAGGGGTATATACTGACTTATAGAAGCAGTGTCCCCAGTCACTGCCTGTGTAACATGCTTGAATGAATGGAGAATGCCTATTAGCCCATCAATCTGGCACCACTGCTCTGTGTTAGAGCGATGGACACTCCAGTACTGTCACGGGTGGTGTGCAGCAGCAGGTATTCTGACACAGACTTATACTGTTCATACAGCTGGTCAAGCATGTAAAGTATGGAGTTCCACCTAGTGACAACATCAAGCTTCATCTGGTGCTGAGGCAGATGGTAATTGAGCTGTAGTTGGTGTAGATTTTCACGGGCCTTTGCAGAATTGACTAAGTGGATGCAGATGTGACAGGCAACAGTAACCATTTCTTTAATGTCTGCATGGTTGAAAAACTGCTGAACAACAAGATTAAGGCAGTGTGCCAGGCAGGCACTCTGAATAAATCACCATCGCTAATGCACTTCACTACATTGGAGCCATTATCACTTGTGATGAATCCTGTGTGACTTTGTGTGTAGCCACCCATCAATCTCATCCAGCAGAACAGTAAGCATTTTCACAGCCATGTGAGAACCTGTGACACTTGTCATACTTGGGGTTGCATGCTGCCGAATACCAGGTGTTTTGCTACCACTGCAATGTTGCTTTACGCTATGCCCACTATTGGAGAGATCAAAGGATTACTCACCCTCCTCCTCCACCACGGACCCACTCTGCTCTCCCTCCTCCTACTCTTACTCTATTATATCTAACTTGCTACCAACAGATCTGCCATCCATCTGGTGTTGCTGCCATCTCAGCGGGGGCTTGTTTTTCTGGTGGGCGAGTTGGCCACCAGTGCCTATGTGGCTTCCCTTTTTCCTCCGACTACCATGGGCTTGACAAAGTTGGTATATTGCTTTGGTCTCATCAGCAGGATCTAGCACTTAAAATTCCCAAAATATGGACATTTGACCTCTGGACTTTAGATGCTTCTGGAACTGGGATAGTTCAGAAACATGTGTAAAAGTATGTGTTTTTTTGGGCTGCTCTCATCATTTCAGTAAATCTACATTTCAGAGGGGGGGTTATTTGACTGCATGGTGATTTGCTTATAGGCTTGGTGACAGACTGACCCATGGGCTGTACATGTAAATGGGAGGCAGTATAGTGCATTGGATTAAGGCTCTGAGCTGCAAATCTGGAGACCTGGACATGAATCCCACAGCCCCCACCTGCATACTGTCTGACCCTGAGCAAGTCACTTAAATTCCCAGTGCTCCCAGGTTGCACCTGTAAACACGCCTCAGCTTAATGTGTCTCACCTGGTTAAACAATTGGAAAAAAATGGCCTACATCACCCTTGACCTTTTTTAACTCAGGCTCCCATGTGGGATCATCCCAGTCATCATCATCATCATCACCACCAGGAGCTATGATGTCCTTGTCTTCCTACTCCTCCTCCACTCTATCACTGTCTTCTTGGAGGACTGCACCTTTTTCTTTCTCTATAACCATCTCAGGGGCTGATATCCTTATCTCCACAATTACCATACTCTTGTTGAACACTGTCATCACCAGCTCCTGCAGGAACATGGACAGTCACACTGACAGACTTATTATCACCCTCCTCCGAGTCCTGGACCACTGTTCATGTGCTGGTGTCAGTGCCTCCCTTCTTCTCACTGTCAGCATCCCCCACTAGCATGGCTGCAACAGTCTGAGCTTTAAAAAAGTATGACACAGGTATGCCTGACCCAGTTCAGCTACCAACTCATTTGCTGGTTTCTGCCACACCAACAGTGCCCACATCAGAAGACAATGATGCAGACATACATGTACTTTCACTGCTATGGGGAACCGTAACTGAAATTGTACTTTTTTCAGCAGACTTCTTAGCTCCCTCATCCCCCGCCATGTTTCTTCCCTGTACGTGACCATTTTTTAGCAGGCATTTTTGCTGACTGCTGCTTCAAAGCTTTGCCTTTCTCTGAGAGTGTTTGAAGAAACGATGTATTACTAATAACTGTGTGAATTACACCTCACACGTGAATAATGATGTCACACACCTACAGTACTGGCTTCCTTACAGGTCCAAACACAATCAGGACAGGTAACAGCACTTAGAGTACAACTAATACCATATATGGTAGGCAGCCTATTCTAGTGAAAAACAAAAAGGTAACTTTTTCCCCCAAACAGGATAGGGATTAAAGAAACACACACAAGGAAAAAGGGCACAAGTGGCCATCTTCAAATATAGATCACCTGTGTCTCTGGACAAATAAAGTACTGTAATGTGTTATTACTTATTAGAAAATGGGTAAATGAAAACCCACACCCTGATTGGCTGAAACAGCCCAGCACCCGGGCTGTTATTTCTTAATAACGCCCAGTGAAAAACAAGTACCAATTTAAGGTGCCCCATTACTTACACTATTCTTGGGCACCCTGAAATGCCAAACTTGCCATTCGCCATGTTTTTTGTACCAACATTCGCCTCGCAACTGCTCAATACCCATAACAAATCCTCGTCTACAGCTTTGTGAACTCGGCCCTCACTTCTACTCACAACCTCACAGTAACTTACATTCTTCATAGCCATAGATGTGAAAAACTCATTTGTTTTTTCAAACTTCCATTTTTTTCTTCGGTACTAGCTCACCTGACTTCGTTCGGTATGCAACTCCCGAGCCCCGACATTTCATCAGTGTCTGCCTGCTCATGCTAAATCCACTGACTGAATTACAGTAAAAAATTGAAAAGAAAAAAAAATAATCCACTTTTTTCTCTGGTCAGACAGAATTTTTCCCACATCTTCAATGGGGAGTGGGGGAGTAGAGGCACGAGCGGGCGAGCACCGAGGTTACCATGACAACCACTTTAAAAGCTTAAACTACAGAGTCTGCACAAGGACAAGAGTCACCACAGTAACAACACAAACCCTTGTGTAAACACAAATGGAGGAATTATTTTATTATACATTAAATGAAATGTAAGAATTTAAACATCTAAACATAACATTATTTTTTTAAAACATTAAATACAGTGGCCCATTTTCTAAGTGTAATAATACCCTCCAGGGTGAGTGTTATGGGATATAACAGACCTTCCAGGGGCTATAAGGCCCTCCGCCTGTGGTGTCGGGCCTCATTACACCCCTGGGCAGTCCGTTATATCCCAATAACGCCCACTCTGTCGGGTATTATTACTTACGTCCACAAAATTTTTTTTATATAAGGGCAGACACAACCATAAAACTGCAACAAAGGCAAGCACCACACAATATAGTAGTGGTCTGGATGGGAGGGATCACCAAGAAATCACTTGAAAATGACTATTTTAATATATACTGTTTTATAATGAGTGCGTTGGGTATTACGCAAACAATGCTATAAGAGAGAAAGGGTAGGTAAGTTAACTCAAAAAGGAACACCGCACAGTGTGCAGAGTCAAGCTCCAGCAATAACATACAGCTGAACAATTCAACAATGCAGTGCGACTATAAATGGACAAGTTCAAGTGATCCAGTAGAAGTACTTAAGTAAAGATATAAAAAATATAGAACTGCTGATTTTCACAGTTTTAGTAACACAAGTTAACACTCCAGAAAACAGAACTGACCACAAACAAATAAAATAAAGGATCAACTCTGTGTGTTTAAAACTTTAAAATTCACAATCAATTCATAACTAAAAGTGCAAGAATGGTATATATAATACAGCTAACAGTGGCAGGAACTCTCTCAAACAGGACGGAGAAACTTTTCAGAAAAAAATAAATGGCAAGATATAACAAAATTGATAAGAAATAACAGTAAATAAATAACTCACAATTGTGAGTAAATACCAATCTGCTTGGCTAGAAATAGCTTGCACTGCTTTACACTCCTACCCTACCCCACACAACTTTTCAAAGACAGAGAAAAGTAAAACCTAATTTAAACTAAGTATTATACAAAAATCCACAAAATTAGAAAATGTTCCCTAGGAGCACAGCAGCACTAGGAAAAAACTTGATATTTTGCAGCAATTAGCTCATCAAAAACAAGTTTTAGTTATGTTTGCAAAGGCTTTATTGGCTCTGATGCACCACAACAGACTGCTCTCCAACTCAACATGTTGCAGAATGAGCTGTAAACAAGCTGCATGTGACTTTTGACCTATTTACCCACAATGCATTGCAAATTTCAGCTTTGGACTAACATTTCTCCAGTGAAATCAAAAGCTACGCTGGCTATATTACACCACAAGGTGAAATTTGGAGTACCAATGGGAAAAATTGTCAGACCAACGAATTTAGATGAAATTTCGCCATTTACGCAAAATCATGGAACCAAGCGAAATTTCACGTTGCATAGGTGAAAAATTTCACCAAGGCATGTTAAGTGAAATTTTGACATTATTCAAAATCAAGAAAACAGGTGAAATTTCATTTCACATAGGTAAAACATTTTGCATAATTGCAGAATAACGCAATATATTTTGCCAGGTGAAATATTTCAATTTTGCACAGCACTACCCATCAATCAGCTGTGGTGCTATAGAACAGTGGTAAAGTACAAGAACATGTAATATCAAAATGCCCACACCAAGATATGGACTCAATATAGCAAAAATAAAAATCTGTTACTGCTTACTGGCATAGGCCCAGATATTCAAAGCATAGTGCAGCGTGCAAACCAATAGCACGGGAATAGCGCAGAGCCGCCATATTAAAAGGACCAGTTAGCGCGTGCTAACAGCATTAGCACAAGGCAAACCACTAATGTATGCAAGGGGCAAAAGGAAGGGGGGTGGCCAAGAGAGACGCGCAAAGGGATATTCAAAGGCCCAGCACCGCACTAGGACACATAGCGCGACATTTTGCACAGCGCTAGTTACCGCCTAAAAAAGGCTGGTCTTAACCCAGGGCAAAACACAGAGGAGGAGAGACCACAACAGGAAGTGGGAATGTGTGCAGTGCCAGTAGCAGTGATGCTGCCATTGATGGCAGCTGTAGTGGAGGAGGAGGAGGAGAGGGAGCAGGCACAACATGGGCCACAACGCAGGCCAAGGAGACAGTATGCTGCAAACAGGTGGTACCGGCCCAAGGTCTCCTTCGAGACTCTGCCTGATGACCACATCATTGGACGGTACAGGATGAACAGGGGAATGTTGAGGCATCTCTGTGAACTCCTGCATGAGCAGCAGCACTCAAACACCAGACGCAGCCATGCCATGACAGTGGAGGAGAAGGTGACAGCAGCGATGTGCTTCCTTGCCAAAGGGACGTTCCAATGACCAACGGGGGACACCATTGTGGTAACGCAGTCTGCCACCTCACGCCTCCTGATCCAGTTCCTAGAGGCTTTCCTGCCACATGCTGGGGAGTTCATATTATTCCCCAGCATGGCAGCAGTGCGTAGAGAAACAATGCAGCAGTTTCATCAAGTTGTGCATCTACCATACATACTGGCTGCTATTGACTGCACCCATGTCCCCATCTGTGCACCACCTGGCGATGGCAGTGATGTGTATGTAAACAGGAAGGGGTACCACTCCATCAACTGCCAGGTGGTGTGCAATGTGGCTGGGCACATCAGCAATGTCTATGCACAGTACCCCGCCAGTGCCCACAACACCTTCATCTGGCACCAGTCCCAGCTGTGCCAGGCTTTTGAGAAGGGCAGGATACCCAGTGGGCAACTAGTCGGTGAGTAGTAGCATACAAGGCATACACAGAACAGCATGGATGGGGGCAGGCATTGTAGGCCAGAGAAGGGGTGTGGGAGGGCTACACAGAGGTGCAGGACAGCATCCGACAGACTGCAGTATAGCACTAACAGGTACACATCTCTTGACAGGGGACAGCACTTATCCCCTGTGACTCTGGCTGCTGACACCAGTACTCCAACTGGCCACAGTGGCTGAGGAGATGTACAATGAGGCACATGCCAGCACAAGAAACATCATAGAGAGGGTGTTTGACATCCTGAAGATGTGATTCAGATGCCTAGACACATCAGGCGGTGCCCTACAGCATACACCTCAGAAGGTAAGCACTTATCTTCCTAGCCTGTTGTATGCTGCACAACATGGCAATGAACCGTGGGATACAGGCACCCGAACCTGAGGGACAGTCCAACAGTGAGCCAGAGCCAGTGGTCAGGGGATAGTGGAGCAACTCGAGAGGAGGGACCCTCTCATGGCACTCAGGACCATAGAGCACAGGGACAACATCATCAGGACACTGTTACATACAAGAGGGTAAGTACAGACTGCACAACAACTTTAAAGAGTACAATGAATAATCTATTTAATGAGCACAAAGAAACAGAACAGTGATGCCAAGACAATGGATCAGACAACATGTGTGCATGTGGTGTGAGGTTGGGGGTGTGCAGAACACACGTGGGGGGGACAGACAGAAATGGTGTACTGTCAGTGGGGAAGCTTGTTGTGTGCTGTGAGGGTAAGGGGTGTAACTGTGGCAGTGGAAGTGTGCGTGTGCATGTGATGGAGTGCGTGGGTGTCTGCTAGTGTGTTCGTGTGCATGTCTGCACGTGCATGTGGGTGTGCCAATGTTGCAAAGGGGGGCGATGACTGACAGTGATGCAGTATGATTGTGACCATCACTGCCGCCTACCACCATGCATGTGACGTGCACCAGTACCATGGGTCACAGACCCTGGTGTGCTCTTGGCAGAGGACAACGCTGATGAAAATGGTGAGGCAGGCAGGGTCGGCCTCCTGTGCCCCCGGGGGATGGTGGAGCCTGACAGAGTGGGTGGACGGCCATGGCAGTGCTGGGTTTCTGATGGTGTGTGTGATGCTGTGGAGTTGAACCCACTGGCAGCCCTGTGGCCATGGGTTGCCCGCCTGTGTGCCCTTGTGCTGTCTGCACCATGACCAAGCATCCCATGCTGGCGACCTCCATGCACACCACGCAGTACGTTCCCAATGTTGACCACAGCAGCTGTCAGACCAGCAAAGCCGCGGTCAATGGCACCCACCAGGTGGCCCAACCTGTCCTCCACCCGCTGTTTAGCATGGGCAAAGCCCATTGAGATGGCCTCCCTCATCTGTGCCAGCTCATGTCGCAGCTCTCTCCGTATGCCATGCAGGTCCATACGGGCCTCCTGCTGGGAGGTGACAGCAGCCTGCAGGAGTGGGCGGGCACCATGGGCATCCTGCCCCAGGGGCACAAACCCTTCAGCTGCAGTTGGCACAGGTGCCTGCTGCAGAGGAGGAATTGGATGCTGTCACATGCCAGGCATGGCCTGCTGCTGGCGACTACTGGTGGTGGTCTGTGGCACTGTATGGACCGGGACCCCAATATGGGTTGGCCACTGCACGTCCTGTGGTGCAGAGATGTTCCCACACTGCCCCCCACCGCATGCACAGGGACAGCCACACTGGTGATGCTGAAGACACCACTGGCAACTGTTCCACGGCCTGCCAGTAGCCCCACCCCTGCATCCCCCTCCACAGGCATGGCCAGGTGTTGAGAAAACTCCGACACATCAGTGTCATCGCCACTGATCACAGTGACTAGTAGGACCTCCCCTACACCAACATCCTTCGTCTGTGCATCATCCAGGTAGCCAGTGTATCCCAAGTCCCCTACTGAGGTGTGACCCCCCCTCCCCAGGCAGTTGCAGCCCCTGTCCATGGGATTGCCACACATGCATTGTTTCTGTGCGGCCATGAGTTGCGCAGAGCCCGGATGTTGATGGGCGTTCTCCATCCTCCTCCACAACCTCTGGAACATGGCCATACATCCTTGGCTGCTCCTGTTGTTCCACAGCCCTGGCAGACACCGCTGTGGAGAAAATAGGGACAGGGTCAGTCACCCGGACACTGTGCCCTAACACCACCACCACCACCACACCATGCAGACCCCAGGACACGTACCCCCTTCACACAAGCCCGTGACCACATGCACCCACCCGACCCACAGTGACCATGCTCTTGCCATGCAGCTTTTTGGCAGCCCACAGTGCACCCTGTGCAGGACACCAACAGCAGGACCATGCACCCATGCCATCACAACATGCAGGGTATACACATGTGAATACAGACCTGTCCTGGGTAGTGCGAGTGGCATCTCACATCCACCACCTGGCACACCTGCGACAGCCACCATCCTCAGAGTCGATGTCACCACAGCCATGAGTGGCTCCTCCACCCACTGCTGTTGTTCAGGTGGTCCTCCAACGGTCCTCATTCAGTCCCGCAGACGCTGTGCCTCCTCCTACTTTGCACGTCGCAGAAGGTCATTCCAGTGCTTTTGCATAGCCTCTGTTGTCCTGCCATGTCCTCCTACAGCACTGACAGCAGCTGTCACCTCCTCCCAGGCTTGGTGCACCACTGCATCCATAGCTCTGTGAGTGCGCATCACCTGCTCCCTCTCCTTCACAGCATGCACGAGTGTGTTCAACTCCTCTTGGGAGAACTTGTGTGCATGTATGTGCTCTTGCCATGCTGCCAAACCTATGGGACAGTCGAAAGGGGACATGTGTCAGTGGCCGTGTCAGTACTATGTTGCATTACACATAGACATCACGATTCCACTCCCTACATTGACACAGGCCACATGGACATGTCACAGTGCATCAAGTGCATGTACGGTGCACACGGCCACATAGTCACTGTCTGTCCTGTGTCTGGATAGCGAGCTCTGTACCCACATGTGTACTGCTGTCGCCCATGGCTGGCATGTGCTCCCATGACTGGGTCCACCCCTACGCCAACCACCTGGCACTGTACTGTGCCCTTCATGATCACTACACTGGGTGCATGGACAAGTGCACTGGCACGTAGACAATGTCAGGACACCAGGCAAAGTCCACACAGTGCATGGGATGGCACAGCGCCGGGACCCTGTGTACTTCAGGCAGGGGGGCCACAGCCTACCACACCACACATCCAGGGAGTCATGTCAGTGAGCCACTGTTGCAGGACACACCACAGTAGTGCACTAGTGCCCCTGCCTGGAGGCCACAGTGTGCAGGCAGTGCCACACGGCACAGTTCCCTGCAGGGGAATGTGCACAGTACACTGGACGGTATGATGCCCAGGCAGATGTCTAGGGCTGCGCACCATCACACAGCACAGTGCTTACCTGTGGTCCAACATGTGTCTGACCATTCACCAGAAGGTACATCTGTGTGCTTCAGTCCATGCTGACCCTGTTCTGAGCTCTTGCCATTCAGAGTGTTCTACGGCAGTCATACATACTTGCGTCTCACTGCTCATCCCCCTGTTGCATCTCTCCACCAGTTTCTTGTTGATAATCACTTTCTGTATTATGCTGAATTGCCACAACACAACACTGGTGGTGCACTGCTTGCCCTTTTATAGCCCATCCAGGCAATCAAGCCTGTTAGGCATGCAAATCAGTGCATAATGATATGCTAATCACACATTTTGCCCCATGCATACACAAGTACCTCCATCTGCATACCCCTGTTGAATATGGCCCTGATTAGCACTGTGCTGTCACAGTAGCACTGTGCAAAAGCCAGTGCAGGGCTATTGAAGGGACAGCGCCACGCTATCCCATTAGCGCAGAGCTATGTGCTTTAGCGCGACCTACAAGCATGCTCGTGAGGCCCCCATGTCTGTGCTATCACCCTGGCATAGTGTGATGTAGTGCCACACTAACCAACACAGCATGGCACTATATGCATGCATGGTACACAACCTCAGGGCTCGTGCATGCGCAGTCCGAATACTTCCGGGTAGTGCCCAGCTACGTCATGTGATAGCGCAGTGGTACAGTGGTTGTTGAGGGAGAGTACTGCGAGTGCCAACCTTGAGAAGAGATAGGTTGTGGGGTCTACCAGCTGTATTAGAGATGGCAGGACATTCCAGACAGTGTGCAGTTGTGCACAGGGACAGGCACTGGGGGGAGGTCGAAACTGCAAACCTTGTGCAGCTTGTTATGAAGAGGCATAGGAGGCTGTTTGGAGAGGTGAGGGAGGGGGACCTTCCATGAATGCAAGTGTGGGACACAGTGGTGAGGAAACTCACTGCCCACACTGGGATACCCCGGAACGCAGAAAAGTGCTGCCACAGGTACACAAACCTGAGACGCAGGCAGAGGGAGCAGCTGGAGCGCTATAAGCGCATGGTGCATGATGGCACTGTGCCTGTGCCAGGTGAGTGGTGTTGCATGTAGAGTGTACCAGCATGTCAGGCTTCATGCGTGTGTGTGTGTAGGGTGTGTGTGTGTGTGTCTGTGTGTGTGCGTGTGTGTGCACGGGTGTGCACAATGATGCATGGTGCTGTTGCACACTGTGAACAGGTGGGGTGGCACATTTATGCCCCCTAGGGGCACGGTACATGCTGTGCCCATTGCTGTGGGAGATGGGTTGGGTCATGCTGTTTGGCATGTCCCGGGGCATCACCGGCCTGTGGACGGCAACACCATGTTGCAGGAAACCCGCTCATGGTGGACTGTCAACGTACACACATGGGTATGTGGATGTTCGCATGGGAGCTGCAACAGCCACTATCGCAGTACTGTGGTGCCATTGATCACTGCCGTGTGTGCCTGGTGAATGCGCCATGGGCACTGCAACCCTCTGTGTGGGGGTCCTCTCTGTTCACTCCATGTGTGTGCATTGTTGTTGGGGTTGCATGTGCATCTTGCTGTGCTGCACGTGGTGTATGCTGTGTCATGCTCTAACACCACTTTGTCATCTGTCCACTGTAGAGCGGATCAAGCAGCCCATGGCCGGAGGAGGGAGTCAGCCCAGGACACAGGAGCAGAGACGAGGCAGCCCGAGGGTGCCATCCCTTCTGCAGCGGGCGTAGGAGAGCAGCCCTGAAAGCAGTAGTGTGTTGCGTGAGTACCTGTTTCATTGCTTTGTGATCTGTGCCCTTTCACTAGGCTGTGTGTCACATCTGGGTGTCCAGCCACTGACTGGTCTGGTGGCATTTCTGCAATGGGCAGTAGGCCAGTGTGGTATAGCAATGAGCTGTGCAGTACACCTGTGTTTCACACCATAGTTGGCTGCTGTCAGTCTTTCCCGGGGGGGGGTACTGTCAGCTTGCATTGCTGTGCAGATGACTGATGGTGGTGGTTGCTCAGATGGCGAGTGTTCTATGGGGACAACATGCTGTCGGCTGACCTGCCCACCTCTGTGGTCCATCCATACCACCACCCACAGGGTGTCCACATTTGCACAGGTGGTGGTGCCTTGTTGTGCATGCGGGACAACATGCACCATGCCTTACGGGCATACCTCTCCTCCTTCTGTCCACCAGCTGTGGAGCATTGCCTGTCACACTGTGCTACATCCTGGCACTGTGCCATATGCATTGTGGAGTCCTTCCATGTGTATCTTATGGCAAGGTTACTGTGTTGCAGTTTAGTTGCAAGGGTACTATTATCACTGTGCTATTACATTATGTGCATCGTTGCCTGCCAATGTTGACTGTGGCTGTGGAAGTAGTACTCACAGGGTGGGAGAGGGGGGTCCTGTTATGTGGGTTGGGGACACTTCCATGTACCATGTCTCAGTTGGGTGGTATGCTTTCAGTGGTCTTGCCTGGTGGCATGTGAAGGCCCTTCACTGACAGAGTCTGTGCCCTGGCTGACTGTTATCCCCTGGCCTGTGTTGGTCATTGGCAGGCCACTGTCATGGTTCATTGATGCTCCTGCATGCCTGTCATTGTTGTTTGTTCTGCACTCTGCATTACTGTACATTTCCATGTGTGGGCGGGCAGCATGTCCCAACATGTGGATGCCCTTGTGCATGTAGTGGCGTGGCCCTTGCACTCAACTCTCCGGGTTTCCAGCTGTGTGTCTGCTCTGTCTCATTGTGTGCTGTATCAGAGTGGTGGGTGTCACATGTTCCCTGGTGCTGTCGAGATCGCTGTCATCATCCGTGTTGGGTTTTGTGTTGGTGCCTGTGTTGCCCTGTGCTGCTTTGTGGGAACCTTCCATGTTGTCCTACCAGTGCGAAACTCAACTCTGCCAGGGATTGTCCATTGGGACATGCTGTCCATCTCTGTATTGCCACCTTTGGCTGCTGTTTGCCTCCTGTCTGGTGTACCATCCTCATGGACTCACCCATCCTCTTGTAGGTCCACTCTAGGCATAGCTGTGGGTGATGAGGCCCAAAGAGTCAGAGGGCACAGAGGACCTGCTGCACCACATTGTTAGGCAGCAGAGGACATTAATTGAACAGCAGGCAATCATAATCATGGAGACACGGAGGGTGGCAAATGTTCTGGAGGCTCATCTCCCTGATCCAGTGGGCAACTAGTTATGCCCTGTTTTCTTGACGTCTTCCCTCACCACACCCCCTCACTGGACTTATTTATCCCTTCCTTGCCTATTGTCATCTGTCCCTGTGTGCATCCTCCTCCCCTTTGCACCCTTGTCCTGTGTCTTCCTGGCCCTCCATTTGTTGTCATCCTTATGTTTTCCTTTCTGAGCCTTTTTAAGCTGATGGTGCTTGCCTTTCATTTTCCTGTAGTGGGCAATTGGGGTTGTGTGTTGGGGGGGAGGTTGCTTGGTGGGTATGTTCTTGTTCTGTTTCTGTGTTGTGGGGAGGGTTGTACAGTGGCGGATGGGGCATTTTTTATCATGGGTTTTGTTCTGTGTTTTATTCGCTGTAATGTTTCCATTTCCTTTACTTTTCATTATTGTTAATTAAAGTGGTTTACGACATTTTACTGTGTCCTGTGTCATTCTTGGGTGCTGGGGTTCCACATGCTTTGTACTGTTGCTGGTGTTCTTCACATGGGTCTGGGTTGTTGCTGGACATTTCCGTGCATGTGTAGCATCCTCCTGGATGTGCACTGTGGTGTGCTCCTGATACCTCATTCCGGCATGTGTTCTCTTGCATGTGACCCAGGGTCAGGCTGTCTCTGCACTGTGTTCCATTGAGTGTTTGCACTGCCTGCCTGGGGCTATATTCAGTGCTGTCTTATTCTTGGGCTGTTTTTGCCCTGCTAACCTTTGAATATCTGGCCCATATAGTGTGCAAACAAACACCACCATCTATATCAGCATGTTGATGGAGTAAACCTACCAATATCGACTGTGTGACATCACAGTTATGGTGACAGAGAACCTGACATTTCACTTGGGCACTTCCAAGCTTCCTCAGAGTGAAACCAAACCCCAAATAGGACACTTTATATAGTGTGCCCTAACACAATCACCCATGGCACTTTTACATTGTTTGTAGGCAGTGACGTGGGGAACTCATGTTTGTTTTTTGTATCTGAATTCACAGACCCCAATCGTAGTTGCCAAATTATGCTGTTTGGACGATGGTGATCTTATATTACTCTGTGTATATGCATGGCTTTCTGGGGCTGTTTACATTGCTGCAATTGTATTTTATTGTCATGGCAATGAGGTTTTTGAATGGAACTGTTTTAGTGGGAGCCTTATAAAAAACTGTTTCCATCCATGTGTGGTGCCTAGCCTTATTAAGGACCATGTGTTTGTAAATTAATTTTTCACTTTAAATTAATCTGGTGATTGTATTAGGGCACATTACATAAGGTGCCCTATTTGGGGTTCTGTTTCACTCTGAGGACGCTTGGGGGTGCCTCTGTGAAATATCAGGTTCTGTGTTGCCATGGCCATGATGTCACACAGTCAGCACTCGTGAGTTTACTCCATAAACAGGCTGATGTAGATGGCAGTGTTTAGAAACATAGACTGTGATGGAAGATAAGGGTCACCAGGCCACCTAGTCTGTCCATTTTTTTAACCTTCATTTTTTGCTGCAGATCTGCTACTGATCTATGATGCCACCCCTTCCTCTCCCTTCATTACCAGGCAGTTTTGAACCCCACCATTGTTTTTGCCACCACTAGTTCCACTGGAAGACTGTTCCATGCATCCACCACCCTTTCTGTGAAGAAGTACTTCCTCACATCCCTCATGAATTTATCCCATCAAGCTTCAGTGAATGCCTGCTTGTTCTAGAGCACCTTTTCCTTTGAAGAATATCCCCTTCTGAACTTTATTAACCCCAGTGAGGTATTTAAAAGTCTCTGTCATATCCTCCTTCTCTCTCTTCTCCTCCAGGATGTACATATTTTTCTCTTTAAGCCTCTCCTTGTCGGGCTTTTGATGCAGACCCTGCACTACATTGGTATCCATCCTTTTGACCACCTCCACTGTTTGAATGTCCTTCCTGATATGTGGTCTCCAAAACCTGACACAGTACTCAAGGTGAGTTCTTACCAGCGATCTATATAGGGGCAACACCACCTCCCTCTTCCTGATGGTGATACCCCTTCCCATGCACCTCAGCATTCTATTTGTGTTTCTGACTACCTTGTCACACTGCCTGGTCACTTTTAAGTCATTCAATATGATTACCACAATGTATCTTTCTTGCTTGGTCTTTGTCAGTATCACTCCTTCCATTCTGTGCTCTGCTTTAGGGTTTATATGGCCAAAGTGAATTATTTTGCACTTTTTTGCATTAAAACCCAGCTACCACACCCTTGACCTTTCCTCTAGTCTTTTCAGATCCCCACCCATTCTTTCCATACACCCCCTGGAATGTCCATTTTGTTGCAGATCTTGGTGTCATCCACAAAGAAGCACACCTTTCCTTCTAGTTCCTCCACTATGTTACTTATAAAGACATTGAAGAGGATCAGTCCGAGCACCAATCCCTGAGGTACCCACCTGATCACTCTCCCTTCCTAAGAGCAAACTCCATTTACCACTACCCTTTGTGTCCTATCCCCTAACCAGTTTTGTTTTTACCCAGGTTACCACCTTATTACCCATCCCCAAGTTCCCCAACTTGCTTACTAGTATCTTATGTGGAATGGTGTTGAAAGCCTTTTTGAAATCCAGGTAGGCCATGTTCCCGCTCCTCCCTGATCCAACTTCTTGGTCACTCAGTCAAAGAAATCTATCAGATTTGTTTGAAATTATCTTCCACTGTGAATCCTTGCTGTCTTGGATCTGTAATCTGTTGGATGCAAGATATTCAACCTTCCTTCAATCCTTTCCTGCAATAGTGATTCCATTAACTTACTCACCACTGACATCAGGCTGACTTGCCTAAAATTAAACACTATGGGGCCTTTTCATGAAGGCACATAATCCACAGTGAAAGGAGATTTAGTGGTGGAGCACACACATGCACCATGTGAGATGGGGCTGCATGACCACATTCACAATGATGGGTGCATGCATGGGGAAGGTAAGTGGCAGCACCCTCTGATGCATACAGACCCATGTGGAGGTGGAGCATATGGATCAGGGGAATGTGGGCATGTATATATGGGAAACCACACCATTGCATGCAGCCATGGAAGTGAATGCTGACATGGGGGGCAAGGACAGTGGCACACCTCAGGGAGGCATGGCAACCAACCTGAATGTGCCCACAGGCTGGAACACACTGGTGGAGGGGCACAGAAACATGTGGACACACAAACACTGCATCTCTTGGCCCAGCAATGGACACCACTCAGCCCAAGTCGTTGAACTTTCCTGGACCACAGGTGGCCACGCTGGTCATGGACATAAGGGGAACATTACATAAGCACACTCTTGGCTACTCACAGTTGAGAGGAAAAAAGATCTCAATGCTAGGGAACGTTAAGAAACATAAAAATGTATTTATAAACCCATGGTAGCACCCCACCAATGCACACAGGGTGTGCATTGGTGGGGCCCTACCATGTGTTTATAAATAAATTTGGGATTTGGGATAAAAATTGGGTTTTTTTTCTCCTCTCAACCGTAAGTAGCCAAAAGTGTGCTTGCGTTTGGATTCCTGTGTCTTTGGCACCATGGGATAGCTTTAAGACTGCAACGGCTTTCTGCTTTGTTGGAATATGGGAACATTACTCAGCCCCGTATGGTGCTGACACACTTAAGGTCCCCCCCCAAAGTAAAGGCATGGCTGTGGCTGGACATTCAGTCATCTGTTAATGCAGCTGAGCTGGAGGCATGCACACTGAGTGCCCTCAACCACAAGTGGCTTGATGTCTGGTCTGCCATGAATTTAGAAGCTGTCACTGGGCAGTTGCCCTCCCAAAATGTTATGTCTGACCACCATTGAGTGGGTCATAGTGGAGACCATTTCAGATGTGGTCTGCCATGGGGAGGAAATGGGCATGAACATACTAGCAGGTATGTGTGGCATTAGATACAGGAAAGGTAGACACTGCTGCAAATGTTCCCATGGTAACCAACCTCTGTTGCATCCTGGCAGACACAACTCCACGGACCTCAGAACATGCAGCGACCATCACACCAGTGGAGGAGCTGAGGGTGTCATCAACCATGGGTGGTAGGTAGCACACTCATCATACCATACTGAGACCATGCACTCCATGGCCATTGACTGGCCTGCAGTAATCACATTTCCTGTTGCCCTCAGGTCAGCAGATGGAACAGGCAATGATGCAGGAGGAGGGCAGAGTGCCTAAACCAGGAAACACCCTGAGGGTAGTGGACACCATGGACAGTGCAGTGGATGCAGATGATGACAGAACCAATGCTGAAACTACGCAACACTACTGTGCCCTCTTGACACCTTGGGACATGCCAGTGCACACTGGCTGGGACAGCTTCACAGACACCGCTGTCCATGCCCTGCCACAACATGGCAAATACCACACATCACCAATGGCTCACACAGGTGAGGAGCTGTGAACCACCACAGAGCCCATATCCTCACCACCAACCAATTTCAGTGATGAGGAGGGCCCAGCCAGACCACCACATGGTGCACAATTAGGATTCTGTCTATGGGCATGCTGTACTCCTATTAACATGACCTGCGGCTGCTGGAATGTGAATGACTAGCAGCACAGTGGGAGAGCAAAGAGGCAATACATGACCTCAGTGGAGAGGTGCAGGGAATGCACAGGGGCATTTGACAGGCTCACCAACATGTTCAGGAGGCTGACTGAGACCATGCTGCAAGCCTGTGCTGCACCAGTCATGCTGCTTGGTGGCTCTGCAGGTGTGGATGTGGACAGAACACATGGCTGGTGGCTCAGTTGCAAGGCAGGACCCCAGAGTGGATGATGCACCTGTGAGGGGATGACCACCATGGACCATTAGAGGTGCAGGTGGGCAGACAACAAGAAGATGTATCAGCACAAGGGTCAGCACAAGGACGACTAAGCCATGACCATGCCACCATGATGAGGAGACCACAACCACACAGTGGCATGTATTGTATAAGAACACAGCACACCGCAACCTGTACAACACTACCAGCACCCCACAGTCAGACATCACCACACAACATGCAAGGCACATGTTACCCAAGTACACATGCCCCCAAGCACCACCCTTGTCCACCAGTCATCACTCATGTTCACCAAGCACCATCCATATCCACCAATCATCACACATATACCCAGCACAATGCACATTTTATTAGTAGGATTACTAGGACAGTAGGACAAAAGGAGGCAACTAGGCCCATCTGGATTGTCCCCCACACATGTGGATCATACTTTAAACCATTTTTGAATTTGTGTAACAAGATCTGTCTAGTGTGTTCTTAAACTCTATAAAATTTGTTTCATCAACTGCCTCTTTAGGCAGACAATGCCTTGCCTTAGTAGCCCATATGGTAAATAAGTTATCTCTTTTTGATGTTATATAATTAGGTACCAGTATTTTTCTATTGGGTGACCTTAGGCCAGTCCTTGTATTACTAAATACAAGGCTGTATTGACTTCTTAACTCTTTTGACTGCAACAATTTATATAAGAGCAAGAGATCACCTCTTACTCACCTATGATGAAGTGAAAATAAACCTGTTTCTTTCAATCTATCATTATAGAACATCCCTTCGAGATGAGGAATTAATTTTGTGACAGATTTTTGCACACCTTCAACCATACTTATACCCTTTCTTAAATATGGTGACCAGACTGGGGAACCATAGTAGAGGATTGTCCTAACATAACTATTGCAGATAGGAATAAGAAACTGTTCAGATTTGCAGATAAAAGAACTATTCATTCTTCTGACCAGGCCTCTCGCTTTATTAGCAGCAAGTCTGCAGTGATTAGATAATGTCAATTTATTATTTATTTTCTCCCCCAGGTCAATATCAGATAAAACACTACCCAAGATGGAATTATTTATGATATATAGACATGGTTTTTAGACCTGAAGTGCATAACAACACACTTTTTTGCATTGAACTGCATACCATTTAGAACAGACCATTCCATTAATATGTTAGGGTCATTTACCAGTGACAGATGTTTCCCAAAAGTATCCACTTCACCACCTTATTTAATATCTGCAAATTTAATCAGTTTATTAGATACACCTTTATGTACATCACTGACAAATATATTAAGTAGTGTCATGCCCAAGACTGATCCCTGGGGGACTCCACTCAAAATTTTCTGTTCGCCCGACAGACATCAATTTACTTTGACCCACTGCACTCTGTCCCTCAACCAATTATTTATCCATCTTACTAATACTGAAAATAAACCAAAACCAAACAATTTCTCAATTCAGGTTAAGTGGGGGTACCTTATCAAAGGCTTTGGAGAAATTCAACAGTATAACAACAGATGGAGTGCCTTTATCAAGGCTCTGACTAATTTGTTCATAAAAAATAACAAGATTTGTGGTACGTGATGATCCCTGTTTAAACCCATGTTGGTATTTATCAGCCATATTCGAATTAATAAGTTATTCTTCTTCCAGTCTCTTTTTTAGTAGCCTCTCTATAATTTTACTAGGTATTGAAGTAAGGCTTATAGGCCTGTAGTTTTTGACTTTTGTTTTTTCCCCATTTCTTAAAAGCTGGAGTTACTGTATATTTGCAACTCTCCAGTCATATGGAACAACCCCACTCTTCAGGGATTCATTAAAAATTAGTGTTAAGGGGTAACTGATCATGTACGCTACAGCCTTTAGTAGTCTTGGGTGGATACTACCCGGTCCTGGGCTACTGGAAATCTTAATGTTTAGTAATTCGGTTTCTACCTCATCTTTTGAAATGTTACCCACACTGTTTCTGTTTGGAACCGCTATATCACCCAATTGGGCCTTAGGTTCAAAAACCAAGGCAAAATAGTTGTAAAAGTGCATTGCTATTTCTGTCTGATTATTTATTGTAGTGCCTTTTTAATTCAGGGCCCTATACTTTGAGCTGTGGTTTTATTGGTGCTAATCTAGGAATAGAGTAACTTGGTATTTTTGCAATGGGCAATTTTAAATTCAGTTTTATATTTTGCTCTCTTAATCATATTTTTTAATAATTTCTGTGTTTTTAGAAAAAACAATTTAGACAAGGTAATTGGATTCATTTTATATTTCCTAAAGGCTTTATGCTTAAGTTGTAATTGCTTTTTATGCCTAGTCATCCATGGTGGAATTTTACCCCCCTTTGTTATATTTCTTTCTTAATTGGCTTGATTCATCTTGTGAAGCAATTCATCATTTACTTCCTGTCTGGCTTCTGGGGGCCTATAACAATTTCCTAGAATTAAAGAATTTTGTCATGGCAGATTTATTTTAACCCAAATTAATTCTGGACTGTTGTGTGTTATATCCATCATCTGCACTGATTCTGATGAAATTGAATTTGAGACATAAATACAAACACATCCTCCAGTTCTAGCTACTCTAGCTCTATTGTATAACCTAAATCCTGGTATATCATTTGTCCAATGCAATGTATGTTCTCACCATGTTTCTGTTATTGCTATTAATTCAATACCCAGTTGGTGGATTATTGTTTCATGCTCAGCCTTCTTAAACATGTTGAGGCTCCTTGCATTGGCTATTAACATTTGCAAACCCTTTTTACTTCTCAGAGGACATGGATTTATAGTATCATGGGATATGCAGGAATATCTTTGCCCCCTCCATCTAACTAGTTTAAATTCTTGTTTATATGAGTGAGAATTCTTTGACCCAACAGATTACTCCCTTTTTCACTGAGGTGTAAACTGTCCCAACAAAACAAGTGGGGGTGATTTTCAAATTCTTCCCAGTGTGTTAGACAAGTGATCCCCTTGGTGATGCACCATCCCCTAAGCCAGTTGTCTATGCTTTTAATTTTTGTGTTCATGTCTGTCATTGCTCTGGGGACAGGGAGGATCTCTAAAAAAGATACTTCTCATCCCTTAGCAGCTAAGAGGTCACATAATATAATAAAATCCCTTTTAATTTCTTTAACACAAGAAACATTTATATTGTTAGTTCCTATATGCAACACTACCAATGGCTTATGTCCAGCATGTTTAAAAATTGTGTTTGCCATTATTTTCAAATCAGAGACCTTTCCTCCATTATAGTTACTACAGGTGTGATTTGATTTATCAGGATTACATATGATATGATCAATGTGTTTTGTCATAGAGTGTCCCAGGACGAAGATCTGATGAGGGACAAGCCCTTCGGGATGGTCAACAATACCATCATCATAATTTAATGGTTGCATTTCAATAGTTTGGTGAACATCACACTGAATCTGTTTAGTGTTAGCTAGAGATGACTGTATCGATGGTACTGTCTGGAGGATACCACAGTGTGTGGCAGAATAAGAAGAAGTAGTGACCATGCAGCCCATACTAGTGGTAGGAAATGTTTATTCTAATCTCCCTGAATTAATGCTTTCTGTTGAAATACCACCCATCATTTCCCTACTATCTTGCTCTTGTTGCTTATCAAAACTGTGGGTAATGTTGTCTGAAGGGTCTATTGAAATTGGGTTCATCAATGAGCCCTGTTTTTCTGGGCTGCTTTCTTCCAGTGGTAAACTGGAAAATCAATTTTGTACTGTAATATGAAAATCCATTGCTCTGCATCCCTTTTTTGGTCTCTTACTGCCCTCTGGCATGTTTCAATCCTCTGTGTTATCCAGATTTTCCAATGGGTCATTATCTCTATCACTTTTCCTAGTTTGCTCAGTGTCAACTGGGCTAACATCAGTAAGTGCCTCCCCATGAATGCTTAAATTCATTATATCCACATTTCTTATCTTTTGGTTTGGGGGAGGTGGGGATATCTGTTTCTGATTTTTATTCCAGGGTCTGGTTTTGCATTGCATATCTTTCTTTATAAAGATTGTCTAATTTGTCTTTTAATGTAGCCATTTCTTTTTCTAGACACCCTATAAACTTGCATTTGGCACAAATAAACCCTTCCTCTTCAGATATACAATCAGTGAGCACTTACACGTCACATGCACTGCATTTATTTCCCCAGACCCCCTCTAATGTTCTTATTCTTTTCCCCATATTACAGTCTCCTAGTACTAACCAGTAGTAAATGAACTTAGCTGGGTCCTTCTGTTGTTTTAGAACTATACTATCAATATATCCACTTATCACACCTAACATCCTTAACATGTGCTAGACTCTCGTGATCACTCATGGTGAACATGCGCTCACCCGCCCATTCTCGTTCCACTCCCACAGAGTGAACGTTTTAAGCCCTGGGACCCGGAAGTAGTGTGGGTCATGTGATTCCCTAACAGGAGTTGAAACAGAGCCCCAAACTGTTTAAAAATACACTATAGTTAGTTCCAAACACACTAGTGTGTGTCAGGCAGTGGTCTAAAAGCCCAAAACCCACAATAAGCCTAAAATAAATACTTTCCAACTCATCCTGTAGTCACTGAAACCGGAAGCACTGTAGTCCTAGTCTGGCTTTAGGAATTACAACTCCCTACAGCCTTTCTTTCAGCACAAATGCCACAGAATGAGCAAGGAGCTTCCAACAAGTGCACCATTTTGAACTCTAGCTCCCTGCCTGATCTGTCTCATACCACACATGGTGTCACTCTACGTGTGGACAGGGAATCAAGCCAGTAATTCGCATGGAGCACCTGTTTTAAGCCTCAGTACCTGGAAGTAGCACGGATCGCGTGACTCCCTTAGAGGAATTGAAACAGAGCCCCAAACTGTCTAAAAATACACTGCAGTTAGTTCCACCATACTAGTGTGTGTCAGGCAGTGGTCTAAAGCCCAAAACCCACAATAAGCCTAAAATAAGCACTTTCCAACTTGTCCTGTAGTGGCTGAAACAGGAAGCATAGTAGTCCTAGACTGGCTGTAGGAACTACAACTCCCTACTGCCTTCCATTCAGCACAAACACCACAGAATGAGCGAGGAGTTTCCAACAAGAGTGCTGATTTGAACTCTAGCACCCTGCCAGATCTGTCTCACACCACACAGGGTGTCACACAACATGTGGACAGGGAATCAAGCCAATAATTCACACAGAGCACCTGTTTTAAACCCTGGGACCCAGAAATAGCATGAGTCACGTGACTCGTTTAAAGGAGATGAAACAGAGCCCCAAACTGTTTAAATATACACAGCAGTTAGTTCCAACACTCCAGTGTGTGTCAGGCAGTGGTCTAAAAGCCCCAAACCCCTAATAAGCCTAAAATAAGCACTTTCCAACTTGCCCTGTAGTGGCTGAAACAGGAAGCACTGTAGTCCTAGACAGGCTTCATGAACTACAAATCCCTACCGTCTTCCTTTCAGCACAAAAACCAAAGAATGAGTGAGGAGCTTCCAACAAGTGCACTGATTTGAACTCTAGCACCATGCCAGATCTGTCTCACATCCCACAGAGTATCATACAGCATGTGGACAGGGAATCAAGCTAGTAATTCACATGAAGTGCTCGTTTTAAGCCCCAGGATGAGGAAGTAATGCAGGTCATGTGACTCCCTAACAGATGTTGAAACAGAGCCCCACACTGTTTAGAAATACACTGCAGTTAGTTACAACACGCTACTGTGTGTCAGGCAGTGTTCTGAAAGCCCCAAACCCACAATAAGCCTAACATAAGCACTTTCCAACTTGCCCTGTAGTTGCAGAAACAGGAAGCACTGTAGTCTTACATTGGCTATAGGAACTACAACTCCCTACTGCCTTCCATTCAGCACAAGCACCACAGAATGAGCGAGTAGCTTCCAACAAGTGCACTGGTTTGAACTCTAGCTCCCTGCCTGATCTGTCTCATACCACACAGGGTGTTACACTGTGTGTGGACAGGGAATCAAGCCAGTAATTCACACAGAGCACCTGTTTTAAGCCTCAGTACCCAGAAGTAGCACGGATCATGTGGCTCCATTAGATTATTTGAAACAGAGCCCCAAACTGTTTAAAAAGACACTGCAGTTAGGTCCACCACACTAGTGTGTGTCAGGCAGTGGTCTAAAAGCCCAAAACCTACAATAAGCCTAAAATATGCACTTTCCAACTTGCCCTGAAGTGGCTGAAACAGGAAACATTGTAGTCCTACACTGGCTGTAGGAACTTCAACTTCCTACTGCCTTTCTTTTAGCACAAACATCAAACAATGAGCGTGGAGCTTCCAGCAAGCACAACGATTTGAACTCTAGTGCCCTGCCAGATCTGCCCCATACCACACAAGGTGTCACACAGTGTGTGAACAGGGAATCAAGCCACTAATTCACATGGAGTGCCCATTTTAAGCCCCGGGACCAGAAAGTAGTGCGGGTCATGTGACCCCCAACAGGAATTGAAACAGAGCCCCAAATTGTTTAAAAATACACTGCATTTAGTTCAAAAACACTAGTGTGTGTCTGGTAGTGGTCTGAAAACTCCAAACTCACAATAAGCCTAAAATAGGCACTTTCCAACTTGCTCTATATTGGCTGAAACAGGAAGCATTGTAGTCCTAGACTGGCTCTAGGAACTACAACTCCCTACTTCCTTCCATTCAGCACAAACACCATAGAATGAGTGAGGAATTTCCAACAAGCGCGCTGATTAGAACTCTAGCACCCTACCAGATTTGTCTCACACCACACAGGGTATCACACAGCATGTGGACAGGGAATCAAGCCAATTATTTGCACAGAGCACCTGTTTTAAACCCTGGGACCTGGAAGTAGCATGAGTCATGTGACTCCTTAAAAGGAGTTGAAACAGAGCCTCAGACTGTTTAAATATACACTGCAGTTAGTTCCAACACTCCAGTGTGTGTCAGGCAGTGGTCTAAAAGCCCCAAACCCTTAATAAACATAAAATAAGCACTTTCCAACTCGCCCTATATTGGCTGAAACAGGAAGCATTGTAGTCCTAGACTGGCTGTAGGAACTACAGCTCCCTACTGCCTTCCGTTCAGCACAAACACCATAGAATGAGTGAGGAATTTCCAACAAGCGCGCTGATTAGAATTCTAGCACCCTACCAGATTTGTCTCACACCACACAGGGTATCACACACCATGTGGACAGGGAAGCCACTGGGACCTGGAAGTAGCATGAGTCTCGTGACTCCTTAAAAGGAGTTGAAACAGAGCCTCAAACTGTTTAAATATACACTGCAGTTAGTTCCAACACTCCAGTGTGTGTCAGGCAGTGGTCAAAAAGCCCCAAACCCTTAATAAGTCTAAAATAAGCACTTTCCAACTTGCCCTGTAGTGGCTGAAACAGGAAGCACTATAGTCCTAGATAGGCTGTATGAACTACAACTCCCTACTGCCTTCCTTTCAGCACAAACACCACAGAATGAGTGAGGAGCTTCCAACAAGCACACTGATTTGAACTCTAGCATCATGTCAGATCTGTCTCACACCACACAGGGTATCACACAGCATGTGGACAGGGAATCAAACCAGTAATTCACTCAAGGTGCCTGTTTTAAGCCCTGGGACTGGGAAGTAAGGCAGGTCATGTGACTCCCTATCAGGTGTTGAAACAAAGCCCCAAACTGTTAAAAAATACACTGCAGTTAGTTATAACAAACTACTGTGTGTCGGGCAGTGTTCTAAAAGCCCCAAACCCACAATAAGCCTAAAATAAGCACTTTCCAACTTACCCTGCCAGTTGCAGAAACAGGAAGCACTGTAGTCCTACATTGGCTATAGGAACTACAACTCCCTACTGCCTTCTGTTCAGCACAAGCACCACAGAATGAGCGAGGACTTCCAACAAGCACACCGATTAGAATTCTAGCACCCTGCCAGATCAGTCTCACACCACACAGGGTGTCACACTGTGTGTAGACAGGGAATCAAGCTAGTAATTCACATTGAGCACCCGTTTTAAGCCCCGGACAAGGAAGTAGCACAGGTCACGTGACTTTCTAATGAGTTGAAACAGAGCCCAAAACTGTTTAAAAATACACTTCAGTTAGTTCCAACACACTAGTGTGTGGCAGACAGTGGTTTAAAAGCCCAAAACCCACAATAAACCTAACATAAGCACTTTCCAACTTGCGCTGTAGTGGCTGAAACAGGAAGCACTGTAGTCCTAGACAGGCTGTAGGAACTACATCTCCCTACTGCCTTCCTTTCAGCACAAACACACCAGATTGAGCAAAGAGCTTTCAACAATCGATCCAATTTGAACTGTAGTGCCCTGTCAGATCAGTCTCACACTACACAGGGTGTCACACAATGTGTGGACAGGCAATCAAGCCAATAATTCACACAGAGCACCTGTTTTGAGACCTGGGACTGGAAGAAGCGCAGGTCATATGACTCTCTAACAGGAGTTAAAACAGATCCCCAAACTGTTTAAAAATACACTGCAGTTAGTTCCAACACACTAATGTGTGTCAGGCAGTGGTCTAAAAGCCCCAAACCCACAATAAGCCTAAAATAAGCACTTTCCAACTCTCCCTGTAGTGACTGAAACAGGAAACACTGCAGTCCTAGACTGGCTGTAGGAACTATAACTCCCTACCACCTTCCTTTCAGCACAAACACCACAGAATGAGCGAGGTGCTTCCAACAAGTGCACCAATTTGAACTCTAGTGCCCTGCCGGATCTGTCTCACACCACGCAGGGTGTTACACAGCGTGTGGACAGGGAATCAAGACCCCAGACATCAAACATGACAATGCACAACACACATGACCACACATAGCGTACATGACCATGAAAAACACACAGTCATACCAAAAGCCACATAGGACCCCACACAGCATATCATCAACTAACATACAGTGCAGGGCACAGGGGCAACACACAGTACCCTGGCACACCACACAACGCATGGGTCACATATGGCAGGACATGACTGCAACCCTCCAGGGGACTGGATTACATGGCCACATGGCACCTCACACACCACACGCACAAACCTGTACTGCACATGGCACGGGGTACTCAGATGGTTACATCATCAGTGGTACCACCTCGCCAAATGGATCACCAGATGAATGTACCCAGTGTCACTGAGTGCCGCACTGCATGTCCTGGCAGTATTCCCCACCCACCCTGCAAGTTGGGCCATTGTCATTGCATGGCAGCATTTTCTTGGGCACATTGTATTGCAGTGGTAGTTGCCTTCATTCACAGATGTTGTGTAGCATGGAACTAATAGTGAAAACTCTGCAAGCCTTCCCAGGGGCAAGCATCATTGTGCCACCTGCGTGGTCCAGGCACCTGAACCGCATCATTATCCTACCAAAGGTGCACTACACCACTGATCATGTCTTCCTATGCACCCATTTGAATGCCTCTTCCACCTTCCCCTGTGGATCAAGGCACAGCATCAGTAGATAGGGATGTAGTGGATATCCGCTGTTGCCAATGGGGATGAATGACACTTAGTAAGTGTGGGCTGGCCGTTAACCACACCACACTCCCCACCTTGGAACCTACCAAGCAACCAGCCATCCATGCCACCACATTCAGCAAGGTGGGCACCAAGGCCCGACTAGTCCAAGATGTAGGTGTTCTGGCATGAGCCCAGATATTTCATGCAGACGTTCATGATGATGGTGCCCGCATTACATATGACCTGGCATTTGATGCTGTGGAACCCCTTAAGACTGCAGTATGCCTCCTCATCCACCAGTGGTACCAGGATCTCTTTATGGGTGCAGTCAATGATGCCAATCACATTCCACATGCCCTGCATCACATAGAAACCCTCCTTAGTGTGATAGATGTCTGCAAGTGTGTTTAGAAATATGATGTGTGTCTGGCCTGGTGTCACTGGGGGCTGAGGTATCTTGCCTTACCTCTTGCTACACCATTGACCCGGGTTTGAGAATGACCTTGGGTCTCCAGGTTGCCGGCACTGGGGGGAGGGTAGGAGCAGGATCGAGTGTTGGTTGTCCTGTCCTGGGAGGGAGGTTCACCCATCTGCAGTCCTGCCATCATTGGATGGAGGTCCGGTGGTAGGCTTAGGCACTAATGGAGTGACTGGTAGGGTGGGGCATCCTGTAGTGCGTGATGTGTCTGTGCCTCCACATGCATGCCTCACATCGGGGGTGCACAGGGACTGTGAATGGGGAGAAAAATGGAAAAATTAAATAAAAATACCTATGGAAAAAAATAAACATGCTGTGTGCCTACACATTGCGTAGCAGGGCATCCATGACCTGCTGCAGGGCATGTTTGGATCACATCCATCACATACCCTGCCACCCTCTGGAAGGAGCCCATGGCATAATATTGTAAAGCACAGAGCACCTTTGTTTCCACTGTCATTTTCCTGGAATGTCTGGTGCAGGGTGTGAAGTGTGGCCATATTATGTCACACTGGTGTGCACTGGTTGCATGGTCCACATGGAACCACTGTATGTGTGTGTCACAGAGGTTTGTAGCAGTAGTTTGTTGCAGAACACCCATGGTGGGGGCATGTCCGCTGCCACCTTGCCCATGGCAGTGCCTCATCCAACAGGAGGAGGGTATTCATCAGTAATCCTGGGCACATGATGCACATGTGGTCGTCTGAATAGCTGGCAACTAGTGGCAGATGGACATACAGCTGTACACAGTGGCCTGCAAGAACCATTTATCACCACCTGCCTGCTTCATTGCCCATTTGTGGGAACTTCTAGTGCATGCCGATGTGTGGCATGGCATGACAGGGCATCTGTCATGTGGCAACATCCATTACTGCAGCAAAATGGCAGAGGCAGCAGATAACACCGTGGCAGCAGTGGGGTGACTGGGGGATTATCTCTGCAAGGTCTGGTGTCATGCCACACTGACTTACCAGGTTGCCCATGAGGGCAGCAATATATGGAAGATCACGGAGATGGCGGAGGTGAGTACATGTCTGCATTGGGGTGGTGTGTGGACATCATTGTGGCATGGTACTAGTGGCTAACAGTCTGCCTACTGTTGTGTCCCCACAGGCATTTAGTGGGAAGCTGTTCTCCATGACCCTGGAGCGGAGGGACCTGGGCCTGAGGGTGTCAGTGACCATGGTTACCAGGAGGAGGCTGTGGCTGCAAGCGATCCTGGAAGTCCTGCCCCTCAAGGTGATATCTGGAGGCATCTATTATATATTATATCTATTACATTATAAGTATCATAGTACTTATATTTCTGTCCTACCAGACCGTATAAATGATCATTCCCTAGTCATCTTTCAATGGGCCAACAACTATCACAAGCCCCCTATTAGAACCATCTCTAACAGGGTTCTCATTCATGGTCATATAAAGCTTCTAAGAAAGGACCTTAGGGACCAGGACTGGTCCACAATCTATAATTCTGACAATGTGGAAGAGGCACTGGCTCACTTTATTACCATTTTCAACGCAATCTGTGATAAGCATGCACAAGTCAAAACTAGAACATTAAGGGGCCCCTACAATCCATGGATTACTCCTGACCTTATTGAGCTCCTAAGAGCAAGGAACCACCTTTGGCTGAAGGCTAGGGGGTCAGGTACTCAGCCCAATATCCAACGGTACAAACAGGCTAGAAATGAGTGCACTAGAATGGTCCATTTGACTAAAAGCCAATACTTTAAGAATTCACTCAATAACAACAAGAAGAACAGCAAGTCATTGTGGAAGAATATTCAGGACATCATTGGTAAGGACTTAAAATCTACTCCAAAAATGCTAAATGCTGATGTTACCCCTACCCTGGATCCAAAAGTCATCACTGAAGCCTTCAATAATGCCTTCTCAGATCTGAGTAGTGTCATCCCTTCTGATTTCATCCTGCCATCTCACACTACTAGAGACCATGGACTCGCAGCCTCCTGCCGCACCATCCACCATTCCATTTTAAGGCAATTTAGGAGTGCGAGGCAGGTCGCTACCTCAAAAAAGTGGTCTGGAATTCAAGATATAGTGGGGACTTTCTGGACCTCAAATACATCAATCTTGCATTTTAGAAGATCCTCTCTTCACTTACATGCATCATCAACCTCTCTCTCTCTCTCTCTGCCACTCTCAATTCCCTCAGTGCTGGAAATCCGCATTGGTAATCACAGTGCATAAGAGTAGTGATCGGGTTCAGCATGAGAACTACTGGCCATCCTACCACCACTCCCAAAGCCTTAGAGAAAATTGTGGCCAACCAACTGGTTAAATATCTAGAAAAGTTCCAGTTGCAATGTCCTCAACAGCATGGTTTTAGGAAGGGACACAGTATCACAACAGCCTTACTCAAATTCTCCAGTTACATCCATAAATCCCTTGATCAAGGGCACTTGGTAGGAGTGACTTTCATCAACCTAACCAAGGTCTTTGACACCATTAACCACACCCTCTTTCTTGAACTACTTACTGACATTGGACTCACCACAGGCCCCACTAAATGGTTTTCAAACTACTTAAATAACCGATCTCAACAAGTAAAAATCCGGGGTACTCTCCAATACTAGACCAGTACGCTCAGGTGTTCCACAAGGCTCCATTTTGAGGCCACTCTTGTTCAATATTTTTCTCAATAAGCTTCCTGCCACCTGTCCCAGTAACATACTTCTCTATGCGGATAATGTCATTATCTACACCAGTAACCCCAACCATAATCATCTACAGAAACACCTCCAGAATGGCTTCTCTGCTACTGAGAAATGGTTTGAGAGCATAAGCTTATTGTGAACTACAAAAAGACAAAGTCCATGCTGTTCTCAAGCATGCACACAAACATAAGACCTTCCCCCTAATGATTAGTAATGATTCAGGAACACCCCAGGAACTTGTGCAGCAGTGCAAGTATCTGGCCATCCTCATAGATCCCACTTTATCCTACTCACAGCATATTGATGCTACCACTAAAGCAATAAACAATCATATTGGGATGCTGCAAAGACATAAGCATAACTCAACCAATGAGGATCTAAGCCAGGCTCGGTCATCTCACTTGCAGACTATGGCCTAGTCATCTACAGGTCTGCCACTGAAACAGCTCTACAGTGCAACAAAATTGCCTTGAACAAAGCCTGTCATCTTCTCACAGGCACCGAGTGCAGGACCCATACTTGTGATCTTTATACCCAGGCAAACTGGCTGCCATTTGACAGCAAATGTAGATACCAAACCTGCCTTCTGGCCAAAAACGTTAGCCTGGGAATGATGCCCCCTGGTGTTCAATCTCTTCTTAATCCAGCTAGAAGCCCTTGTAATCCTAGAAGCTCCATTTCACAAACATTCAGAACCCCATGATGCTGCACGTCTCAAGGTCAATGGGCTTTTGCACATGGGGCCCTGCTCTGTTTCAGTGCACTGGACTCTGACATCACTAGTGATGCAGCATTGAGCTTCTTTAAAAAAAAAAGCTATGGCAGACCCTTATCACTGAGTTTTCACATGACTGCTTCCACTTGGGAGGTACCTTAAAGTCACTTTGCACATTTCACCCCCTAGACTTTACCCTGCACTTTTTCTAAGCCTAAACTCTGCCCTTACCATTCCCTTCCAGCAACCCTTCCCTGACTCCCCTCCCTCCCCCACTGTCCCATTATTTGCCCAGTCGTCCACACCCATCAACCTCCCCCCTCTCTCCCTTCCCTCCTCCCCTACATGACTTTGTTATCCTGTCCACCCTGTCATCCTCACCCCACATCCTTCATCCTATCTCCCTTCCCTCCTCCCCTTGCACTATGGCATGTTATCTCCCTGTAACTTATCTGGACTCAGGCACTGTAATTGCCCTCACTAACTGAATGTCTTATTTCTTTTTTCCCCTACTCTGTCTGATTGTGCAGCATCGACAGCCCTACACCTCTGAGTATCCCCTTGTTCACCCAAGCCCTAAGCTGTGTCTCTGAATGTACCAAGTATCTGTACTAATTATACAGTAGGTACCATTTAGTTACAATGAATGTATTTAGGCCTGGAATCACTTGCAATGTAACCTTACTTTGTATTTGCCTTCCTGACAGTAATCTTATGACGTGAAACCAATGTAAAGAGCTATGCTCAAAGATATTAATTCCTAGATTTCAATAAATAAATATTATAAGGATGACATTAGTGAGCTGTGGGCAGTGGAGGAGCCATTCAAGGTAAGTGGAATGTGGCATGTGTGTTGTGTTTGGGTGTAGGGAGCACATCACTGGCAGGTCGCTCACAGCCTGCCTTTTATTTCTGTTTCTCTCATTGCAGAAATACACTGACCTACTCTGATTTCTGGTCCTGTCCCTGCACCCACCAGCCAGGAGCACACCTTCAGCATCCTCTGGAGATTCATCAGAGTTGGACCTCTGAGCACAGGGCCATGGGACTATAGTGCACTGTGTTCGACTATGCTAATAGAAACATAGAAACATAGAATTTGACAGCAGATAAGGACCACTTGGCCCACCCAGTCTGCCCATTTCCCTACCTACTGGATAAGCTGCAGATCCTAGTTAACCAGCAGCCTACTTCTTCCTACCCCCAACCCCAAGAATTGCCTTATGACTATCCCATGCATGCTTGAATTCCCCCACTGATTTTGACTCCACAACCTCCTCCGGAAGGCCGTTCAATGCATCCACAACCCTCTCTGTGAAAAAATACTTCCTTAAATTACCTCTGAGCCGCTCTATCTTCAAATTGTGCCCTCTTGTTCTTGCACACCTCTTTTTTTGAAAGATGCTACCCTCTTGGACTTTGTTGATTCCTTTGAGGTACTTGAAAGTTTCTATCATGTCCCCTCTCCCTCCTTTCCTCAAGGCTATACATATTAAGCTCCTTAAGCCTCTCTTCATACGACTTCCGGTGCAGACCCTGCACCATTTTAGTTGCCCTCCTCTGGACAGCTTCCATCCTGTCTATGTCTTTGCAGAGATTGGGTCTCCAGAACTGCACACAGTACTCCAGATGGGGTCTGACCAGCTGTTTGTACAGAGGGATAATAACTTCCTGCTTTCTATTGGTGATGCCTCTCCCTGTGCATCCCAGTATCCCCCCAGCCCTCCTTGCTGCCCTCTCACATTGCTTGCCCATCTTTAGGTCATCTGATATGACTACCCCCAGGTCCCTTTCCATTCTTGTTGTTGTTAGTATCTCACCCCCCACTGTGTACTCTTCCCTGGGTTTTGTTTCCCAGGTGCATTACCTTACTTATTAGCATTGAATCTAAGCTGCCATACATTTGACCATTCCTCTAACCTTGCCAAGTCCCTTCTCATCCTTTCCACCCCACCCTGTGCATCAACTCTGTTGCAGATCTTAGTGTCATCTGCAAAGAGACATATTTTCCTTCCAGTCCTTCTGCAATGTACCTTATAAACATTGAAGAGGACTGGTCCTAATACTGAACCCTGCGGTACCCCACTAGTAACCCTCCTTTCTTGTGAGTGGACTCCATTTACTATAACTCTCTGTGTCCTGTTCTCCAGGCAATTCTTTACCCAAGCTGTCATCTTGGGACCCACTCCCAGGCTGGCTAACTTGTATATTAATCTTTTGTGTGGGACTGTGTCAAATGCCTTGCTAAAGTCTAGGTAGGCCATGTTCACAGCCCCTTCCTGATCTACTACTTTGGTCACCCAGTCAAAGAAATCTATCAGATTCGTCTGGCATGACCTTCCCGCTGTGAATCCATGCTGCCTAGGGTCCTGTGCCCCTCTGGCCTCTAGATACTCGACAGTTCTTTCCTTTAGAAGTGATTCCATCATTTTCCCTATCACTGAGGTTAAACTAACAGGTCTATAGTTTCCTGCTTCTGCCTTGCTCCCACTTTTGTGAAGGGGAATCACATCTGCCCTCCTTCAGTCCTCGGGTACCACCCCATGTTGGCAGCCATGTAATAAACATGTTTAACTAATTCACTATGTCTGTGCCTTTGTTCCCGCTGGTGTTACACATCATCTGACTAGGGGGTTGTGTGAGATGTGCATGCACTGCATCAGTATGCCCCATGTGGTGATGTACCAGCATATTGCGGTCAGGGGTGGGGACTCGTATTCGGGGATGTATTCCTGATGGACACTCAGTGGCCATTGGACTGTCATTTGCAGAGGTATGGTTTGGGCATCATTACCTTGGGGATAGCTATGTCTGGGTCCTAAGCTCTAATGGTATTCTTGTGTTATATTGGGTCCTACAGCCATCTACAGGGCACATCATCCCATGGTCATGCAGTGTTTCTGTAGGGAAGCAGTGCTGCTCATCTACATTGGAACCTGTTGTTTTCTATGGGGATACATGGGACCATGCCCTAGCTTTACACGGCATATGCCACAATACCCAAGGAGCTCTGACATGTCCGCTTCCACCCTGTGTGGTGATCATGGTGCCTATACATGCAATGTGCTATCACAGGCAACCATCTTGTCTGGAGGACATGTTTCCAGAATGTGCATGGAGCATCCCCACTGTCAGGGTCTGTCAGGGGGACTGTTGCAGATTTTGCCTACAAGAGTGCCACAAGCCAGCCGTGTTCCAGCTATACCTGTCCTGCATGTGTGGTGGGTGGCATGCCCAGCCCACCTTGCCCTGTGCTGTGCTGCCTGTCATCTGCTGTGTCACAGGAATGGCCTGCACTGCCTGTGTCCGACCACCTCAACCAGCCAATGTTTTGGCCTGTGGTTTATGGCAGCCCTACCTCTGGAGTAGTGTTGTGTGTGCGGTGCCACTGTCCATCCTAACACAGCTGCTGTCATGCATGCATGTCTGGTGGGAGGCATTCTGCATGGACCCCCCCCCCGCCCATCATTCACAGCAGTCACAGGTGCTCAGCACTGCACATGGTTCACACATGCTGGACATGTGTGTTCTATGCACCACACAGACAAAGTGCGCTATGCATTCCATCTCTGTGGCATGCACAGGCACTCATCCACTTTGTGTATAGGCCTCCATGTCAATAAATTGCAAGATATTTGTATTGTTGCCATCTTGAGTCCATTTCCTGCTGTGGGTGCTTTGAACTACATTTTCTTATATCCAGTACTCAAAGCATAGGTTTCATTTCCCCAAATAACTACTCCAGCTGTGACTCAGCTACTATCAGTTATCAGGGTATACACAATGCAGTATTGTATAAACAAAACATCAAGAAGTACAAACAAGCCAGGGACTACAGTGTCATTGCAGGGAATGGAATCAGTAGCTATTAGTAAATGTACCTTAGAGTTACCAGTTACTTAGAGCACACAAAGTTTTGAATGAGTTGTAGGAAATCAATTGATGCAATATGACTTTCCTCTAGCTGCCTCCTTAGGCTAACTCCTATGATGTCTTTTGCACTATGGTCCTTAGCAGAATTCGACTGGAGCACAGAAGAAACACTTGAGCCCAGAGGGAGGCAATATAAGGTGGAAATAAGGGCTTAGGATGACTGCAAGGCAGTGGTAGGGAAGAGAATTGAAGTCAGGGTTCCCATGGTTTGAGTGCTGTGGTGTGTGGAGATCATTGGTGGGGTGGACTTAGATTTATCAAACAGCCATTACAGCCACCAGTGATAATCCATGCCTGTGATGAAACTGGCAGCTCAGAAAGGCAAACAAAGTGCTGTAACAGATTCAAATTATGGTGGATTTTTCCAGGCTCCACCACCATCGGAATAAAGACTTTCAATGGGACGCAAGGTGGTGGGACGGAGGGGGGTTGAAGGCAGAGCTCCAATTATATGAAGGCTCTTGTATACAACTATTATCAGATGGGAAGACTGAGAGTTATCAAACTGTCCTTACGGCCTCCAGTGATTCTCCCCCAGTGAAATCTATGGCTCTGAAAAGCAAACAAGGTCCGGCAGCAGATTCAAATCCCTGTGGTCTTTTCCAAGCTCCACCCTCACCGGAATAAGAGCTTTGGACTGGCTGCAAGGTAATGAAAGGGAGGATTGAATTCAGGTTTCCTATTGTTTTAGTACTCTTATGCACTGCCATTCTCAGGTGGGAAGTAGGCTGAGAGTTATCACACAGTCCTCATGGCCAACAGTGATGTTCTTGCACCATATTCTGTGGCTCCAAAAGGCAAACAAATTCCCATAGCAGACTGAAATTATGATGGGCTTTATCATGCTCAACTCCCGCCAAAAAAGATTTGTGAATTAGCTGCAGGTGGTAGGAGGGAGGGGGAGTGAAGTCAGGGTTCCAGTGGGTTGAGTGCTGTTGTTCACTGTGATTGTTGTGTTTAAATAGAGATTAACTATGTACAATGCACCCTTTCACTCCACCCATGCTCCATGCAGCACACTCCCACCACCTTTCTTCACCAGAATCCCACCAAGGTCATGACCAATAAGGCCTCCACCCAAGTCCTCTCTGGCTCTACACCCTCCTACCTCCACCAACAACCACAACCAGTGTGACCTGTAATATAGAAAATGGTTCCCCAGTGTAGAGGGTCTGCTTTGTTCAGTGCCCATCTCAATAATGGCCTTGACCCTGCAAGAATGAATGTTGTTTTTTTTTTGAAAATGATAAACTTTACACAATACATTACTAGCTACAGCAATACAACACAATAGTAGAGATGCATTATTTCAATCAGACTGGTGTGACCAGCCATGCTGGCAATGATACATTCATTTAAGCCCTGTTTATTGCCTAGATACCCTGCCTCTGTGGCCCAGTCCATTCTCTGTGACCCAGTCCATTGTGTTGGGTTTCAGCATTGCCAAGGCTGTCGGGGGGTCACAGTGTTCTCAGTGGGGGTAGCGGTATGATTCTCTTGCTTATGGAATTGACAGAACCACTTCAAGATGACCCCACCTTTTGGAGTAGGTATGTGTGGTGTTCCTCATGGAGCCAATCATGTTATCCATGTGCAGGACTTCATATATGGCACTATGCAACTCCTGATACAATGGGGCAGTATCATCCATCCAGTGCCTCTGAATGACATTCTTAACTATGGTGGTAATGAGAGAGATGTGATGAGCTCTTGTCCTCCCCAGGGCATGGAAGCCGATTCCCAGGATACAGATGTATGGGGTGAAGGCCTTGTTCAGGCCTAACAAAGGGTTGATGTGATTTTTGATCTTCTCCCACAGGGGCCCACTTTTTTCACAATCCCAAAACATGTGTTTGAGGGTCCCTGTGTCCTGTCCTCATTTGGTGCAGTTGTTCAAACTCGGCAGTCCCATCCTGAAGAGTTTTTAAGGGGTATGGAATGCTTTGTTTAGTATTTTATACTGGGTGAGGCAGAGCTCATCAAATTTCAGGTATCTGTGTATGCTGTCCCATGGCTCAGTCCAGGCCTCAGCTCCCTCAAAGGTAGGGAAGTTTTTGTTCCAGTAATGGCTTTGTAGCCCCATATAGGGTGCCGAGAGTATGAAGAGCTGTCTGTATACCCTGGACACTGTATGCTGTTGTGTGGCTGTGGCATGCGGTTTGTCCCTGTGGCCTGCATTTTATCACATTCTGAAAAGGTGGAGGTGTCTCAGGGTCTAGGGCCCAGGGTTTTACTGAGCATGTGCTGGAGCTGTGCATACATACACGCGGTGATTTGCAGTCTGGGTGGATTGCATGAATGAAAGCTAACATTGTTTGTTCCAAGTAATTCCAAATCATCAGTGGGTGTTGGTGAATGAGATCAAATCAGGGGTAATGGAGGTCATAAATTGGGTGCCACAATGGTCGGTCCTGGAACTTGCCCTTTTCTTTCTTTTTTTTTGTCTGGCATCCTCTTCCCTTCTGGTCCCACCTGCCCATCACCCCCATGCCCAGTCTTACCACCCTTGGTGGGGCAGCCAAGGGGGCTTTCCACTCCCTGATGGACATTGTGGGCAAGCCCCAGATTACCCCCTCGGTCAGGGCCATGAGAGTGGGACTCCCAGGTGGGCATTAGAGGCAGTGGGTGGCAGAGGGGAATAAGCAGTCATACCGGGGGGGACTGGCATTTTTGTTGGTTTGCTGCTCTGGGGGTGGGGTTGTGCAGTGATATCCAGAGTCCGCCCCACCCCACTGAATGTGCTGGTGCTGGTCACTGCAGCACCTCTGGCCTCCACCAGGGGTCCGTCAAGTGCCGGCCACTCATCCCCATCCTCTCTCAGAAGAAGGAGAGCAGTCCTCAGGTTGCGCCATCCTTCTCCCCCTGGCTTGCACTCTGACCCCCAGGTCCATTCCCAAACCCAGGTCACTGGCATCGTAAGTGGAAATCCAATTGCTGCAGAGATGGGCTGGCTGGAACTTGTCCTTTTCAATATGTTTCTCAGTGACATAGCAGAATGTATACAGCACAGGGCAAAATTTGCCTCTTGGCAAATGAAACTAAGCTCTTAGGCAGAGTCAACATTGAGGAGGGTCTGAATGAGTTGCAAAGGGATCTACAGAAGTTAGATATATAGTCCTAGGTTTATGAGTTGACATTCAATGCCATAAAAAGCAAGTAATGCACACTGGGAGTAGGAATACTCAGATGGAATACCAGACGGGAGAGATTAGATTGGTCACTACTTTAGAAGAAAGAAGCCTGAAAGTCATCATAAATGACTCCCTCAAACAGACTATCCAGTACAATCAGGCCTAAAGCAATGCAATTAAAATGTTGGGGTGCATTGAGAGGGTTCTCAAGAGTAGGAGAATAGTACATCTCTTTAGATCACTGTGAGGCCCCATCAGGAACAGTATGCCCATTACTGGAGTCCCCACCTGAGGCAGAACAGAGACAGACTGAAGACAGTGCAGTGAAGAGTAAGCAAAATGAATCAGGGCCAGCAGGACAGATCCTATTAGGAATGGCTAAGGGCAGGGACTTCTGGTTGCGATGGCCGCCAGATAGACACAATCCGTATTGCTCTGCCGAACTTCCACACAATTTTCCTATCATTCATTTACCAGCAAAGGGTCTACTCGAAGGTGCACTTTCTTTTTCATCTGAGATATCATTACTGCTGAAATTAGACATCTCAGCTGAAAGATCATTTGAAAACAATGATGAAACCACAAAGACCTAAGCATACACCCCCGCAATCTCCTGAGAAGGCCTGCCAGCAAAGTGTTCTAAAGTGGGAAGAGCCGAAGAATCCTCCATGCTACAGCTACTGATGAAGGAGATTTTCTTCAAAGGATTAGCACCTATAAAAGAATCCTTGCGTGCAGTAGTGGATGATCTTCAGACACTTAAAAGCTCTATGGCTAGCTTAACAATCCGTACTACAAATAACGAAGTATGGATTTCTTCATTAGATGACTGGAGGGCGCAGATAGACCCGGAGAGAATCTCATTAAGACAACAGCTCAAGAAAACAACCTACAAGCTGGAAGACCTTGAGAGTAGCTCTAGATGGAACAATTTAGTTATTCTGGGGTTGCCAGAAGGGGAAGAAGGAACCAACCCTATTTCTTTTATACAAAAACTGTGTACTAAGCTAGTAGGGCCCTCCCCTAATGGCCTGACCTATGTTATCGAGAAAGTGCACCAGACATTAAGTTCTACACCTCCAGCTGGCTCCCCTCCCAGACCACTTATCTTCAGGCTTCTGAATTATCTGGACAAGCAGACAATATTCGACAAATTTAAAGACACCAGGGAAGTGCAGTGGGACAATGCCAAAATTAGTATAGCCCAAGACCTACCTCTAAAAGTCAGGCAAAAACGCACAGAGCTGCATCCTATCATGGCCAAACTTATTGCTGCAGAGGTACAATTTTGAATGAGATACCCAGCAATGTTGCAGGTATGTAAGGATGGGCACTGGATCTCCTTTGACACAGTAACTGAAGCCACTATGGAGCTTGCGAAAATGTATCCAGACCTTTTCCGGTGAGCAAGAGAGCTGTTTGCTTTAATCGGACTTTAGCACATAACTGCAAGTAAATTTCTAACTCTAAGGGCTGAATTAATTTTATCTATTAGGATGCTGCAATAGTACGCTACAGCTCACCAGCATTTTGAATGTCACCCTATGTAGTGTACGAGGTGAGGACTTGAGTAAACACTGATAATCCTAAAGATATGCCCTAAACACTATTTAGCTTTCCTTTTCATCTTGTCCCTAGATGGTAAGCTGCAGATTCATGACAAACAGGACAATATGTAAAGCCTCAAACTAATAGCTTATCTGACTCTTTATCATTACAGAAAATGTTCTATTTTGTTTGCAAGTTTCCTTGAACTCACGGATTGCTGAATAACCATACTAGTCATAAGATAATATTTGTAAGTTTACAATGAATCTTATTGGATGTGATTAAGCAGGTCTTTACAGTTTAAGACTAAATAGTTAAGGAAAAGGGAAGATTTTCTGATGATTGTGGGGGAGGCAGGGGCCGGGAAATGTCTATTTGGTAGTGGGGTGTAATTGCAACCGAATGATCAAAGGGAGTGTGGTTGAGAGGACTGGGGATTTTGTTATTTTAGTTGGGATAGGGTTAATTTTGGTAGAAGTTAGTAGAAGTAAATCTACAATAGTTACTGATGGCTATAGGCGAAAGCCAGATATAATTTATAGTCTGACTATGAAGTGGGAAGAATACTGTCATGACCAAAGTTTCCAGTTTATAATTTCCAGTTACATTATCCTTAGGTGTACCAACTTCCATTTTTATCCAAATCAGTTGAAGGGTGATGTCCTATGCCTTATTCTGTAGTTTTACTATGCTATGGCGTTAAGATAAATATCATGGAATATTAAAGGGGCTTGTTCCCAAATTAAATGCCATCAAATACTTAGACATCTGGAGACACTACAATGTAATATTGCCCTGTTACAGGAAACACCACACCTATTGGATATGGAGGGTAACCTATTTAGAAGAAGGCAAATAGGACAGGTATTTGTGGCAGGCAATGCAACTGCGCAAAGAGGGGTAGCCATTCTAATCACAAGAGACACACAATTTACACCACAGCAGATCCACAGTGATAAACAGGGGAGATACCTTTTTATGAAAGGAATTTTAAGTCACATGGAACTCATATTGGGCTCCATATATGGGCCTAATGCAGATTTGCCCAAATTTTTTACAGCATTAATAGAGGCCTTAAACTTATTTCCTAGGTTGCCTACAATAATTGCAGGGGACTGGAACCTGGTGTTGACACCAACGCTAGACAGATCATCATATAAAGGAATTATTCTCTCCCCAGCACAGAGGTCCCTAAGGGAATTCATAACTATATACAATTTGAATGACCAATGGAGACTTTTAAATCCCATGGCCAGGGGATACACTTATTACTCTCTGGTTCATAAGTCATTGTCCCAGATTGATTACTTTTTGGTTAACAATCCAAAACTAGAGGATATAATGGGTAGTGGTATCTCCCCGAGAATCATATCTGACCATGCACCAGTATGGGTTGAAGGCACTCTTCCACACCAATATTATATTGAACAAGGGGACAAAGCTAGCCACTTACTTGCTTTGCGACTCAAGAAGCAAGAGGAAGCTAGGGTGGTGGTGGCTCTCAACTCCCTTAATGACAACTCCTTACTTACCATGCCTAAAGATATTGTCGGGGAATTTGAGACCTACTACAGATCTCTATACTCACCACCTGCTCCTCCTCCCTCCATTATAGACATACAAAATTACCTTAAAGAACTCCCGCTTCCCTCTCTCCAGCAGTCGCAAGCACAAACCCTAGACAGAGAAATAACCCAGCAAGAATTGTGGGAGGCTATTGACTCATTACCCAGTGATAAGGATCCAGGTCCTGAATGCTTTCTCCCAATATTTTATAAAGTATTCAAAGAACAACTTTCATCCCTACTACTGAGCATGTTCACTTATTTATGCACCTAAGGTCTTACTGACTCCTCTCTCTGGGAAGTCACCATAATAGTGCTTCCAAAGCCAAATAAGTCTCCACAGATAGTTACTAATTACAGACCTATATCTTTAATGAATTACGACTTAAAACTTTTTGCCAAAATTTTGGCCGCCAGGATGACTCGAATATGGATTTCACTGCTTAGTCTGGAACAAGTAGGATTTGTAGGAGGCAGATCTTCTGCTGATCATTTCAGGAAGCTGTTCAATATACTCTCCGCATCCAGGAATTCATCTCATTCAATGGCGTTGGTATCCTTGGATGCGGAGAAAGCATTTTATAGAGCAAATTGAACTTTTTTATTTGAAGTGCTCAAAAAATTTGGCTTTCCCCACAAATACATACAATGGAAAAAAGTCTTATATGCATGCCCTACTGCAAAAATTTATTATAATGGCATTTTTTCAGAATTATTCCCCCTATATTCAGGAACACGCCAAGGATGCCCTCTTTTTCCTTTATTGTTTAACTTATATATAGAACCACTACTATACCATCTCAAATATTCTCCTGGAATACAGGGTATTCCGCTTGGTGACCAGGATCTCTGTCTGTCTGTATATATGGACGATATCCTGTTACAATATCTGATCCCCAGTCTTCACTTCCAGTAGTATCATCCCTTATAGAATCGTATGGAACCCTATCTAACCCTATCTAACTACGAGTTAAATATATCTAAATCTATGATCATGCCATTAAATTCTCGCACTTACCGAGCTCAAGTGAAGGGCTTGCAATTATCCTGGCTGACCCAGATCCAATATTTAGGCCTTGTAATAACTCTCAATATGATACAGATTAAGAAAATGAATCTAGACGATAAGCTAGAAAAGATACGACAAGACCTTGACAGGTGGGCTCCCATATATCTTTTTTTACAAGGAAGAATTAATGTCATCAAAATGAATATACTGCCAAGAATGTTCTACCCGCTGAATATGTTGAATTTTTGCCTCCCACAAACCTGGCTTAAAAAGGTTCAACAGATTATTTCAAAATTCATCTGGAAATCTAAACCGCCAAGAAGGTCTTTTGATAGGTTGGGAGCTCCTAAGCAAAAAGGAGGTCTCAATCTACCAAATTTTTTCCATTACTATTTGGCAAGCCACATGGCCAAATATTTCCGGTGGTATCCTGTAACTCCATCTCCCAATGTAACAGCCCAAGATGCTGATCCAATATGTTTACAAATTCAGTGCCTATTTACTGAACGTAGTGGCTTTTCCCGAAATAGCTTATTACATATTACCCCCAAACTTGGTATTAAAGTATTGCAAAATGAAATAATAGGAATGTCATTAAAAGTACATGCCCAACTATGTCAAATTCTTAAATATATGAATACCAAGGATATTTCCCAACCTTTATATCCGAACCCAAATTTCACAATTGATAAGCAGTATAATAAACCAAGTGCAGATGCTATTGAACAGGAAATACCAATTTCAGCTCTGCTTGAACAGAACAAAATCAAATCCTCCTCTGACATCCTTAAAGTCTTGCATCTTCCATCTTATCAGATATTTAAGGGCTTCCAAAATTAGACACCTTCTTATAACTCAGATGGGGGCTAATATCTGGGACAGTTATCAGAAAGACCTTCTCAATATCTTTTGCATGTTAGCCTGGGGCCCGCATGTTGTCTCCAGAATAACAGCAGCACTATATCTGCTTATTTACCCAGATAATCAAGGTATCTCAACTTACTGGACAACCCAATTTCTGGAGAAGCAATTTTCCTGGGATAAAATATGGCAGGCCATTTACTCATATACCTCCAACAACAAATTGTGCCTTATCCAATTTTATATTGTCAACAACATTTACTTTACTCCAGCAAAACTATATGCTATGACCAAATTGCAAGACCCCCTCTTGTATTAGGTGCGGATTGAATGAGGGCACAATTTTCCATATGCTATGGGATTGTCCTTCCATTAAACCCCTATGGAATACCATAAGGAATAAACTTGACCCCCTCCTGGGATGATTGAAATCATATTTTAAGCCAGAAATCTTTCTTCTAGGGGACTACTCCCAAATCCCAGTCCTAGAACGAAGATATGCTATGGCTCTAATTGCCCACATGGTAAAACAGATTGTACTAAGGCATTGGAAAGATCCCCAACCTATACCCTACTCAGAATGGCTTAATGAATTTCTATACAATTTGAGAGTTGAACAAATTATAACAAGTCTTAGACATTGTCCCTCTAGTTTTGAAAAGAAATGGAATAAGGTATATACGTTAACCCTAATTACTAAGTGAAATCTGAAATATCACAAATAGTACTACAATTGATCTCCCCTTAGTTGGGAGACTACCAACAGATTTATATCTAGCTATTAGTGGGTGGGAGTGTAGTATAAGGGAACTTAGGAACGTAGCTATGATTGTTGTTAAGGTTTAGTTGTATTTAGTAGAAACCTGTATACGTTGTCCAATGTAATCCTAAGGCCATATGTTATTCTCACATACCTGTATTATTTTTCACATGCCTTGTATTGACATGTAAGATGTTTTAAAATGAATAAAGAATATTGCATTTCAAAAAAAAAAGGAATGGCTAAGGGCACTGAACATTTACTCACTTGAGACCAGAAGGAAGAGGGACAAAATGATAGATACCTTCAAGTTACTGAAAGGAATCAACAAGGTAAACTGTGAGGAGCTATTCAGCAGAAATAGTGGGTCATCGGGGGCATGAATGGAATTGGGTGGGGGGGGAATTCAGGGTGTGTATGAGAAAATTTGACTTCACAAAGAGAGTGGTTGAGCCATGGTATAACCTATCAGTTGAGGTGGTAAGCTAAGGTGCTGTTGGTGAGCAAAAAATATAAATGGGTTCAGACATGGTAGGTACAGAAGAATGAGTCTGATAGATATGCAGGAGGGAAACTATATGGCAAGAACAGGGGAAGTCAAGATTGTAATCCCTGTCTGGTAAGCAGGTCATGGGGCATGGTAGTGTAACAAAATAAGGCAGACTGGATGGACCAATGGTCTTTTTCTGTCAACAGTGACTATGTTTATTTGTTTATCAAACCATGCTCTTTATGCCATGTACCTTTTTCCACGGTCTGTCTGTACTTCCCAATTCATACCTGTATCATAATCCTGATGAACTGCATTTATCAAGATACAGCATATGGTCAAGTGCTGCTGGGTACTGATTGCTATACACTCAAAATCCTTGTTGGGCATGTGAACATGTTGTGCATGGTTTAAAGGTCATAAAATGTTGTTTTGCATAGTTACAATGTCATGTCAAGGTGTTGAGAACAATTCAACGGTCAAAAGCTGTTGCTGTACATTGTTGTGTGTATGGTTATCTCCTGTTAAGTCCCCCATTCACATACTAATTTATTAATATAGTTTCTGATTGTAAATGATAAAAAGTATGTAGGAGTAGAGCAGATGTGCCTCCCATACTACTGTTTATCATTTGAAATTTTCAGTCTTGATATTCAGTAAACCTATATACCATAAAAATAAACCACTGGCAACCATGCTTAACTTGATTTGTGTTTCCATCCCATGGTAAAGATGACATCATGACCTTCTTGTGCTTTGCTCTTCAGGTCCATATGATGTCATCTGAACTTCACAATGGAAACATAGCCTTGTTGTATATGGCTGTCCATACACTATTCTCTATGTTGTTATCATTTTGAGATACTTGAATGCCCTGATCATATTTCCACTGGGTTACTTGCCTTTTCTATGGACAACAGTTCCAGTTCTGTCAGTTTGCCCTCATAGTTCATGTTTTCCAAGCATTAAACACCTTTGGGCGAACACTTATACATCTTTTCAGTCCTTCACATTGTTGGCAAAATTCATTGAAAACACTGTAGAAGAACAATAAAAAAGGATATTGAAAATGTTTGGCCCATCCTGGTGGTCTTGCAATGAAGGTGCTCACCTGTTACTTGGTGGACCTTAGATCTGTGTCTCTGAACTGTGGACCCAGCTGGCCATGTAAGGCAGTAGAGAACCTGCCCAAAGACATGCTTTCCTCATGGGGGAGGGTATCCTACACTTCTAACAGAATATCTTCTCCTGCATGGTCTGTGATAAAGGGAGCTGTACTCCACTTGCATCTACTGGCAATAGCAGGTGTGATGGCCATTGGTAGTAGAGGACCTTACACTATGCCCTCCCACCCCATTCCCTCAGAACATGGGGTGTTTATTTGATTTTAGTTGTGGAATAATCTGACCACTGGGGGGCAGGTGAGGGGGCAGAATCTGGGTGGGCCCACAGGAGAAATAAATCAGAAATGGGAATAATAGAATGATAATAATAATATTCCCTTATTAACTTGTATCAGCTAAACAAATCATGTACATCAAAGTACTTGCTAAAAGCAGTCTTGTAATTTAAACCTTGCAGTAATTCAGTGTTGCTCCATTTAGTTTCATCTGTATCAAGCTACTAATGTAGTAAAAATAATTCAAAAATAGTTAGGAAGACATTGTCAGACTCCTGCATTTTCAAACTTTTCTTTTTTTATTAAGCATTTGTTTGCAATGTATCTCATCTAGTTTATAGTTTGTCTTTGGCCAAAAAATGTGTCAAACCAAAAATATACTGAACCAGTAGTTTAGTGCCCTTTATAAGAATAATATGATATCTTATTATGTTATTTCAGTTATAAAATATAAATAATTAAACAGTGTAAAAAAACAATCGGGGTCTCAAGCAAGTAGCTACTTCAGTCACCTTCTCAGAAGTACTACCTGCAAGAGGCATGGGAGAGCATAGGAGTGCATGCACCAGGATCTTTAACTCATGGTTGAAGAAGTGGTGCTGTGAGGAAGGGTTTGGATTCATTGGTGACTGGGGACCCACCTGGAGGGATGGAGGTTTGTTGAAGCCTGACGGCCTGCATCCATCCTGGAGGGGAATCCAAGCACTCAATGATAAGTTTAAATGTTACATTGACAAGCACTTAAACTAGCCAAGGGGGGGGGTAGCAGACCAGCAAGGAGGGTACCTACTTGCTCACCCCCCACAGCTAGCAGTGGAACCAGTGAACCAGAGGAGTGGATATCTCAACAAAGCAGTGTGCAAAAGATGGAGATTAGCGCCCAAGAGGTGGATAGGCAGAAAAGGGGCAAAAATCAGCAGAAGGGCAGACAACAAGGAGAACCAGGGATAAAGGACAACCAGGGAAGGGGCTGGAGTAGAACAGCTAAACAGTCTAAGGAGGTCAAATCATGGAAAGCCATGTGTGCCAATGCCAGGAGCCTTAGCAACAAGATGGAAGATCTGGAGGCTGTCATGGTGCAGCCAGACCTGGACATTGTGGCTATCACAGAAACCTGATGTAATGATAACCATGACTGGGAGAAGGCCATTCCTGGCTACAACATATACAGAAGTGACTGGGCAGGTAAGAAGGGAGGAGGAGTGGCACTGTATGTGAAAAATGACATAAGGGCCACAGAGATCCAGGAGGAACAAAATGGAGGAGAGATACTGTGGGTTAAGCTGGAAAGGAAAATGGGGCCAGTCATCCGCACAGGTGTAGTCTATAGACCACCAGTCCAGGAGGAAGAAACAGATAGGGAGCTGATGCTAGCCATCCAAAGGATGGCAGACAAGGGTGAGGTAGTACTGGTTGGAGACTTCAATATTCCAGACGTGGACTGAAGCATCCCAGCAGCAGCATCAACTAGGAGCAGATTTATCCTGGACTCCCTTCAGAGTGCCTTCCTCAAGCAACTGGTCATGGAACCAACTCGGCAGAAGGCAATACTGGACCTTGTGCTCACAAACAGGGACAGTGTGATGGGGGTAACAGTGGGGAGCACCTGGGGAACAGTGACCACCAGTCATTGTGGTTTGAAATCACAGAAGGAAAGAATCAAACCACACAAAACACGGGATTCTGGATTTTAGGGGGCAGACTTTGGGAAAATGGGGAGATACCTGAAAGAGGCATTAAGGGAAATGGGGCAGGAATCAGGGGTTGAGGAACAGCGGGCAGTATTTAAAATGGGGATTACAAGAGCAACAGAATTATGCATTAAGCAGGTTAGCAATAGGAAAAGGAAGAGGAGGCCATTATGGTTTTCCAAAGAGGTAGCAAAGAAAGAGAAAGCCAAAAAGATTGCATTCAGGCAATACAAAAAGACGCAGGCAGAAGGGGATAGGGAGAAGTACCAGGAGAAGCCAAAGGAGGCAGGGAGGTCAGTAAGGGAAGCCAAAGCTCGGACAGAAGAGCACATTGCAAAATCAGTGGGTAGAAGGGACAAAACCTTTTATAGGTACATAAGTGAAAAAAAGAAAGGCAAAGGGAGGGATAGTGAGACTGAAGGGGGAGGATGGGGGCCGCATGGAGGATGACAACAGTAAAGCTGACATACTGAACTGGTATTTCTGTTCAGTCTTTACTGAGAAAGAGGAGGGTAATGAGTCTGAAGGGAGTACAAGGGGTGAGAATGGTGCAGAAATGGACACAAGTCCCTTTACACGAGAAAGGGTGCTGAAGGAACTGGAAGTAATAAGAGTTGATAAAGCAATGGGGCCAGATGGGGTGCACCCCAGGGTCCTTAAAGAACTCAGAGAGGTGGTGGCTGAACCTCTGGATATCCTGTTTAGCCGATCACTGGGAACAGGGGAGGTACCCAAAGACTGGAGGACAGCAGATGTAGTCCCCTTATACAAAAGTGGGAACAAAGAGGAAGCGTGGAACTACAGATCAGTCAGCCTCACATCGGTAGTAGGGAAGATCATGGAAGCACTACTGAAGGAGAGATTGGTGGAACATCTGGTTGTCAATGGACTGCAGGATCCAAGGCAGCATGGTTTCACCAGGGGGAGGTCATGTCAGACAAACCTTGTTGAATTTTTTGACTGGGTGACTAGGGAGGTAGATCAGGGGAGGGCAGTGGACATGGCCTATCTGGACATCAGCAAGGCCTTTGTCACTGTGCCACATAGAAGACTATTACACAAACTGGGGAATATGGGTGTGGGCAGGACAGTAGTGTGGTGGGTAGGTAACTGGCTGGGCGGCAGGACACAGAGGGTGGTGGTAAATGGCTGTCATTCCACAGAGAGAAGAGTGACCAGTGGGGTACCACAGGGATCAGTGCTGGGACCGGTTCTATTCAACATCTTCATCATTGACATTGCGCAGGACCTAGAAGGCTGAATTTCACTTTTCGCTGATGACACAAAGCTCTGTAACAGACTAGACACACCAGAAGGTTTAGACAGAATGAGAAGGGACCTGCAGAAACTTGAAGAATGGTCAGGGGTTTGGCAGTTGAAATTCAATGCAAAGACGTGCAAGATAATGCATATGGGGCACAAAAACCCTGGCACAATATATCAGTTGGAGGGGGTGAGGATATAGCATGCACCAAGCAGGAAAGGGATCTTGGGGTTATCATCTCTGAGGACCTCAAGGTAGGGAAACAGTGTGACAAGGCAGCAGGTAAAACAAATAGGATGCTGGGATGCATAGGCAGGGGCATCACCAGCAGGAAAAGGGAGGTCATGATTCCACTATACAAGACACTAGCGAGGCCCCACCTGGAGTAGAGTGTACAGTTCTGGAGACCTTACCTACATAAGGACATAGACAGGGTAGAGAAGGTTCAGAGGAGGGCAACAAAGATGGTACATGGATTGCATCACAAGTCCTATGAGTACAGGTTGAAGGAATTGAATATGTACTCCCTGGAGGAGAAGAGGGAGAGAGGGGACATAATACAGACATATATCTTACAAGGAGGAACAGGGTACAAGAATACACTATTTTTAAGTGAAAAAGATGTTCCAGGACTAGAGGTCACGGGATGAAGTTGGAGGGAGGATGATTCAGAGGAAATATGAGGAAGAATTTCTTCACAGAACGGGTGGTGGACAAGTGGAACACCCTGCCTGATGAAGTGGTGGGGCTGAAACAATCACAGGATTTAAGAATGCATGGGATAGACATAAAGGAATTCTGGAAGTCAGAGATAAGGGGCAACAGAGTTCTAGGAAAACATAAACTGAAGTTACAAACTCAAACGGGCAGACTAGGTGGGCCATAGGCCCTTATCTGCCGACACTGTCTATGTATCTATGTATCTATGTAATCAACATATAAATTTAAAGTGGTTTGCATTCATTCATAACAACCCTAGTATAAAACAAAAATCTATAGCAAAACAGTTTTACTTGATCTTAATCACACTTTTTATGTCTATGAAGCAAAACGTCCCTCTCAGTGATGGGGATATGCCGAAGTACTTGGATCACAGAGAGTCACTTGATGATTTAATATTTTTATTTTCTTTAAATACGGAAGGCAACGCTGCATCACTACTCTCTTATTTTAATCTGCCCAAAACTTAAGCCAAATACTCCACAGCTTGCATGATTTCAAGTGAATTTCTAAGAAGTATCTCTGTCATCATCCTTCCAATTAAATAATTGTTCTGACACAGGTGGTTGCCTCATTAGACCTTATTGACACTGCTTCATTATTAGAGAACAATGAACAGGCAATGTTGACCCTCAATTAGTTATGGTTCAAGGAGATTCAATAACATGAGCACCATTACCTTAACTTTATTTAGGAGAGAAGTTCCTTTAATCACTAGGATTTCTTTGTTTGAATCCAGTGGCTACCTGTCTTTTATTGTATAGGGCTGTACATCACTTTTATGACAAACAGCACTGTATTTTTCATGGTGCATGTTAGCAACAGCTCGTTATCTTTCCATTATTGTCTTTACTGTACTTTATCATGAAACAAGTAAATGTGAAATTGATGTTGATGATGACTGGTATTTTTTATTACACATTTCAACTGTTAAACCAGGTTAAAGTTTTTGTGCAAATACAATGCAGTAATAATTTAAATATTGCATCAAATCCTTTAAAAGGCAAACCTGTACATTAGTACAGTATATGATGACATACACATTAAACTGCATTGCCTTGGTGCTTTCAGCAACTTGCATTTATTATTGATTTACATCAGATATGTTGTCGAAGGTATATGTTAAATTCCATCCCAAAAGTGTGACTTTAAAGGTATCCTTATTAATAAATAGGTGTCACCTAATAAATATTGTTAACTATTAGTTTGGTGAAGAATAGTGCCTTATGAAAATATTAGTGGAATTGTCTGGGGAGTTCTTTGGCATTCTGCCAAGTGAACCATAATATTTAATAGTAATCCATGAGTTTGTATAGTAAACCACCACTTTTTTCTGTTTTAAATCACAGAAAATGTTTGTTGGAAAAGCTGATAAAACCAAAATGTTGACATATTCTACAGAATTTGGCATCAGCTGGTGAATTTTGGTATTTTTCATTTTTTTCTATAGCATAAATGGCCTACTGCACCTCATGTATAATTCCTCAGAATTGCACAGAACTTTGCAAAAATTCCACTGAACTCTGGCAAACATTAAGGCATTTCGTAAGGTCCAGCTTCTTGTCTGGTCAAATTATATCTTAAAGTCTGTGTTCAGGTTTATTATACAAAAGCTACAAGGTGGGATGAATATTGCTCAGTAAGCCTGGTTAGCAAGGGTTTCAGTCCCGGGGTAGTTAAGGCCTTATGATATTCAAAATCCCTTGATACAACCTTAGTGATTAATTTCTGTATACAATACAGCGATGAACAAGGTTGTTATGTATTTAGGTGTATTAGTAAAGTATTCTTAAAGCAAATAAAGAAACTGAGCATGATAAAAGCTTACAGTTTGTGTACTGTATGGGGTATGATGGTTTATTCTGTGAGGTGTTATCTGTTTGCTTACATGCATTTATGTGACTGTATTGTTTAGCATTTCTGTGTACATTGTTTAGCATTGAATATGTGTAAGTTAGTATACATAAATGACACATGCATTCCTTGGTGCTTCTCAATACCCTTTGTACAGTTATTTAATACTGCCTAGCAAGAGTAGTGAATTAAGTTTTTCACAAGGAGACTGTAAAAAAAGTGCACACAAATGTAAGCAGTTTAAGGTGGCTTTTATAATAAATAGCCTGCCACCTGTTTTTTCAAGGACACACAGTCACACCTAAGAAAGTTTAAATTCAGATTTAATGAAATTTCATGAAATTACAGAAAAAAATTACAGCATGCTTACTTTGGCAGAATCTAATTCTGTAGAGTAAGTTCTGTAGATGTTCTGCCCATTCCACAAACTGTTGTAGAGTAGCTGAATTGTGAAATAATGCACTTGCTCTGTGGAATGACAGTTCAGTGGAATTCCATTACCCGGTTTAATACAACAACCTTCAAAACATGCAATCATTGTGCAGTTCTGTAGACAACAAAGCAATTAGTTCAGTGGAATGTCATTCTGCAGTTTAATTTATTAGTCTGCAATACATACATTCATTTCGCCATACTCAGTCAGAATTTTGTGAAAGTTTCCAGAGTGCATTTCAAAGTTTTGTAAAAGCAACATTTTGACTTTTTGGTAATTCTGCCAGTTGAATTTAATTTTCACCCAGCAAATCTCAAGAATCAAGCACACTGAGTCAGGGATATATGGAGGCTCAAAGAGAGGTCTACCTTAAAAACCTAAGGGAAGTGGGGAAGTCTGTTAGGATCGCAAAGGCATGGATGGTGAAGAAAGGGAACAAATCATTCTTCAGGTACATCATCAAAAGAAAGAAAGCTGGGGGGATTGTAAGGCTCTGAGGGGACAACATGGAGTGTAAGAAGGAAGACCTGGAAAAGGTGAAAATACTGAACAGGTACTTCTGCTCAGTATTCACTGAAGAAGGGGAGGGTCAAGGACCACAGCTGGGTAACAGATAGAAAGGGGGAGAGAGGTAAAGACATGTCCATTCATAGTGGAGACAGTCCTGGAGGAGCTCACAAAACTAAAGATGGACAAAGCAATTGGCCCAGATGGCATACACCCAAGGATATTAAGGGAGCTACAAAAAGAGCTAACAGCACCTCTGGCAGCCATGTTCACCAAGTCACTCAATACAGGAGTGGTTCCAGTGGACAGGAGGAGGGCACATGTTGTCCCTCTACACACAAGTGGTAGCAGGGAGGAGGCAGGGAACTATAGGCCAATCAACCTCACCTCCGTAGTGGGTAAGCCCATGGAGGCACTGCTAATAGAAAGAATAGTGGCACACTTGGAATCCAGCAGTGCCCAGGATCCAAGACAACATGGATTCACAGCAGGAAGGTCATGTCAGATGAATATGATAGATTGTTTTGACTGGGTGACAAAGAAGGTAAAGCGGGGAGAGTGATGGACATCACCTACCTTGATTTCAGCGAGGCCTTCAACACCGTCCAACATAAAAGGCTGGTAAACAAGATGGGTAGTCTGGGTATGGGACACAAGGTGGTTAAATGGGTTAGGAACTGATTAATGTACAGGAAGCAGATGGCGGTGATATATGGGATCCAATCTGGGGAGAGGGGGTGACCAGCGGGGTACCTCAGGGATCAGACCTTGTGCCAGTCCTGTTTAATGTCTTCATTAGTGACATTACAGAAGGGCTAGAGGGAAAGGTCTGCCTTTTTGCAGATGACACCAAGATCTGCAACAAGGTGGATACTCCAGACGGGGTGGAGAAAATGAGGAGGGACCTGAGAAATCTTGAAAAATGGTATGAGGCATGGAAACTGAGGTTCAGTTCAAAGAAGTGCAAAATAATTCACCTGGGATGAAGGAACCCAAGGATAGCTATAGGATGGGGGAGGGAAGAGTTGCTGATGAGCACCAAGGAAGAAAGAGGTCTGAGGTGGTTATCATTTTAGGTAAACTAAGGATGTCTAAGCAGAGTACAAAGGCTACAGTGAAGGCCAGTGGCATGCTGGGGTGTATAGGCAGAGGTATCACTAGCAGAAGGAGGAAGGTGGTGATGCCATTGTATAAAACACTATTGAGGCCTCATCTAGAGTACTGTGTACAATTCTGGAAGTCACATTTCATAAGGACATTGATTGAGTGGCAGCAATCTAGAGAATGGTGACAAAGATTGTACAGGGCTTGTACCAGAAAACATATGAGGAGAGATTGAAGGATCTCAATATGTACTCGCTGGAGGAGAGGAGGGATCGGGGTGACATGACAGAAACATCCAAGTACCTTAAAGGCATAAACAAGGTGCAAGGGGGTGACATCTTCCAGTATAGGAGGAGTGCAAGAATAAGGGGGCATGATATGAAATTGGAGGGTGGCAGGTTAAGGGGAAATGTGAGGAAGTTTTTCTTCTTGGAGAGGATAGTGGCTATATGGAGTAGTCTACCATGGGAGGTGGTGGGAGTGAGCACAGTCGAGGTATTTAAACATGCATGGGACTGACATAAGGGAACCTTAGATGTGTGAAAGAGAGTAGAAAGCCATTGATCTAGTAGGAAAGGGCTTGGGGTGAACTGGATAGGCATAGCGGGATCATAATGTTGCATGGCAGAATGCCGTGTGGCACAATCGCGTTGCACAATTTCTTTTTATTTATTGTTCTGTGGGGGACTCCACCCCCACACACCCTGTTATGGGGGGCTTCCCCCCAGACCCCCCACTAAAGATTCCAACTCCAGGGGGGCCCAACTCAGAGAGCGTACTGGTCTGGGTTTCACCATAATGCTGTATGCTATTAAGGGTACACCATTATAACCCATTGCGGGCCTAATGGCCCTAATCTGCTGACAATTTTTATGTTTCTATGAGGATAAAAACAAATTTCACTCATTTCAAGGTTACCAGGCTTATAAATCAACATTAAGGCCTCCAGCTAGGCCTTATTAGCAGAAAACCTACAGAACTAAAAGTGAACAATTAAGTCATAGGAGTTAGGTACAGTAGTATAAAGAAGTAGTAAGAAGGTCCAATATGTGGATCACTGTCTCTGACTGGTTAAGAAATAATGTACGAAGCCACAGTCACTCAGATTTGTGGTGCTATAGATTTAAAGGAAAACAATGGAAAAGATGCAGCTTTCCTCAGACACTATAGAAACTTTCAATTAGTGCTATCAGACAGTAACAGCTTTTTAAAATTATTTAGAACAGCTACCAACAACTTCCACTTTCTGTTGCTGGCGGCAGCCATTTCATGAGCAGAAGTGAGCCTCCTGAGCTCAGTGTATGTTAATATGCCTGTTTGACCTCTGCTATTGGTAGGCAGGTCATATTAGCATAAAGTAAGGTCAGGAAATCTCCTGCTCATGAAATGGTGGCTGCCAACAATAAAAAGTAAACTAGTCACTGTTAATCACTAAAAAGGCAATTAGAGGAATTAAAAAAAATGTTACTGTCTGAAAGCACTAATCAGGAATGTTTGTAGTGCCTGGGTAAAGCTGCACCTTTTCCATTGTCTCCCTTTAACAGTAGGAACGCACTATGGGCAACTTTTAATAAACACAGTTAACTTTAGTATAATATTTTGTGCAAAAAAAAAAAAGTATAGCTAATCATTTTAGATTTGGCAAGGAGTAAGTTTGTCATAGAGGAATTAGCCCATGACATGTGTATATATAGCCTTAAGCAGTTGGCATGGTAGACACCAATGAAATACGATGGCCACAGTGTAACTGAGAATTCTGAGCAGTTAGTTGTGAACTAGCTTGCTACATCCAGCAGATCTGGGTATAAATCCCTCAATCTCCACTTTGATACTGTGCAACCATGAGTAAATCACTTAACCTCCCTGTGGTGCTGAAAAGTGCATGGGAACGAGCTTTGGCTCAAGGTGCCTTTCAGAGCCAAATCTTGAAAAGCAAATGTATGTGAATGAGTGCTTACCCACCACTGAGTATGGCTATGTGCTGTGGGGTACTGGTGTAAGCAACATCCCCTACTGACTGCTTCCCCACACTGCTGGCTACAGTATAATGTGGTGCCCTAAAACTGCTGCCCTTGTGCTCCAGCTTGCTGTGCGAAGGTCCTCTTTGGCTTGGAGTCACTTGATGGCAAGTTAGTGTCTCTCCTCCTAAATTCCTGCAACCTGTTTGGCACATGACATACGCTTCTCCTCAGTAGTGTTGATCCTCCCAGTTAAGAGGTCCTGGATTGCTCAGTGCAGTTTACACCATTGGGTGAGCAAGGACAAAGTGCTCCCATTATGCACAAACCACCAGGGCTGGAACATTCCTTAGAATTTAACCAACTGCATCACACACTAGTCCATGTAGCTTCTCCAATTCAAATGTGGCACCATTCAAGTGTTACTCCTCATCCTGTATTCTTGTCAGCCAAATGGTGTCTGAGATGCACTGCTCCTTGTATGGCTGGGCCTCCTGGTCCTGATGTCCTGGATTGTCCTGTGCGATGGATGTCAGTGGGGAAGCGGAAGCAAAGACAAAGTGGTGCCATGCTTCTTTACATGTGCAGGGGAATGATTCTTCTACAAATGGTGCTGATCACACCAGATACCCATGCAAGTAGCTGCTTCAATTCAGATTTGATGCCTATAAAGCATCTCTCCCCTTCTTTTAATTTTATCTCCTTATTGCAGCAAAGGTTGGCTGCTCCTCTGTATGGCTGGATCTTATGTGTACTTCACCTTTTCAATTTTTTATATGTGGTAAGCTACTAGAAGATTTGTTTCCTCCCACAGGCTGAAGACCTGGAAAGAGAGCAGAGTGTGGAGAGACTGAAAGGCTGAGAGAGTGGTGAGCTGAGAAATGAAGAGATGGAGAAATGGGGAACCAGAGAAATGGAAGGGAAGGAAATACTGAGAGCCAGAGAGAAGGAAGGAACTCAACAGAGTCAGTAACTGAGGATTGTTCAGGGATTGTTTGTGGAGAGCTCAGCATTTAAGCTCATCTGAACTGCTTTGAACATGGAAGTGTTGGTAGAAAGCATAGAAGCTGCTTGAGACTCTTAAAGTGGGTTGAGACAATAAAACCCCAAGAAAACAGTTTTGTGGGGTAACTGTAGTAACAGAAATACTTAAAATACTTTCTTTTCTTTCTTTGTTTTGATTTCAGTAGCAGGAACCAGATTACGGCTACATACGGAGCCATTGTTGTGGTGCGGGTACACCATTTATCCATAGAAACATACAGTTGATGGCAGATAAGGACTGCAAGGCTCATCTAGTCTGCTCATTGTTTCTACCTTATGAGTGTGCCATAGGCCTTTACTCTGTCAATGGCCTATCTATTCAAACTCATCTGTATTGCCACCTTATGCCTATCCGATGCCTGTTTGAAGCCCTGCACTGTATTCAAATCCACCACTTCTTGAGGTAGGCCATTCCATGCATCCACCACCCTTTCTGTGAAGAAGAACTTCCTCACATTACCCCTTAATTGACCTCCCTCTGATCTCATGCTGTGTCCACCCCCTTTATCTTACTTAACAGCAAGATACCGGGACACCTTCTTTTTTTTTATACTTTGTTTACAAACATACCTAAAACAGAAGAGGGGATAGTTTTTGATGAACCTCGTGGAGCCAGAGTGTTCTTATTTGGTAAAATAATATCTGTTTTGGATGGTGGACTGTTTTATATGCAGCTACATTAGTCAGATGAGTGTCTTGCTTTAATCCCTGCCCTGATATCTAGAGCCCTGATCAATGCTGGGTGACCTTGCGGGTTGGTAATTTGCTGTATCGGATCCCCTCATAGGCCTGCCAGGCAAGTCTACCCTAGAAAAGATGAAACTTCTCAAGTAGCTATTCATTTCAATAATGCTGGCTATACAGGAGCAGCACTCCGTTCTAGGGATTTGAACTAGTGCACCCATCAGAGAGAGGGGGCAACTATCAACAGAAATTGGATAGATCAGAAATTAGATGGACATGTGCATTAAATATGCTGGATAGAAATGTGGGTATAAAGTCAGATACAGATCAAGCCACTTAAGTGGGATGTGGCTTATTGGGACGTCCACTTAAACGGGATATTCTCCTGGCTACCGATTAATCACCCAGTGTATTCAATGTACTGTCCTGTCACTTAATTGGGATGCACATTCCGCCTAATTGGGACATTTTTGCACAGACATAGCTGATTGAATCTGATTGCATCTTGTCAATCTTGTCACTTCTTGATACTGTACCTCAGTACTGTACTTCTGCTTGTGCTGTTCGGTCATGGTGACTAATCGCAAGGAGCTAATGCTTGCTGAGTGATTAAAAGTGATGGAGGTACTTCAGGGGTCAAAAACATCTTTATCAAAAGTTGCCACTGCATTTGGCATTTCCAAAAGTCAAGCTGGGTGGATAAGCCAAAACCATGATGCCATCTTGGCTGAATGGACTGCCAGCTCTGATACTCAGTGTAAGAGAAAGCATGAAGGAAAGGATTCCGAGGTAGAGGAAGCCCTTCTTGGTTGATTTAGCAATGCTGTGTCCCATGGTGCTAGACTTTCTGGACCATTGTTAAAAAATAAAGCAAGTGAGCTTGCTTTGCAGCTTGGACATGACACATTTAGTGTCTAAGACAGATGGCTATCCCATTGGAGAAGTCACCATGGAATTGTATGTAAAAAGGAGTAAGGTGAACGAGCAGATGCGGACAGTGGTGTGGCTGGTTAAAGGGTACACACTGTCCTCCCCACATTTCTGCGAAAGTACACTGCTGACAATGTGTACAATGCGGATGAGACAGGGCTGTTCAATAAGGGTTACCCTGACCAGGGTCAAATACAGAAAGACCAGGAGTTGTTGAGAGGGACAAAGACTAAGGATATAGTCTTTTTTCTCATGTGTGCAAATACCAATGGGTCAGATAAAAGACCGAAGTTCATGATTGGCAAAAGCAAGCAACTTCAGTGTCTGCCTGAGGACTTAAAAACACTGTCACTGACCTACATGTCATCCACCACTGCCTGGATGACTGGCTGGTTTTTTGGAGAGTGGTTGATTTCATGGGAGCAACAACTGAAACGCAGGAGGTGTAAAATCCTACTGCTGCTTGATAACTGCTCAGCTCACCCCCAAGATCACATAGGGTGCTTTCCCCACATCAACATTGTGTTTATCCCTCCTAATACTATGAGTCTTATTCAGCCTATGGATATGGGAGTCACCAGAAATTTGAAAGCCCACTACAGATCTCTCATGGCCTACCATATTGTAGGAGTCATTGACGGAGGTGGAAATGCTCAAGCATCAGCAATCACAAAAGCTGTCACACCACTCGATGCTGTCTATATGGTTGCCACAGCCTAGGGCAGTGTAAATAAATAATAAATATAAATAAATGAATAAAATGTATTTGTTGTATCACCTTTCATATACCAAAGCACTGTACATTCAAGATAAAAACAAGATACAGTAGATACAATAAAATCAAGAAAATCCAGAGTAGGCTTTCCCCCACAAAAAAGTCTTAAGATCCGCTTGAAGCTCCCCACCATCCTGCGCTCCTGAAGCTGATGTGACAGAGAATTCCAGATGGTAGTTGCCACAAAACCAAAAGCACATGCAGCAGATGACTTTAAACTTACTGTTGGAATCTTCTGCAACCCCTTGTCAGCTGAGCGGAGCTGTCTCAGAGGGGTGTAAGGGACCAGAAGCTCTTTCAAGTAATCAGGACACTATCTGTGTAGGGCTTCGTAAGTCAATAGACCTACCTTAAAGGTGATCCACCACTGAATAGGCAGCCAGTGCAAACCGTGCAGCACAGGGGTAATATGAGTTCTTCTGGATACCCCAGTCGACAAATGTGCTACCACATTCTGCACTAGCTGCAAGTGGCGGATATCACAGGTATCATAGGTATCATAGGTAATTTCAGAGCAAAGAAGACTTAAGTCCATTGTGCTCGCTGTTGACTCTAATTATGGTAACTTCCTATTTTGTTTGCTGTACAATGTTTGTCCAGTTTCCTCTTGAACCCAAGCATTGTCTTACCAGTAACCACCTCCTCAGGCAAGTTGTTCCACACTGGAATGACTCTAACACTAAATCAGTGTTTTCTTTTCATGGTCCTAAAATCTTGCCCCCCCAGAAAGGGAAAAAATAGCCAGGTGAATCGTTGTTTAAATTGTAAATTAGACCATTGTCTGCAAAAGCTAAAAAAATGATAACCTGAAAAATAAAAACATTTTTAGGTCTGAAAGAAATTGAAGGCCCCTCAACTAGGAAGAAGTGAGGTCCAAAAAACGTGCAGCAGGTCTGAAGTACAGTTATATGTTATTCTTAGTCAAGGGGTTACAGGCCAAGGCAGATGTTACATTAAAATGTTGAGGATTTGCTTTGTATATTGTTTGTATTCATACAGCAAATTGCATAAAAGGCTTTGGCAATATAATGTTAGTAAATGCTTTTAGCATTTGAGAGTATAATCAAAGCTAAGTAATTGAATGCAAATCCATTTGTTGTATACGATTCTATTTCAGTTAAGAAATGAAATTGTAAATACGAAAATTGATTAATTATATTTTAGTCATGATATTTATGTGTTCATTTTTAGAACAATGAAGCCCTTTGAAAAAGATTCTATTGCAGAATCGAAATGTCAGGGCAGTGACTAATAAGAAAGAAAAATAAAATCATTTTTGGAGCTTTATTCAAAAGACTCCATCCCTTTCTTGAAAGAAGCACTAGGGGTTCTCAAAATTTATTTCAAAGAACTTGAGTGAATCCCATTTCCCGTGGACACATCACAAAATTGATTTTTTCTACCTTGAGGGCTGGTAGGATAACCTTGGATGTTGGGATATTATAAGAAAGAATATTAATGGTCTATACATGTTTAAGCACTCATTGATTGTGAAAATATATAATTATACTGAATTTTAAGAACCTGTTTTCATGATATTGATATATAAGCAGTAAAGATGGAAGCATTCCAGGATTTGGGGCAGTGTTCCAAGCACATTGCACTTTGTCTCATATTCTGATGATGGGGATGGGATGGTAGGGGGCCTTCATGGGGCAGACAAGGAGGCAGAGATGGAAGGAGAAATCAGTATCAAGGAGGGAGAGCTTACAGAGACAACATGAGGAGATAAGACCAATATTCAATATTAGCAAAAAAATCTCAACAGCGCCTAAAACAGAGGTGTTGAGCCTAGGACTATCTTTTGCACCAACTACTTGTGTCTGGAAACATTTTTAGAACCCTCAGACTTAAACAAATGTTTGGAAATACAGAGACCATAGATATGTATAAGAGAGAACTCAAACAAGCACTAGGGTTAAAATCAGGATACAACCCACCAGTTGGAAAAAGCTATCAAGTCAAGTCAAGTCAAGTTTTATTTTTCGAGTGCCCAATCCCAAATGCTCTGGGCACCATACAATCAAAAACATCAGAAACAATTAAAACACAATACATAGGATATAAACATTCTAGTAAATACTAAAAATCAAAACACTAAAATGAGGATCTAAACTTCCAGCACAATTTTAAGGTGCTATTATGCAATATCTGAGAGATATTGTCTATAAAGCAGTGTCTGGGAATGCCTGTCTAATTAAGAAGGTCTTGAGGCAGGCTTTGAATGCCTCAACTGAAGGGACCTCCCTTATTGATGAAGGTAGAGAATTCCACAGGACGGGGCCAGCAACAATAAAGGCTCTGTTGCTGGCAGTTTTTAACCTTGTCCTGGGAATTACAAGGAGGCCCCTAGAGGAGGAGCAGACTGAGGCAGCAGGTGTTAAAAGGTCCAACAGGTAGCCAGAGCCCAGTGCATGTAGGGCCTTAAAGGTGAGCAAGCCTACCTTAAAGATAATCCTCCATAAAACAGGCAGCCAGTGCAATTCGTGCAGCACCGGGGTGATGTCACAGTATTGAGACTGTCCCATCAACAGCCTGGCATCTGCATTCTGCTCTAGCTACAATTGACAGAGGGTATCTCCAGAGACCCTGATGTAGAGTGCATTACAGTAGTCAAGCCTAGATGTCACAAATGCATGTACCAAGGTGGGGAGGTCCTGGGGCAGAACCAGGTGTTTGATCCTAGCAATATTCCTTAAATGGAAAAAGCTGGACTGGACAATGGAAGACACCTGACATTCTAATGTCAATTCACTGTAGAGGAAAACACCAAGATCATGCACCCTGGAGGAAGCCTTCAATAGCACAGATCCCAGAAACAATCCAGTCTCTGCACCAGATGCTATCATATCATGCCTTCTGTTCGACTCCACCACCAGTACCTCTGTCTTATCAGGGGTTCAGTTGCAACCAACTAGAGGATATCCAGTCATTAATCTCAGCCAGTCTGTTGTTCAGTACCTGCACCTCATTGGATCTCTAAGGGGCAAAGGATAGATATAGCCAGGTATCATCGGCATAGCAATGAACTCCAAAATATACTTCCTAATGATCACATCCAGGGGCAGCATATACATGGCAAACGATATTGGTGACAAGATCGAACCCATGGGTACTCCAGAAGACAGAAGGCTAAAGGAGTAGGAGGAGGAGGAGAAATTCCCCATCACACACCTTTGCCTCCTGTTTGTGAGATAGGACTCAAACCAGTGGATGACCTTGCTGGTGAGTCCACAAAATTCCCTCAGGTGGTTGAGTAACACACAATGGTCTACTGTGTCGAAAGCTGAGGAGAGATCAAGGAGAATAAGAATTGTCCCCTCTCCTCAATCTCTTGCCCTGAGGAGATCATTATGCACCCAAACTAATGCGGTTTCTGTACAGTGCCCAGCACGAAACCCCAGTCTGGAGTGGCTCGTAGATATCAAAGGCCACAAGGTGTTCTCCCAGCTGCTGTGCCACAATATTCTCTACAACCTATACCAGAAATGGAAGGTTGGAGAAGGTTGGAGACAGGACGGTAATTCACCTTGTTGTCAGGGTCTAAAGATGGTTTCTTCAGAAGGGGTCTCACCAGTGCCTCCTTCAATGCATCTGGGAAGACCCCTCCTCTGACAAAGAACACCAGACAATCAAGGCAAACACCAAGCCTGCAGTGTCAACACATCCCATTAAGAAATGATTTGGCACTGGGTCCAGTTTGCAATATGTGTTCTTCAGCCTTGAGACAACCTCAATTACCTTGACCACCTCCACTGCTTTAAACTCCCCCCAACCAGGCGGAGTGTACCTCAGACAATCTGGTCAACCACTGTCAGCCACACTGAAGCTCACTGATGGAATTTCCTACCCAATGGTGGACACTCTGTCCAAGAAGAACCAAGCAAACTCATTGCATAAAGCATCAGAAAATGCTTTTTTTGACTGTAGACAAGCTGGATGTAATAGCCTGTTCACAGTCCAAAAAAACATAGCTGGTCAGCTCTTCCAGGCAGCAATTTCCCTTGACAGGAATACTGCCTTCTTACAGTTGTTTGCCCCCTGATAAACAACATAGTGTGCAAGCAGGGCCAGTCTATCTGCCTCCAGTCCGGTTGTCCACCAACAGCGCTCCAACCTTCGACCTTTGATCTTCATCATCTTAAGCTCCCCATCAAACCACAGGGACCTAAAGTGAGAGGATCTGGGTTGTACACAGACTGGTGCAAGGGAATTGAGTTCCCCAGACATCACCTTATTATAGGTGGTGACAACTTCAGTGGCAACCCCTATGCATGTACTGCCCACACTAGACAGATCAACCACCACTGGGGTCAAACCCCTCAAAGGGTGGTAGCTTACCATCTCTGCTGGGGGAGAGATCATGGGGGGGCCCAGAGAAAGAACTCTGCTGTGCAATGATTGGACAAAACAACCCAATCAGTCTTAAGATTATCAACCTCAAGCCCCAGTGAGAAAACCAAGTCCAACATGTGACCACCATGATGAGTCACGGTAGACACCTCTTGCAATAGGTCCAGAGATGCCATCATCTGGAGGAAGTGATAACCCAGCCTAGATGATTTGTTGTCAGCTCAAACATTGAAGTCCCCCAGGACTAAACACCAGGGGGCCTCCAATGTTTCACCAATGACAAAGTTGGCTACTTCCTGCAGAATCTCTCCTGCCACCCCAGGGAGGTGGTACATCAGGAGAATCCTACAATCTACACCAGGACCACATGGATGGCCACACATTGAAATTAACTTGGTGTTCTCACTGGGTGCACAGTGAAGCCTAGCTCAGATCTAAAACAGATGGCCACACACCCCCCACCCCTGCATTCCACTCTAGGGCCATGCACAACGGAGTACCCGGGGGGAACAGCAGCCTCTAAAACTGGGCCAGCATTGTCCCCATACAGGTCTCCATAATGCATGCCAGAATGACTGATGAAACCAGATCCACAATAATTGCGATCTTATTTCTGATCAATCTGGCATTGCACTGCATCACCCTCAGGGTATTGGTGGACAGTGCAGCCCTTCTGGCTACCTGCCCACTCAGTCTTGTGGGAACCTTGGGGATGGGAACCAAATGCATCTGGCCTCTCTCTAGAACCCATCAAGACCGAGGGCACCTTCTGGACATGACCACCTCTATCCTTCCCCCTTCTGATGTGCATTAGGCACCCTGCCAACTCCGACCCATGCAGCACCTCCTACTCCTGACTTCCTGACAGTGATGTGATGTGTTGTTAGACACTCAGGGGTTGGTGAAGGGCTGCAAGTCAAAAGGCTGGATCACCCCATACACAATTCTTGCCCGGCCCTGCTCCCCAGACACCCCCAGATACATGCCAGCCAACTAAGGCCCCCAAAACAACAAATAAGTTCACTAATAAGTAACCCACACACACACCAATCATAAACTAATACAATCAAACCTAACCACACATGCCACATACAAAACTACTAACTTCCACCCCAACCCACTCACTCTAGTGCAAAAGAAAAAATAACAATTAAAATTATCATATGGGGAAAACACAAGTAAACAAGTGTGCTGCAAAAATAATCAATTGCACACTAACCACAGAATTATAAGGTTAATGTAACAAAATATCAGTTAAAATATTTGAATTAAAATGAATTTCAGGTAGAATATCCAGACCAAAAGTTCATGAAATATCATTTGTCCAAAGGGCTTCCAATACCTTGGACAAGGAGTTGACCTTCTTCAGACCTTCAAAACTCCCACTTCTGAGGTTGGGAGATTTAAAATAAAATGAAATTAAATACATCCAAGAGCTCACACCTCCTAAGAACTATAGTGTCACTGTTCAGTTTTTCCAATGGCTCTCACCACCATGTAGAGCCGAAATAGCTAACACTATCCAGATCTTTTAGTGAATGGCCTAAAATCCTAAAATTGACAATTCAGGCACAAACACACTACAAAAGGAGAGAATATGGAGTCGTTCACACTACTGTATGAGGCCTTTCTTCCTGGCCAATTCTCCTGCTACAGGGCTGAACTTCAAAATAAACACAGAGTCCAAAAGGAGAAGCAGGTGGGGATCCAGTGAAGAAACAGTCCTCCTCAACATGGGGCTCTAGAAACAACTCTCCACATAGCTAAAGACAGAGGCATCAGATGCCTATGCAGACCTTGGTCTTCCCAGTGCTTGAGAGGCCCCACCCAGATCCCAAACCTCTCCCCAGACCTTACCACTACCATGGCCACTCATCTGCCACCGGGTCATGGAACAGAAGTGCCACAGGTGCAGCCGCCCATCAACAACAACAATGAAGCACATCACCAGGTTGGGGTCAGGGACCAGGACGGGGCTTGCCTCAACCCTCCACACACATTGATTGCCGGTCACTTCAGCCCTTCTCTCATTGTCACTCCTCCAGGTACAAGACCTCAGATCCTGCTGTTCCAATCTCAGCCTCCCTTCCTGATGGACACCTCATACAGTTCTCCTGAACTGACAATGCTAAATCTGTGCAGGTATTGGCGCTGAAAGGTATTGCACCATAGTAAAACATGAGATTATGCAAGCATGTAGTGGTGCAACAAACCAGTATCCAAAATATTCTAATTTGACAAAAGATCAAAGGGAACCCCTTAATGGGTTAACAAATGATAAATCAGTAATAATAAAATCAGCAGATAATGGTGGAGGTATAGTCCTTATAGATCGGAAACAATATGAAGAAATGTGTATGACACTATTAAGGAATGCAAGTAATTACAAAAAGCAAGCAATGAACCCCACCCAAGAATTCAAATTTTAACTGGCAAATACATTAGAGGAATTTTCATCAATGTATGGCTACATGGTTGTGAAACAAACATATCATATATTTATTAATTTATTTATTAGCTTTTGGTAACCCGGTAAGTGCGCTAGGCAACAGACCTGCCTATTTTCAGGCACGACCCGGGAGAGCACAGGACATTGGTTACAATATGCAGAAATGCACAGACATAATATAGGTGTACAGGAGCAAAACAAGATATACATTGGGTAGCACAGTAATAGTTACATAAGGGTACATTTTAGGCATAGATCATAATAAGGATGTAAAATAAAGCAATTACGGTAACCATAAGACAGCTGAGGACAGTAAAGACATCAAGGTTCATAGCCACCTAGACAAGCATATTGCATGGGAGAACATTAGTGTAGTACTCAGGGTCAGACCCGACAGCCTGCAGTGGGACAAAGCAAATTAAGAGCATTTGCATTGGCCAGAGGCTAGAAGGTGGGTGAACAGTGAGTTTTTGAATTCTCGATGGGAGGCTGAAGTTTTCACCATAAGGGGGAGTGAGTTCCAGAATTTGGGCACAAATTCCAGCTACTCCAGCTACTCTCAGAAATTCATGGGATAGGAAACAGAAATTCTGTAGCTAAAAATAAAATACTGACAAGCAAGAGCAAGCAAAATAACTAATTCTTAATGTGAGAGTCCCATTAGATAGTGAAGGTGCTTGTACCTGTATCACACATAATGGAGCCTCCACAGTAGATTATATACTAGTTTCACACTATAATTATTACAAATATGAAGCTCTTTAAGTATTACCAAGAACTGACAGTGACAACTTACTAGTTACACTAAATAGGAAAATATCGAGAAACATTCAAGTGGAAATAATTGCCAGCAAAAAAAATACTAAGATGGGACATGATTCCTATGTCCAATTTAGAAAGAAAAATAATTTAATTTCAGCAAATTTTAAATCAAATTATAAATACAGAGATAGACACAATCAAGATATATACAAGTATTTTACAATACATAAACATAATAGTGCAACATATAATAACTAGAGTAAGAAACCAAATAAAAGTATAAAAACTGTTTTTATAAAAATTGTAGAAAGCAAAAAAAGACAACTTGCAAAATGATTAAGGTATATAAGGCAACATCCAACCAGAGTGAATCTTAAAAGTCTAAATAAACATAGAAAACAGTATAGAGAACATGTTCATATACAGAAAAGCTGATACAAAAAGGAGCCATGGGAAAAAAATGCTAGATATTATACAGTACATAAGAAAGATTATAAGAGCTTGTAGAAGTTAGTAGCAACTAATTCAAACAACTATATCTATATATTTACTATAACTATAGCTTATACATTATAGTAGATAATATAGTTATCTACTATAACTATAACTATATATATATATATATATAAAACTATATATTACTTCCCCTTCACAGTGCCACTCACCTAAGCAGGAGTTCTGAAAATTTGACCTTCTCTGTGCCAGTCTGCCAGACCACACAAGGACAGGGTTCCTACAAAGTTAGGGCCTCTGACTGGTTTAACTCACTTCCAGTGGATATCAGCAATGCATCAAATCTCAGCTCCTGTGCTTAAAGGAGCTGAAATTCAATGCTTTGGTAATAAACACTTTGACAGCATTTGGTGGCCGGTGCCTACTGTGACTGCTTCACTTAATACTCGGCTTGCTCCCCTGGCCTCTCCTGTACTAATGTACTCCCCCTGCCCCCCACTCCCTGTTATTTCTTTCCACATTCCCTCCTCAGCCTTCCTTAGCTGCTCTCTGGTACCATACACTCTCACTCACCCCCCCCTCTCTGTTATCTCTTTCCATATGTCACATCAGCTTTCCTTAGCCTGCCCCTGATCCCTCTTGATTTAGTCCTCCTCTCTTTGCTCCCTCACTCCTTGTGCTCCTCCCCCCCAAAAAACTCCTTGCCCCTTCCCTGAGGTCTCATTTCTCTCTCCCCTCACCCCTTGTCTGACACATTCTCCCTCTCTTTCCCCTCACCCATCCTATTACCTCCTCTCCACCCTACATCTCATTGTATCCTTCAACTCTCCTTCACCACCTATCCCACTTCCTCCTTCCCCCAGATCTTTGCCTATTCCCTGCTACTGAGTCTTCACCTTACCCTACCTCTGCTCCTCTCTTGGACATGTAAAAACATTTACTTCACATTTAATCACCCCAGACACACGTTGTTAAAATCACTGGTCTTGTGTTCAATCACTTCTTTCTCATTTGTTCCTTGACAAAGCCTTTAGCAGCTCATGTACTGAAATCAAACTGTATTGTTTAACCTGTTATTAAGTAGTCTGTCATGTCTTAACTTGACAAAGCCCTTGGTAGCTCATGTTCTGTAATCAAACTGTAATGTTTACCTTTAATTGTCTTGTTTTAACTTGTCCATTGTCCGTTATGTGGAACTCTTGTAAAAGACCCTGAGTGCACAAAGATGTCATCCAAAAACTTTAAATAAATAAATAAATAAAAATCAATATGAAGCATCTATATCTGCAACAACCTGGGAAACTTATTATACACATATTTTTTTTTATATAAAGAACCAGTACAGATTGTTAATTCTACAACACCAATTGACTGTGAGTTTATATGGATTACCCTACATGAAACCCTTATAGCTATTAATAGTTTTAAATCTAATAAATCTCCAGGTCCAGATCAGATTCCAATTGACCTCTAAAAAACTGATACAGACTGATGGGCAGGGACTATAACAGATCTATTCAACAAACTTATAACATATGATTATATGCCGGACTAATGGAATGGGAGCCATATTGTTCCTATACATAAAAAAGGGGACAAAAATAACCCCACAAATTATCAACCTATTAGTTTGATCAATAACATGTCAAAAATATATGCAAACATAGTGCTTAATAGACTACAAGAATGGATTATAAATAATAAAACAAAATTCAACCTTACAGGCTGTATTTCAAAAATGAATTGGTGCAATAACTCAGATCTTCATTTTGACACATATAATTGAAAAATGTTGTGAGATTTAAAAGCAACATTTTTTTATTGCTTTTATAGATTTCTCAACTGCCTTCAATTCCATATCTAGGGAAGTTTTGTGGGCCAAACTAGAGAGAATGGGAAGGGAACCAAATCGTCTAACCTTAATTAGGAGACTTTATTCAAATATGTGGATGGAAATTAAATATAATAAAAATGGGGCCTTAACTGATAAAATACATACCAACACTGGTGTACGCTGAGGTTGTGTCCTAGCACTGATGTTATTTAATTTATATACAAATGAAATATAAGAGGAATTAGATAATTCAAATTACCATACTCCCAAAATATTGAAACCAAGTATTCCAGTTTTAGCTTATGCAGATGATTTAGCAAATATTTCCACAGCAAGGCTTGGATTACAGAGACACTTGGATAGACTTGAATGTTTATGTAAAACATTACATTTGACCCCAAACACTCAAAAAAAAATGCTATGGTTATCGGTTTACAAAGAAAATATTTAAAAAAAACGTTATCTAGTCTCTCAGCCTCTCAAATACATGAAACATTTCAAGTACCTGGGAGTAACTATTTAATGTAGTATTTCTTGGTTAAGCCACATCAGTGCAGTACCTTCTAAAATGAGAAGCATAGCAGGTGCGCTTAGAAGGTTCAATAGACTGCATGGTGGTATGACTATTGAACCAATGATAAAAGCCATCAGTGCTAAGCTGATAAATCAAGGACTATAGGCAATAGAAATCTGGGGAATTAGTAATTTAAAAACACTGGAAGCAATAATAAACACATTTTACAAAAAAATGCTAGGGGTCCCAAGATCTACTTTGAATGTGGTAAGAACTCAGTTGGGTAAAATAGCAATTCAGGTGAAGGCCCATATCCGGACAATCAATTTTTGGAATAAGAATGTGTCCCTTCCTCAGAAATCATTGATTGCAACTTGTTTAAGGGAAACAAACAATTACCTCAATACAAACAGGCAAAAGTGGCTTTCAAATGTTTATGAACTTCTGGAGGACTACAGGTTCATTTCACAACAAACATTGGGTAGATCAATCCATACTGTAAATATTCATGGAAAATACACACAGACTATAACTATAGCTCTGCAAAAGAAAGCAAAAGAAACAGACCTAGTAAAAATTAAAAAAAACTTAAAGTTTCAAACTGGCTCGTAAAAAACACCTACAGTAGGAACATGCCTTGAAACATTACTCAAATGTAATTCAAACTCCAGCCCATAGAGATATATTAACCATATATAGGTTTGAGGTGTTTCCTAGCAATGTGCTGACATTGTGTGCCATTCCTGGTTAAACAATAAAAAAAAAACATATCAGAAAGATCAAGTCTCATAAGAGAATTGCAGTTGTTATTTAAAGGAAAAAGATCAATATTTTATAGTAATGAGATTCCCTTGGTATGAAAAAATAAGATTGAAATATATGGCTAAGCATCTAGTTTCATATATTATACCCAGCAAAGACTTACTTATATATTATTCCCACCAGGCACTTTCTTGACTTGCTTTTCAATGCAGCAAATTTACCAATACTGTGTGATTTGGCATTGTTTCTTGTGTATGTTAAAAAATAAGGAAAATAATGCAAAGTTCACTCTGACCTCAAACATTAATAGATCCATAACATAGGATCATTGATCTTATTTTTTTAAAAGAGAAGATTACAGATTGAGAGAAAGAAAGTGGATGTAGGTAACCAGACCCAAACCCACCTCTATCTGTTTACACTCTGTTTTTTTTTGAAAAGTAGAGTTTTTAAGGCACATAAGTCAGAGTAAACCCTTGTTGTACTATAACTTAAAATATCACAATGAAAACACAAATTGAAAGATCACATGAAAAATTAATTATTCTGCTTCAAAAACGTTTTCTCCCAAATGGATACAATTGTGAACTATTAATGTAGGACTGTTTTGGACTAAATGGAATTGTATTTTGTATAGTTATGATTTTAATATGTGTAGTGACGTCTTTTGTTGAACAATAAACATAATTGATTAATTGGTTTAATAAGCAGTATCTGTGATCAGTGAGCCATAATCCAGTATGGGGAGTAGATTTGCCTGAGATTTCTTATTCTAGTTTCAGGTGTTAAATAGCTACAAATTCTATACAGAGAGCCAAGCCTTTAGTGGAGCAAGTTAATCATGTTTTGAATATGACTATCAAAGGATAAAGAAGAGTCCAAATGTACTCCCAGATATTTGAAATATTTGATCATTTTCAAACACATGCCTTTACCTGCTTTTTTTTTTTTAAATCACTCTTTAGTCCCTGACATCCTCCAGACCCGACCCTTTGGGACCACCAAGGAGTCATCATCCTGCCTCGCTCACCCTACCCCGACCTACCTCTCCAGTCCCCATGTAGCTGTGGCTTCCCTCCCATGCAGGGCCAAGGTGGGCAGGCAAGCACCCCGATACTCATGTCTCATCAGACAGGAGGTAGCGGGCAGGCGAGGGAATATTTGAGGCACACTCCAGATGCTCCTTCTTCCCAGGTACTGCAGGCATTTTCATGTTTTTTCTGTGGGGGAGTGCATGCACCCTACACCAAGGCATCCATGCCAGCATCACCACTCCCCCATCCTTCTATGTCTGCTCTGTGCTTGTCGTGCCACCGGTTTCTGCCAGAGGCCAGTCAAGTAATGACTAAGAATGCATGGGATAGACATAAAGGAATTCTGGAGATCAGGGGTAAGGGGGAACAGACTTCCTGGAAAACATAAACTGAACTTACAAACTTAAATGGGCAGACTGGGTGGGCCATAGGCCCTTATCTGCTGACACTGTCTATGTATCTATGTATGTATCTAAGTACGAAGTGCAGACCTCCCTCCCAAGAGAGGAGAGCTGTCCTCTGGTCGCTCAATCCTCTCCCTCCCCTGCTGACCCATGACAGCCCAGGCTTGCTTCCAAACCTGGGTCACCAGTGTGGTGTGAGGTGTGGTGTCCAGCGCCTCAACCCTCAGCACCACCGGGCCAGCCGCCTTTACCTGCTTTAATGGAAAACTGTAGGGACAATTTTTTCAAATTTATATAAGTACCAAACAACATCGATTGTGTTTTTGGAAGGTTCAGGGCCATGTTTTCTTTAATAAACCTCTTCTGTAGGTTTTTGAAACTGTTGCCCAAAACATGGTTGTTTCACTGATGTCCTTACTATGGGTATATCATACAACATCATCTGCATAAGAGAAGAGTATGCACAGGTTTGCAGATTACTGGCAGATTGTTAATATAAACAGAAAGCAGGAGATGCCCCAATATGGAGCAATGGAGGACCCCAATACAAATAAAATTCACCTTTGAGAGAACATTATCAGTTTTCATCATCTGCTTCCCATGGTTCATGTGACCTCAAACCAGGCAAGAACAGGGGATCCAAAACCAAGTTCAAATAGCTTATGGGTTAACACATTGTGGTCCGGACCAATGCCATATCAGTACCATGACATTTTCTAAATCTGTGATGCTCCTCCCAAAACAAATCCTTATGCTCAAGATAACTGGTTAATTTGAGTATGCACAAGTTTCTCCTATATTTTAGCTAAAGGGGACAAGATTGAAATAGTGTGATAGTTTTCAACTAACATCTTCTTAACCTTCTTGTGCAGTGGTACAACTATTGCAATTTTCCAGAAATCAGGGACAGTATTAGACAAGAATGGTAGGTTGAAAATTGTAGCTATAGGGGGTGTTATCTGAGGGGCAGCAATCCTGAGAAACTTAGGAATGAATCCATCTGAATTAGCTGAGTTATTAGTTTTCTAGGAGGCAAGCAATTTAAAAACTTCATTACACATGACCCAAGCAATTTAAAAACTTCATTACACATGACCATTTTAAGACAGAAATAGCCTAGGGTTGATTCAATTTCTGAAGTTACATATTAGGTTTAAGTTCTGGGTGTCCAGTGAGTCTATATTTATTCAGATCAGAAAAAGATCATTAAAGATCGTCACTAATTAAGATGGCTCTGCACAACTAGCATCATTCAAATCTATAGTGATGGGTGAATTATGAGATTTGGCATTTAACAAGAAATTTACAGACTGCCAGAACTTTTTTGGGTCACTGAAATTCAAGGTTTGTTGTGTGTTTTGTTACTGACTGTTAGTTCTAAGCCCTTTATTAAATAGTAGCAATCAGTGCAAACAACCTCACTGTGAACATGAATCCAAATGCCCCAAGGTGTCATTCCAATTACATGTATTTTGTCAAGGGATGTCAACCAGTGGAGATACTCAAAATACTATTTAAAATTGGAGGCTATAAAAAAGTTGTCTCTTCTGTGCCCAATCCAGTTCTTCTCCTTCCCACTACATTCACAATGTTGGCTATCATGGTTGCTTACATTCATCCTGCTTTAAAGATGAGTGAGTCAGTGCATTGTCAGCTTATGATGCTCCTTGTTTGCCTTGTAGGAAGTGGATGAATGCTAAGCAGCTACACCATCCCTTCCCAATAACCAAGTGTAATACTTCTTCAAAAGTTTATTTATGAGTTTTTGATGATGACTGTATTGTTGCAACAGCATCTTCAAATAATATACTTGAATCCCATGTACTCCTTATACTATATGTTCTTACTATGTGTGGATTTACACTTCTGATTTAAGTGTAGATAAAAAGGTAATACATTTAGCACCAGAAGGTATCTTCATAAATTATTTCAAGCAGTAGCATTTTTAAATCTGAAAATATGGGACACCACAATGGCACAGTGACAGTGCATCATGGTCTGAAGTATTTGAACAAGCACAATGGTATAGTGACAGCATGTCATGCTCTGCAGTAGTTGGACCACCACAGAGGTACAACAGCATTACTTCATGCTGTGTAGCAAATGGACCAGCACAATAGCATAGTGAAAGCATGTCATGCTGTGAAGTATATGGGACAGCACAATGGTACAGTGACAGCACATCATGCTGTGAAGTTGGACAAGCACAACAGCACAGTGACAGCATGTCATGCTTCCACCTGGGAGATTGGGGTTTTGGGTTGGAAACCGCAAATTCCACAATGTGGCAGGTGGGGGCCAGGCACACTTAAATAGAGAGGAGTATAACTCCTGGGTCTTGCGTATTAGGGCTGTCCAAATACCTTTTTCTGAATATTCAGCTAAATATTCTCCATTTGGCAGCCATGTATTCGTGTATTTAGGAAAATGTCTTCAGCCACCTGCAAAATAACCAAAAATGGAGAAAGAACAGTCCCTCTCCCTCCTTTCCACCCCCAAACCAAGTAAAATATAAAACCCATCTCCCCACTCTTTATCAATATTCCAGCTGCACCATCCTGCCCCCAAGCACCAACAATTTATTATAATATTTATTAAAAGAGTAATTAAATCCCCCTGCGCGAGACTGGATCAGCCCCCCATCTCCAGGGTTGGCAACTGTCTTTAATGTAAAGTGAAAGTTTGCTCTTAAACAAATATAGTTTATGTCCCCCCACACAGCACCCTACTCCCTCTCACCCAGCAGCAACCAGTTCTTAATATATGCACTAGAAGGTGAAAAGTTCAGCCCACCCTCCCCCACAGCAGGCCTCTTTCACATGAATGAACAAACTCGCTCACTTAGTATAGTAAAACCAGTTGATCATGAGATTAGCTGATGTTACTATAGCAAGCGTAAGAGGGCTTTTATTAAACATAGAAACATAGAATTTGATGGCAGATAAGGACCGCTTGGCCCACCCAGTCTGCCCATTTTTCTACCTAATGGATAAGCTGCAGATCCTAGTTAACCAGCAGCCTACTTCTTCCTACCCCCAACCCCTAGAATTGCCTTGTGACTGTCCCATGCATGCTTGAATTCCACCACTGTTTTTGACTTCACAACCTCCTCCGGAAGGCCATTCTATGCATCCACAACCCGCTCTGTGAAAAAATACTTTCTTAAATTACCTCTGAGCTGCCCCCCATCTTCAAATTGTGCCCCTTTGTTCTTGCACACCTATTTTTTTGAAAGCTGCTACCCTCTTGGACTTTGTTGAGTTCCTTGAGGTACTTGAAAGTTTCTATCATGTCCCCCCTCTCCCTCCTTTCCTTGAGGATGTACATATTAAGCTCCTTAAGTCTATCTTCATATGTCTTCCAGTGCAGGCCCTGCACCATTTTAGTTGCCTCCTCTAGACAGCTTCCATCCTGTCTATGTCTTTGCAGAGATTGGGTCTCCAGAACTGCATGCAGTACTCCAGATGGGGTCTCACCAGCTGTCTGTACAGAGGGATAATAACTTCCTGTTTTCTACTGGAGATGCCTCTCCCTGTGCATCCCAGTATCCCCCAGCCCTCCTTGCTGCCCTCTCACATTGCTTGCCCACCTTTAGTTCATCTGATATGACTACCCCAGGTCCCTTTCCATTTTTGTTGTTGTTAGTATCTCACCCCCCTGTACTCTTCCCTGGTTTTTTTTCCCAGGTGCATTACCTGCACTTCTTAGCATTGAATCTAAGCTGCCATACATTTGACCATTCCTCTAACCTTGCCAAGTCCCTTCTCATCCTTTCCACCCCACCTTGTGTATCAACTCTGTTGCAGATCTTTGTGTCATCTGCAAAGAGACATACTTTTCCTTCCAGTCCCTCTGCAATGCCACTTATAAAGACATTGAAGAGGACCGGTCCTAATACTGAACCCTGCGGTACCCCACTAGTAACTCCCCTTTCTTAAGAGTGGACTCCATTTACTGTTACTCTCTGTGTCCTATTCTCCAGCCAATTCTTTACCCAGGCTGTCATCTTGGGACCCACTCCCAGGCTGGCTAACTTGTATATTAATCTTTTGTGTGGGACTGTGTCAAATGCCTTGCTAAAGTCTAGGTAGGCCATGTCAACAGCCCCTCCCTGATCTACTACTTTGGTCACCCAGTCAAAGAATTCTATTAGACTTGTCTGCCGGAAGCTGGCCATGGAGGATGGTGTGTTGAGATTTTTTATTTATTTTTATTTATTTATTTCAATCTAGGATTACAATACCTTTGAGCCGAGGCTCTTTTACAAAGGTTCCATGTCAGCGTGTGCAACAGTCATCATTTTTAGTTACAAACATAATGTCACTGACTTACAGACATGTAATAACCAGTACAAAGACTTGAGCTATGAGCAAGACAAGGGGAGGAGGGGGGGTCGATGGGGAGAAGTGAGGGTAGGGGATTGAGGGGGGTAGGAGGTGCAGGGGGTAAGGGGGAGTATGGGAGGTGGGTGGGGGCAGGGGCAGGAGTGGAGATACGGGGGAGGTGGGCGAGGGTGGGAGACAGTGCAGCCAGGTTTCTTCTAGGTGAGAGATAAGGAATAGTGTACTGTGTGGGTGGGATAGATAAATAATATTTATTTCAGAGCAGACTAATGCTTTACATTAAAGACAGATGATGGGAGGCAGGAGGGTGTGATTAGGCTATTTATATAGCATGGAGAAACAGTGATTATATTTTACCTGGTTTGTATCTGGGGGAGGAGGGAGGGGGGTCTTTTTTCCTTTTTCTTTTATATTTTGTAAGTGGCCAAATACCCTTTCCCATATATGAATAGTCCCCTATTTGGGAAAGGCTCCAAAATATTTGAGATCTCTACTATTTATTCATGGTATTCCAGAAATATTATTCAACTCTGCACAGTCCTATTGAATATATGGTCTCAGTGGTATTTTTCACACCCCCTGTCAGCAATTTAGGGACCAGCATTGCCACTGACTGTGAATGGAGCCACTCACCTGCCCTCCCAGACAGAAGAAGGGTGCAGATGAGGTAGTCCATGTGACAACTCACCTCTCCCCCTGGGCTGAAACAGCTTTTAGAGAGGTGTCTGTCTGCGGGTATTCACTGCCACCAGCCGGACTTTCCTTCCGGCACCTCTTTCAAGTGTACAAACTTGAATAATTAAACGTGCAATTGCACAAGTTAAAGTCTGGTAGTGTGTCTATCTTGGGTGGCAGATGCTACACAGAGTTTACCTCAGCTAGTGGAAACCAAATATTACCTTAGAAAAATGACATCACAGTCACAACTGTTGAGCAAATAAATATAAATAGCTTTTACTTAACAGAAAGTGCACCGAGCAGTTACAGGATATATATTTACAACACAAGAGAATAACACTCATACAAGAAAAGTAAACAAACGTTTTTAAATAACAGATGGCAAAAGAAGAAGGCTTTTGCTGACATATGTTATCACTAAACTTATCCTTCCCTGTCCTTACAAGAGACAATGGACCCTGTTCTAACTGCCAGCTCCCACGGATATAGCTACAGGGTAGGCTCCAAACTTATATTTCCCCGTCCAGCTTCCCCAAAGCAAGAGAGAGCCTTCTCTGTCTTTCAGAAGGTTATATACTCTGTGGAGAATAGGTCATTCCTATTCTCCCCTTGAATGCACCAACCAACATGTATGTATTTAAGTGTCCCAGAGTGAACACCTATCAGTGACCAATTATATTCCCTTTACACCTTTAAGCAGCAGTGCAATGAAAAAAGTTATTCCAAAAACCTAATTTTCTGCTATAGTTATGAAAAATATTGGCAGAACTGTTGAGTTGGGTTTTCTGGATGCTTTGTATGCTGTGTACTGTACATTTGCACTTTTGTCTGGATTCTTACCCTTCTCAGGTCTTCAATATTATTTCTATGCAAAAATTAGGCTGCCATCTTTTGTTGTTGAGAAATAATTATTTTAAAATTTTCATGAAATTCTTAAAAGATAACGAAAACAGAAAAAGTCACCACCAAACTAAACTGGAAGACATCTAGCATTGATTAGGAAGAAAAAAAGGTGGGGTCAAATTTTAGCCCATTTTCGCTGCACTGCTGCTTTAAGTTTATATTTGAATGATCCAATCCATTCAAACTGCCCTGTGTACATGTCTGCAGGTCTGTGTGGGTATGGAGATGTCCACTCGAGATTTATGACCCAGCTCTTATCTAGCAGCTAGGAATTCCACAAGCTGGATGCTGCTGGACAAAGGATTTCAGCCTGACTGTATTTTTTTCAAAACTGCTAAAAAATAAGGCACCTACAGAATCCCAACCATTAACTCTTTCCTTCCCATTTCTGTCACAGCCCAAACCAAAATGGCAATGTGGAAGAGACAACTGTTAAAATGAGTTCATAAAAAAATTGAAGTAGTTTGCAATAGTTAAAATATGGTTAAAGTCAGTATGCCTTTTATGTTTTTTTTTTACTACAGTACCATAGTGTGCCATTGTGGTATGCATACATTGTGACAATTTTGTTTTGCCACCTCAGTTTTCTCTGCCTGCATCAGGAAAATGAGATGATGCAAAGCTATATATGAAATACTCTGATAGGCATGTTACCTGAGTAATAATAGCAGAAAGTCTTACAGAACATTCTTGCTTCACCATCATGGCTGATCTGATGTTGAAGAAGAAGAAGAAGCTGGAGAAAAAGAAGAAAAATTAGCCTGTAGTGTTTTTCATATGCATTGTATACCAAAATGTTTTTCAATCAATGAGAAACTGGTAGTGAAGTGACCAGTGTATGTTAGTGGGAATGGGAATGCTGGTCAGCACACCATGTTAAATCCCCTACTCTTGTGAAAAGTGCAATTGGTTGTTTTACTTCCACATGAAGCACCACTAGGTTAGTACCAAAGACAGGCATTAGGGATCTTAGATAAAGACAAGACATGGCAAGGCCATTTTATTTCTAGATGCCATTTCTCTGGAGCTCAAGGCTTCCTAAAAAGAATCAAAACACATAATGAAAATGACATATATGTCAATCATAAAATAAGATAAACAAGTTATTGCATTTTTTAAATAGCTCCAGGAACCAAAATGTTAAAGCTAGCAGCAGGTATATGTATGAAATAAATTCAGGCAGTATGCCACTGTAGATCAAACAAGTGGAAATTCAAGGCCCTTTACTATCTCCTCCCTACCATGATGGTGGTTAGATGTGAAGAGTAAGAGAATTCCAGAACATGGGATCAGCCACCAAAAAACACACTGTTCCCTGACTACTTCAGCATTAAGTTGGGCACTGACACTAGGCCAGCATCAGTGGAGTGTTGAGGGTGGATAGGGGTTGTGACAGGATTAGTCCCTGCCACTGAATAAAAGCACACATCCTTTATTTCTTTCTTTCTCTGGTTGCATCCACTTTTCTCTCCTCTTCTAAGGCTATCCCTGTTTTTTCTGTATGGAGGCAGGCCACCTCTTTACACAGCTCCCCCCATCTCTATTACCCTCTTCATGCTTTATTTCTCTTTGTCCTTGGGTACTCTTTTATATCATGATATGGATATAACAGATTAACTGCCTGAAGTAATGGGTAAATACAGATTCCATTTCCCTGGAATATTTGTTTGATTCCTGCATTGTGTTCTGGTTCTGTCCAATAATAAAAAAGACTAATATTTGTTTACAGTCTGCCAAATTAGTATGGGACTCTTGTCATGAATTATTATTTGAGATTCTTACAAAGACAGAGAGAGTTTGTTTTTGTTTGAACAGGGTTTCTGTGGTAAGCACTCTCCTTGCTGCAAGTATTTTCCCTACTGTAAGCACTCTCCCTGCTGTAAGCATTAACCCTGCAGTACAGAATGCTGTTTTGTTCTAGTTCTACTGCACTGAGACTTGTTCCTTCTGTTTATAAGCTGCTAGATATCTGGGTTTTGTCTACTAAATACAGTTCTGGGTATTTCTAGATAAAATAAAATGTATACCTTATAGAACGTACTTTACAACACTCTTAAAGCTAACTTGTTTCTAATAGTAAACAGGGTAGGCTCACAGAAGGAGTTTCTTCTATGGTTATGTATAGTTGAGCCAAGCCCTTTTGCAGCTGTAGGAGGTCTGTTCACTTGGAGTGCCTGCTGCATTCTGATTAGGACTATAGGGAATCAGCGGCCCCTGGTGGACTCTTTTTATAATAAGATACCTGTCACTCAATCACAGGAGAACATTCTTTGGAGTAGAAAAGCTTTAGCAAAATGTATTTTAACAAGCTAAACATTGTATCAGATTGTTTATATCAAGCAAAACCTTTGAGGATATACAGTATATAAAATTGTTTTAGGAGTTAATAAAAGAGTTTTTCAATTTGATGATGCTGTGTCACCTGATCCAGGTAGGCAGATATATAAGTCCTACCTGATCAGGTATCCGGTTAGATAGGGTCAGTATCTTCTGACCAGTGGAGAGAGAAGGTTCCTGCTGCAAGGGTTATACTTGTGTTTTTTTTTTTTTTTGCTTGAACACAGTTTTTTTTTTTCTTTTGATGTGATCTTCATTTGACGTTTCTGTTATTTGGATGGTGCAAGAAGAAATTGTTTATGAAGTTTAATAAACATCCCACAAGCCAACGTGGGTTGCACCTTATTTACTGAATTCTGTGTCCATCTGTAGAACCCACACTGTAACAAGTGGTATCAGAAGTGGGATTCTATTGCCTGCTTCATCTTGCCAAGGAAGGGAGACGTCACACTGGGTATTACCTTATACCCAAGGTGGACATGGCAGAGGGTGGCCAGGCCACAAGACATCCAATTGTGGGTTCGAGAACATAAGTCTGAAGGAGCAGAGAAAACAATCACTTTGGCAGAGGATTTTCTGGATGCAAGACCTGCTAGAGGAAGAAATCCTGGAGGGTTTGCATCCTCTCCTTCTATGACTCTGGTAAGAACTACCTTTTCTAATAATAATGTTAGACCAAATCCAGAAGCAAGAAGAGAAAGGAGGGAGAGGGTACCCCTATCTGAAATAGTGTGCCATGGATGCCAGAAAAAGGGTCACCTGACAAGAAACTGTCCAGCAGTAAAAAGAGACTTTGGACATTTGGCTTTAGCCAACTGGGCACCATACATTACTGCTGTTAAAATGGGTCCCATTAAGGTACTTGGTCTTATAGACTCTGGGAGCTGTCAGACCCTGGTTTGAGCTGACCTGGTAGAAGGGGCAGAGAAATCAGGAGGATGGACCATGGTCACATGCATACATGGAGACACGTATTTTTATTCAACTACATCAGTGGAGTTAACAATAAATGGAAGTACTCAAGAGTTGTCTGTTGGGATTGTTCCACATCTGCCTGTTCCAGTAATTATTGGACAGGATCACCCCGAGTTTTCCACCCTGATGGTAAATAACGAGATGTCACCTGTTGTGGCTATAACAACCTGGTCACAAGCGAAACATATAGATGAACAGCTGGATAAGGTCTTTCCCTTTACTGAGGAATCTGTAGAACCCACACTGTAACAAGTGGTATCAGAAGTGGGATTCTATTGCCTGCTTCATCTTGCCAAGGAAGGGAGATGTCACACCGGGTATTACCTTATACGTGAGGTGGACATGGCAGAGGGTGGCCAGGCTCAAGGCACCCTTACAAGAAGTATGGCAGCCCAGATGGGGGCACATTTGCTGGCCGGTTTGCCTGATGTTCAACCAAAAATTAAAAGGCAACCAACCGAGAGGGCCGAGGAAGAGCACAGTGAGCCTGGGGACAAGATGTCCATAGAGCAACTCCTGGATACCGAAGTCCTGGAGAAAGAGGTAGACACTTCCTGTATGGAACAGGCTCCTATGGAAGATGTTGTGGAGCTATTAAAATGGCTATGTGTCTGGCAGGTTCAGCTGGATAGAGAATGAGAGATAGACTGGAGGACACAAGATGCCAAGTGGGCGGACACTATGTGGGTATTACAGGCCATAAGAATTGAACATGTGGAAAGACCACAAGGCCCTAGAGACATTAAACTGGCCCACTTACAAGACTATGATGATATCAAGGCATACCTTATGACATTTGAGAGGGTAGCTCAAACATGTGGGTAGCCCAAAGAACAGTGGGTAGTACACCTTGCCCCTCAGCTAACCGGAAGAGCCCAAGTGATATATAGCTATCTGGCCATACAAGATGCAGATGACTATGAACTTGTGAAAAGGAGATCTTACAAAGGTATGACATCATACAGAGACCTACAGGCAATGTTTTAGGTTCCTGAAAATGCAGTCCATGGATGCCCTGAGGGAGGTTTACACTCATCTGAAAGATCTGAGTGATAAGTGCCTATAGCCAGGGACTAAAACAGTTCAACAAATAATGGAAGCCATCACAATTGAAAAGTTCATTAAAATACTGCCACAAGACATCCAATTGTGGGTTCGAGAACATAAGCCTGAAGGAGCAGAGAAAACAATAGCTTTGGCAGAGGATTTTCTGGATGCAAGACCTGCTAGAGGAAGAAATCCTGGAGGGTTTGCATCCTCTCCTTCTATAAATCTGGTAAGAACTACCTTTTCTAATAATAATGTTAGACCAAATCCAGAAGCAAGAAGAGGAAGGAGGGAGAGGGTACCCCTATCTGAAATAGTGTGCCATGGATGCCAGAAAAAGGGTCACCTGACAAGAAACTGTCCAGCAGTAAAAAGAGACTTTGGACATTTGGCTTTAGCCAACTGGGCACCATACATTACTGCTGTTAAAATGGGTCCCATTAAGGTACTTGGTCATATAGACTCTGGGAGCTGTCAGACCCTGGTTTGAGCTGACCTGGTAGAAGGGGTAGAGAAATCAGGAGGATGGACCATGGTCACATGCATACATGGAGCACGATTTTATTCAACTACATCAGTGGAGTTAACAATAAATGGAAGTACTCAAGAGTTGTCTGTTGGGATTGTTCCACATCTGCCTGTTCCAGTAATTATTGGACAGGATCACCCCGAGTTTTCCACCTTGATGGTAAATAACGAGATGTCACCTGTTGTGGCTATAACAACCTGGTCACAAGCGAAGCATATAGATGAACAGCTGGACAAGGTCTTTCCCTGTACTGAGGAACTGTTTGAAGCACCAGGTAAAGCTAGGAAAGGGAAAACAGCAGAAAGGAAAGAAAAGAAAGAATAGCAAAACAAAAACATTATGGGACCGGTGAATATTAAGCCAGAGACAACAGGTCATGACCAGAAACAAGATGTATCACTAACTAGTTCTTTTTCTCATGTTGAAAAACATGTTGATGATGGATCTCCTAGATATCTGTTGGTAAATGATATACTGTATAGAGAGTGTACCAATCCCAGAAGCAGAAATACAGTAATGCAGTTAATTGTCCCCCAGAAGTATCAAAATGACATCATACATTTGGCTTATGATACTCCTCTGGCAGGGCATTCTGGGAGGAATACCAGTCTGAATAGAATTTTGAGTATACTTTACTGGCCAGGTATGCATGAGCAAGTAGCTGAATATATCCAGAGCTGCCCAGAATGCCAGAAGGTAGCCCGGATAGGGAAGAAGGATATGGTGTCCTTCCAAAGTATACCCTTAGTTAGCTAGCCTTTTGATCAGATTGCCATGGATGTGGTAGGGCCCCTAGAAACTAGTTCTAAGGGTAATAGATTTATTCTAGCCATTTGTGACTATGCTACCAGGTATCCAGAGGCAATTCCGATGAGAACAGTAACAGCCCAGAGGGTCGCAGAGGAGCTGGCTAAAGTATTTAGCAGAATGGGCATCCCAAGGATGAACTTAACTGACAGGGGTACCAATTTTACTTTGGTGATGCTCACAGAACTATATACTGTAGGTTGCTGGGAATACAAGCTGTGAGAAATTCCCCATACCATCCTCAAATGGATGAGTTGGTGGAAAGGTTCAACCAAATGCTCAAAATAATTCTGCAGAAGTTTGTTAATGAGGAGATAAAAACATTGGGAAGTATTTCTGCCCTACTTCCTGTTTTCCTACAGAGAATTACCCCAAACTTCAACTGTTTTTTCCCCTTTATCCTCTTGTATGGCCGAACCCCCCGTGAGCCAGTAGATGTTATCAAAGAACACTGGAAGGAAAATTCTCAAATAGGAAAACAGGGAGTGTAACAGTATATGACAGCATTAAGGCAGCGCCTTAAGAAATATGTCACAATGGCCCATCTTACATTATTAGACAAGCAAGTCCAACAGAAGGCAGAGTATGACAAAGGGGTGCAACATACACAATTCTCCATAGGAGATTAAGTATCACTTCTTCTACCTGCCAGTGAGAATAAGCTCTTGATGAAATGACAAGGCCCTTACACAATTATTAGACAGGTAGGACCGGTCACGTATAAGATCCACCTCCCTAATAGGCGGTGCAGTAAGCAGATATACCATGCCAATCTGCTAAATTTATGGCATGAGAGACCAGAATCCCCTAGACTGAGCTGTTACATCCAGACAGAACCTCAAGAATCTGAACTAGAGGTAGCCTATAGGAGATTATAATGCCCTGGTCAAATACAGGAAGTCAAAATTAACCCTGCCTTAATGCCCCACCAACACACTCAGCTGAAGCAGTTGCTAACTACCTTTTCTGATACCTTTACCAATGTACCTGGTCAAGCTGTTGGCATAGAGCATGACATTAGAAAGACACAGAGTGCACCTATACATCAAAAACCCTATCGTCTACCCGTACATGTAGGGAATGAGGTAGTAAAAGAAGTAAGATCCATGGAATGGTTGGGGATCATTCAGCCTTCTCATAGACCTGGTCAGCACCTTTGGTAATTGTTTTAAAAAGGAAGGCAGTATCCGCCTTTGCCTAGACTTCTGGAGGGTAAATGCCGTCTCCCTTCTAGACAGATATCCTTTGCCAAGGATAGATGACACCATTGACAGGTTGGGTAATGTCAAGTACATTTCTACACTAGATTTCACAAAGGGATACTGGCAGATACCTCTTACCCCTCAGTCTAAACAGAAAACGGCATTCAGTACCCCATAGGGTTGTTTGAATTCATTACAATGCCCTTTAGCCTCCATGGAGTGCCGGCTACCTTCCAGCATTTCATGGACCAAATGCTTCAACCATATGCATCTTTTTGTGCTGCCTATTTGGATGATGTGGCAGTGTTTAGCCCTGATTGCGAGACCAATTTACATCATTTAGAGCAAATTCTGGGGATGATCCAAAAAGCAGGAGTTTCCATCAACCCCACAAAATGTTGTATGGGGCAGACTGAGACTAAATACCTTGGCTTTATTATAGGGAATGGGGTTATATGCCCAGAAATAAGCAAGGTAGAATCAGTCTTTACCTGTGATATACCTCGGATGAAGAAACAGGTTCATGCCTTCTTGGGGTTAGCAGGATACTATAGACGCTTTATCCCCAGATTCTCAGCAATAGCAGGCCCTCTAACAGAATTAACCAAAAAATGATATCCTAACAAAGTAGACTGGACTGGAGAATGTGATGAAGCTTTCAGACAAATAAAGGCCTCCCTATGTGCATATCCAGTGTTAAGAAGCCCAGATTTTAAAAAACCCTTTATTGCACAGACTGATGCATCAGGGGTTGGTTTGGGGGTGGTCCTGATGCAAGTTATAGATAATGAAGAGCATCTCATTATCTATATGAGCAGGAAACTACATGAAAGGGAGTGTAGATATACAACCATCGAGAAAGAGTGTCTGGCACTTAAATGGGCAATTGAAGTCTTTAAGTATTACCTTTGGGGGGCAGAATTTACAGTTGTCACAGACCACAACCCCCTTTGTTGGTTGTATCAGATGCAGGAGAAAATACCCCGCATAATGAGATGGTATTTGGCCTTGCATCCATACCAGTTTACAGTGTCACATAAAAAAGGAAGTGAACCTGCTAATGCTGATTTCCTGTCTCGATATGGGGCAGGAATTGAAAATTCATCTGTTAATATTGAGAAATAGTTACTGATGGATAAATAGTTGATTATCTGACCTCTACTAGAATGTTCAGAGTAGAAACGGTCACTTAGTAAAGATCCCAGGCCAATGTAGTAATGATATATTCTTTTTGTTTGTGTTGGCACTTTCGGTGCTAATGTATTTGGGACCCTGGGAAGGAGCTTCATGGAGTGGGTGGGCTGGAACTCCTCCAACCCTCGTATGGTAAGGGGGTTGGACTTTAGATATATGATCAAGTAAGCGAGACATTTTTTCCTTTAACGGATGTTATTCTCTATGTGTTGTCCCAAATGATGTTAAATATCCCAGGGTATGTTCGTTACTGACATACTTTACAGTATGTCAGTGTGTTTTGTTGTGGGAACCTGGGATGGAACTCCTGAGAGTGGGTGGGCAGGAGCTCCACTCCCTCCAGGGTAGCTGGAGAGGGAAACTGTTGAAACATCTTCCCTCCTTTCGGGGGGGGTTAAGTGTGACAGGGTTAGTCACTGCCACTAAATAAAAGCACCCATCCTTAATTTCTTTCTCTGGTTGCAAACACTTTCCTCCCCTCTTCTAAGGCTATCCCTGTGTTTTCTGTATGGAGGCAGGCCACCTCCTTACACAGCCCGTCCCCTCATCTCTATTACCCTCTTCACGCTTTATTTCTGTTTTTCCTTGCATAGTCTTTCATATCATGATATGGATAGAACAGATTAACTGCCTGAAGCAATGGGTAAATACAGACTCCATTTCCCTGGAATATTTGTTTGATTCATGCATTGTGTTCTGGTTCTCTCCAAGAAAAAGAAAGACTAATATTTGTTTATAGTCTGCCAAATTAGTATGGGACTCTTAGCATGAATTATTATTTGAGAATCTTATTAAGACAGAGAGAGAGAGTTTGTTTTTGTTTGAACAGGGTTTCTGTGGTAAGCACTCTCCTTGCTGCAAGCGTTTTCCCTGCTGTAAGCACTCTCCCTGCTGCAAGCATTAACCCTGCAGTACAGAATGCTGTTTTGTTCTAGTTCTACTGCACTGAGACTTGTTCCTTCTGTTTATAAGCTGCTAGATATCTGGGTTTTGTCTACTAAATACAGTTCTGGGTATTTCTAGATAAAATAAAATGTATACCTTATAGAATGTACTTTACAACACTCTTAAAGCTAACTTGTTTCCAATAGTAAACAGGGTAGACTCACAGAAGAAGTTTCTTCTATGGTTATGTATAGTTGAGCCAAGCCCTTTTGCAGCTGTAGGAGGTCTGTTCACTGGGAGTGCCTGCTGCATTCTGATTAGGACTATAGGGAATCAGCGGCCCCTGGTGGACTCTTTTTATAATAAGATACCTGTCACTCAATCACAGGAGAACATTCTTTGGAGTAGAAAAGCTTTAGCAAAATGTATTTTTACAAGCTAAACATTATATCAGATTGTTTATATCAAGCAAAACCTTTGAGGATATATATAAAATTGTTTTAGGAGCTAATAAAAGAGTTTTTCATTTTGTTGATGCTGTGTTACCTAATCCAGGTAGGCAGATATATAAGTCCTACCTGATCTGGTATCCGGTTAGATAGGGTCAGTATCTTCTGACCAGTGGAGAGAGAAGGTTCCTGCTGTAAGGATTCTACTTGTGTTTGTTTGTTTTTTGCTTGAATACAGTTATTGTTTTTTTTGTTTTTTTTTTTGGATGTGATCTTCATTTGACTTTTCCATTATTTGGATGGTGCAAGAAGAAATTGTTTATGAAGTTTAGTAAACATCCCACAAGCCAACATGGGTTGCACCTTATTTACTGAGTCCTGTGTCCATCTGTAGAACCCACACCCTAACAGGGGTATATAGGGTCAGGAGATCTTTTCAGGTAAATAGTAACCACACATGGGTTACTAAACTTGTGAGGGGGGGAAGGGATAAGAGAGGGGCTGACCAGAAGCCCTCTCCTCCAGATGAGGGGAGTAGCCTTCACGCCCAAGGGGGGAAGGGGGTAAACAGAGTGGGGGATGGAGGTTTCAGGAGGAGCAGAGGGAGGATGGAAGTATAAGGAATCTGGGTGGGGTTTGACAAAGAGAATCAGGGATGGGGGGATGGTGTTAGTAAATGCCAGGAGCTTGGGAAACAAGTTGCCAGAGTTCCAGGCCATGCTGTTCGGGGGTGGATGTGGCGGCGGTCACGGAAACGTGGGCCAACAAAAACCATGACTGGGACCTAAACGCACGGGGGTACACTATGCTCAGGAAGGATAGAAAGGAGGGCAGAGGGTGGAGTGGCTATGTTCATTAGAGATGACATAGAAATTGCTAGGGTAGAAGAGGAGAGGGAAACGTGGAGGCCTTATGGGTCACTTACGATCCTCAGCAGGAAATAAGGTCAAGCTGTAGCATATAGGCCCCAGGGATGAGTGAGTTCTAGAGGATGGTTGCTGGACAACATCATTGCCCAGTGTGGACCAAAAGGGGAAGGAGTGGTGTTGATGGGGGACCTTAACATGCCAGGTATAAACTGGGGAACCATGTCCTCTAAGGTGGCCAAGGAGCAGAGGCTGCGGGATGACTTCCAGGATGTTTTCTTAACACAGCATGTGATGGAGCCCACAAGGGATGGGCATGTCCTGGATGTGGTTCTGGCAGATGGGGATCTGGTAAGGGACATGGTTGTACAAGACCCCCTGACTGGGAGCGACCACAATACTGTCTGGTTTCAACTAAGCATGGGGGGAGGGGGGGTGAGATCTAGGACACTGGCAGTGGACTTCAGGGGGGCAGACTTCGTGGGCATGGGAAATATTCTCAAGGATCACTTAATGGGGATTACCTCAATGACAAGTGTGGAAAGGAGATGGGAGGTCATAAAACGGGGACTTCATGAGGCAGTCAGGATCTGCACTAAGTTGAAACGTAAGGGAGCAAGGTCACATAAACCATGCTGGTGGTCCAGTGAGGTACAGGTAGCAGTCAGAGAAAAGAAGGCAGCCTACAAAAATATAAAACAACAAGAGGGATAGGGATAAGGAAATGTACCAGCTTGCATCTAGAAAAGTCACCCGTATGGTGAGGGGGAAAGTCCAGTAAGAGCAGCGGCTGGCACAGGGATACATGGAGGGAAAAGGGTTCTTCCGGTACATTGGGGAGTGGAGAAAAACTAAGGGCCATCTCAGCAGATTGAGATCAGAAGGAGGGTGGGTGGAAGAGGCGAGGGACCAGGCAGAGGTATTTAACAAGTACTTTGCCTCTGTGTTCACTAGGGAGGGGATGGGATATCTACAAGCAAAGCAAGGCGAAGGGATAGAAACATCAGTAAGTGGGATCAGGGGAGAAACAAAAATGGAGCAAGAGGGAGAGAGAGGTACCCCAGGGGTGTCACATCTGGGTAAAGATAAAAAGGCCAGTAAGGTGGAGGGGACAGATGATGCTATCTCTGCCAAAAAGGTGTGGTTAGCCCTCAAGGCCCTAAAGAAAGACAAATCTCCTGGGCCAGATGGCATTCATCCGAGAGTACTATGGGAATTGGTGACATACTGGCTGCACCCCTGGCGGAGCTTTTCAGCAGGTCACTTGAGACAGGGAGGGTACCTAGGGATTGGCGAGAGGCACATGTGGTACCAATCCATAAAGGGGGGTCGAGGGAAGTACCAGGTAACTATAGACCCATCAGTTTGACCTCGGTGGTGGGAAAATTAATGGAGAGTATACTAAAGGAATGATTGGGGGTGTACTTGGAGGAGGTGGGAGGTCTGGATAGTCGGCAACATGGGTTTGTGCCAGGTAGATCATGTCAAACCAACCTTGTGGAGTTCTATGAATGGGTGACATCAGAACTGGACAGGGGTAAGCCTGTGGATGTATTATTCTTGGACTTCAGCAAGGCGTTTGACTCTGTCCCCCACAATGGTCTGGTGGAGAAACTGATGGGGTTAGGAGTAGGCCCTTTGATGGTCAGATGGATTGAAAACTGGCTAACTGGATGCACTCAGAGAGTAGTGGTCTGTGGGGAGCTCTCGAACCCTAGAGAGGTTGGTAGTGAAGTGCACCGAGGGTTCGGTCCTGGGTCCGATCCTGTTTAATGCATACATATCGGACATCAGGGAGGGTATAGAGTGTGAAATGAGTCTTTTCATGATGACTCCAAGATGGGAGCAGTAGTTGAGGGATAAGAGGGAGGTTGGCCTGCAAGGACCTGGACACCCTGGAAGCTGGGCTCACACATGAAATTAATTTCAATATCACCCAGAAGTGGGTGTTGCATCTTGGTGGAAAACTCCAAACACAGGTACACCCTGGGAGGGAGGCGCTGGAGACCTCAAGGGAAAAAGACCTAGGGGTCATGGTGGATGCATGTATGAATAACTCTGAGCAGTGCAGGAGGCGGCTAGCAAGGCAAACAGGATGTTGGGATACATCGTAAGGGGGATCACCTCTAGGAGCAAGGAAGTGATTCTGCCGCTGTACAATGGACTGGTTAGACCACACCTTGAGTACTGTGTACAGTACTGGAGACCACACTTAAAGAGGGACATACAGCTCCTAGAGAGGGTACAGAGGAGGGCAACAAAGATGATACGAGGGCTAGGGGATTTGAAGTATGAGGACAGACTGAAGGAGCTCTGCCTGTTTTCACTGGAGGAGAGGAGAGACAGGGGGGACATGATTGAGGTCTTCAAGTACCTCAAGGGAATACATAGGGTAAACATGGAGGGGATCTTTAGACTAAAGCAGGGAGGCATCACCAGAGGGCATGGTTTGAAGTTGGAAGGTGGAAGGGTAAGGGGGGAAAGAGGAGGAGGTTTTTCACTGAGCGGGTGGTGGACCCTTGGAATGCACTGCCTGGTGAGCTAGTTCAGAGATCCACAGTGGAAGGCTTCAAGAGAGGATGGGACAGACACAGAAAGTGGATGTATCAGACGATGTCCTGTCCCAGGGGGGTGGGGATGGATGATACGGGTTTCTGGAGCACAAGGGATGGGAGGGTCTCGGCACCCAACTAAGGATCTAAAGTTTGAGCAGACTCGATAGACCGTAAGGCCTAATCTGCTGGCAAATAGTATGTTGGTATGTTAGTACATGCAGGACCTGGTATAGCAACAAGCATATCTTGAAGTTAATATGCCATGGAATAAGCAAACAGTGCAGGTCACACACCTCAGGAGTAAAATGATCTTCACAAGTTCTCCTGGAGAACAAATGTTTGCTGCATTCTGAAACAGATTTAGGCAATGCATCCAACTGATAAATAACCCTATGTAGACAGTGTTACAATAATCCAACCTAGATAAGATGAAGGCATGAATTATTGTTAACAGTTCACTGGGCACTAAGGGTGGTTTAACTCGGGTGACCCTATGAAGAAAGAAAACACTGCTATGGATGACCACCTGATACTCAAGGATCAACCTGCAGTCCATAGTGATGCTCAGATGTTTAACCCTATCCACAGTTCCAAAAGCAACACCATTTAAAGATAGCAACCCAGTGTTGCTACTTGTTATTGCCTACCCACAGGATCCCAAGTTCGCCAGTCATCACCTCAGCCTTGTTTGGGTTGAGTCTTAGCCAGTTGGATGCCATCCAGTCATTGATCTTTTGCAAACTTTGACACAGCAGAGATCCAGCATCACCCTATCTGGTACATATGATAAATACTGTATAACTGGGTATCATCTACATAGCAGTGAAACTCAGTGCCATACTGTCTAATGGTCACAACCAAATGCAACATGTACATGGTAAAAGACATGGGGACCAGTATCATACTTTGAGGCACAGCACAGTCAAGCACACCCATCTTGGAGGTGAAAATATCCAAGACAACCTGCTGCATTATTTGAGGCAGGTAGAACTTAAACCCACACACAACTGTACCAGTGAATCCCATATAGTGACTCGTGCATTCCAGAAGCACCTCATACGGTAGTTGACTATGTGAAATGACAATGATACAGTAGATCAAGAAGAACCCACGTGGAATGATGCCCTCCATATCCCATCATTAGGAGATCACTTAGCACCTTGACAAGAGCAGTCTGTATGTTATTGTGAGTATAAAATTTGAACTGGAGAGACTCATACATCTCATTCCTTTCCTAGTGAGCCTCCAACTGCATTGCCACCACTTTCTCAATAACCTTCCCCAGAACTGTATGGTTCAAAACATGCCTGTAGTACAAACCATTTTCTTGATCCAAAGTTACTGTAGTTTCTTGAGTGGCTTCACCACTACCCTTGTCAGAGCAGCAGGAAAAAAACCCTACCACAACAGATTATCTTACACTTTTTGAAATAATTAGTCCAGGTGTTTCTCTGCAGCTGTTAAGCAGCCAAGTAGGCCCAGAGTCCAGTACACAGTAGGTGGAATGCAGTCCTGAGATCATCTGGGACATCTTCTCATCCTAAGCTTGGAAAAACTTCCAAAGATGGCCAGTCATTGGTCCCATTTTAAGAATGGTTCTGCTGGCTTATAACAGGCCATCAGAGGAGATCACATCCTGGATAAATGACAACTTGTCAAGGAAGAACAGACTAAACTCGTTGCAATTTTTTGCTGAAAAGGCACTCCTGGACTGTAGACGTAGGGATTAAGCAACCCATCTGCTCCAAGGCTGTGCGAAATTAAACTTCCACTGGTGGAATTTTGCTGATAGTCGAAATTTCACATTTGAGAAATTTCAGAATGCATGTCTGCAACTTTTGCAGAAATTCCAACATAAAATGGTGGAATAAATGTATGAATTGCAGATTTTTGTATTAAACTGTTGAAAAAATTCCACAGAACTAATCATCATCAGTGGTCAGTTCTGCTGAATTTATTTTACACAGTTTTATACATTAAAGAAGAACTTCTGTAAATTCAGTAGGTTTATAATCCCTGTGCTATTGTGTATACTAGTAGTGCACCAACAGTAGCATATTATTTTCATTTTATTTTTCTTTCATGTTTTTGCTCTATTGATTGAGTGCACTAGCAACTTTCATACTAGTTCTGTGACACATAGTCAGTGATGTGTATCTTGTCCTGCTGCTACAAAATTCTGCTTGACGTGTGCTTCTTTCTCTTGCCATTCATAGTATTATGTACAAAAAAACAAGGTATTTATTTTGATATGTGATAATCGATTTTGAATTATAATGGCTTCATTGATATAACTTAATTGTTTAACTTTTCACTGCAAACCCTAATAAAAACACTTAGCAATCACATCAGTAAACATTAAATAGATACATAGATACATAGACAGTGTCGGCAGATAAGGGCCTATGGCCCACCCAGTCTGCCCATTTAAGTTTGTAAGTTCAGTTTATGTTTTCCAGGAAGTCTGTTGCCCCTTACCCCTGACCTCCAGAATTCCTTTATGTCTATCCCATGCATTCTTAAATCCCGTGATTGTTTCAGCCCCCACCACTTCCTCTGGCAGGGTGTTCCACTTGTCCACCACCCGTTCTGTGAAGAAATTCTTCCTCACGTTTCCTCTGAATCGTCCTCCCTCCAACTTCATCCCATGACCTCAAGTCCTGGAACATCTTTTTCGCTTAAAAATAGTGCATTCCTGCACCCTGTTCCTCCCTGTAAGATACTTGTATGTCTCTATCATATCCCCTTTCTCCCTCCTCTCCTCCAGGGAGTACATGTTCAGTGCCTTCAACCTGTCCTCATAGGACTTGTGATGCAATCCATGCACCATCTTTGTTGCCCTCCTCTGAACCTTCACTGTTATGTCCACATTACTTAAGAATAGCTGGAAACCACATCAGAATATGACTGTTTGCCTAATTGAAAAAGGTTTTTCATTTATCTGCTGTTTAATAAGAGTCAGTGTTATGAGATTCATTGACTATTTTTTTAATGAACAATATTTTATCCTGATGAAAGATTTTAAACTAGCACTCATGACTTTTGCATATGTATGTCTCCTTGATACATTCACTAGTCATCATGGCTTTATCTTATAGCTGAAGTTTATATTATAGTCAGACATGTTTGGTGAGGGTGATTTGGGCAATGTGATTTGTAATTAAACTCCAAAACAGAGATGTAAATATCTTTTTTTTTCCAATTATTTAACCAGATGAGGAACACTGAGCTGAAAACTTGTTTACAGGTGCAACCTGGGAGCACAGGGAAGTTAAGTGACTTGCTCAGGGTCACACAGTATGCAAGTGGGGGCTATGGGATTCAAACGCAGGTCTCCAGATTTTCAGCTAAGAGCCTTAAACCACTGCGCTATACTGCCTCCCTAAATCTAAACTGACTGCTTAGTCACACCCAGACACACTTACACACACAGCTGGGAATATTTTCAGATCCTACAGAAAAATAAATAAATAAACAAACAAACAAATAAATAAATAAAGTCCTCTTCTAAACAAAAGTCCCTAGCAGTGCACATGCATTCTTATCGCTCCTAGCTGTCTATCTTTGGAGTTAGTTTTTTTTTTTTATGAATGAAAATGACAATGTTATTACACAGAGATGCAGTGCGTAGAAAGCTGTGTTGAAGTAGACAGCAACATCCTCTCCGGACCCTCAGAGGGTGTGACAAATGATACAGACAGACAGCACCATGCTCTAGGCATCCTTCAAACCTAGGCTTACCTTCTATAAGTGCAGCTCTGTGCCGCTCAGGCTCAGCACCCACCAGCTGCTCCTCCTGCTATCACTGCCAGGCAGCCGCTTGACAAACTCCCTGCTCAGTAACACTTCAGGGGTCCCATCATGTCTGGTTGATCCCTCCATAGGTTGATACACATGGAGGGCTGTTTTACAGGGTGACACCTGGGCAGCCACAGTGAGATAGTCTGAAAGTGGTCAGCAGTTCCAGCTGCTGTCGGGACTGATCTGATTCATTCAGCCCAGTGACATTTATAGTATTTTGCTCTTCTTATGTTGCTTTGATCCTCAAAACCGTTAAAATGATTAACAGTAACTTTTAGAAGATATGGAAGGACATCAAGAAACATTAATAGATGACTGCTGGAGTGGAAAAGGTGATCTCTGGCCTTCAAGAGGAAACCAGCAGCATGGGCCAGACTGTGCTCTAGGTCAGTCACAGAGAGAGGGAACTCACAGAAAAAGCTGAAGATGCCAAATCCAGGAGATAGAGGGAAAACTCTCTGTCTGTTTTAACTACCTGGCTTCAAACAGAATTAGAACTGCCTGCTGATTCTGCCATAAAGATTTTGAAAACGTGCCCCATGCTTTTGGCACAAAATCCAAGCCGGGCTCACTCTCACACTCCACTGTGTTTAAATTCCTTAAGTTTCCAGTTAAGAAACAACTCCTGTGCAAATTCTGGCTCAAGAAAAGGCTTACATTATAATTAATGGGTCTTCCTTTTTACCATAGCAAAACTGTGGCATTATTTGCCATAATAAAGGAGTGTTTATTATGGTAAACATGCACACGGTTTTCCCTTGGTCTGCGCATGTGCCCTCTGCAGGTCTTCTTCCTGGACCATAGACTGCCTGGTCTCTCCCATGTAAGTGCCACTCAGACTCAGTCTCAGTGGTAATTGACTACAAAGAAAAACAGCAAATAAATAACCAAACTTTCGCCTGCTGACAGAAAAAATTGAAAACATAAATAAAAACAACTGCAGACCACGCACTGGAACCAAAATGGAACGTGACTGCACAGGATTCAGGAACGTCTTTTTTTTATTATTTTATATAATTGCTGTGGCCAAAAAGAAAGACCCAACAATTATATAAAATAAAATATGGGGTTCTGTGTGTAAAGTTTACACAGCACCCCATACTTTATTCTATATTTAATGGACAGCAAATGTATTTTGACTATCCGCCATGCTTACTGAAAATATGCAAGTAGGTTCACAGAATAATAAAACAGCTGCATTAGAAGCAAGAAAAGGCCCGGGTACATTATTTGGCTAAGCTCCTAGTGTATGAAGAAAAAAGCACAATGTTATATGACAATCTCCTTCAGGCCATCAAGTATCTAATCACTATGGGGATAGAACTGCCAGGGATGCCAAAGGAGGTTTATGCAGGGGCTTTAGAGCACATGCTGTGGTTGGTGGCTGGGAGGAAAAAGAGAACCTTAACTTCCAGGGGAATGGTGGTCATGGAGAAGATGAGATCAGGCATACAACACTGGTATAAATGACTCCTGAAGCCAAGACTTGAGCCACAGAAAGCAAACACTGGATCTTTTGACTCCTAAGGAGCCATTTGGATATATTTTCTGAATTACTGTGGGAGTTGAATGCCCCTTGCCTCCCTTTGGGACACTAAATATTCAGGCTGCCTAATTAATCTACTGTCATCCCCTGCCCCATGGAGTACAGAACTGGCAATGTTTCCAACAATATCTAAGAGAATACCATGGTACAGGGTTTCTTATTTAGATTGGAGAACAAACTGTAACATTGTCATAGGGTGGATCAGGGGCATTGACTGTCAAGCCCTTCCACATTTTCACCTTTCTACTCTGTCTACCTACACCAGAGTGCAGAATGATTTCTGGCTGCCGTGTGGACCTTTGTGGCCTTTTCAGTTGCTCTTAAGCCTGGGAGGTCTCCACTGACCACTCACACACTCAATCAAAATATCCGGAGAGAGGCAAAGTGAGAGGACATGGCAAAGCCAGAAAATGCTTAGACTTTTAGTATCCCACAGATGACCAGCACTCTGACAGATTATTAGTAAAAATTGCCAGTACATGGGCCCTGGTTTAACCAAGTGTGCTATGCAAGAGGGTATGCTGCATAAAACCATTCCTGATAACTTTTCACACAGAACTATTGGTTTAGAGTACAGTCTGTGAAGCCATTTTCATTTCTGTTCCACGAGCCAGGCACCATGGGGGAAGGCTCTTCTTTGGTGAGTCAGCGACTGCAGGGATAAAGTTAATTTTAGTAGAAAGGAGAAGGTTAGAGACAAAGTGAATGGGAAAGAGTACTTGATGATCATTTGGTACCAGTGCAAATTCAATTCCTTTGTTTAAGCAGTATGGGGAGGTAGGATGGATAATGGCAACTTTGTGCGGATGGCTCTTGCCTTCTGCAGGGCCTCAGAAGAGTACAGTGGTGGCTGCTGAAGACAAAACCCTAATCAGGCCTATCAGCAGAGCCCTTGGGCAGAAGAAGATCCATAAACAGTTTTGTCATAGCGGTGGCGGTGAGGAGAAGTAGCACTCTGCAAGACAAGTTTCACTTTCTACAGTAGGGTCATCCACCTTTTTAGCTGGTGATCTCAAAGGGGGAGTACCCACACAGGGGTGACCATAGATGTGGAGGGTAGTCCCTCTGAGGCTTCTAGGAGCCCATTTGCTAACATGCAGAGGGTCCAGAGGCTACTTCAGTGGTTGTTGGTCACATCAGTGTACAAATGCTCTATTTGTTTGCTGTTGGTCTATTGTTTACATGTTGGTTCTACTTATCAACTATTTTTTTTTCATTCTGGTTGCAGCACAATCCCAATTATATTACAAAGTATTGTTGTGATGTGAACATAAGAACATAAGAATCTGCCGGCAGAAGGGGACCTCTTGATCCATCTAGTCTGCCCAGAATACCTACCCCCTACTCTTAGACTATTTCCTTTTTTGCGAGTAGTGTTTATCCCACACGTTTGAATTTCCTTACATTTTTTGTCTACTATCTCTTGTGGTAGGCTATTCCAAGGGTCAACGACCCTCTCAGAAAAAAAAGTACTTCCTGATGTTTCCTCTAAATTGACCTCATGCCAGTCATAGATTGTGGCCTCTTGTACGACTCTCTGATTTAATCTGAAACAGGATTTCTTCCACACCGTGTTCATTCCCTTCATATACTTAAACGTTTTTATCATGTCTCCCCTGTCTCTTCTCTGTTCAAGTGAGTACAGCTGTAAGTCAGCCAGTCTGGTTTCATATGACTCCTGGTGCAAACCCTGCACTATCCTTGTAGCCCTTCTCTGCACCACCTCCAGTCTGTTGATATCCTTCTTTAGGAGTGGTCTCTAAAACTGGATGCAATATTCCATGTGTGGCCCGACTAGTGATCTCTAGAGTGGCATTATCATCTCTCTTTTTCTACTAGTTATACCTATTCCAATGGATCTGAGGATGCCATTTGCTTTCTGTGCTGCCCTTTCACATTGTATGCTCGTCCTAAGGTCATCTGTAATGATTACGCCAAAACCCCTCATCACCTGTGTTACTTTAAACTGGTGTTGTAGCAGCATGTATTCCTTCCTTCCTGGGGTTTCTTTTACCCAGACACATGACCTTGCATTTCTTGGCATTGAACTTCAGTTACCAATTTTTGGACCATCCTTCTAGCCTATTCAGATCCTTTTCCATCTTCAAGACTCCCTCTTGGGTGTCCACTCGGTTGCAGAATTGTGTATAGTCCACAAACAGGCATACTTTTCCCTCCAGCTCATCAGTGATATCACTGTTGAAAATGTTGATTAGGATGGGGCCTAATACTGACCCCTGTGGCACTCTTCTGGTCACCTTGTCCTCCCCTGGCTAAGCTCCATTAACTAAGATCCTCTGTGTCTTATCCTTGAGCCAGTTTGCAGTCCAGTTGACTGTCTTCTGACTAAGTCCTGTATTCTCTTGCTTATTTATAAGCCTTCTAGGGGGGTATGGTGATGAAGGCCTTGCTGAAGTCTATGTACACCATGTCCACTGCTCCTCCCTGATCCACTGTTCTGGTCACCCAGTCGAAGAATTCTATCATGTATGTAAGGAGTGATTTTATTGCTGTAAATCAGTGTTGCTTGGGGTTAAGCTTTCCAGATTCTTTTAGGTGATCCACTATTCTAGAAGTCGAAGTCATCTGCTGTTCTACTGTTGCACACTGCCTTTCCCATAGTAGGGCCGCTGCCTTGATCTTCACAAGAGAAAGCTAAGAAGAAGAATTTGTTTAGCATGTCTGCCTTGTCTTGTTCCTTCTCATCTATCTGTCCTTCAGTTGATTTTAGCCTGATTATCCCCCTTACTCTTTTTTCATTCGCTTATGTACCTAAAAAAATGTTTTGTCCCCCTTTGTTACTCCCTGCACTATTTTCTCCTCTGTCTGGGCTTTGGCTTTCCTAATAGCCTTTCCCACTTCTTTCAGCTTTGATATGTAATGCTACCTGTCTGCTTTTTTCTTTGAAAATCACACAAACGTGCTGCAACCGGCTGACCGTAATCTGAAAGGTGCTGTGTTTAGGGTAGCTAACCCACAAGTGAACAAAGTCTGAAGAAAAACAGCACTCAAGCCTGATGAAAAGTTCAAAATCAAGGTCAAATGAAAATAAATGGCTTACTCATACCATTTTATTGCAGTGCACAATACACAATGACCAGAAGGCAATCCAACACTGAATTTGCAACACCCAGCGCCCGACTCACAGGTGAGGCGTGGTAATGACCTGAAATCGTGGTAGATACTAATCGTGTGTAATACACTGTAAAATAAACGTAATAGCCGACTATCGTTGACTGCTGGGTACAACTCATCGGGCTTGAGTACTGCTTTTTTCTTTGTCTGCTTGCACTGCTTGAAGGGAGGCAGTATAGCACAGTGGTTTAAGGCTCTGAGCTGCAAATCTGGTGACATCTAGCAAACCAGACCTGGGTTTGAATCCCACAGCTTCCACCTGCACACTGTGTGACCCTGAGCAAGTCATTTAACTTCCCTGTGCTCCCAGGTTGCTCCTGTAAAAAAAGCTTTCAGCTTAGTGTGCTACTCCTGGTTAAACAACTTTAAAAAAAAAAGAAGGCCCTTTTTTGTGTTTTACTATTGTTGCTATTTCTTTGGAGAACCACAGCAGCTTTTTTCTTCTTTTAGACTTGCTGATGTGCTTTGTGCACTGCTCAATAACTTGAAGTAAAGCTGTCTTCAAGGCTTCCCAGCTTGTCTCCAAATCCCATGAGTTGTTGATTTCTAGCAAGTTTCTTAATTGGATTTTCATGGTGTTAAAGTCTGCCTTGTGGAAATCAAGTATTTTGAGCTTTGTGCGATTGATTCCGCTTCCCTTTCCACTTTTAACCAGATTGACCTGTGGTCGCTGGTTCCCAAATTTACCTCAGTGGTTATGTCTGAGATTCTGGTGCTATTTGTTAGCACCAGGTCCAGGACAGCCTGTTCTCTGGTGGGGGACTGCACCAGCTGATTAAGTCCTGCCCCCTTCAGGGCAAGTAGGAACTCTGCTGAGTTCAGATGATGCTGTGAATGAGAACCAATCTACATCAGGTAGATTGAAATCCCCCACTAATAACAGGTCTCCCTTGTCGGCCATCAGGAAGATGTTTTCCAGTAGCTCGTGTCTATATCAGTGTCTTGGAAGGGATGTCAATATATGACTCCCACTCGGATGGGGGCTTTGTTCCCTGCTCCTAGGGTGACCCATAGAGCTTCTGGTCTTCCCAGTTTTGTTTGGACTTCTATTGCCAATATTCCTTCTCTTACATATAATGCTATCTCTCCCCACTTTTTCCAATGTGGTCCTTCCTAAAAAGAGTATAACCTGGTATAGCAATGTCCCAGGTATGGTTCTCTGTAAACCAAGTTTCTGTGACTGCTACACAGTCTAATTTGGCTTCTGTCATTAAAGTGGAGAGGTCAGGGATTTTATTTGACAGACTATGTGCATTGACACACATAGCCCTCAATCCCTGTTTTGTGCAGCATAGTGAAGTAGTAGAATCGTTATGCTATATATCAGTGTTGCTTCTCTTGTGCCTATTATGCTTATTCCTTTGCCTGTTATAGGAAGTGTCTTGATAACTAATGGTTCCGAGATCACTAAAAGAAACCTGTGTTGAATTAGCAGTTTATGGGGGGAGGTGCTCCTGACACCCTTCTTGCCATGAAGTGTCTTTGTTGCTCTTCCCCACTCTTTAGTTTAAATGGTCTATGAAGTAGGTAAATATTGCAGGAACAAATTTACTGATGTACTGCTTCAGTCACAGGATCAATTGCAGAGAAGTATGATCGCGACATTATCCAGTTTGCAACTAACAGGTTATACCCTTGGGTATAGTTTATCTACAAGCAGAAAAGTTAAATTTATATTGCATATACTCTGATGTGATGTGATGCTCTTTGGAGCAAAGAGAGTTACTAGTGTGACACACATGAAGCACATAAGCTGTGCATTTTAAATTGCAGCTGTAGGCATTTTATAAATGAAACTTGTGTTATATGTTTGTGCACTTCGATATACATGGGTAGAGAGTTCTGGTGCTTGTGCATTGTCCCGGATTCCCCCCTTTTCCCTCACAAAAAGTCAGAGACCATTGTTTGTTGTTCCTCCCCCTTTTTTCTGCCATCCACCTTTGGCAGTCCAACAACTATATTATTATCTGCCATCCACCTTTGGCAGTCCAACAACCATATTATTATCTGCCATCCACCTTTGGCAGTCCAACAACCATCCTACTGGACCCATCTGTGATTCACCTTTGACAGACCTACCATACAGTCCCTTTTCAACTGTCTTCCCCTCTTGCTTAATGTTGTAGGGTGGGTGGGATCAAAACTCCAGCAAAAGTGGGTGAACCAACTCTGTGCTGCCCATTATGTACCTCCACTTGCCCCTTCCCTTCCTGTTGCTTGGCCATTGTTCTATCCCCTGGCCCCTCCCCTTCCTTCCCCCCTCCCCTTCTGAGCACACCATCTTGATGGAGAGGGAAGTGGTGCACCAGGACAACCTGATCTGTCCCTTAAAGGGCAAACTCCATTGTCCCGGATTCCCCCCTTTTCCCTCACAAAAAAACAGAGACCATTGTTTGTTGTTGTGCTCAGATTGGCAATTAATTTATTTATATATCATAATTCCATGTTCCATTTCATTATCTTTTATTGTTATATCTCTCACAATTTCATTTATTTTCATCCATATATCAATCTCTGATCATCCCTCTTTCTTCCTCTTTTTCCCCCCCCAGGTGAAAACCTGGGTGCCTTCTTCTTCTCCTTTTCTGTTAGGTAATGGTGAAAACCGAGACCGCTTTTCTCCTTCAGCTTCTTCCTCTTTTTGTCTTATTCCTATTTCTTTCCCCCCCCCTCCTTCCCCCCTTTTCCCCATTAGCCGGTCTCCAGCTTGCATTGGATGACTGGCTTTTCCCTCACTTAGAGTATTGTTCTCCCATACCTCAGGGAAACCTCCTTCCCAATCTTTCTCTTCTCCCTCCTTCTTTTTTTTTTTGGTTTTTGCATGCCTCCTCCATGCTTCTATAAAACCCATCATTTCTGTATTAAACATGTCTATGGCTAGATCTGACATGTGCATGCCATCTGACCTGTCGAAATCTTCTACCCTTTATTCTACACCCTGCAGTATTACTTGTCCTCCCATTTTCCTTACCAGTGTCCCTACCCTTCTGTTCATCTTTCTCCTGGCCCTATCCACAGCTCTATGGCTGTGCTCCTGTCTCCAAACCCTCCTTGGTATCATATCCGACCAGGCAAGGCTTACCCTAGGCCACCACTGCTGTATTGTCTCTAGGTCCCTTTTTAACTGCATGTATGTGTCCACCCATGGCTTGCCCCCAAGGTCATTATCCCCTAAATGTATAATAATTAAGTCTGGAATGGGTCACCACTCCTTTAGCTCTTTCTAGGTGGGGAGCAGCTGTGCCCATCTCATCCTCCGGATGCCACGCCAAACCTATCTACATTGTTTCACATCTTGGTAAAGCTGCTTTCCTCCAGCCTTTTTCTCAGTTCTCCTTTCTGCCCAATAAATATAAGAGTGGCCGCAGAACCAGACTTCCATGCTCCTCTCTCTTCCTATAGGGTTTAAACAAAATAAATTTCTTTATATATTGTCTTAGTTTCTTACCATGATATCACCACTCCCTGCCCCCCCCATGTGGCTCCACATCTGTAACAAAAAACATAGGTGATACATTAGTCTCCACACTGCAGTGTTCGAATATATCTCTTATAACTGGCAGACCGCCAGCGCCCCTTTTCCAAAATATTATTCACAGTCTCGCCTGCTGCTGTCTACTGTGAGGCAACCCCTATCCATAGGGAGTGGGAGGAATAATTAATCGGATCCTCCCCCAGGAATTGCATGCCTTTCTTGAGCAACGCTGTGACTTGATAACTTGTGACCCTACTTCCGTCACCATGAAAAAATAATCTCCCTGTCCTATTCCCATGCTCTACGGGCGAAAGCCCACAAAGCCTGCACTGGGCACACTGCGCCTTCCACAGGCTTCTTTAATGTTACCATGCAACCCTGTCCCCTTTGATCCGTTTTTGACCTCTTGATCGTGAGCAGTATCTCCTTCATCCCCCAGCTTATATCTTCCCATTCTAATCCCCCTTCCCTGTCTTGATTGCCATGGCCTACCACCTCACTCACTCTCAAGGCTCCTGCAAATATTACCATGTAAATTGTGTGAAATAACTGGGCCTCAGCCTTTGAGCTGCATATTGCCGGTAACACCCTGTTCAGTTTCACCAGCCACTGTTCCCCTATTGGTCTTCTATTATCCACCGTCCCTTGTTTTAACCTACCCCATCCCTGCATCATTCTTCTGATGAACATTGATTTTGTTGGGTCCCTCCATCCTTTCAGACTGCAGATAACACTAATCCCTGCCAAACAGACCCCCATTGTGGTGTGGGCTGTTCCTTTTTGCCATTGTTCTACGGTGAACTTCCCCAATGGTTCTTCTGTGAGTGGCCTACTTATCTCCATGTGGTGTGTTGCCCTGAATGATTGAAACACTTGCTAGGCCCCATCGTAGGCCCTCAGAGTCCCTGGTGCCCATGAACTGCGGAACAACATTTCTGCTCCTTCCTGCCAATGTCCCATATGTTTGTTGGTATGGGCATTTTTTGCTCCTCTGATGTTGGTGCCAGCCTCCGGAAATGTTCCAGTTGCAGATGGGAAAGGCTGTCAGCCAGGGTATTGTGCACCCCTTCTATGTGTTTTGCTCTGAATGACATGTTCAACTGCAATGCCCTTAGCACTAGAAGTCACAAAACTTGCATGACTATCCCTGACCTGGCTCCCCTGTTGTTCAGGACCTCTACCACTGCTCTGTTGTCACACCAAAATGTCACTTTTTGATCTGGTAATTCTTCCCCCCCCCCACACCAGGGTGCATGCCCAGATGGGCATGATCTCTAACATTGTTATATATTTTACCTTACCGTCCCTTACCCAGTCTAATGGCCATGGTTCTGCAAACCATCTGCCCCTCAGGTAGCCCCCCATGCCTAGGCCCCCAGCAGCATCTGTGTATAGAGTGAGGTCTGTGTTATACACCCATTCATCCTGCCAGAAGGAGCAGCCATTATATTCCTTCATGAATTCCTCCCATACTTTAAAATCCTCCTTGACTCCTTTTGTCATGTCTACCCAATGGTGTGGTGTGGTCACTCTGGCTGTAACCCTAGCTAACCTTTTGGTGAAAGCTGTCCCTGGCCCAATAGCCCTGCACGTGAAGTTCAGATGTCCTAATACTTGTTGTACCTGTTTCAGTTGTACTTTTCTCCTACTGGTATGTATCTGAATCAGTTCCCTCAATTTTTTCACTTTTTTGTCTGGCAGCCAAAATATTTCCTCCAGGGCATCTATCTCAATACCCAGAAACTCTATCATCCTACTGGGCCCTTCCGTTTTTTCAGGTGCCAATGGGACCCCTAGCTCTTTACATAGCTCTAGGAAGCTGGCCAACATTTTTTCTGTCTCTCTTCTGCCATTGCCTATAAAAAGGAAATCATCCAAATAGTGAATCACTGTTTTATAGCCAGTTCTTTCTTGATATATCCACTGCAAACATGTGCTGAAATCTTCGAATGTCGCATATGCTATAGAGTAGCCCATGGGCATGGCCTTGTCAAAATAGTACTGTCCCCCAATTTTAAAACCCAACAGGTCCCAGTCCTCTCTTCTAACCGGAAGTAATCTGAAAGCTGACTCTTTGTCTGTCTTTGCCATCCATGCATCCGCAGTTGCCCGGATAATCCAGACTGTGTCCTCTAGAGTGGAGTATGTCACTTTACTATATTCCTCACTGTTAAAATCGTTCACTGAATCCCCTTCCGGAAAGGATAGCTGGTGAATCACTATGTATTCCCCTTCCTGTTTTTTGGGGACCAAACCCAATGGAGAAATCCTCATATTCTGCAATGGGGGGTATCATATGATCCTTCTATTCTCCCTGCTGCCTTTTCCTTCTCTATTTTTTGTCTTAACATCTCCTCCCTCCCCCTCACTGATCCCAGATTGTTCGCTTCTCTGGCTTGCCTTGGGCCTTCACACTGCAACGAAAAATCTGTGCAAAAATCTTTTTTAATCATTTCTGCTGTTTTCTTATCTGGGTATCTGTCTAACCATTCTCTCCATGCTGCTATCCTGATGGGGGTTCTAGCTTCTTTAAATTGCTCCCTTGTCTTCATTTCTGTTCCTCCGCCAAGGTCTCCCCCTCTGGTTGATGTCTGGTCTTGCTGATCAATGATTCTGACTCCCTCTATTTGCATGTCCCCTACCCCTTCCCCCTCTATTCCATGTCTGCCCTTTATATCCCTGCTTTTCCTGAAAAAACTGCTGACCTGACCCTTGCACCCCAGATCCTTGGCCTCCCTAGACCCATGTCATCCTGCATCTGCTCGCTGGATGTGATCCCCCACATTTTGAACAGGCATGCCGGAAACAACATTGTGGCCAGGAGCAAAAGGCCCTATTATAGGCCCAGCAGCATCTCTGTGGCATGGCCCCTTTCTTCCCAAATTCCTCTTCTGGCATGGACTGATCGGTTACGTAGTCTATCCACAAGTCCAGTTGTTTCGTGTCCCATCTTACATCCCCATACATTGCCATTCTCTGCCGAAAGAATTCATCATAGTATATCCACCCCACACCCCCTTTTGCTTTTGCTCTCCTTATTATCAAGGAGTATGTGATGAGTGGGATGCCCAACTCTGGCCTTTTTTCCAATACTATGGCTGAGAATGTGGCAAAACCTATGAACCAACCTTCCCAGGTCTTCCCTTTTGTGAATTCATCCTCCTCTCTCTTTCCTAACAAAACTATCGCTACTGCCATCTCACTCTTCCCAGTGTTTTCTGTCTCCTTGTACTTTGCTGCCGCTTCACCGCTTACTAAGGCAAAGATATCCACAGACTCTCCTCCCATATTTTCTCTTTCATGGCCAACAGTATGTGTTCGCCTACCCTCATCCCCGTAGCCCCTATCTCCTTCGTTCCTTTTCCTTCTTTCTCCATCCCTCCCTCTTTTCTTTCAGCACTTCCTTTTCTGACCTAATCTTTGCGAGTGCCAACTCCATCTGCCCCAGACGCGCTGTCCCCAGTGCCAAAATAATTTGATTTGTATACTCTTTAATGCTGTCCCCTACAGATCCGGGTGTGTTACCTGTGGCCTTGTCCACTCTGGGTTGCCTGCCATCCTCTTGATGCCCAAGTATGGTGCCATGTGGTCGGAGGGGTGGTTGCTCTGCTAGTGGCTGCGGAGGAACCACTGTGAGCTGGAGATCTGGTCTGGGTTCTGCTGGGGGAAACCAAACTAGTCCTGGGGAGGTACTGGTGGTATCGGGTCAACAGGGTGCAGGGGTGCTGGACTAGCTGCCTTGTTGGGCCCTTTCATTGGTGGCTGTGTCCTGGCTGGGCTGCTTGGCCCCCCGGCTGGTCACTTCCCTCTGCCCCCTTTTCCCTTCTCCACTTTCCTTTTCTCCCCAGGCGTCCCCCATTCCTCCTCTTCGACCAGCTCCCACATTTTATTGGCTTTTTCTGCCAGCTCCACTATCACCCTGTAGGCATTCTCCTTTGAAGTTCTGTTCTTTTTTGGGGCCATGTTCCTTGCTGTCCACCAACTGTGGAAACACTGAAGGAAAAAGAGAATTTAATTAAACCTCTTAGGCTATATTACTCTCCCTATGACCTGGCCCCATTTCCTAAGATAATCAGTCAGCCCATGGCACCAAAGAATGGCTCCCCCCTTTTCTTCTTCTTCTTTTTCTTTTTTTTAAACATTGCCTACTATTGCTGTCCAGGCCTACCACTGTTCCCCTTGCATGCCTTCATGTTGTTATGGCTGCTTAGTCTTCCCAGGCCACCCCATTCCCCTTCCCTTGCTCTGCCCCTCTTCTTTTTTTTGGGGGGCCTCCTTCCGTCAGTCGGCCCTCCTGGCGTGTGACATCACGCCACATGGCCAGACCCTTCCTTTCCAGGCCTCTGTCCTGCTCCCATTAGTTCTTGCCTTGAGGCACCCATGTGCTGCCTTCCGTCCCCAAGGAACTCCCTGTCCAGTATCCTGAACAACCAACCCCCTTGACCCATCGCCTTTAGCACAAAAAACCTTCCCCTGCCTCGGAAGATGGTTTAGCTGCCCACTTTTTGCCTCTCCCCTTAATGTGTGATGTCACGCCATGTTGCTACTTGTAACCTCCCCGCTAGGCCTTGTCGTAGGCCTGACCTAGCCCCATTGGATCAGCAGGGCATACCTTGTTCTAATTCTGAAGTGTCCTGTTGTGCTTCTACTGCCCCTTTATCAGCACCAGTCCCGGCTTTCCACAAGGTCCCCCACGTGCCTCGTTCTGTCTGCCAAGGTACTCTCTGTCCAGTTTCCTGAACAACAACCCCCTTTACCCCATCGCTGTTAGTGCAAAAAACCTTCCTCTGCCTGGAAAATGGCGTAGCTGCCCACTTTTTGGCCTCCTCCCTTGGCGTGTGATGTCATGCCACGTTACTGCTAGTAACCTCCCAGCTAGGCCTTGTTGTAGGCCTGAATTAGCCCCCCACTGGCTCAGCAGAGCATGCCTAGCTCCCTTTCTGAAGTGTCCTGTTGCACTTTTACTGCCCCTCTATTAGTGCCAGTACAGGCTTTTCACAAGGCACGGCCCTTTGAGGCCGCATGGCTCTCAGTGCATTGCCTGTTGGGGCAGCGAGACTGCTGCTGGCTCCTGAATTGCCCCCCCAGTGGGAGAAACCAGGATATCCTTAAGGACATGAGGAGGTAACCAGGAGGTTGGAGGGAGGGGGAAGGGTCAGTTTCCATACCATGTGGTCGAGCTGGCATGGTCGATCTCTATGGAGAGCTGCTCAGCCCCAGACTGCACTTTTCAAAGGAGAGATTCTCCACTGCAAGGCTGCAAAAACCCATCTTGTGCCCATTGCCTAACACCAGCTCTTCTACACCATTCATTAAAAGGCCCCGTGTATACCTTAGTCCCAACAGCTTCTTGCCAATGGGGTTTTAACCCAAATAACACAGCTTGTAACTGGACTACCCTTTTCCTGGCCCCACATGCTCACGACAAGCCTAGCGCTTCCCCCATCACTGCCTTCTGCCCCAAAAACCTTTGTGGCTGTGCTTCTGCAAATTTCACCAGCAGCAAGCCACTGTTACGCCAGTGATGCCCTTCAAGCTCAGTCCCCTGCCCACAGCTCTGCCTCACTGCTTCTGCACACGCTGCTATCCTCGTTAAAGGGAACATGATAAACTATGCCTCTACAAAATACATTCAGCCACTTATACAAAATTCCACCTTCTGCTGCCGGCTTCATCTGCTCCACAACCCTACTTTAAATGCATTGCAGTACTGTAGTTCTCACTTCGGTTTCCACAAAGAGTGTTATTTTACTCTTGACATATGCAACTACATTAAACTATGCCTCCTTCTCACCTTTACCATCTATTTAGCTTCTCAGAAACTTTCTAGCTATTGTGATCAATCTCTATATTACTGAGTGGTATATATGTCTATTATACATATTCTTTCCTGTTTTCCTTATTATTTTGTTTCTTAACTCTTTTCCTTAGTGCACAAACCTTAGAATTAATCTGCCAATCCAATGTGCTGCAGTTCCAATTAGCTCTGTCAAAACTCCATCAAAAGTGGCTGAACCACCTCTGTGCTGTCCATTATGTACCTCCACTTGCCCCCCCTTCCTGTTGCTTGGCTATTGTTCTATCCCCTGGCCCCTCTCCTTCCTTCCCCCTTCCCTTCTGAGCACACCATCTTGATGGAAAGGGAAGGGGTGCACCAGGACAACCTGGTCTGCCCCTTAAAGGGCAAACTCCATTATAGAGGACTAGTAGTTAGTGTTGGGGAACGTCTGTCTTTTTACCTAACTTGCAGTATTTCTTCCTAGTGGGCTGCAAGGGGCACTGTGACCAAGAACTGACACTTCCGGGTTCGGCAGCATTTAAACCCACCCTGCAGTGAGCAGGCAAACAAAGAGAGTTACTAGTGTGACACACATGAAGCACATAAGCTGTGCATTTTAAATTAAAACTGTAGGCATTTTATAAATGAAACTTGTGTTATATGTTTGAGCCTTATGATATACATGGGTAGAGAGTTCTGGTGCTTGTGCATTATGCAGAACTAGTAGTTAGTGTTGGGAAACATCTGTCTTTTTACCTAACTTGCAGTATTTCTACCTAGTGGGCTGCGAGGGGCACTGTGACCCTGAACTGACACTTCCAGGTTCAGCAGCAGTTAAACCCACCCTGCAGCGAGCAGGGCAAGCTTGTGCAGGGTGCACAGTTATGCACACGGAGATGCGCGTAGAGACACACGCAACATCACGTGTCTGCTGTGCCCACTGTGGACACTGGGGCTGGGGAAATTCCTTGTAGGTGGAGTGTCAAGGATCCAAGAATTTTACTAACCATATTATTTACTCAGTAGTTCGTGTTCCATGATCACATCGCATGCCTAATAATGTCTCAAAATAAGGTGAAATGAAGTAAAGGAAAGAAAAAGATATGTGTACAGTATAATATGTATACCAAGGAACCACCTTGTCCAGATTTTACGTATATTAAATTTCTTCAGATTGAAACATTACAGCAAGAAATAACACAGTTAACACAACTTCTACAAACACACAGAGAAATAAACCTCTTAGAAAACTTCATTGATGAAGCTATGTCTAAATCCATCAACCAGATACCAAATTTAAGTATCATGGATTCTAATAATGACATTGGATTAAACAATGTATACAGAGCAAGTACAGATTGCATCTCCCTTGCCCCTGTCTAATAAATTTGATATCCTGGTAGAAGAAGTTGAGACCCAAGATTGTGTGGGTGAAATAAAAACAGTAACTAAGATGGTGCAGGCCCAGCCTATAGTCCCTACCTGCACTTTGCCAGACAAGGAAGATCCTCCTACCCACCCACCTAAAGTTAGGGATGTAGTGGTTATTGGGGACTCCATTCTTAGAGGGGTTGACTCTGTGGTTTGTCGAGGGAGAAAGGCTAATACAACAGTCAGCATGCTCCCAGAGGCCCATGTAAAGGATGTCTCTAGCCTTCTGGATGGCCTGCTGGAAAACACTATAAACCCTGTCATACTTTTACATATTGGCATTAATGACTTACCTACTAAAAACTGGATGGACCTTCATGCATATCATATCCAATTAGTTGACCGGATAAAAGATAGAGGGGGTGCGGTAATAATTTCTGGGGTATTACCCACATGGGGGATGCATTCCTACAAGAACAGGTCAATTTCAACTTTAAATATTTGGCTTTGACAGTTGTGTCATCAACAAAATATTGATTTTATGGACAATGTAACTACCTTCTCTAACAAAGCTTGTTTAAAAAATGATGGACTGCATTTAAATCACTTTGGTACACGAGTTTTGGGTAAAAAAAATCAATGAGGTATTAAGGTTCCATTTAAACTGGAAATTGGTGGGGGGGAGGAAGTACATCAAGCCGTGGTAATATAAGTCCCAGTACTACATGGCATGGATTATTAACCAATGCCAGAAGTTTGTCTAATACGTTTGATGAATTTAAACTAATTTTGGCTACCCAGGACATCCAAATAGCATGTATTACTGAGACATGGGGCAATGAGAAAGATATTTGGGGAAAAAAATATACCAGGATATAGATGTTTTATAAAAAACAGGAAATACAAAACATGGGGAGGTTTGGCTATCTACATTTAAGATTCTATTAAAGTGAAGGAGATTCCGGATAGTGTTGATGATCTAGAAGTACTTTGGGTCAAATTGCATCCTACAGTTGGTGCCTGTATAAGATTGGGCCTAGTATATAGGCCACCTTCTATATCTTGTGAAAATGATAATAAATTATTGAAGCATATCAGCGAATTGAGCCCTGCTGATAATATCTTGTTATTAGGAGATTTCAATCTGCCCAATATTAATTGGAAAACACATATAGGGCAGAGTAAAACAGATAACTTATACCTAGATCTCACTGCACAATTAGGACTTATGCAATTTGTTCCCTTTTCTACTAGGCATGATAATACACTGGACATTATTCTATCCAATATGAACAATAGAGTAGCCAATGTTAGTACTATAGCTCCTGTGGGTAATAGTGATCATGTTTGTGTGAAATTTCAGATTCAGCGACCAATTAGACATAGTAGGACCGGAACTACAAACAAAATAAACTTCAGAAAGGCCAACTATAATGCTATTAAGAATAATATGGCTAAGTGGGATTGGGCCAGTGACTTCTTAGGTCATACAGTTGATGAGAATTGGGAATTATTCACCTCAAAAACAAAAAGAGAGGTAGTCACAAACATACCTAGCACAGAAAAATACACTAATAAAAAAACATCCCCCAGATGGAAGAAGTCCTTCATCAAAAAATTAATCAATAAAAAACACATTATATAAACGCATAAAGGTGGAAATCAGTATTTAATTCCATCTTATGGGGCTTTAGTTAGCACTAAAGGAAATAACATTGGCCACTAAGGTTTCTGATAATAAAAAAGCCTTTTCTTCCCACAGTAATAGCTTAAGGGGATCTACAAACTCAGTAGGCCCATTTATAAATAGTTTGGGGTTACCCACTGATAACAAAGAGACGGCTGATTTGCAAAACAATTTTTTTTGCATAGTATTTAATAATGATAACATAAGCACTGATGACATATATCTACCCATATCTGGTCAAATAATTATTGATCCAACTGATGTTCATAAAATACTAAGGAATTTGCCAACAAATAAATCTCATAGGCCTGATGACACACACCCTCAAGTTCTGCATGAAATTGCAGATTATATAGTTCTTCCCCTAACATATATACTCCAGTACTCTTTAGATTCGAGTGAAATACCACTCGGCTGGAGGGTTTCTACAGTGGTGCCCCTTTTAAAAAAAGGACCTCAGACACAACCTGAAAACTTTAGACCAATCAGCTTAACATCACTACTGGGTAAAATATTGGAAAGTGTAATTAAAAATCACATTCAACAGCACCTACTTAGATTGGGATTCATGGACCCATGCCAATGTGGCTTTACTAAATCTAGGTCTTGTCAAACCAATCTCTTGTCCTTTTATGAAAATGTTAGTAAGAAAATAGATAGCAAAAATTCAGTGGATGTAATATTCCTGGATTTTGCTAAAGCATTTGATAAATTGCCCCATTGGTTAAAACATTAAGGGACTTTAACTTGAGTAGCAATATAATACTGCTAACTAGTTAAGAGGTTGCCAGCAGAGAGTGGTGGTAAATGGTGTCTTCTCTGAGTGGGCTGGGGTTACTAGTGGGGTGCCACAGGGGTCAGTCCTGGGACCAATTCTTTTCAATGTATATATTTCCTTGTTACAATTGGTATCTACAAATATCTGTTTGTCTAAGTTTGCAGATGACTGTAGACTAGAAACACTGGTAACTGGGCCAGAAAATACCACTGCATTGCAAATAGCCTAGGACCATGTCTACAAATGGGCCAAAAACAGCAAACTGGCATTAAATGTAAGTAAGTATAAAATTGTGCACTTGGGTATTCATAATAAACAGTGCAAGTGCTTTTTAAACAATGAACCACTAGTTGAAATGCTCTCTGAAAAAGATCTTGGTGTAACAATCAGCTCTAATTTTAAATTTAACATGCATTGCAGGAACCAAGTAAGAAAAGCAAATCAAATAATGAATTGCATTTTTAGACACATTTCTAGCAGAGCAAGGGAGGTGATGCTCCCCTTGTGCATGGTGCTGGTTAGGCCTCACCTGGGATATTGTGTGCAGGTTTGGTCTCCATATACCAAAGAGGACATAAAAAGAGTGGAGGCAGTCCAGAGAAGGATGACTAGATCTATAACCGGCTATAAGGGGATATCTTATCAGGAAAGATTAACAATACTTAAACTATATTCCCTACAATACAGAAAACACAGGGAGACCTGTGTATGTTATTTAGAGCAATAAATGATAATACCCTAAGAACCGAACTAGGCCTAGTTTTAAACCATAGCAGAGTTAGTGGTAGGAAACATCCAATACAACTCTACTCAGAAAAATGGAATTTGTTGCTAAGAAAACACTGGTTTAGTCAAAGGGCAATTTTGGCATGGAATGCACTACAAGTAGAAGTCATAAGGAGTAAAGATATGATTGTATTTAAAAATAACCTGGACAATACCATGAGCAATGAGATTAAATTTGGTGGTTTTTCATAAATTTACTTAGGATTAGTTACTTACAATAGGCAGGCATTATGGGCGAAAATCTAATTAGCTTGATACAATCTATGAAATCTATGAACAATGAGTGCATTAAAAATAATGTCATACACCTTCAAATGTACTTGGTCAATTGTAAAGTGGGCAAGAATTATCAGAGAATTGAAAGATGGGAGGTGTGATGTTGGCCTGCTGCAAGTGACCCATGTGTCACCACAAGAACAGAACACGTAAAGCTTACACATAACTGGGTGGGCCATGTAGTAGTGGTGTCTCATCCCAGAAACAACAAGGCTGGGGTAGCAGTTTTACTACACAAAGGGATACCCTGGAAACTCACACCTGTACGTATACAGATAATGAAGGGAGGGTGGCCATTACTTCACTATCCCAGGGAATTCAACTGCTGGGTATAGATACAGTAGTTGACATGTACAGTCTGACACTAACTTAACCAGCCTTCTTTAGATGGCTATTTTGCAAAATTATGAGCCTTCAACCCAGCCAGCTGGTACCTGGGGGGCATTAGCATATAGTCAAGGACCCTCTCTAGACTGCTCCACATGAGCCCAAAACTCTGGAAAGGGAAATTACAAAATCATTATTTAACCTTCAGTCTGAAGTGGGGTTAAGATACCCCTGGAGGGAACAGAATCCTACTACAAAAAGAATCATTTTTTTTTCTCTCCACACAACCAAAGTTTCTCCCATATAGATAGATTTTATGTACAATAAACACAGTTTGACACTGTAGCAGCCTATGCTACTGAGCCTATTGCAATATCATACCACATCACTATTACATTAAAAATCAGATTTGGGGAGAGACACTGTGGACCCTCAATGCAGGCCTACTAAATGATGCAATCTTCTGCTCCAAAGTTAAGAAGCATCTTAGAATATCTGACCTTTAAAATAACTTTGGACTCTGTACCGTGATTTATGTAGGATGGTCTGAAGGAAACAGGAAACACCCTTGCAAAACAGGTTAATTGAACAACTTCTAGCACTGTAGATTGAACACAAACAGGCAGGCAAAGTATGACACAGAACAAGCTTTAAGGGATATGGGAAGAACTAGATGTGTTTCAGCTGAGGAAAGTAGAGACCCAACTGAGATTTATAAATAGAACAAATTATGAGCACTGGGCAAGAGAAGGATGCCTCTTGGCCTTTTGACTTAAAAAGCAAGAGGTGGATGGATATGTCCATTAGATCAGGGGGTGGTCCCCAGAATTCATATAATAGGCCCATCTGAAATAGTGGAAGAATTTGGAAAATATAATGCAAAATTATACCAAAGGAAAGAGATGACTGATATGTCCCACAAAGTACAGAATTTTCTACACCAAACAAATCTTTTAGAAATAGTAGAGGAGCAAAGGGATAAACTTAACAGACCCATCACTAAACTGGAAATACATAAGAATGTTGTGCAAGAGCTCAACATTGCCCCCTGCATCTGGAGTGAGGATAATTAGCGAGATTCATGTTATACATTTGGAGGTATTAGATTAAGCAATAATGCATGACAGGGTGTGTGTCATGCTTCTATAACGTCATGCCTGGAGTGTTTAGCAAGAGGCCACATGCCAAGTGCATCCAACACCTCAGAAGTGATGTTGTCACCACATGACACACACCCTGGAGTGCATTAGTGGTATTATAAAATGACTAATTTGTAAATAAAATAAAAAAGAAATAAATGAAAACAATTATTAGAACAGTTTTTTTCTTTTATTTTTGACTGTCGGTGCATATTTAAATGAAAAAATAGTTCCTATTCTGTTTCTCCAACAGGTGGAGTTGTCTGTTGTTTAAGCTGATGCACTGACTTTGTGTGTGTGTCTGTGTGTGTTTACCATTATCTGCATCACAGTGAAAGTTGTTTCATATATTCCCCCAACCCCATCCCATCATTGTTCCACTACATTTCTGGAGTTAAAAGTGCTTCTAATGGGAACACGGAAATTGACTGAGTACAGTATTGACACTACAGGTAAGATTAAAAGGGAGTGGGTAATTTTCTGTGTCCCCCCACCACTGTTCTCGATGATAATCTTCTTTCCCCAGAGTGATTGGGAACCCTCCCTCAGCTTTGAGAAATATTTTTTTTTTTTTTCTCTTTCAGTATTATGGCTTTGGGGGTAGGGTGGCAAAGCCAAAGACATCCTGTTGGGGAGTGAAGCCCATTGTGAAAGCCTGAGACCTGTAAGTGGTGCATGCTCTAAGAAATTGGTTGAGGTTTAAACAGAGGGGAATAACATAGCAGGGAACTATAATGTTTAGTGACTGAAGCACACTAAAATCACAGGTGCTATGAATGTTTGGGAGGCTGTGGAAAAGGAGAATGAGCAGGAGAATGACAACTGGTACAGAGTGGTGAAGTGAGAGGAGAACGTGTGCTCTCACCTCAGTTGTGCTGTGTGTAAGCCTACCATTGGTTTATAAAAAAAACATGCAATTTGCCTTTGGAGCTCTTTTACTGACAGTGGCAACATGTGGTCTGCCAATACATCTGGCAGTAAACTTCATTTTGAATATGTTTTTTTGGGGAAGGGGGCACAGACTCTGACATTGTTGGAGGGAGATTTTAAGTTTTGAATTGGCTGTTGTCATTAAGTACTGATGGTGGAGTAATCTATTTACTGTTAAAAATGTGAGATTGCCATCAGGCTGCCAGACCTTCAAACAGTGATATTATACTGAGATAACATTACTGCTGAAGGTGGGCACTGACCAATCAGAGCACAAGAAATGTTCTTGTCATTGTGTAATGTAAATAAACTGAATGTACTTAACGTGACAGTTTGTCATTTCATTGTTTGCTGTTAAACAAAAAAAATCTGAAAAAATCAGTAAAGTTGTAAAATATTATTTTTTTAAGCATCTTTGATTTTTAATGCAATTCTCAAATATGCATATTGGTTTTCATTGTAAAATTATTTCAAGCCACAATTCAAAGGCATAGGCAGGGATATTTGAAACTGTTGCTGTTTCTGGCACAATCCACTGTTAGTGATTAGCTAACCTGTGCCAGTCAACAAACAATGGTACACTGGAATGATCACAAACTGACAGTGATTGCAAAATGTATACCAATATAGCAGGCAATAGCTACGGTCACAAATGCAACTGCAAAAGTAGCCAAAATGCACTTCTTGGCCCCGTTTTTGATCACAAAACAAATCCACAGAAGCAACTGACAGCATGAATGGCATATCACAGGCAGTACCTTACCCACCACTACAGAAAAGCACATGCAGAAAAATAAAGCACAATAGACTCGTACAGTATGTAGAAACAACAGATAATGTATATATTCTATTTAATATGACTGTAATATGACTAGATGGGGGAAGAGACACATGGGCAGACAAGACTGGCCAATGGGTCCTTTTCTGCCTGCAAATTTCTATGTTTCTATGTTTTCTATGTTTATATTGGTGCAACTGTGCCACTGTAGTTAGTGTTGACCAAGAGTTTTTATGTTTAACCCCTAAATTTGCAGCTTAATAACTTAGGCAGAGTGAACTTGTGGGTTAATAACTGACACAACAAAGCAGGGATCAAGTGCATAAAAAATGGACAAAGGAGTCGATCAATTTAATTTCAGAAAAATACAAATATTTACAGAAATTAAAAAAAGTCAAATAATTAGTCCTGCACAAAGAGAGTCAGACCTATGCTTCCTTCAGCAGAGTCTGCGGCTTTGCTTCAGCCCAGATAGTCCAATGAATACTTTTCTCAAGTAACCTGTGTGAAATCCATACACACACACCAACTGTAGTTCTTACCCTACTCACTGTCAGCACTAGACTGACTCAACTATCTAACATTCCCCTAGTGGTGAGTCCTTTTTATAGCTCCTTCTGATTATATCACATAATTGGGGAGTTTCCATAGGCCGTGACATTACATAATTGGGGAGTTTCCATAGGCCATGACATTACAGTCTTCATTATTCTATTTCATATGCATCCCTCAATCACAACAGCTCTGGGTCTGCTTCTGTACAGGGTACAATTTTTTCTAGACACTATGGGGCATACAGTTACCCTTGCCCATAGTGTCTCACTAGCTGGCAGTCAAGTATTCAAGTGACTTTGATCTTGCCGCTAGCACAGCATTTCGCTTTTTGGTCGGAGCATACCTTTGCTCCAAAGCAATCATTCTTTTACTTGCTCCGAACAAGGAGAGTACATTCATCTGCTATATGTGGCTACACTTACACAGAGCAACCTGCTGAAAAAAAAAAAAGAATTGCTGTTCCTCACACTGGAGCTGCTTAAGTCAAAGGAGCTACACTCAGCAGCAGCAGTTCCAGGGTTCAGCACCCCAGAAATGGGCTCTACACTTTTTGTTAAACCAAGGGGCACCAGACATTAACAATAAAGCATGACTTGCACTATTTTCTATCTCTGCAATCAGAGCATAATGCTATATGCATAAAAAGGGGGTCAAGAGAATAAGGGACAGCAAAGAGTTTGTGGAGATTGACAGGTTGGCCACCCTGACAAGAATGTAAAGAAAAGACAGAAAATATAAGCTGACAGAAAAGAGTGAAAGGGAAAATGGGAAGGGGGAGACTGCACATATTCATATTTATGACAGGGTTTAAACACATAACAGGGGCTTCCTGTTACACCCCCCCACCACCAAGAGGCAACAGTATTACTGTTATCAGACACCATCCCTGAACCTTAGGAGGGTTGGAGCTTTTGCCCACCCACTCTCAGAAGCTCCTTCTCAGGGACCCTTATAAACTGAATTGGTATCCATAATCAGACATACCTAAACATATCTCCGATACTGATCTATTCCCTGAGGCATAATATCAAGGGTTTAATACAACCCCCTGTCTCATGTATCATATGCAAATCATTTCAACATCTTCACAGAAAGAAAAACGCATCTTATCAACACATTTCCTCAAGTTTCATTAACATGGGCCCCTTATTGAGATAAGAAATCAGCATTCTAGTATTTCAACCATGTTCTGTGCTGATTGGTAAAGTGGACGGCTGGAAAGCCAAATACCACCTCATTATCTAGCTAGTCTTGTCTTTCATCTATTGGAGCCATCACAGATGGTTATGATCAGTGAGAACCTTAAACTCTGTGCCCCACAGATGAAATTTCAAGGTCTCTACAGCCCATTTTAATGCTAAGCATTCCTTCTCCACTGTTGAATACTTCCTCTCCCTCTCATGAAGTTTGTGGCTGATGTATATGACTGGGTGCTCTTCACCTTTCCTTGTCTGAGAAAGGACTGCACTGATGCGAGTATCAGAGGCATCAGTGTGCACTTCAAACAAGAGAGGAAAAATCAGGACTGATCAAGACAGAGGATGAACATAGGGCCACTTTAATGTTCTAAAAGACCTCATTATGTTCTTTGGTCCATAGCACCTTATTGGGACATTTGTTTTTGGTCAGATCTGTCAGTGGGCTTGCTATGGTGGCAAAATCAGGTATAAATCAGTGGCAATAACTTGCCAGTCTCTAAAAGGAACATACGTGTTTCTTTGTCAAGGGGTGGGACTGTTAGCTACTGCCTTGATTTTGCTGACATCTGGTTTGATTGTACCTTCCCCAATGATGAACCCTAAGTATTTGGTCTCAGTCCTGGCAATGGAGCATTTGGTAGGATTTATGGTCAGTCTGGAGTTTTGAATGGACTGAATGACTACACTAAGATGTACCAGGTACATCTGCCAATCAGGGCTGAAGATGACAGCATCATCTAAGTAGGCAGCACTGTACTCTGTATGGGTATGTAATACTTTATCCATATAGTGTCGACGAGGGATTGCTAGAGGTTCCCAGGGTTCATTTTCAATCAACTGGGGCCAGAGCCTTTTCTTTTGTGGCCTCAACCCTATGGAATTCTCTACCTCGTCGATCTGAGAATGCCAGTCCACAGAGCTATTCAAAACATCTTTAAAGAGTAATTTATTTGAGCATGCCTTTGAATAGGCCACCCCATTGTATTTTAATTGTTTTTATATTTATATTTATTGTGTTGGCTGTTTTTTGTGTTGTATCTGTGCTTTGATCATTTTGAAAAGCACATTATAAATAAAATATGATTCGATTTGATTTGAACATTCTGGTGTGCTAGAGTAACAAATGTCACCAATTTCTTCCAACGGTTGGTCATATAGTCTACAATATTTGTATTGCAGACATTCTTCCCTTCTTTCCAATGTTCCCGCACCACATCTACAGGACTACTAGGGTTTCTTCCATATAAGATGGTAAAGAGTGACAACCCTGTAGTGGCTTGGGGCACCTTCTGGTATGTGAACAAGAGATAGGGTAGATATTTGTCCCAATCCCACCCTTCTTCTTGAACATACTTCTGAAGCACATGTTTTAGAGTCTTATTCAAACGCTCCACCAAACCATCAGTCTGGGGGTGGTAAAGATATGTTTTCACTGCAGTTGCCCCTAACAATCTGTACAACTCCTTGAGGAGTACTGTGGTAAAGTTGGTACCTCTGTCTGTGAGAATGACCCAAGGGATACCCAATTGACTAAATATTTTAGCCAGTTTCTAAGCAATCTTAGGGGCTGTCACACTCCGAAGGGGTATTGCCTCAGGATACATGATAGCATAATCATAACTCATCAAAATATACTGATTACCTTTTGAATTTGTAGTTAGGAGGCCTACCACATCCATAGCTATTCTCTCAAATGTTGATATTACTGTGGGTATTGGCTGTAGGAGTACCTTATCCCCTTTTCCACCTTTGGCAACCAATTGGCACTCAGGACAAATGCGACAATACTCAGCCACATTCTCATGTATCCCAGGCCAGAAGAACCAATTAGTCAATCTGCCTAATACCCTATCTCATCCTTCATGGCCAGCCATAGTTGTATCATGGGATAGGTACATCAGTCTATCCCTGTATTTCTGGGGTACCATCATCTGTTGTATGCATTCCTCCAGAGCAGAGTTAGTACACATTATGTATAAAACATAATTTGTTAGGACATACTGTGGCTGCCTTTCTGCAACCACCTTGGCCACCTTTAAGAAAAACAGTTTCAAAGTCTCACCCAACTTTTGCTCCACTTTTATATTAGTCTGAGCTAAATCGGACCCAACATCAAGTATTCCTTACTGATGGGTATACCTCCATTTTATTTTTTTGGCCCTCTTCTCCATTCTTGATTTCCTTGTTTTCCCTGGTACCTCATATACCCCCTCATGAAATGGAAAAATGTTCTGTGCCTGTTTTTGTTTAGCCTGGGCCTGAATGGTTACTGCCACAAGCTAGTCACAGGCCTGCTGATTTTTTATCAGCTGGTCAAAGTTAGGGACATCCTGGCTGATAATAATGGGAACTGGCAGTCTAGGTACTAAACCAACAGGGAAAAGTTGTCTATTCTGCCCTACCATCATTTCAACCATGGTGTTAGGGTACTGATGGACATCCCCATGGACGCAGGTTACATTTGCCTCCAGCCCTGTACTGCAGTAGTTCTTTAAAATGTTTGCCCTCACCAAGGGTTGTTTGCTTCCTCAGTCCAGCAATCCCACTATTGCATCCTGCCTGATCCTCACTGTGGTAACATACCCCCAATTAGCCATTGCCAAGTGGGCAGCTTTGTTTCTTCTGTTGGGGCAATTATGGGCTATGTGTCCTTTTCCCAAACAGTTGTGACAAACAATGTCTGAGGAATACTGCTTTGACCTTCGGTCCCCTCACCAGTTATTTCCCAAAAATGTAACTGTCTGGAATAAGTATTTTCAAAAGGTCTTACTGTTGCCATATGTTGGGGTGAAGAGCCTTGGTATCCTCTGGACTTTGATGGTCTAGCCACCAGATAATCATCTGCCAGAGTGATGGTCTTCTTTGCTGTGTCAGGTTTGTGCTCCTTCACCCATATCTGGATGACTTGGGGCAATACTTGGATAAATTGCCCTATAATTATCAATTCCAGAATTTAGTCTAGGGTTTTGACCATTGGTTGTAACCATTGCAGACAGAAACCTTTTAACCTGGAGAAAGTGTCTCAAGGGGTATCTTGGCCCATAATCTTTTGGGACCTGAATCATTGCCTATAGGTCTTGGTATTGATATGATACCATCAGAGGATTTCCTCTTTGACCTGACTGTAATCTTTACAGTCAGGGACAGTAAGGTGACTATACACCATTTGGGCCCATCTGGATAAGTAAGGGACAAGTCTAATGACCCACTGGTCTTGGATCCAAGCACTTGTCTTGGTTATACACTTGAACATAGTTAAGAAGACTTCTATATCATCAGCCTCTGTCAATTTTGTTAACTTTATGTCACGGGGTACATTTCGGTCAGGTTGCCCAGGGGTGAGGGCATGGATGGCTGCAAGGCATCCTGCCATCTCTCATCCTGTCTCTTCCTTTCCTCTTCTTGTAGTGTCCAGTCCTCATCTTGCTGCCGTTGGTCCTCTGCTCACTCATGCTCTGTCTCCAACTTTTTAAGACAGAGCCAGTGCATCAAGTCAATGGGGTCTTCCTAAGCACTGTCCTACATCTTTCTCCCATCCTCTTCTTCCAATGGATCCTCATCTGTGGTAGCCTCCCAATCTTTCTTCACACTCTTCGGCTGGGCACCAGGGTCCAACCTGGGCACTGTCTACATCCCAATCCACTGGACTTTTGTTGGCTTCAGACACTTTACCTCGTGCATGTGTTAGGTACTGAACTTTATCTTCTTGGCAGCATCTCCCAGGAAGTCTAGACGAGCCAGGTATCCAACAGCTAACACCAGTGTGAATGTGTGGGATAATAACTGACTTAACAAAGCAGGGATCAAGTGTATAAAAAATGCACAAATGCATTCATTACTTTATTTTCAGAAAAATACAAATATTTATAGAAATAAAAAAAAAGTCAAATAGTCCTGCACAAAGAGATTCAGACGTCTGCTTCCTTCAGCAGAGTCTGCGGCTTTGCTTCAGCCCAGATAGTACAATGAATACTTTTCTCAAGTAACCTGTGTGAAATCCACACACACACACACACACACACACACACACACACACACACACACACACACATATCAACTGAAGGTCTTACCCTACTCACTGTCAGCACTAGACTGACTTGACTATCTAACATTCCCCCAGTGGTGAACCCTTTTTATAGCTCCTTTTGATTACATTACATAATTACAGAGTTTACGTAGGCCCTGACATCACATAATTGGGGAGTTTGCATATGCCGTGACATTACATAATTGGGGAGTTTCCATATGCCATGACATCACAGGTTTCATTATTCTATTTCATGTGCAGCCCTCAATCAAAACATCTCTGGGTCTGCTTCTGTACAGGGTACACTTTATTCTAGACACTATGAGGTATACAGTTGCCCTTGGCCATAGTGTATCACTAGCCGGCAGTCAAACATTCAAGTGACTTTGATCTTGCCAGTAGTGTGGCAGTCGGCTTTTTCTTGCTCTGAAAAAGGAGAATGTATTCAGCTGCTATATGTGGCTACACCAGCATGGACCAACCCGCTCCAAAAAAAGAATTGCTCGGTCTCACTCGGTGACCAGCACTGTCTGTTCCACCAGAGCTGCATAAGTCAAAGGAGCTGCACTCAGCAGCATCGGTTCCAGAGCTCGGAACTCCAGAAATGGATGCTACACTTCTTCTTAAACCAAGGGGCACTAGACATTAACAATAAAGCACGACTTGTGCTACTTCCTATCTCTGCAATCAGAGCATAATGATGTGTGCATAAAAAGGGGTTCAAGAGAATAAGGGACAGCAAAGAGTTTGTGGAGATTGCCAGACTGGCCATCCTGACAAGAATGTAAAGAAAAGGCAGAAAAGATAAGTGGACAGGAAAGAGTGAAAGGGAAAATGGGGGTAAACACATAACAGGGGCTCCCTGTTACAGGCAGCATTTGACAAAATTGCCCAGATTTGGTGTATATTGTTTAGGAGGCAAGACTGAAATACCTGAAAAGTTTTGGGATGGCAGTTTATGCGGTTTCTGAGATCCACATATGCCATTTTTATATTAGTGTCTAAATGTTTTTCTATACTCACTACATTTTATTTTGGTTTGCTCTCACCAACCAGTAAGATGGCAGAATATTTTATTTCCAAAACATTATGGCTCAGAGAAGTAGTTCCTTTAGAAGGTGTCGAGAAAAAATATGAAACTGTTCCAGTTATAAGGATTATCTTTTTATGAGTATGTTCAGTAGTGTTTTTGGATAATACTCTGACACAACCCAAAACATTTCCTGTCATGAGAGCTTTTTGCTTTCTCACCACTTACTTTTCACAACCCCCAAGACAGTTCCTCAGGTTGTGATGGCTGACATGTTGTATTTTTCCCCCTGAACAAAAAAAAATGGAAAAAAGATAAAAATGATTTATTAAAAAAAGAAAAGAACCACTTGAACCTTGCTAAAGAGGATCCATTTAGGTAGATTCTGGTGGCTTCTTTCTGAAATATGGACAGAAATACCTTTTCTTGACACTCTAAAAATCCAGCATGCCCAGCTTCACAAGAGAAGCCATTCGTCCATGTTCTCTGCATGAGAACAGTGGGAGTTTCCTCACATCTGTAACCACAAATGGAGACATGCTGCTGGCATACAATCAAAGAAACATAGAAAAATAGAGTCAGACAGCAGATAAGGGCTGCTTGGTGTAACCAGTCTGCCCAATGTATTTATTTAGTTACTTATTTTTCTTCTACCTTCATTTTTGCTGCAGACCTTTTTGACCTATGGTGGTGTCACTTCTCTTCATTCCTTACCCTTATTATTCTCGTTTGCCACCACCAGGCATTTTTGAGCCCCACCATGGTTTTCACTACCAACACCTCAGCTGGAAGGGTCTTCCAGAAATCCATTATTTCTGTGAAGAAATATTTCCTTACACCTCTCTTGACCCTCTCTCTTCCATCTTACTAGCTTGTCCCCTTGTTTTAGAGCACCTCTTTTTCTGAATAGTACTTCCCTCCTGTATTTTATTAACCCCAGTACCGCCTCCATTGCCCTCCCCTCCAGGTCAACTGACCCACCCCATGAACAGGCAGTGACATTGGGTTTCCACCCTTAATGCTGCAGTGCCATTAAGCTGACAATGGGGTGCCAAATCTCCAATGTAGGATCCAATACTGATTTCAACCTGTAAAAAATAAAACAGTCCCTAGCTGATCTGACCTCTCCACACACCTCACCCCAACCCCTACTCAGCACCCACTACCCCATATTTCCACACATGAGCCCTCACCTGAACATGTTCATACAGATACACTCTTTGATCAAAGACATATCTTGCTGCTGGAATTGGTGACTGAGATATGAGAAAACAAGGTAGGTCTAGCTTAATGAATTTCAGTGGGTTTTGAACTTTTGCTCATAACTCTTTCATTTTCTAATATTTTTACACCACATTTTTGACATTGCCTTTCTGGGACCAAGCTAATGAACAAGGAAGGTGGAATTTTTCAAATCTCTCCCAAAACATGATTTTGCAGCCACTGCAAAACATTACTTTTTGGGAAGCATTTTAAAATTTCCATCTCTGGGTTTCATAGGGTGGGGCTATAAGAAGGCTTTGTTGAAAACGTGGTGTAAAAACACGTTAAAGTGACCATGCTGTGAGTGAATGTTGAAATATTTCAGTGTTGAATCATAGCTTTGCTAATTTTTAACATTTTCCACCAAACCTTCACCATGGACTTTTAGAGACACCACCTGCTGAACAAGTCAGGTGAAATTTCTCAAATCAGTCCAGAAAGGTGATTTTGCAGTTGCTCTGTGACATCACGTTTCCAGCAAAATTTGAACATTTCACATGAAGTACAGTCATAAGATTATGTTGAAAATTTGGTGTAAAACTATGGTAAAGTTAAAAAGATATGAGCGAATATTGAAATATTTATTTGTTCCCTCATGACTTCGCTGATTTTTAGTATTTTGACTCTGAACATTCAACATAGTAATTTTTTCCCATCACCTCATAAATATCACAAGTGTCATTTTTCAAATCCTGGATGAGATGTGTTTTCACGCATGTGATGAAAAATGACAATTCAGCCAGTATTCTATAAATGCCATATGTCTTGTGTATATGGGGGTGTCATAAAATGTCTATCTTTAAAATTTGTGGTCAAAATAAAAAATAAAAATAAGAAACATGTGTAATACCAGACTTTACCCCCAGCAGGTAGTGCTTTTTGTTCCCATGCCAGTTACCTGAGTTTGGGAGTGAGCTCAGTGACCCAACTGGATGGGCTTAGGCTGGGAGGATGCCACTGTCATGCAATACAATCCCCCATCAGGGAAGGGTGGGTCCAGCATTGCCCACATGACCCCAAATACCATTTAATGAAAAGAACACTTGTCTTAGCATAGGGCCTTGCACCTCTATATCCATGGCTGCCAGAGGTTCCTGTGCTTTGTCTGAGAGATGGATTCTTTATCCTGTGCATTTGTATCTATGGCCACATGAAAGAGCTGGGCAAAGGGGCCCCTGTGCTTCTGCAGTCCACCAGACAGCCCCATGAATTCTTCAGATACATTGCTGCACTCCCATAGGCAGACAGAGCCTTCTATTGGTACAGCGCATGGTGGGCCCTACATGTCTGCATCTGTTCACTGGGGTCCCAAAGGGATCTGTATGAATGAGGATATGATACCACAGTCTCAAAAAGAATGTAAATTCTTTGCAAATAACTGTGTTAATACAGCTGTTAGGGTTCAGACTAACACTGCAAAAGTAGGGAAATGTGGTGTTTAACTCCACAACCCTAACCACCAAGCAGCAAAAGGACAAGACCACACAAGCAACCACAGACAGCCATAATTGGGTAAGACAATATTCAACTGTTTCCTGATGACACAATTACAGTAGCACTAATGTGCTACCTTTGTAGACTTGTATCTGTGACTGCATAGGGGCCTGTGCATATGTAGCCACACCTCTGTGTGTATGCCACATAGCATGCATGAGTATCTGGGGCTGCAGAAGCTCAGGCTCCATGGTGGCCTGTGCTTCTGCATCCAGATGTACTCATGCACACAGTATGAATTTCCTCAATAGACAGCATGCTCTGCTACTTAATGGTTTTCTATATGCATCTGCGTAACTGACAAACAACTACTGTACCCAACTGAAAAATTTCTAAATCCACTGCTAAAACCATGATATCCACATTGCAACAGTACTCCCATTTGCATAATTCCAGGCCCCACATGTGCTTTCCCTTCAGTAGCCAGAAGTTGGTGTGTAAGTCTTACTCCTGTGGCTGAAGATGTTCCAGCTCCTCAGGGGATCCATTTTTGCAGAAAGAAGTACTGTTGCAATTTTGGTAGCTTGGATTTTGTGGGGCCTGCGCTTCTACCACCAGAGGTCAGTGAGTATATCGTACACCTTCAGCTACAGAAGAACATGCCTGTCAAGAGTGTGTATCTGTTTCAGTGTCCATGAATACCTCAGGCTATAGAAGCGCAGTTTCATATGGGTTGGTACTTCTGTAAATAAAAGAATGCTTAAAATTTGGACATCTTGGATTTGTATCCTGCTGAGGGGGCCTGTGTTTCTGTATACAGAAGCAGTCTTGTGATTTGAGCATCCTGGATTTCTATCTGCAGTGACAAGTGAGTGTGTATGTCTTGCAATGTGCATGCCACAGATACAAATCCAGTAAAGTAGCACATCAGTGCAAATGCATTTATGTCTGGAAAAAAGTTGTATGTTGTTTTTTCTAATCTGGTGATGGCTGTCAGTGGTGCTTGAGTGGTCTTGTACTTGTGCTGCTTGGGGGATGTAAGTCAGGGTTGGAAACCCTAACACCATATTTCCCTTCTTTTGTGGCATTAACTTGAACCATAAATGATTCAATAATGCAGTTTTTTGCAAAGAGTCTATCTATCTATCTATCTATCTATCTATCTATCTATCTATCTATCTATCTATCTATCTATCTGTCTGTCTGTCTGTCTACCTCTACAGCACTTTACATATACTACATTACTGTGAGAAACAATTGTATTTTTCCCTGAAATAACAAAAAAAAAAAAAAGAAAACATGGAAATACACACAAATTGTGGACCAGATTCTCAAAAGGTTAGACATGGTGCAAAGTGACTAGAGGCACTTTGTGCCATGAGTTATGACATCTGGGATTATACAAAGTGCCTGTGACATGTCGCAGGCTGCTTATGCCAAAGCGGACTTACACCACTATTTACACCATAAACCTCCTGCAACATGGTGCAAGGGGGATTACGGCAGCAGTTGCACCCTATTCAGGAAGGGTAGCTGCCAGATCCCCGAATTTGCAATTCTAAAACAACCCCTGGAGGACAGCCATCAAAGTACATTTACACCAGCTAATAGCTGTTGTGTCCACCAGGGACTGCATCAATGCACCACCATTGTATCATTAAATATGCCCTCCTGTGGGCTATCAGCCCCTCAAGCCCTGATCCAGATAATTGTTAAAATCTGCCTTAATGGGCTTTCAGACCCCACCCTACTACCCTCACATCCTGGTCCCAAAATTACTACCCTGTCATTGCGTGACCCAAAAAAAAAAAAAACAGATCAACTTGAGCCCTGGTGGTCTAGTGGCCTCCCACCCTCTCACCTGGCAGTGCCAGACCACCCAACTCTTCCAATCTATACCCACCCTGCAACTGGCACAGCCCACCTCTCACCATGTACTGTAAATAGTATGTGCTCAGTGGATGACAGCAGCTGTCATTCACTGAGTGCTCACTATTTACAGTACACACTCATAAATAAGCTCAGTCATTGGCAGGCCACAGTGGTGAGAGTTGGGTTGTGCCAGTCACTGGATGAGTACAGGTTGTGGGGCTGCCGGGTGGTCTGGTACTGACAGGTGTGTGGGTGGGGGGGCCACTAGACTACCATGGATACAAGCCACTATGGGATGTGTTGTTTAATTTTAATTTTATGGCTGCCATATTCCTCCTCAGGTTTGTGGTGTTTGGGGATCAGGATCAGGGCTCAGGGCTGGGAGGGGGACTTTTATGACTATTACCGGGGCTTGGGTCTGAGAGGGAGTATCATGCTCATTACCAGAGATTGGGGCTGACAGGGGTGATTTGAATATTACCGGGATCAGGGAAAAGAGAGGGGATTTGAATATTACTGGGGATTGAGGCAGAGAAGGGGGGGATTTGAATATTGCTGGGGATCATAGCTGCGTGGCACTCACATAATTTTGTGGACACTGCCACAGATTTGCAGCATCCTGAACAAATGCTCCCTCTGTTTGGCCAACTGTGGAATTGCTGTATGCAACAGGACTTAGTCGCTGGGACCCTGCACCACAGAGAATCAGGCACTTGGTCCATGGCACAACTGCACCCCTTGTATGTCTCAACTTGCAACATGCATATGGGTGCTTCTAGAATAGGGCCCTGTGTATTTATATAAAATCAAACACCTGAACCTATTCTTGTATTGTTTAAACTGTCAGAAATACCTTTTCTGGGCTCCCCAAAATCCAAGCTGCCCAGCTTGGTGAGAAGAACTGTTCATGTACATTTTCTGTATGAGAACAGTCGGACATTCTTAACTTGTAAAGCCACAGCTGGGGTTGTGCTGTCAGCTTCATTTTGAACAGTGAGTTGGTGATTATTACCACAATCTCTCTCTCTCTCTCTCTCTCTCTCTCTTCTCTGCCCATCTATCCATCTGTCTGTATCTATCTGCCTGTCTGTCTGTCTGTCAATCCATCTATCTATCTATCTATCTATCTATCTATCTATCTATCTATCTATCTATCAATCTGTCTATTCATCTTTTGTGTATATTCCCTCTCCCACCAAGCCTAGCCAGCCCTCTCCCATGTGTCCCAATCCTGTACACACACACACACACATATATATATATACAGTATATATATATTTATTTTTTTTAATAAAAATGGACTGGATGCCCACCACAGGTACCACTTGCCCAAACCTCTCCCCCTCTAAGTCATCTGCCCTCCTCAAAAAACCTTAAGTGATGACACCAAAGTGACCTCCCCAGTGCTGCCATAGTGTTATGCTGTCACTGGGATACCCAATCCCCAGCGTCGGATCCCAAACTTGTTTTTATTAAACCTGTAAAAAAAAGAAAACAGTTTCTCATTGTCTTCAGCTTTCACCACCAAAAAATGCCCTGTAAAAAGAAAATGATCCATCAATGACCTGACCCTGACCCAAGACACCCACCAATCCCACTCTGACCCCCTCACTCAGTACCCATCATCCCACACACCCCAAACACACCTTACCTCACCCAACATGTCCCAATACATAGATGTACTCTCTGATAAAAGGCATATCTTGCTACTGGAACTGGGGACTTTAACATGAGAAAATAAGGTAAGTCCAGTTTAATGTATTTCAGTGGGATTTGACAATTCATTCATAAATTATAATTTGTTTTATTATATTTGCACCTCAGTTCCAACATTGTCCCTTTTGGGACCCCACCTCATGAACTAGAGTGGTGAAATGTTTCAAACCTGGCCTGAAAGTTGATTTCATGGTTGCTGTCTGAAATCACCTGTCAGGCAGAATTTGAAAATTTTCACTTACTGGGTTCATGAGAAGGGGTCATAAGAAGGCAATATTGAAAATGTGTAAAAATATGTTAAAATGACCAAGTTATGAGTGAACATCGAGATATTTCAATGGTCACTCACAACTTTCTAAATGGTTAACATTTTTTCTCCAGACTTTCAACATGGTCTTTTTAGGACCCCACCTCATGAAAAAGGCAGTTGAATTGTTTCAAATCCTGCCTGAAAGGTATTTTTATGGTCACTCAATAAAGTCACATTTTGGTGGGATTTGAAAATTTTCATCTACTGGGTTCATGAGGTGTGGACATACTTGCCCGCAACCCATTCCAGCAGCCCCGATGATCCTGATGTTATATCTCTGGGCATGGTTCTCTTGATCCTCAGCTCTGGCCATCAATTGGTCCACTTGCTTTTGCAATATTTTTTTTCATGACAGGTCAGACAGCTGGTCCTCCAACTCACACGCTGCTCCTGTTCATCCAGCCTAAATGAGTTCCTGGTAGATGTTTCGGCAGGTCCAGTTACAACAGCTTGTACTGTAGATATGCAATTTGAGATATAGTAGCAAAACCAGCTTTTACCTCCTGTTGTAGGCTCATGATTCATCCAGGGAGTGCTGCACTTGCAGGATCGTGAGTGCTTTTACCCATGCCACCCACAGATGGAATGACCTCTGATCTACTGTGGCCCACAGTAGTACTAATAGCTGATTGCTTTGGTGGATCAAACTGTAGCATAGTCTATTTTTTTGATGCTTTTTGTGCAGCCATCTTGTTGATCTTTCTATGCCATTATCAAAATTGCAGCTAAGAGCTTACTTAATACTATATTTTGTGCTATATATGCTGGTGCCTTAAGTAGCCCAACTAACTACCAACCACCATGCTCTGTAGCCAGGCCACACACACCCTGTTGTTGTTTTTTGCTCATAGGTTCCAGCAGACTCCCCAAATTACTCGTGGCCTTGAAAAATGAATGCTACCTGTACAGTGGAATGGATCCTGTCAAGGGGCCCAGGTAAGGGTACGTGTCTCCATGAACACTTCATGCTGAACAATAAGGATTAAATCACACAGTGACTGATCTGTAGATAATATATTGGAATATACAGGGAAAAAGACATACAATTAAGAGAAAGACAATACTTAACTTCCTCAGATCAGTCAAGTATGATGTAGCCCTTTTACAGGAAACACAGCTCATTAAGGTTGAGTCTGCTAAATTAGCACGGATTTGGGTAGGACAAGAATTCTCGAGTTCCTATAACTTAAAACAAAGGGGAGTCTCCAACTTACTAAAGAAAGATATGCAACTCGTAGCAGAAATCAGTATCACAGATTAGCAGAGGAGGTGGGTCATACTCAAAGTCATAATACATACAAGGAGCATCATTATAGACAGAATTTACTCACTGAATAAGGATGATGCACACTTCTGCACACACTTAACTCAACAGTAAGCTAATCTAAACTTACAAAGCACCTCTAGTATTCTGAGTGGGTATTTTAATTTTCTATGCGATCTGCTACTGGACAAGAGCCCCAGAAAACAAGACACACCATCTCACCAACAGAGGAAGGATGCAGTATTCAGACTGTGTCAGGAACTAATGCTGGCTGATAGCTGCAGCCTGCTAAACCTGACAGCCAGGGACATTACCCATAGGTCAGCAAGGCATAAAACATATACCAGGATAGAATGTTTTCCTAACTCGTGGCAAATCTACATATGAAATCATGGAGACCTCCATTCACCCAGTTCTGCTCTCAGATCATGCCCCAGTGGTATTTTCTATTATCCTGCAAAATACACCCCCCAAAATGCCTGGGGGGGGATTGAATCCCCTACTTCTGCAATGAGAATAATTTAAATACTGGCTTACAGGTGAAATTGACAGTTACTTCAGCTTAAACACCATACTGAACATCTCACATTCCACAAAATGGGAAGTTTCAAGGCTTATTTCAGGGGCAGAATCATGACCTGCTTCACTAGAAAGAATATAGAAGGAAAGCACAAACTGGTACAGTTCACTGAGAAAAGCACAAATTGGTACAGCTCACTGAGAAATTAAAGTTGGTAGAGAAAGAGTACTATCCAAAACAGTACTAGTCAGACCCAGAAGCCTGGGAACGTCCAGTGCTCAACAACAAGCTAAATCACATCCACTACAAACAAGTGGAATGTGTCCTTTTCTTCCTAAAACAGCATTACTGAGAGAATGGAGAGAAAAACAGTAGGTGCTTGACTATCAGCTGTGGAGAAAAACATGTAGAAGTCCAAATCAAACACATCAAGACAGGGCAGGGGGAAGTGTCCTTCGACCCAGGACACATAAACAGGCCTAGTATGAAACATTATACTTGTCTGCATGCCTTTCCTCCCAGGAACACATGTGCTCAATTTTCCCCAAACTCCAGCTCCCAAAACTACCAGTACCTATAGCCCAAGGCCTAGAGCAGGAAATAATTCATGGAGAGATCAAATCAGCTATCAGAAGTATGGCCAAATGAAATTCCCCAGGTCCTGACATTCTAGGCACTAACTTTTTACCAGGACATTGAGAGGTAGCTCACCTCACAGAAGCTACAGTATGGCTGTTCCAGGAAGCACAAATTGTGGGAGCACTAACCATCTATCAACTTTACCACTACTAGTACACAGAACCCAGGTGGGGTTCATGAAAGGGAGGCAGGACAGCAATAATATTGTGGGTGATGTTGAATGTAATCCTTGCAGCTGCCACATCGATGGCCACTGCAGCACTGATAGCAGTGTATACAGAAAATACCTTTGACTCGGTCTAGTGGGAATGTGTATGGCATACTCTAGAAAGGGCAAGTATAAGCCCCGTGTTTATACAGTGGGCAAAAATACTCAGTGGAACACAAAAAGCAGCCTGAATAACTAATGGGATTGTTTCAGGCAAATTTCCACTCCACCAAGGCACTAGGCAAGGATGCCCCCTTAGCCCCTTATTATTTGTCTTGGCTATCAAACTGCTTAATGCAACCATGAGGCAGGATGAAGATATATTGGGCATATCCTTTAGCACTGGCAAAAACAAATACACTAACTTATTTTGTGCTGATGATCTGCTGCTCTCACTCCCAGATGTGGACAGATTCCTATCTAAAGCTCTATATAGATTGACAACATTTGGGGACATTTCTGGTCTTAGAGTCAACTGGGATAAATGAACACAAATAGGGAGATTCCCTTTGAATTGGGCACCAGAAAACATTCAATACCTGAGAGTGAGCCTCATGCCCACATGCCAAGTAATAATATCAGCTAATTTACCTCCATTGCTAGAGAAGCTAAAGAAAGATTTGTACAGTTGGGGAAAGCTAAACCTCTCCATCATGGAGTGCATAGCTGTGTTCAAAATGATGGGACTACCATGACTACTGTATTGCCTTGGTAATATACCAGTACACATACCCCAAGGCAATCTGGAACCAAGTTGATAAGTTTATAACAACCTTCATATGAGGACTGCAGATACCCCCCAATTTAGTAAAATTACCCACTGAACCCCCCCAACACACACACACACACTCACTGAGGAATGGAACCTGCCTTGGATGGAGAACTATCATAAGGCACAAACTATAAACCAGGCCCTACACTGGTTTGCACACCCAGTGTAGGGCACTCCACTATGGATAAATGCAGAGCAGGGTACCTTAAGATGTTTCCCAATAGGCCTTGACCTATGAGATGAACTTCTGTCAGGTAGTAGCACCCCTCCCTCCCCCCACCATCCTACATACCAGAAGTGTGCGGCTGTAGCTGTGTAAGCTGAACACATGGCAGGACCAGGCATTTGTATTCCTAGAGCCACTCTTACATTACCCAAGGATGAGTATCAGAAATAAACCAATATATCGTGCAATATGGGATGCATCAGCATCACAACCATGGTTCATCTGCTGATTCCCCAGACAATGACACTCAAATTCTTTGGTCAGTGACAGCTCGAATGTGGGCTGCCAAAACAAAACCGTTGGACATTTTTACAACTCAAGCATGCTGTACAAACCTGGGTCATGTCCAAACACTCCCCACAGAAAGAGGCAAATATTAATACCCTATCCACATGGGCCAAACCCCGAAAAAGGAGAGTAGGGGGAGGCACAATAACAAGCATTTGCAGAAGCAGAGTCTACCACACTGGGAAACACATAGATGGATGTGGGAAAGGGATGTAGCCTAACCCATCAGGAAGGATGGAGACAATGGTTAACCTACGCAGGCCAAGGTAACAGAAAGGCTCCACCAAGGTATTCCCATAGAAGTAAAGGACAAAGATGAAAGCACCTTATAAAGTAGAGAAGGGTTAGGTAAGCAATGAGTGCAGAACATCACGGCTCTAGTAATTAATTAATTGGAGTTTATTATTCGACCTAGTGGTCATTATAATTTTTAAAAATAATGAAGACAAAAAAGTATACAATACAGAGCAAATGAAAATAAGTAGAACAATAAACAGCAAAAATGATAAAATATCAAGCAACATCTATTGGTTACAAATTTTTTGTTTGAAATTAAAGTTTTTGTTGATTTTGACAACATTAACAATAACCAACACAAGATTCAATAATATGTCATTGTAAACAGATAGAATACAGCCAGTAAAAGAAAGAAAAAAACAAAATCTCCCCTCCATCCAACCCACGCAACAAAGGCAATAAAGCCTCCAAAGAATAGAGCATGAATGTAGGGAGCCCATGCCAGAGTATACCTAGCCTGTAACCTGATGTATAGACATAAGGGTATGTAAAGTCACCCATCTCCATTGAAAGAGATCACCCCTTTGTTGGAGTCTTGCAATCTGCTTTTCGATCATAAGGGCCTGCATAAACTCATGATACCAATCTTTGTAAGGAGGCATGGACTCCTCTCTCCAATGCCTCAGGATAATCACGTTAGCCACCACAGAAATCAAGGTGATATGGACCCTGCAGTGTCCAAAACAGGGAAAGAGGATAATCCCCCACCAAGAAAACCTGTTGGGTAAAGGCCTCATCTATGCCCAGTAAAGGATTCAATGAGTCCTTAATTTTCATCTAGAATGGAGCCACCTAGGGACTATCCCAGAGCCAGTTATTAAAATATACATCTCCAGTTGGTCTGATTCTAGATTTAATATCAAACGATAATCAACTGATTGAGTCCTAAAATACATTCAGTCAAATCTTAGCAAACTCAAAATAATTCATTGTATTGTATTATGCAGTATAATTGCCTGAATACAGGTAATTCAAACCCGGGGTCATGCCCCAGAAACTATTTCCTAGTAATACAAATATGACTAAGTTCATTAATTCTCTGTCTTAACTTAAGACAATTACTGGAAGCCTGAAGTATTTCTTCAATTAACCAATTGGGCCCAAAGTGCAAAGACTTATTCTAATACATGGGATGCCATCTAAGATTCACCCAGTATGCAAAGAGTTGAGTCTAACCACTCTACACCCAGATCACAAACCAGTCCAGAACAAGAACTCAGTGGATGCCACAAGTAGACAGTTGGCCAGCCAAAAGCACCCTATCAACCAATCCCTTGTTACTCTGTCCCAAAAATGTCACCCTACCTTGTTACACCATGTTCCATCTCTGTCTTTCTGATAACCCATCGGACATGCTAATTTAGGTGCAAGTTCATCAGGGCATAATGCAGCACATGGTGCTCTCTACTCTCCCCGCCCCTCCCACGGCCGACCACTCCAGGCCCAGCCACTCCTGTCGGTTATTCTTGAGGCACATGTTAGGACTCAGTGCCCTAGGCAAGCCCACTTAATATGGGTCATTTTATCCCATGAACTGGAACCCAACAGCTGTAAACTGTTCGAGTCAACTGCTTCCCACTTCGCACACCTTCATGGTCATTGTTGTTGCTGTCAATGGTGTCCTGTATCAGCACCACTTCCCACACCTTCAGGTCATCATCCAGTCCACCCCTATTTTGCATCAAACTGCATCACACCAATGGTGCCCTTTACATTTAATAATTACAATTCTCCAGGTATACCTATGATCTAGAGATAATACTGAGATGATGTTTCTGAGAATAAAACCCTAGGATTAAAATCTAGTGCAGAAATGTCTATCTGTACTAATAATGTTTATCAGATCACATTCTGGTGTTCAAAAAACTCGTCTCATAGGGTCATTATAATTAAATAACTACTTCACAATAGAGTGACTTAGTTACATTAGTTACAGGTTACATAAATATAAGTATCAGATAAGTTAAATGCTAAAAAAAGATAAAAATTATAACATCATATTCAGTATTGCACTTAAATATATGCAATCAATTTTTGAGATTCATACAGAATACTCCCAGACTATACCAAAGGAATTCGAAGCTTATTTTAGTTCAGGGGTAATGCCAATTATCTCAAAATATAGATAGTTATGCAATAGAGCTTATCCAAAAATACTGATACAAATCCTTTGGTGCTCTGTATATGCTGCATCCTGAGGCCCGTCAAAGCTTTTAAAAATGGCCTCTTTCTCAATTATTCTTAATGAGTCTGGACATTTAAAATATATAATCCCCTGGACTAATCACCAGCTTGGCTCACTGAGTGTTCAAGGTGGGCACACAGAGAGTATAACAATCTAGCCAAAGATTATAATAGTCAAACAATTAAAACAGCCAGACAAACTTAACACAGCTCCTCAGTATGGCAAAAGTGTTGGGGCCCAATTCCAGAATTAGTTACGCATGGCGCAAGGTGACTTGCACCAAATTCAATGAGGCAAGTTGCACCTTGTGACATGCATTATGCTGCCCACTATTCTGAAAGGCGGCCTGCGATATGGCACAGGCTGCATGTGCTAAAGGTAGGCTACGCCACTGGCTATGCCAGAAACCCCCTGCAACATGGTGCAAGGGATTTTCTGGCAGCAGTTACAGTCTGATTCCAGGAGGGTGGCCGTCAGAAAGGGAAATCGCTATTCTGACATGGCCACAGTAGACAATGGTCTAAGTACAGTTAGACCAGCTAATAGCTATTTAACCGTAAGCTACTGCCATTGTGAGTGCGCCTCTATGCCTGGTGCCCCATCAGTCACCCACCATGATCTCACTGAGGCCCCCACCCATCCCCCACTGGCAGGGCAGCCCTCTATGTCTGCTGGTACCCCTACGCCCTTGTCCCTGGGCAGTGCCCTGTAGGGCAGTTTGCAGTCTGGTTCACCACCATGCCACCATTGGAATGCAGGCCACACAGACCATAGAGGTCCAGTGGCCTCCAGCCAGCCCTGCATGGCAATTCCATTGTGTCAGGGTTAGGGGGAGGGGTGTGTGCCATGCGTCCTGTGCTCTGTTAGAGGGCAGTAATGCAGCTTGTGGCACTGTGTGTGTGTGTGCCCTTCCTGTAGCGCAATGCTGGAGGTGCCGCAAGTCATAGGTCATAGTCGCCGGGGACCCTGCCTGTTCTAGAATCTGGTGCAGAGTCCCCAACATGACGGCATATGTCACAACTTGCATACGCCAGTGGGTTGCACCATACATCTTAGAATTGGGCCCCTAATCTCTAATAGTCACCTCAAACAGTTTCAAAAGGTACCACTACATAGATACATAGACAGTGTTGGCAGATAAGGGCTTACAGCCCACTCAATCTGCCCATTTGAGCTTGTAAGTTTACTTTATGTTTTCCTAGAAGTCTGTTGCCCCTTAACCCTGACCTCCAGGATTCCTTTATGTCTATCCCAAGCATTCTTAAATCCCGTGATTGTTTTAGCCCCCACCACTTCCTCTGGCAGGGTGTTCCACTTGTCCACCACCCATTCTGTGAAGAAATTCTTCCTCACGTTTCCTCTGAATCATCCTCCCTCCAACTTCATTCCATGCCCTCTAGTCCTGGAACATCTTTTTCACTTAAAAATAGTGTATTCCTGCACCCTGTTCCTCCCTGTAAGATTCTTGTATGTCTCTATCATATCCCCTCTCTCCACCCTCTCCTCCAGGGAGTACATATTCAATTCTTTCAACCTGTCCTCATTGGACTTGTGATGCAATCCATGTACCATCTTTGTTGCCCTCCTCTGAACCTTCTCTACCCTGTCTATGTATTTACATAAGTAAGGTCTCCAGAACTGTACACTGTACTCCAGGTGGGGCCTCACTAATGTCTTGCATAGTGAAATTATGACCTCCCTTTTCCAGCTGGTGATGCCCCTACCTATGCATCCCAGCATCCTATTTGCTTTACCTGCTGCCTTGTCACACTGTTTCCCTACCTTGAGGTCATCAGAGATGATAACCCCAAGATCCCTTTCTTGCTTGGTGCATGCTATATCGTCACCCCCAAACTGATACATTTTGCCAGGGTTTTTGTGCCCCATATGCATTATCTTGCACTTCTTTGCATTGAATTTCAGCTGCCAAACCCCTGACCATTCTTCAAGTTTCTGCAGGCCCCTTCTCATTCTGTCTACACCCTCTGGTGAGTCTACTCTGTTACAGAGCTTTGTGTCATCAGCAAACTGGGAAATTCTGCCTTCTAGGTCCTGTGCAATGTCACTGATGAAGATGAAGAATAGGACCGGTCACAGCACTGATCCCTGTGGTACCCCACTGGTCACTCTTCCCTCTGTGGAGTGACAGGCATTTACCATCACCCTCTGTGTCCTGCCGCCCAGCCAGTTATCTACCCACTGCACTACTGTCCTGCCCACACCAATATTCCCCAGTTTGTGTAATAGTCTTCTATGTGGCACAGTGTTAAAGGCCTTGCTGAAGTTCAGATAGGCCATGTCCACTGCCCTCCCCTGATCCACCTGCCTAGTCACCCAGTCAAAAAATTCAATGAGGTTGGTCTGACATGACCTCCCCCTGGTGAAACCATGCTGCCTTGGCTCCTGTAGTCCATTGACAACCAGCTGTTCCACCAATATCTCCTTCAGTAGAGCTTCCATTATCTTCCCCACTGCCTAGGTGAGGCTGACTGGTCTGTAGTTCCCCACTTCCTCTTTGTTCCCACTTTTGTATAAGGAGACTACTGTACATCTGCTGTCCTCCAGTCGTTGGGTACCTCGGCTGTTTACAGTGATAGGCTAATCAGGATTGCTAGAGGTTCAGCCACCACCTCTCTTAGTTCTTTAAGGACCCTGGGGTGTACTCCATCTGGCTCCATTGCTTTATCAACTCTTATTACTTCCAGTTCCTTCAGGACCCTTTCTTGTGTAAAGGGACTTGTGTCCATTTCTGCACCATTCCCATCCCTTGTACTCCCTTCAGACCTATTACGCTCCTCTTCCTCAGTAAAAACTGAGCAGAAATACCTGTTCAATATGTCAGCTTTACTGTTGTCATCCTCCACATGGCCCCTATCCTCCCCCTTCAGTCTCACTATCCCTCCTTTTGCCTTTCTTTTTTCACTTAGGTACCTGTAAAAGGTTTTGTTCCTTCTACCCACTGATTTTGCAATGTGCTCTTCTGTCTGAGCTTTGGCTTCCCTTACTGACCTCTTTGCCTCCCTTTGCTTCTCCTGGTACTTCTCCCTAACCCCTTCTGCCTGTGTCTTTTTGTATTGCCTGAATGCAATCTTTTTGGCTTTCACTTTCTCCGCTACCTCCTCGGAAAATCATAATGGTCTCCTCTTCCTTTTCCCCTTGCTAACCTGCTTAATGCATAATTCTGTTGTTCTTGTAATCCTCATTTTAAATACTGCCCACTGTTCCTCAACCCCCTGATTCCTGCCCCATTCCCCTTAATGCCTCTATCAAGCATCTCCCTATTTTCCCAAAGTCTGTTCCCCTAAAATCCAGGATATGTGTTTTTGTGTGGTTTGGTTCTGCTCCTGTGATTACAAACCACAATGACTGGTGGTCACTGTTCCCCAGGTGCTCCCCCACTGTTACCCCCATCACACTGTCCCTGTTTGTCAGCACAAGGTCCAGTATTGCCTTCTGCTGAGTTTGCTCCAAGACCAGTTGCTTGAGGAAGGCACCCTGAAGGGAGTCCAGGATAAATCTGCTAGTGCACCTATTTACTGCCTTTTAATTTTTTTTTTGTTTTTGTTTAACAAATAAAGGTAATTGTTGTAAGGTCCTACACAGGGACTGTTTTACCGCAAACAAGCTCCTTGCACTGGGAGTCCTCAATGCATGTTTCTCAGCTCCAGATAAATTGTAGGCTGAAAAAATGGCCCAGTTAAAGAACCAGAATGGCTACACCGATAAAACTTGTGTTATACCACAAAGAAGCAGTACCTTTTATGATGTCTGCCAGTTAGTGCAGGATTAAATAGGCTAAATTTTGTACCATACCCTCACACTATGACCTGTACAAATTTCTTTGGTATCTTGTAACAGTTTTTCATGCTTCTCCTAATGGATTCCCTGTCTCCAATGTCTCCAGGAGCTAACAGTGTCGACAGTCTGTCCCATCAGAATACATTCGATTTGAGGTAGTTAGATAACCTATGAAACGACAAAGAAACAAAGACTCCACTGAGCACAGTACACTTTGGACAGCTGAAATAGTACTAAAATCCCCAAAACCCTAGGCAGTGTTGTCATACATTTTTATAAATAAAGCAGGAGAATTGGCACAAATATGTGCTCCTATGGGTCTCTGAATCCTTGCAGGAAGGCTTCTGATTCCTGGATCCTTTTAAAAAATCCAGGACCAGTCTAGTCAGCTTCCTCTGTTCCTCCATACATTTAAATGCAAAGTCCAGCCAACAGAGAAAAAAACATCTCCATATAACCAAAATGAGCTACCCTGGTAATAACAACCAGGAACAGAGCCTTGTAATCCATAGCTCCAGCTAGGAAGACTAGCAACGTGTCTATCAAAAAACACTGCTCATTGGTGATAAACAGTTGCCAAACTCACTATTACAGGTTCAACATTATGATAACATTAGTTTCATTCAGGAAGCTACAGAACACAACCTAAAAAAGTTTTAAAATTTCAAACATGAAAACGTTTGTTTACCATGGTGTGGAGCAGAATAGCAGCACAGTCATCTTGCTGCCCCCCCCCCACCCACAGCTCTAGTAGGTAGTCAGTGAGCTACTTGCAGTTTACTGAGATAGGAACTGAGATTTATGCAGTATGCACACTACAAACCACAACATGAACTACATCTCTGCATGCAATTGGAATCTGGCACACTGCAAGGTAAATGCACCAAACTGTGTGGATCAAGGCTTTTCCTAACATCTAAGAATATAAATGTGGCAACCTTTTCCACAATTATTACCAAGTATGCTTAAGGTTATTCTCATTTAGTCAGTTACAAACTATTCTCTCACATAATAAAATGGTATGGTTATAATCTGTTGAACTTTAATATGTATACTATAGTGGTACAGTTGTGTCCCTTATTGTTAGGGTTCAACAGTCACTTCTATCTTAAACTCGAAATCTTTCACTTTAATAACTTTGCATCCATTCAATTGATTTGCACAACATTTTTCAACAGCCATCAGGGAGCAAGGATCTCTTAAAGTAAAAAGTTTAATTCTTGTCAATGTGTGGGTGCGGAGATACAGCGTGTCCAAAAATGTGAAGATTACCATTTTTGGTGAAATTCTTTGTCACACCGCTGTGCAAAAATGGCTTGGGATTTTGGTCTGACATTTTTAGGGTAGAAAGGTCTTGTGTCACAAATGTACCTTTTGAAGGTTTTGTGAAACAATATTAATCCATTCCAAAGCTCATAAATTTTAAAATTTCCCATTATTTTCAAAGGGAGCAGTTAGGTGTACCACTCGAAAAAGGATATTTTGCCGCGAATGGTTAATCCTTTGTTGCAAATGGGAAATCTTTTTCATGCTGCCACCTTCTTGTTTCAGATAGCAGTAGCAAAAAAATTAAATAAATAAAAATAGAGCCCTTTAGTAAACACCAGGGGTTGTCTTTACCCAATCGGGACCCATATAAACCGATTCTGGGTTTACTTTTTTCATACCTCAGTCAGAAATGCGGTTTCTTAACATGCCAAAATCTTTTTTCACCAATTGCAAAAAAAGGAATCACAAAACAGGATCCTTTTCGTCCATTATGATTTTGTGTCAAATTATGATTTTTGTACCTCCTATTTACACTTTATTTTACCGTAATTTACTGTACTGTTTAATCTGTTGTCCTTTCTATTGATGTGGAACCTTTATAAAAGAGCTCTTAGCTCAAAGGTATATGTAATCTGAGACTTAGGTAAATAAATAAAATAAATACATTTTTCACAATTTGCGAAAAAGGATCTGTTCCTTAACTGCAAACTGTGAAAAAGCAACCTCGGGAAAGGATCTTGAGCCGCAGACAAGGATTCTTTTTCACAAATTGTGAGAAAGGAACCACAGAAAAGGCTTTTTTTTAGCAATTTGCAAAAAAAGATTTGGGCACCTGAAGAAATGGCATTCCGTGTGTAAAAACATGTATAAATTCCTTGATGGTCTAGTAGTCCCCCCCCAATGTCCGATCACCATCCCCTTATTGTAGAAATGTTCCCTGGTAGTCTAGTGGTCCAAACCCCCATTCCCCTATCCCCAGTCACTGTCCCTTTATTACATCTGCAGGGGCAGAGCATGCAGATGTTTTGCTTCAGAAAAGCACTCACCAGATCCAGAACCGAATGAACAACAATAATAAAATTGAGGCATGATACCTCCGCCAGTTGAAGCCCTCTGCCATATCCCCACTGCATGTATCTTCTTCACCGCACCACCACACTATTTTGGGGGGCAGGGGCGAGGGCAGCCTCCCATCTTTTTTTTGCCCGCCCATAGCCCAGACCGGCTTTCTTCCTTCTTTGCTTGGTGTCAGCAGCCAACGAAGAACACTACAATAACAGCCCCAAAGTTTCCAAGATGTTTTCTATTTCCTAAACTTATGCAAAGGTTTTTTTATTCTAGCAACAATCAGTCTGAGCTTTGCTTTCTGCATCAAATGCCAAGGTTCCTTCTTGCTCCCAGCTTGTCAAGTCCCTGTAATCATCACCTGGTCCCCAAAGGTAAGCTGTTCTCTTTTTTGACAACTACAACAATTTCACAAATCAGTTGAGTTCAGAATACGAGGCATCACATGCCCAGCCACAAGTAAAGCACTTTTTTGGTTGTTATTATTTAAGTTCCATAAGGAAGTAGAAATGCCTCCAGTCCCAGTTCGTATTTAATTTGTTTTATATCTGTATGCCAACTTCCTCGAGCCTGCTTTTTCTCCAGCTGCTGTGGTACAGCAGTCCTCTGTAAGCCGAGCAGCTCCAGTTTGGGTTTAGCAGACTTTTTAAATGTAAATTCTGGTGAGGTAAGACACATTAGGCTGTCCACCTGCCATGTCCCTTTCTTTGAACACTTCACTTTTTCAGTGAAGCCCGTGGTAGTTGGAGTTACAGCAGCAATGGCAGAGCAAGCATGCTGGATAACAGGACACATTTTTCACTCATTTCTTCCTCCACGGCATTGTGGCTCCAACTCCAGGTACCCCACCCCACGTCCCGAGCCCTACCTACTCACTGCCAGACCTGGACCCTTTGTTTTCCCAATTGGCCCTGACATGCCGAGACAGCCCATTTAGGTTTATGTGTGTGTCACCCCCCACACACCACCCCACAGCCTGGTGGGGATGTCACTCTCTGGTAGTCCCAAAAATGGACAAACAGTAGGTATAGCATTCCACAACTGCACATACTGTAGTACTCTGAAGAGAAAATGTGGGTGTGTCTGCAAGAACTTACTGGCAGCCTCAGACCTGTAGTAATAACTACTGTAATTATATTTTAAAACAAAAAAAAAAATCAAGCATGTTTTACATTAGTAAAGGCATCTTCTGCAGATCAGAAGCCTTATACAGAGGAAGCGTGTGTGTGTGAGTGTGTGTGTGCATATGTGTGTGTGTGTGTTGGGGGGGTACTAGAATAAAGAGATCCCTTGGATTCTGCAAGGAAGAGAGATCTGACTTTTCTGGACTGTCCAGGACCATTTACAGTCAGGAAGGGTAGCATTATCCAATCCAGTAAAATACATTTTCTGTAACTGTTCTAGGGGAAAACTCTGCAGCCACCAGTTGCAGCACTTCGGTAGATTGGATGGTGTGCTGGGGGGGGGCACACTGGGCTTCTCTGTCAACCCCCACCACCACAACCCACTTTTAATCCCTATCATTGCTAAGCGGGCTCACCCTGGACTATCCAAAATGTGTAGGACCTGCCCATTCCTTTTGACAGTTTTACATCCACCTGCCCCATAAATTACCCAGTGATATCTATTGCCTGATGTCAGTCTTTCACACTTCAACCTGAGATCATGTATGGCAAAAGATAGCCAGAGTGTTTTCTATAAAAACAAGTTTCAAGCTGAATTGTGAAATGCTGTTGTCATCAGGGTTTCCTATTTTTTAAGTGACTGCATTAGAATATTTTTAAAAGAAAGTGCACTTAGGAGAAATTTTCAAATATGTGTTAGGAAAAACTAATTTCAAAGTTAATTGCAGTGATGTCCGGTTTATGATAATTTCTAGTACTATATTTACAATGCAGTGTATTTGCTTGAAGGTGATAGCTTCAGTCTTTTTTGAAATTTATTTTATTGAATTGGGAACTACATAAATTTTATTTATTTTATTTATTTCGTTTTTGTTGACCGGGTAAGTGTAATAGACAAATCCTGCCTATTTTCAGGCACGACCCGGGGGAGGGGGATACAGATGAATGCCAACTGACCTTGAACCAGATTAAGCTGTTGGTGGTATTTTTAGTGAATGAGGGAAATTTGGCCAGGACACTGGGGAAATTCCCCTACTCTTTTTTTTTGAGAAGTGCCATGGAATCTTTAACATCCACCTGAACTACCACCAATTAAGGCAGATGGGACCTCGGTTTAACGTCTCATCCGAAAGATGGCACCTCAGAAGTGCAGCACCCCTCTCTTGCTGCACTACAGTGTCAGTACTGGGATAGTAACCCAAGTGCCAAATGTGGGAACTGAACCCATAGCCCTCTGATCTCCCGGCCTCAGAGGCGAATGTGCTACCTACTGAGCCACTGACACTGACACTAAATGCATACTGTATAAGCACAAATAAGTATATATTTGGATTCATTTTACACAAGTTTCAAAATATAATATGGAATAAAGGAAACATATGATTGCAGTCTTCTTTAATTTTAGATGAAGACGAGAGCTTTTTGTTATGACAGCCTTTAGAATAGATTTTGCAAAATACATTGTCAATATGCTACTGTATATGGATGGCATGCTGTACTTCTCACAATAATCCACAGGGCAGTTGGGAAACTTCTAAACATATACCTTTCCCATCAGGAAGACAGTCTCCCTGATGGTGGTTAATGTTTATCTCAGAATGATTTGCTAACATTTTCCATCGTATGTCTTCTACAGTGTATGTGACATATTTGAGTTTTTATTTTTTTTAAACAGTTGTGGTAGCACTCTGGCTCTCTGTCCTTCAAGAAATACAAGAAATACATTTTGGAAAGTTGTCAGTGATTACACTTGAATGAATTAAGATTGCATATTTCATGTTTTTTTGTCTGAGTGGCTCATTAGGTAGCACACTCACCTCTGAGGCCGGGAGATCAGAAGGCTGTGGGTTCTCTCCCCACATCAGGCATTTGGGTTAATATCCCAATACTGATACTGTACTGCAGCATGAGGGGGTGCTGCACTCCTGAGGTGCTGTCTTTCAGATGAGCTGTTAAACTGATGTCCTGTCTGCCTGTTCTGGTGGTTGTTCAGGTTGACTTTAAAGATCCCATGGCACTTCCCGAAAAGAGTAGGGGAAATTTCACCAGTGTCCTTGCCAAATTTCCTCCATTTACTAGAAATACAACCAACAGCTTAGTCTGGTTCAATTTCTGCTGGTTGTATCCCCATCCCCAGGTCACCCCTGAAAAAGAGACTTCTAGTCTCAATGGGCTTACTTGGTCAACAAAATTCAATAAATAACAAAATTCATTTGATGAACCGTGGTCTGTAAGAGCCTCCAGATTTCCTAATACACCTTAAAAAGAAAAACAGATGCAGTGCTGAACTCTCACAACACAAAAAACAAACCATACAAAAATAAAGGAGATTACTTAAAACCAGTATGGTTAAGTTTCATCATTTATTAAAGTGCAGGTGCCACATGTCACAGTGGCAAGTTACCAAATATATTTCAGTACCAGGAAATGACTCCACACACTATTGCTCCCAAAGTTACCAACCCGCCTTTACACTTGCATGAACAGTACCCCCCCCCAAAAAAAATTGAAATGTCAAGAATTATGAAAATAAACATAAGGGAATGCAATATTAACATATAAAGTGATAAATTGCTCCTTTTTGATTCCCCTGCTCACTATCTGGTAAGCATACTTCAGAACTTTTGTCACTGAAATGCGGGACACTAACAAACAAAACATGGGAACATTGTTTTTATTTGTACAACATTTCATTTTGATTTAGTTTCATAGAATATTAAGCATTTCTGCTGAAATAACTGAATTTACAGTGAGGGACCACTCTTTCTACATGTGGGCAGTACCTTTTCATGTCTGCAGGGGCGGAGCCTGCAGATGTTTTGCTTCAGAAAAGCACTCATCGGATCCAGAACTGAAAGAACAACAGTAATAAAGCTGAGGTGTGATACCTCGCCAGCAGAAGCCCTCTGCCATGTCACCACTGCATCTATCTTCTCCACTGCACCACCACACTATTTTGGGAGTGAGGGTGGCCTCTCATTTTTTTTCCGCCCACCCATAGCCCAGACCAGCTTTCATGCTTCTTCGTGTGGCTGTCCCCCAAGCTGCAGGCAGGGTTAGAGAGAGAAGACATTACTGGGACCATGCGGCTGCCTACAGCATACCTCACAAAAGGGCTTGTAGCCCAGACTGGTTCTGTTCCCTGTCTGCGCAGATGCCTGCCCACAGCACACTGCAGAAAAGGGCCCTTAGACCAGGCTGGCATTCTGCAGCTGTACCTCAAGTTGTAGGCAGGGTCAGAGAGTGGAGACAGTACTGCTGTGGGTGCTGTCAGGATGGCACATTAGTGCATGGTTGGGAGTCTCCTTTCCACCTCACAAAAGGGGCTGTAGGCAAGACCGGCTCTCTTCCTTCTCTGCACAGCTGTTCCTCAAGCTGCAGGCAGAGTCACAGAGTGGAGATATTGTCAGGACCGTGTGATGCCTGCAACACATCTCAGAAAAGGGCCAGTAGCCCAGATCATCTCTCTTCCCTCTCTGTGAAGCTGCCCACCCATAGCATACTTCATAAAAAGGCCTGTAGCCCAGACTGGCTCTCCAAGGCTGTACCCCAAGTTGCAGGCAGGGTCAGAGAGCAGAGACAGCACTGTTGGCAGGAGGGCACATTTCTGCATGGCCAGGAGTCTCCTTTCCTGGAACCTGGAACTGGTGGTCTGAGTCTGGCCTCTCGGCAAATGGTAGGTTGGTGTGTGAATTTGTTCAAAGTTTATGGAGATGCAATACAAAGTCTTAAGTAGTATGATCTACCTAATAAATTGTGAATATGTTACACAGGAAGGTCTCATCATGATGCAAACAAGATGTTTGGATATATCTTTGCAGTTTTTATAGTTGTCCCAAATTGATTTGTTTAGAGGGATTCTATAAATGAGAGTATAACAGAAATCTCTGGAATTACACTGTGTCACAGTGCCACAGCACATGACCCCGCTACTCTGGGTGGTGAGAATACGTCTGGTAACTGCCATAAATTGCATTCTGAACAAATGGGATTTGGACCCAAATAAGACACTCTAGTTGGTCCTTGGAAATTATTCTTACAGGACACAAAGTGAGGGTATGAGAGGGGGAGGGAGGAGGGCACCTAAGTGTTTTTGGTGAAGCCTCAGAATTGGTATATGATGTTCAAGGGTGTAGTGTCCATGGTTAATACATAAGGGACACAATGGCATTCTGAAATCAGTGGGCCAGGTGTGTCAAAGAAAATACTTACCAACCTGTGTGACTTGACCCTAGAATCTTATAAAACCACTGGTCCCTCCAGATTGAAGAAATATCCTCTGGAGTCCCACACAGATATTCGTGAAACTGTGTAAGAGTTTGTTATGTATATATTGTCTGCTTTCATGTTGGAAACATCAATAGACAGATAATTAAAAACACATTTATTTAAATGATAAAATGTGTTAAAATCATTATGCATGTTATAGACGACCCCCCCACCCAGAAAAAAAAGAAAAGCAGCAAGAACAGTGGTGCCCCTCTACCATCTTTATTCATTGTTTGCCACAGGAGCAGTTGCTTTAAAAAATGTAATTCTGTGGCTCACCCGTCTTGCCAGAAGCTGCAATGCAGCTTTCAATGTGCCCCACCTGCCACTCTAATACTGCTTCTGCTCACTAACCCTCTCTCCCACTTTTGCATTGCTATGGGAGCGGCTGCCACCCTGCACACTAGCCCTGCCCCCAAACACACTTTCCTTCCTCTGTTCCTGCTCTGCTGCAGTTTCCCTTCAAGTAACCAATCTTCTTTTTTTTCCCTGCAGTTCTGACAGGTTGTTGACTCCTACACAATCAGATAAGCACAATTTTATGTCCATTCTTTCCTCTCTGCCCTATTTATCCCCCCAAGAGCTGCAGATCCTTTGTGACACCCTTTTCTATTCTTTTTTTACATGTGTGTTGGACATCTCCTCAGAACTACCCCTTGGCACACTGGTAAGTCCCTCAACTGTACATATATTTGGTGGGTGAATTGTTACAGGGCAGCTACACTGTTAGTTACAACTAACTTGAACTACATGTGATTGCTGCTCTGGAAATATGTCATTTGCCAGAATTTCAAAACACTAAAAGCCAAAAGACCAGTTTGTGCTCTGTGGGGAAGGTTGTTATCCATGGCCAGGAATATTTGGTGAAAAGGTCTGCATCCAGTATGACCTAGCTACTTCACTGTGGGCATGTAGTGCTGATTATTTCCTGTGTTAAGAGTGTGAACATCTCAGGTGCATGTCTGTTAACAAGAGTCCTGAGTCTCGACAGACTCAGAACAGAACAGTTAGAGAAGTGAGTTATGTGAGTTGTCTTTACTTTCTTGAAAGTGTTTTGTAAACCACAAGTGGAATAGTGGTACTAATAATCTAGTTATCTGGTCGTGAAATCAAGCAAGGTGACTTGTGATTGAAATCAAAGTAATAAAAAGAATTTGCCTGTAAATGAGCTGTGTGACGATTGAACATTATGGCACCTTTTTTATGGTAGGAAGTAACTGTGGGTTTCTTGTTGCTTTCAGAATAATCAGAATTATTCAAAAACTGTTGAGTCTCAGCAGTCATGCACCTGTGCAGGGTTTCAACTCTGGAAATGTGAGATGAGAGCTTTCTTGTATTTTTAAACATTTCTGGTTGAGGCTACTTATAAAAATAGGAAAGAAGGAACTTGCCATATTTTGTTTGATATTTGTATCACTAGTATTAAAAAAATATATCTGTTGCCTATTTTTCACAGGGGATACTCTTGCAACATACAATTAATGCAAAGAGGCAGCAGTGTTGATGCACTGCCAATTATGCTGTTTAGTATGTAGTGTGTGAATGAAATGGGAATTCATGAACTGATGCTGTCATAGATCACACCTGTGGTGTGAGTGGGATCACTCACTCAAACAAAAAGGCTGAGGCCTGCAACATGGAGCAAGAAGGAAAAATCACACAACCATCAGACCTGAGTGCTATATATGGCTTATGAAGATCAGAGGGGTTGTTTGGAAAAATGGCTATAATACACTGCCAGTTATTATGCAAACACAGGGTATTAAAGCAATTGAAAACACTAGCAAATTGTGTATTACAAAGGGCTACCAATAATTATATATAGAAAAACTGATTGCCAGCTGTGACTTATGTGAGGAACACTTCATGGTTAGGTATATGGCAGTACTGTAATAACCAAGCAACCAGGTTGGGTTGTGAGGCCCAAGGCACAGCAAAGGGTATTCACCAACCCAGGAACTGAGGCTTCTACAGCAGTGACGCACACCTGGAATGGATTATTACTCTTAAAACATTTGTAAAATGGTCAAAAATGAGATTTAGGGTGACAATTCAATTCAGGGGTTTATGGGACATAAAAATAGCCTGTAGTGAACCTCAAGAGGTTTACTTGTTTCATAAACCTGAGTTTTGAATTATCACTTTGAAGCTCACAATTTGACTGTTTTTCTCTTGTAAATATAATTTCACTAATCCAGGTTTCTGCATACAGTAAGCTGCAGCTATAGGGTGGTGGCAGTGGTGATTGGGGTCGAAGGTGTATTATTCCATGGGCCTCCTATATACACTATACATGTTCATGGGTATTAAGTAAGGTTTTGAGTACTGGTATTATAACAAGGATAGTAGAGCAGTAAAGGATGGTGGTAAAAGGCAATTTTTGGGACTTCTATAAAAATGAATTATTGCTCATGGCTACAAATGTACTGTAGAGTGATGGTAAAAAATATAGGGCAGTGGTACATATGTTTGTATGACATTTTTATATGTTTCTTTACACATCTGTGTGAAGCTCCAAGAGCCTCTGGGATTGGACACTGTAGAAATAAAAATTTACTTACTTATCTACTTAAAGAGAAATGTCCACGTCTTATCAGGCCCCACCTCTGTGTGAAGCAGGGCCAGATTAGCAGTTTCATAAATAGCACTATTTTTTAATGTGCTGTGCCATTTTTTATTTAAAATTGTATCTGGTTGATCATGCACCTTCCCTGTCTGCATTTAAGAACTTAGAGCCCTTCCTGGCATGCCCACAACAACCTGCAGTTGTCCCCAATGTGATGTGTCATACAGGGAACAGCCAGGGCACATCCATAGGATTACTGTATTGCCGTAGCTTCAAATAGCTACAGTTTGGAGCCTACGTTTGTCCATGTTATACTGAGATCAGCTACATACTGACAGGCATCCTGCCAATCTGTACCTGGTCTCGTTATAGTACGGGCACAAAGAGACTCCAAATTAGAGCTATTTAAAGCTATAGCAATATAGTAATCCTATGAATGCACCCCAGCTACTCCCCGCATGACATTTCATACTGGGGACAGCTGCATTGCAGGCCATTCCACAGATCAATGTTGATGCCACACCTGTACTTCAGTATGTAGTATTGGTATCTTATTAAATTATGAATATCAAATTACTGGAAACTACTTAAAAAAGGCCTACATGGCAACAACTGTGTGAGAAGCTACTCAGTAGCCTTCAAATGTAGTCTCTTGATGATGGGGTGGGGGGGCTGATGGACAACTTCTAGTATCTTAAAGGTATGCCAGTGTGATCACTGAGTCATGCTTTGGCTGTTGTAGGAATAAGTACACTAGAGGCATGCCTATGGCTGGCTTGGGGGAAGGTTCGTGTGGTACATGAGATGGAAGGGTATTCAGTTTTTATGGAGCTTCCCAAATCAAACAAACTGACAAAGGAGAAGGTGTCCTTGAACATGTTTTGTTGATTAAAGAGACAATGGTACACTGAGATGTGGAAAGTTGCAGATTGTGCAGCAGTACTGGTGGCAGAGGGAGTAGGACAGTGGCCTCACAAGGAAAATGGTGAAGGTGGAAATCTCAATGTATAGTTATCCCTTACAAAATTTTGCAATGTTTGTGATCATTTCATTTTATCCATGGCACACTTCTATAGAAAATATTGTTTCACTTCAGACACAGACATACATATACTGTATGCACATGGCAGCCTTACTTTATTTAAAGTACCGGTGCAGACATGCTGAACTGCTACCAGCACAGTACCATGTGCTTTCTGCTTGTGGCAACTGGTTCATGAAGTACATACAATTTATACTTTCACCTAAAAAGGTACAGCAGATTACCAAAGTAGGTTCTAATATTTAATGCTGTGTATACTTTGCAAGGTGAGATAAATTACAAAACATTGCACTTAACATGAGTGAACAATCACAAGAATTTCTAATTTTCTGTGTTTTTGTTTTTTTTCGGGTCCCACAACAATCAAAGGACAATCCAAGCTTCACACTAAATGTATTCCTTATCAGGTCAAATCCAGCAGACATTTGGGGTCTGACTAGACTTTGCTCTAAAAGTATTCCTTGGTGGTCTAGTGGTCCCACCCACCTCCCCAATCACCTTCCTGGTATTCAAAAAAAAATTCCCTGGTAGTCTAGTGGTTGCACCCCCCTTCCCAACTGCCATCCTGGTATTTATTTATTTATTTATTTAAGAGATTTACCAGGAGGGCATACTGAGCAGAGTACTGCTCGATTCCAGATGCGCTCTGGGGTAGGGGGTTACAGAGTGAAGTAAATAAGACATAATAGTACATACAAATTTGTAGATAACAAACAGTGGTACAGTAGGAGGGGTGCAGTCCTCATTTAAAAACTCTGCCCAGACTACTGAGCTCACCCTAAAAAACACAAAATTAGGCAGGAACAGTTTGGAGGCAGGGAGCTGTGTAAACGCTCAATGCACACCAGTAATTGGAATACGGGCAGTACTGTGAGAAAAAGGCGCCAATTTTAAAATATGTGGTGTGGTCGAGCTCCACTCCGGTCAGAAAGGCAGCTGCAAGAAGCTCCGGCTACCTGGCAAGGGATCCTCGGCGTGGTCCGGGGTCCGTCTGGCTTGTTTGGCTGTGGGGAAGGCTTGGGGACTCCTGCCTCCTCGACCCAACCTCCGCTCTGGCAAGGGATCCTTGGCATGGTCTGGGGGGGTCTGTCTGGCTTGTTTGGCTGTGGGGAAGGCTTGGGGACTCCTGCCCTCTCGACCCGACCTCCGCTCTGGCAAGGGATCCTTGGCGTGGTCGGGGTGGGGTCCGTCTGGCTTGTTTGGCTGTGGGGAGGGCTTGGGGAATCCTGCCCTCTCGACCCGACCTCCGCTCTGGCAAGGGATCCTCGGCGTGGTCGGGGGTCTGTCTGGCTTGTTTGGCTGTGGGGAGGGCTTGGGGACTCCTGCCCTTTCGAACCGACCTCCGCTCTGGCAAGGGATCCTCGGCGTGGTCCGGGGGTCCGTCTGGCTTGTTTGGCTGTGGGGAGGGCTTGGGGACTCCTGCCCTCTCGACCCGACCTCCACTCTGGCAAGGGATCCTCGGCGTGGTCCGGGGGGGTCCGTCTGGCTTGTTTGGCTGTGTGGAGGGCTTGGGGACTCCTGCCCTCTCGACCCAACCTCTGCTCTGGCAAGGGATCTCAGAAATGTATTGCATTGGGTTCGGTGTCATAAGGGTGAGGCCAGAACAATGTCTGTTGGAAGGGAGTGGGTTGAACGCAGAAAGTGGGAAGGGCTAAACTGCCACCTTTGCAAGCATCAACATTGCAAAAACCCCCTGTTTAAAAAACAAATGTTGCCATCCCCACAGCAGAATCACAGGACACCAAACAGATGACACCACTGCAATGTAAAGCATTGCATGAGGAGGACAGGGGCATGCACCCCCAGTGACATGTGATAGGATCAGTGAACCACTAAGCAACTGTATCTGTACCAAGACCTTAGTGGAAAAGGCACAGGGGTGTGCATGTGACCAGGAACCATGTTGCACAGTGTGCCACAGAGGATGAGTGTGGGGGGGGGACTACAGCACTGGCACCAGTGCCAGGGGTGCCGGTGGAATGCAGGGGTGTGCCGGGGTGGCACTAGCAGCGGGTGCCAAGGTAGGGGGTGCTACAGCAACAAAGGGCATACAGAACAGGGACAGACACCACACAGCTGCACAAGGCCAGCAGTGCAGATGGTTGGCCACTCAACTACACTTGCAACTGGAAATTATATGCTAGCCCATGCAGGTAGTAGGGTGCACTGCGCTGCCAATATTTGGCCACAATGTCCTTGATGCAACAGGTCAGATCCCGGCAGAACTTCTTCTTGGTGGTGCCACCTAACCCAGATAGCAGCTGCTCCATACAGAGGTCACTGAGCCGCTACTCTTCCTGGGCACAGTGAAGAAACTTTCAGATGCTGGTCAGAATGGCACTGAGCCTTGTACTGAATCCTCAGTGCCAGCTCTCCACAGTATTGTTTGTCCTTGCCAGGCCTGCAAGGGTGGGCTCATACATGTTCTACGATGACACCTGGAACAGTGGCCATCTCTACGCCGACTTCCCAATGGGGCGCCCGACCCAGGTCTCCTCCACGTATTTGAGGATGGGACACATTGTCCCTGTAGAAAGGCTAGTTGAGGAGCTTCCTATACACAGCCTTGATGGAGCTCACCGGCAGGAATGAAAAGGAGAGGAGCATATGGAGTTGCAGTGCACACTCCTCATCCCTGCAGTACCATGCGTTCACCTAAAGTGTGTGCTGGACCTTCCACCAGACAGCCTGAAAGAAGTGAAAGAAACAGCACCTGAGGGCTGCCCCTTTGAAGATGGCCATGAATGCACACAAAGCAGTATGTTAAAATTCAAGGAGTGCAGTCATGGGCTGCCCGCCCCTCCACCAGCAGACACACCTTGGTAAACACTTACGTATAGGCCTTCTTAGTGTAGGACGACATCAAGTTATTGACAGCTGGTACGATGACCCCATAGCACATCCCATGGACCATACATAGCTGCCCAAAAAGTGCTGGTGAGTAGCGAAAGGTCCCATCCAGGAACAAATCCTTGCATTCTATAAGGTAGAGCAGGGAATGTTGTTTGGCATAGATCAGCAAGCAATCCCCTGCTGGCCTGCTGTCAAACTGCAGGAAGGCTTCCCCCCATGACAGCATACTCAGGGGACATACACAGCTCTGCCAAGGTGGCTGGTGTGCCATTGAACCCCTTCTCTGCCAGGTGCACGTGCTGTACTGTCCGTTTTAGGAGTGGAAGTGCTGGCAGCGTGCCAAACACCATGTCAGGCACACTGGTAGTGCACTGCATGAGCACCTCGGAGGTGCTCTTCATGCTGCTGCGTGCCCATTCCTGTACCTGTGCCAGCACTCTCTGCACACTGACCTCACCTGCATCGGGAACAAGATTATATGGGTGACCAGTGCAGGACACCCATATTTATGATCCTGCACACATCTCCAGTAGACTTTCCACTTCAGCTCCTTGTCCTTGTGATAGATATACCCACTGTGGGCAAGGAACGGTCTCCCCTTCTGGCTCTGCAAATATTGGACTTCATCCATCTTCTGTATTAGCCATAATCATGGGACTCAGCTACTTCAACATGCTGTCCATTTTATTGCTCCCGGGGGGGGGTCAGGTGCTCCTACACCTGTGTGGTGTGCATGTGGGACACCACCCACCTCCCAGGAGATACAGGCAAATAAAAAGGGGGTGCTTTGTGGGCTGGGTCCCATACAGAGGTGGAGTATGCTGTGAGGAGGGCCCATGCCCATGATTATTGCTGCTTGGTGATTGTTTGACAATATATAGTGTTCTTTTATCCTGTCCCCTGAATGTGCCTTAGGCACTGTGTATTGACATGTTGGTGGTGGGGGGCCACATGCAGAGATGTGTGGGATTTGATCCCACAGCATACAGACACCCCACCTTCCAGCTGTGTCTCTGGCTGTTATCCTCCGAGGCATGCCATGATGGCGGCATGCTGGCCTGCAATTTTCCAGTCCTCATGAGCCCTTGTGGGTATCCAACTCAACACAGGGTTGGTTGCCTCTTTTGTAGGGGGTGAGGGGGCTGTTGCTGTGGGCAGATGGGTTTGCTGCAGTGGGCGGGAGTGGGCGGTGGAGCTGTTGCTGTGGATGGGCATTGCTCTTGGGGCCACATGGGTGTGCTATTCGCCCTTTTTAGGTTCACCCTGTTTTGCACTCACCCACTTGCTGTCGCCATACAGTATGTTCTGTTCATGGTATTCATACTCACAATTGTCCCCATTCACAATTGTGATGTTCGCTCATTTGCTCCAGATGCCCTCATGTCACTCCAAGCCTTCAAAGACCTCTTTTTCAATTAGCCCAGACACAGTAGCTTACTTCACTGGTTACCATTGCATTGTAGTGTAGTGGCCCCACTCCCCAATCCCTGATCACCTTCCCAGTAGTGCTTCTTTATAAACATCTCTGGTAGTCTAGTGTTCCCTCCCCATCCCCAATCCCTGTCCTCTGAAATAGCAAATAAATATAACCCTGGTGGTCTAGAAGACCCCCCCCACCATCTCAGGTATTGGGAGGGCAATCATGGAGGGTGTCTGGGACCACTAGACTATCAGATAATATTTTTTTGAATACCAGGAGGGTAATCAGTGATTTAGGAAGGGTTGGGACCACTAGCCCTCCACGGAATAATTTTAGAACTAAGGGGATGGTGATCGGACATTGAGGAAGGGGGTTGGACTACTAAACTACCAGGGAATATTTCTACAATAAGGGGACAGTGATTGCACATTGGAAGAGGGACCACTAGACTATCGAGGAATTGAGAAACTAAGGTAAATGTGGTTTAATGTATTTCAATGGGGTTTTGAACTTTGGTGCAAAACTTTGTCATTTTTATAGATTTGGACACCAATTTTTCAACATACCCTATTTAAGACCACTCCTCATGAACAATGTTGGTGTCATTTCCCAAATCCTGCCTGAAAGGTGCTTTTGCAGCCAGTTGTCAAAATCACCTTTTGGGCCAGATTTTGAAATTTATTTTTATTTATTTATTTTTATTTATTTGGTATTCGGAAAATAACCTTTGAGCCAAGGCTCTTTTACAAAGGTTCCACGTCATGTTAACAGGGTATAGACATTCACTCAAGAAGGTTACAGAGTTTTAGAACATTTGAGACACTGAATAGCACAACAATTAGGAAAAGGTTACATAGAAACATAGAAACATAGACTTTGACTGCAGATAAGGGCCGCTTGGCCCATCTAGTCTGCCCATTTCCCTTCCTACAGGATAGGCCGCAGATCCTAGTTAACCAACAGCCTATTTCTTCCTACCCCCCCAAGAATTGCCTTATGTCTGTCCCATGCATTCTTGAATTCTCCCACAGTTTTAGACCCTCAACCTCCTCAGGAAGGCTGTTCCATGCATCCACTACCCTCTCTGTGAAATAATACTTCCTCACATTGCCCTGAACAGCCCTCCTTCTGTCTTTAAATTGTGTCCCTTGTTCTTGCAAGTCTCTTTTTCTGAAAGATGCTACCCTCTTGGACTTTGTTGATTCCACTGAGGTACTTAAAAGTTTCTATCATGTCCCCCTTCTCCCTTCTTTACTCGAGGGTATACATATTAAGCTCCTTTAGTCTCTCCTCATACGGCTTCTCTTGCAGACCCTGCACCATTTTAGTTGCCCTCCTTTAGACTACCTCTATCCTGTCTATGTCCTTGCGGAGATGGGGTCTCCAGAACTGGACACAGTACTCCAGATGGGGTCTCACCAACTGTCTGTACAGAGGGATAACAACTTCCTGTTTTCTGCTGCTGATGCCTCTCCCTATACATCCCAGTATACCCCCAGCCTTCCCTACTGCCTTCTCACATTGCTTGCTAACCTTAAGGTCATCTGATATGATTACCCCTGGTCCCTTTCCTTTTTGTTGTTGTTACTACCTCCCACCCATTGTGTATTCCTCCCCTGGGTTCTTGTTTCCCAGGTGCATTATTTTGCACTTCTTTGCATTGAATCCTAGCTGCCATACTTCTGACCATTCCTCCAACCTTGCCAAGTCCCTTTTCATCCTTTCCATGCCTCCTTATGTATCAACCCTGTTGCAGATTTTTGTGTCATCTGCAAAAAGGCATACTTTTCCTTCCAGTCCCTCTGCAATGTCACTGATGAAGACATTAAAAAGGACTGGACCCAATACTGAACCCTGAGGTACCCCACTAGTAAGCCCTCTTTCTTCAGAGTGTACTCCATTTACAATTACCTTCTGTGTCCTGTTGTGCAGCCAATGTTTTACCCAGGCTACCACCCTGGGACCCACTCCCAGGCTGGTTACTTAGACTATTAATCTTTTGTGTGGGACTGTGTCAAATGCCTTACTAAAGTCTAGGTAGGCCATGTCCACAGCCCCTCCCTGGTCTACTACTTTGGTCACCCAGTCAAATAAATCTATTAGATCGTCTGACATGACCTTCCCGCCAGAACCCATGCTGCCTTGGGTCCTGTGCTCCACTGGCCTCTAGGTACTCAACTATTCTTTCCTTCAGAAGTGACTCCATCACTTTCCCTACCACAGAGGTCAGACTGACAGGTCTGTAGTTTCCTGCCTCTGTCTTGGTCCCACTTTTGTGAAGGGGAATCACATCCACCTTCCTCCAGTACTCGGGTACCACACCATCCTCCCATGATTTATTAAAAAGAGTAGCCAGTGGTTTCACTAGTTCCTCCCTTATTTTTAGAATTATGGGGTGAATTCCATCAGGACCCATTGCTTTGTCCACCTTCAGTTTTAGGAGTTCTTGCAGAACCCTTTCTTCTGTGAAAGGACTGGGATCGACCCCCCCTATCATGAGTGCTTCTGTTAATTGGATTAGGCACTTCCCCCTCCTTTCTTGTGAATACTAAGCAGAAATATTCATTCAGTATCCCTGCTTTTTTACTGTCCCCCTCTGCCCACCCACCGTTCATTCTATTCAGCCTCACTATCCCTCCCTTTGTCTTTCTACGCTCGCTGGTGTACTTATAAAAGGTTTTATCCCCCTTCTTAACTGAGTTGGCTATCTTTTCCTCAGTTTGGGCCTTTGCTATTCTGACTTCCCTCCCTGCTTCCTTCTGCCTTAACTGGTACAGCTCTCTGTCCTGCTCCTTCTGTGTTTCCTTATACTTCTGTTACAGAGTTCCTTAGTCATTTAAAACACTATACAGCATATGGACATCAACTTTAGTTGATTACAAGTGCAGGTAAGGTGTGGAGACACTAAAGGTTAGGTTAGGTTGGGAAGAGGGTCAGTAAGGACAGGATTTTGGTAGGGGAGGAGGGAGGCCTCTAGTAAAAGTGCACAAGGAGGCAGGGCTAAGGCCGTGGAGGCAAAGACCCATCCTACCATGGAGACAGGGGTAGGGGGTGAGGGCTGTACAGGAGCAGCCCCTTAGAGTGATTCAGAGGCATTGTCAAGGAATTTATAGGAGGGTGGCTTCTCTCTTGTGCTGAGAATAGTTGCTGTTAGCAGATCCAGGCCTTGTCATCCAAAGTCTATCAGCTGTTGGAGAAGCAGGTGCACACAGAGCTGGAGGTCAGGTAGTGCTTAAGGTCTGAAATTTTCACCATACTTGTTCATAAAGTGGCTGATAAGAAGAGTATGTTAAAAATGTGGGGTCAAAATGTGTCAGAATGGCAAAGTTGTGCACATCTGTTGACATTTTGCAATGCTTGCTCCTAGCTTTTGTAATTTTCTATATTTTCACCCAAAATTTTAAACATAGTAATTTCTTTGCATTGCCTCACACATGTGACAGCTGTCAGTTTTCAATTCATGGCCAAAATTGTCACCTGTGGCATAGAATTACATTGCAGTGGTGCAGTATGAAATTTCGGCAGACATTTGAAAATTCTTAGCCCAGCATTCATGAGGTGGGGTAATAACAAGGCTATGATGACAATGGGGTTGCTTTTTTACTGAAATGCTAGCACAGGAACATACAGTACATGTATGCATCTAGGGAGGGATGGGAGTGCAGGGCCAGGAGGTCCCTGCGCTCCCACAAGCAAAGAAGGCTATGATCATACTTTCTCAAAAAGAAAGAAAATTCTTGGCAAAAACTTTATTAATGCATAGGTTAGGGTTCCAGTGACAAAAGTTTGGAAATGTGCTGTTAGGGCTTTCAATCCTAACCCCCACCCACTATGCAGGCAGCAACAGGCATGAGGCACATGCCTTTGAGTTGTCAACCCTAATGCTCACCCTATTCTCTAATACTGTACCCATCTCAGCTTAATTACACATGGAATGCGATGAGCATTAGGGTTGACAATCACAAGGCACATCCCCCATGCCTGTTGCTGCCTACGCAGTGGGGGTGGTGGAATGTTAGCATTAGAAACCCTAACAGTCCATTTCCAAACTAAATGATGCATTAACAAAAATGTTTAGTCAAGAAAATTTAACAAAGGATAATAATTCAAAGTGTTTAAGTATGTTTAGCAGTTTTAATTGTTATAGATTATAGAGCTATATGAATCCCTCCTAAGTTTTGTCTGCTAATGGCTCCTTTACAGATTGTGTATTCTACAAATAATGTCATGCATAGATACAATACCATACATTTCATACACTGCTACATTTGTATCTCCAATGAGGGGTTACACCCCTGGCTAGGAAAATGACATATAACTGCATCCTGTACGTGTTATCAAGTGTTATTTAAAAACTCAATAATATTTGGTTATACAAAAAACATATACAGTACACCAACCTCTGTCTGCAGAAGTGTAGGCATCAGAAACGATATCAAAATTGCAACAGTACTTCTGTCTGCAGAAGTGCAGGCCCCTGAGGGGCCTTCACCTCTTCAGCTGCAGTTGTAAGACATATACACCATATTCTGGCTACAGAAGCGCTGGCATCTGTAGCAAATGCACTTATGCAGCTGTATATAGAAAACTATGCAGCAGCAAATCCTGTGGTGAAGTGAGGTATCACCTGCCTTCCCCTTAGGCCAGCAAAAAGTAACTATTTTGGCCTAATATGAACATTAAAAGTAACATTTTACTTTTTTTGTGGGAAGTGCCACTCCTAAACAGAACAGCTACCCTTTTGAAAAAATTCTACATCTGCTGCTGAAACTACAATACCCACATTGCAACAGTACTTCTGTCTGCAGTGGCATGCACTTCTGCAGGCAGAGATACTCATGCCCACTGTACAACATACATGCACAGTTGTGGCTGCAGAAGCACAGGCTCCTGTGCATTTTTAGATACAAATCCACAAATGTAGCACATTAATGCTACTGCACTTGTGTCATCAGGAAACATATGTTATTTTTCTTACCTGATGCTGGCTATCTGTGGGTTGCTTGTGTGGTCTTGTCCTTTTGCTGCTGGGGGGTGGGAGTGGGGAGTTAGGGTTAGAAACACACCACATTTCCCCACTATTGTGGTGTTCAGCTGAACCCTAACTTGTGCATTAACAACATTTTTTGCAATGAATATAGACTTATCATAAACAGGCAAATGGCCACAAACAAAACTAATGGGGCAAGCTGCCAAAAACAAACTTACATGGCACACAGCTAGTAAGTAAAAGATATTTGGCAAACTGCCACATAATAAAATAAATTCTTCAAATGGCCATAATCAAAAGTATGGTGGCACAATGCCATTAATAAAAATAAAGAAGCACAGTCAGTAGCAATTAAAAGAAAAGTGGCAAACTGCCCCAAATTAAAACCCTGGCAAACTGCCATAGATTAAATAAATATCGGCAAATCACCCCAAATTAAATAGATGTTGGCAAACCACCCTACTAACAAAAAAAGTAAACAGTCGAAAATTAAATAACAGGTAAACCACTAGAAAAAAAAAGGTGGCAAGGAGCCCTACAAAAATAAACTGGTAAATGGCCAGGAAGAAAAGACAACTGCCATTGTCCAAGGGCTGTGTCAGCCCAACATCACACTACTGGCCATCAGCTGGCCCATATAGCTGTTGCTGCTGTGGTCTTCTGGGTGTCACAGCGAACACCCACTGCATGGCCACAAGATCACAGAGTTGTCCCATTGCCTTCCCCAGCAGGGCAAGAATCTCCTCTTGTGATGCAGGTTTTCTTTCACCATGGGGCATAGTCCCTTCTCAGCTGACCTGAGGTCCCATTGTGGACAAACACCTAGAATGACAAAGAAAACTTAATCAACATGCAACGCATAAAAACAAGAACAAACCTGTGGCAGGAGCCTTACAAGGTCCAAAGACCATGTATGCAGCATACATTGCCCTCTGTGAAGCAGCAAAAAATACAGTCACCCTGCAAACCACCTGTGCAGTGAATGGATTTTAAATATACTTATGTTATCTATGTTTTAAATTTGAATAGACCATTATTCCTTGAAGAAGCCTACATAGGGTGAAACATTGGGCCAGACTGCAAGGGCCCACTTGTAAAGAAAATAAACTTCATGAACTTGACTGTTTGTGAACACTACCCATCTGTGCATCTGTTTTTGCATTTTCTTTTGGAGGTACTGGCAAGGATCCCCTTACAGATCCATTTAAGGGTTTTGTGAGGGGACTTAATTAATGGCTCCACTAGAAAACCATGGTAATATCTCTATTTTAATTGTATAATTTCCTTTTTTCTAGTCTATGTGATTTAATTACATAGAGTAACAATGACCATATTTGCTGTATACTTGTACTTATATCTAGTCTGGCATGGGTAGTTTTGAAGTATCTTGATAGAAATAATTGTGTTAATAAAGATTTCACTTAATAGAAATGGTTGATTGTTGGTCATGAATTTTTGAGTTTGAAAATATTTCATTTTTAGTTAATTTTGGAATCTGAATATATTTTGGAGTTGGCAGTGAATACGCTGGTGAATTGTGATGCATATTTGGCTATAGATGCACAACCACGGTGACCGGATATGGTTTAGGAAACAAATGGATTTTATTTCTTCTATTTATTTTCAGTATACTTTTTTATCTATTTTTTAAACTTGATCAGGCCCTCATCCTCTGAAAAATGTCCACGTAGTGAAAAACGTTGGGGCAGGCTATGACGGCCTGCTTGTGAAGAAAATAAAATTCATTAACTTAGAAATAAGACTTTTAATATGCGTTACTGGTTTTTCTTGTGATACTTCAATTTTGTCATCTATGTTACCTGCCAGACCCAAGAGCTACCTAGATTTTTAAAGACTGTTTGTAAAGGGTACCCATCTGTGTGTCTGATTTTACATATGGATGTGGCCCATACCAGACATGTACATTGTAGGTCCTGCTAATAAGTGTGTGTGTACTACAGACATTACTACTCACAAGGCTGTTTGTATGTCTGTGGTACTGTGGTAGTGCTTTGTCTGACACCATGGACATCAGACCAGTATAAGGATCCCCAAGAAGGGGCACGTTTGTACAGAAGTCATATGACACAGTGTCAAGGGTGTATGTGACTACTGTTTCAGTGAAGGGGCAGCTGTGCTCCTGCCCCCATGTCAGTAGCCAAGCTTCAGGAATGGATGAGGATTGCTTGGGGGCTGGCAGAGTGAGTAAGGATTAAGCACCCAGTGGCAGCTATCCTTTCGCAGGAAGGGTGGACACCAGTTCCCATTGCAGGGAATGCCACCTGGAAGAGGTCATCCAGCAGTGCAGCAGAAGTGAATGCAAGTAAGGGGTAGGGCTGGAGCATGAATTGCCGGCATACACATCCTGACCCTCCAGCCCAATGGAGAAAACTGGAAGCAAATATACCAGACTATCACAAGCTGGCACCCCCCCCAAACACACACACAGGCTTTCATAAGACTGACATGACTGTCCACCCACCCAATGGGTTCTGGACAAGTGGTGGATAACAGGTAAGTTCGTGGGAAAGTCAGTGATGGGTCTGGGGGGTGCCATCAGGCAGACTTGGTGTGGAAGAAAATACTGAAAAAAAGTGTGTATGAGACAATAGCATGGTGTGTGATGCAGGTGACATACAGTAGGTGACAGTGGTGTGGCACAGGATAGGTGGTAAGTAACAGACTGGTGATACTGTGCCATGCACCTAAAAGAGTGTTGCAACAGTAGTCTTCAGTGCACCACAACTTGCAGGCCAGTGGACGTATACAGGGGCACAGGTAGAGTGCATGGCAGAGTGGTGCCACACTGGGATTCTCCACTGTACAGTGACATACACAGGGCACACAATGCATACCAGCAAACATGCTACCAGACAAGGCAGGGACACACAGTCATTGTGGAATGATAATGCACAGTGAGGCACACTGACAGTAACATAGAAACATTTTTTTATTTTTTTTTATTTCTTTATTTCAGTCTAGAATTACAAATACCTTTGAGCCAGGGCTCTTTTACAAAGGTTCCATGTCATAAAACATAGACATAAATGGTAGATAAGGGCCTCCAGGCCCACCCAGTCTGCCCTATTACTCTATCTATAGTGACATAGGAGGCCCTAAACAGTCTACAGTCCCCCTCTTATCTTTCAAAATCCTTTTGCAGCTATCCCATGCATAGATGAATCCTGTAATAGTTTTTGCCCCCACCCCCCTCTGCTGGCAGGCCCTTCTATTTGCCACCACCTTCTCTGTAGAAAAGTACTTCCTTACACTACATCTGAATCTCCCCCCCCAAGTAAAGATGCATAGGACAGTAATCAGCATGCTACACACAAGAGGCAAGTACAGTACCAACAGTCTTATGGTGCATACGCGTCTGGATGGTGCAGTATGCAAACACATGGTGACGTACCTGTGTGGACAACCCTGCACGGTTGTTCTAGTGTGTCTCTGCCTGGGACTGGTCCCTGATGTGCCTGAACCTTTACCTTATGGGCTGCTGTGCCTCCACAGTGGTGCATGGTGCTGGTCACTGTGGCCACAGATGTTGGTGGCACTCCCGCTGGGATGAGTTGAGGAGGAGACACCTAATATGTGGGTGTGACAATACCTCATCCTCCTCATCCCTGGGATGCCATACCCCTGGTGCCAGAACTGTGGACACATGAAACACAGAAAACAGTATGTAAGTGAATGACAGGGCACTGTGGTGCACAACAGTCATATGCCATGCACACCCATGTGGCAGTGCTGGCATGTAACATGCAGCACTGCATAGCCATGTCCAGGCACATGTATGTGATTGGTATGTGGCTTGATAACACTGGCACTAGGGTGCATACAGTGGTATGTATATGAACATGCTGAACACATGCCTAGTGACCCACTTGCTCCCCCAGAGGTCCCACCGATGGACATTGTGCAAAGTGCACACACCATACTACCAGTGACCTGAACACTGCAGCATGTTCAGAGCATGCACAGTGCCATGTGTGACTGCAACAAGCTGTAGTTGCAGATGGATGCATACAGTAAATGGCCATGGATGTAGGTGTATGGACACTTTCACTGTGTGAAGGGGTATATATGTATACCAAAGCTCATCCAGTCCTAACTCAGACTAGTGCTTCAGTAAAGTATGCTGGAGTTTATTTATCTATGTATGTAGTCTCCATGGTAGGATGGGTCTATGCCTCCCTGGCCTCAGCCCTGACTCCTTGAACACTTTTACTAGTGGCCTCCCTCCTCCCCTACCAAAATCCTGTCCTTACTGACCCTCTGCCCAACTTAGCCTAACTTTTAGTGTCTCCGCACCTTACCTGCACTTGTAATCGACTAAAGTTGATGTCCATATGCTGTATAGTGTTTTAAATGACTAAGGAACTCTGTAACTGTTTCCTAATTGTTGTGCTGTTCAGTGTCTCAAATGTTCTAAAACTCTGTAACCTTCTTGAGTGAATGTCTATACCATGTTAACATGACGTGGAACCTTTGTAAAAGAGCCTTGGCTCATAGGTTATTTTTCAAATACCAAATAAATAAATAAGAGATAACAGAGCTAAAGTCAGTAAATGCAACACTGAATTCGTTGACAATTTTGGTGAGATCAAGTACGCCATGTCCATCAACGCTCACCAGTAGCAAGGAATTCTGAGACTTTCTCCCAGAATCTTTTACCATTGCTCTAATTTAGGGTTTGCTGGGCCTTGCTTTGGCTTTATTTGGCCAATCAAATCCCAGTAGTGCATTTGTTCCTGTCTTCCTTGTGTTTTTGCAGATCGATCTTGGACCGAGTCTCCCTGGCCAGCACCCACATATTATCCCTTTCTCATGAGGGCAAGGAGTTCTTTGAAGGGTGTAAATTTATTGCAGGCAGTTGTAAATTCTGTGACAGAGAATTTTAGGGCTGAATCAATATCAGGGATGGCATCAGGGAACCTCTAGTCTAGTTGAGCAACATACGATTTGAATTTTGCCATAGTCATTTTGCTTATGATATGGTTGTTTATGAACCAAAATGGGGGCCTGGACTGTTTCATTTCCCAAAAGCATTATGCTGGGGAGTGGTCACTGAAAGTTAGAGATGGGCTGAAGTTAAATTTCGTGGGAAAGTTCCCATGAAACCAGCAGTTTCACAGTGTGAAATATTTTGAGAAATATGAGCGTTCTGTGAAATTTCTTGATGGGAACAAAATCCAAAATTCACCCCGAAAACTGTGGAATTTCACCTAGAACAGAAACATTTTGTGTGTTTGCACCTTGTAATCATTGCAGATTCTAGATCTCATCATTATAAACCATCTGTGTCCAAGATGCATTTCTTGCTTATTAATTCAGTAATTTCTTTGTGCTCTCAGAATGCTCACTGAGGAGTGATACTAAGAAGCTGTAGCACCTTTCAGTGAGTTACGTGCAGAAAGCATAACACTTGTCATTTTATGTTGTTGTGACAGGGATATATACCATGTTTTTCTGCTCCCCCATTTGTACATTACATCAATCACTGGTAGCTAGTGGTCCCTCCCCCACCCAAAGATCAGCCCACCACAGGTGTATATAAAAAAAAAAGTTGCAAACCATGTCCTTGGTGGCTAGTGCACCCCCCAGTCACCCATCCCATAGTGAATTAAGAAGAAAAAAATGTGGTTCACGGTTCCTCCACCCACCCAAATGACCCCCCCCTTGTCCAGTACTGCCCGACCTCCCCATCCCTTCCCCCATATACTAAATCATATTTTCCCTGGTGGTCTAGTGAACCCCTGTCCCATGCCCCACCCAATGACTGGCCCACCCCAGGTGTATATTTGCAGCTGGGTATGGGTGTAGGGCCCCTAGTCCACCAGGAAATATGTACAAAAAAATACGTACTGGGTGGGGAAGGGGCTCGATCAAGGATAGGGAGAAAGGGGGTTCACTAGACCACCAGGGAAAATATCATTTACTATATAGGGGAAAGGGAGGGATGGTCAGGCAGTACTGGAAATGGGGTGAGGTTGTTGGATGGAGGGGAGGGACCATGAGCCACATTCGCTATGGGGTGGGTGATTGTGGGGGGGCACTAGCAACCAGAGACATGGTGGCAACTTTTTTTTTTATGTTTTTATTTTTTTATTATACACCTGGGGCAGGCTAATTATTGGATGGGGGAGGGACTGCAAGCCATGAGTTTTTTTTTTTTTATTATTCACTTTCAGTGGGTGATTGCAGTGGGAGGGTCTAGCCATCTGGGACATGATTAGCAACTTGTTTTTTTTTTATACACCTGGGGCAGGCCAGTCATTGGGTGGGGGAAGGGACCGCTAGCCACCAGGGAGTAATTTAATGTGCATGCCATTTTTCTGCGAAATTTCACATTTTGCAGGTAACATTTCATTATTTTCAGGCTGAATTTCACATTTCACTTCTGCAAAATGTTCTGTGGAGTGAAGAATGTCAACTTCACCCATCTGTACTGAGGGTATCAGGCAGAACTTTTACTTTTTTGACCCTGTCCGGGTGAGTTACAAGTATTCAGTTGAGTACTGTCATAGAGTCTCATTTATAATTAGTTCTGGTGTGCTCAGTGATGATTTGTGTTAGAAATAGAATGGTGATCTTACCTCTGCACCTAGTACTGGACTGTGCGGTCCAGTTAATATTAAAGCCAACAGTTACTATAAATTCCCAACTCTGATTAAATTGTCCAAGATAGTTAAAGAGAGGGACTCTATACTCAACTGTTGTTTACCAGGTGGGATATAGACCGTTAGGTGAACAAGCGATTTTTAATTTCACCCCAGCAGCAGTTTCATGTCTAGGCATTCACAGTCCCTAGACAGGACTTTAATGTCAAGTTTTGAGGCTTACAGGTCAGATCTGAGCTAGGTCTGGCACCTCTACCACACTTACCTAGTCGATCTTCTCTGAAGATATTGAAACCTAGTAATGAGATGGTGGAATCAGTATTTTGTGTTTAAGCCAGGCTTTGGCAAGGGCAGTAATATCTGGTTGCACTAACACTGCCCAGGATTTGAGTAGAGCAAGTTTAGATAGGAAAATACCAATGTTTATGGAGATTATGTTTAATATTCCTTGACTCCCAGAGCCCATGTCCAGGGTTATCTGTAGGGCCTGGTATGGGGTATGGATATTCTCAGACAGCAGGAGAAGCAATAATGTTAGAACCTTGGAGGCTGTAAGGAAGTGCTTTAGTCTCCAAGTTTTTCTTCTAGGGAGAAGGGACTTATCAGAAGTCCAAGAGACATAGCCATAGCATATTACCCTAGAACATCTCCCTACCACCACCTGTGATAGGTCAGTTTGTAGTGGGTTTAGGCCTGTTGGTCTTTGGAACTGAGGGGCAGTTCAGGAGAATAACGCAGTCGTAGTTGCAGCATGAAGTACTATAGGAAAACCACCTTAGCCACAGAGGGCCCAGAAGGTTCATGGAACAATGTTGCACTCATAGTCTAGTTTTCCAACAAAAGTGATCACAGAAGAAAGGTGAAAAGCACAAAAGTTTATTTGCTCAAATGAAAGTGGAACACTTGCTGCCCCAGTGCTTCAGGTCTGTAATGTGACCCATCATCAGGGATGTAGCTGAAACAACAAGCCTTGGGGTTTAAACACAGGTCTTTCTTAAAGCTGCATAGTACATATGCACATAGTCTCCTTCTATTGTGACAGCACGTAAGGTGCAAGGAATCTCATATGCATGAAGCTCAGCCTAGCACCACATAAATATATAGAAACCCTATTGAATAAAGCAATAAAAATTCTCACTCAAGACAAAAGCTAGGAAGTACAGATGTGTTAACGTGAAAAAGCATTTAAAGGCTGGAGATTTAAGGCTTCGGCAGAGAATGACAAACTCAGTAATTCAAAAAAGTGTCAGACAGGTAAGTCCATAAAAGTTGTGTCCCTTTGTAAAAAAAAACATTGGAGTCACACAGCAGTGCAAAAGTAGAGGATAGTTAAAATGTAAGGGATTGATATAGAAACAACTGATCATGGAGAAAGATCTGGTAAACATGTATATAGGGTATGTATGCTGGTAACTAAGCATCATTCAGGAAGTGGACAGTAAACAATCCTGTACCATGATATGTAGTACATCATCCTAGATGTGGGGTAAACACCCTATGCTGCCTCCACCTAGGTCATGACCCTTTGTCCTGCATGGCAGTGCATGTATCATACCATAGCTATAGTACCACAAAACACCTGTCCAGCATTGAGGTATGGTCTAATCAGTTGGCAGGGCATATCATGGCCAGAAATGAGTGCTTGTGACTCACAGATAATTCAAGTTGGTTGGGTTCAGAAGTCTGGGCAAATGTCCAAATGTTGCATGTACCTTGCCTAGTGGGTCATAGTGTTTCAATGTCTCCTGGGCACATTTCCGGCAATAGGAAGAGACCTGCTAAAGGGGTGTGACAAATAACTGGCTAGAAAACATCTGTATTGGTGGTTCAGCAACAGTGCCATTTATTTATTTATTTATTTGCTTTTGTTAACCAGGTAAGTCACACTAGACAGCCAAGTGCCTATTTTCAGGAGGGTTACAAGCTAGGTCACAGAAGAACAGTAAGAAAGTCAAGTTTACATACAATCAGGTAATAACAGAGGTTGACATCTAGAAACATGTCAAGCTTAACAGGGCTAGAGTAGGTAGTTAACAGCAATAGAAATGATTTAGCATAAGATAAGTAAAGTGCACAAAAATTTTAAGACAGGTTCAGTCAGTGCAAACAGAAAGAAGTAAGTGCCAGCAGGTAGGATGAGCCAACTGGGGGCAAGGGCCTGTCCTGGTGGACTAGTCGGGGGTAGGACAGATGCAAGGTGACATGTAACAGTTACTGGGCCAGTTACCAGGAGGTTAAGTACAGTGGTCACATGCAATACATTTGCAAAACTATGATAATGTACAAGATATTCACAGATACATGCTAAAATAATGCACACATCACGCTGTGAAAGACAATCACAATAAACAGTACAGTATTGTAGACATCACACTGTGAAATACAATCACAACAATCAATACAGTATTGCTGCTCTGCAGTTGCAATCTGAATTTTATCCCCAAAATGGGTGTATCTACTCTCATACTGCTTTTGCCATATTTTCTTTTTTTGCTTTGTTAACATTTGTTAACCAGGTTAACTTCATTAGCATTAAATGCCCATTGTAATGGATGACCCCAACATACAAAACAGAAATAACAGTATGAGTATTAATGTATTCTTTGCACAAAAAAAAAAAAAAAATTGTTAACGCACCAGTTAGGATAACCTAATGACACAAAAGTAGGGAAATGCAGCATTCAGGTTTCCAGCCCTAATTCCCCATTCCAACCCTAAAGCAGCAAAAAAAAATAGAATGTGGGGTCTTTAGGGTCTTTGTGAATCACTAGTGGTGTCTTCCTTGGGACTGTCAGCCCTAATGCTCACCCCATTCCATGAGCAAACAATGTTATATACGATCTCCTGTGGGACCTACATGAAAAAAGCTATGACAAATTGTGTTGGCAATATGTGACAAGATACACTGTTTTACCTTTAAAGAGTTTATCACTATGAGGCATTGGCTTGGAGATGCACCTTCTGCTTTGGATTGGAGGCTAGCATTATGGTTGACAACCCTAAGGATGACCCAACTGATTCACCAAGACTCCGGAGATACAAAACCCTAATGTTTTTTTGTTTTCCCTTTTGCTGCTTGAGGGGTAGGGGTGGGGATTTACAGCTGGAATCCCTAATGCCAATTGTCCCTACTTTATTTGTTTATTTGTTTGTTTATTTATTGAAATGTTTTACGAGGAAGGCATGCTGAACAACAAGTTGCTCATCTCCTGGTGCGACCTGGGGAGGGTAGGGAACAATGGGATAGAATACAGAGAAATGTTACAATGTTGGAATACAATTTGCTTACTTGCATACAATGATAGCAGGAGGGATTACAGGTGGATAGAACTGACTAACAATGTAACAGTTAAGTATAGTAGATATGAAGACACATATAGCAAATTGGCAACAGTTGGTGACAGTTGGTAACACTGGAACACATATAATAACTTGGCAACAGTATGTTGCACTACATGGTAAGGTGACCCAATAGTAATTGGTAGCCATTAGTGTAACATAGACATTCAAGATTTACAGTGATTGGAGTAAAGAGAGGAAGAATGGAAGGAGGCAACAGAAAATTACAGAGGGCAGAGTGGAAGAAGGGAAAGGAAATTTATGGAGAGACACAGACAGAACACAATTTTTGAGGCAAACAGAGATGACAGGGTGGACTAAAGTGCATATAAGAAGGGTACGGGGGTAGGTTATGTGTGCTTAATTGAGTGTAGGTATAAGCCAGGGTTAGGCTATGTTAACCAGAAGGTGGGTAGGAGAAGAAGAGTGGTAGCATATGGCAGGGTGATGAGAGAGAGGTATTGTAGGTGGGGAGTATCCAAGGGGGGGGATTCAACAGTGTCATGTTATCCCTATCTGGGCAGGGCTGTGGACAGCCCTACTGGAAGGACACAGGTTATAGGCAATGAGAGGTATTTATATATAGTGATGCGAGAGAGGGGGGTTGTTGGGGGAAGGATGTTGTGGGAGGGGGTAGCAGAGGTTAACTATAGTGGGGGGTAGTACCCCACCAGTGTGTGGGGTGACCCTGCCTGCACAAGGCAGTATTCTAGCACAGACTGGGGGAATGCAGTAAAAGAAGAAATAGGGGAAAGGGGTAAAGTAGTTGCCCACTGTGCACTATGGATCCTGCCTGCACAAGGCAGTGATCAAGCTCACAGGAAGGAGATAGATTAAGGGTAGAGGAAGAAGGGGGAGGAACACTTTAGGAGGAGGAAGAGTAGGGGACAAGGAGAAGCACGAACAGAGGGGAAAAAGGAGTGGTGGGGAGTAGGCATATGGTAATATGGGCTTAGGGAGATGGCGGGGGGATTTGGGAGTATCTTGGCAGGCACAGGAAGGGGCAAGGAAGTTCTTGAGGGCGGGGTTAATGGAGTAGCAAGAGAATGAGTAGCAAATTTGAGGGGCAAGTGAATTCCACATTTTTGGGAGGTGATAAGAATAATCCGATTGGCCAATAAGGGTGGAGTGGCATGGGACCACCAGGGTTTGTAAGGTGGTAGATCTTAGGGAGTGGGAAGGAGGGGGGGCAGGTGTAAAAGCAGGGCAGAGATAGGAGGGAAGTTCACCCAGCCAGTGCTTGGAGGAGAATTTTGCACAGTGAGAGAGATGTTGGTTTGTCTTGGAAGGGAAGGGAAAGATAGGGCATGGTAGAGATCACAATGATGAGTGTGGTGGGAGGTGTCAAGGGCAAAGTGGCAAAAGGAGTTGAAGAGGGTATCTAGTCTGGCCAGGGAGCACTTAGGGGCAACACCATAGACTACGTCACAGTAGAAGAAGTTAGGTAGGATCACCTTCTAGACAATCTCATGCCTAGTCGTGGGTGGGATGCAAGCACAGTTCCTGAATAAGGCGCCAAGCTTGGGACACAATATTTTCAGAATGGCATAGATATTACCAGAGAAGTTCAGGTGTTGGTCCAGTCAGACACCTAAATACCTGAAGGAAGATATGTCCTTGAGTAAATTCCCATCAAGGGTGTGGAAGGAGGGTAGAGAGGGAAATCTGGTAAGTATCTGCCTGGTGCCAAAGGTCATGGAGACTGTTTTTTTGGCACTGAGAGAGAGTTGGTCATTTGCAAACTAACACTGAACTTTGAAGAAATCATGCTGAAAGTTGGATGCAACCTCGGTGGGGCAGGAGCATGATGCATGCAAGACTGTATCATTAACATACAAGTGAATGGAGGAGAATGGAGAGCAGGTGGATGGGAGATCATTTGGCAAAATAGAGAATGGTATGGGGTCTAACACTGATCCCTGGGTGATGCCAGTTCTTATTGAAAGGGGTTGGGAAATTGCATCAGAGATCCTGACTAATTAGGTTCTGCCAGTGAGGTATGCCTTGAATCAGTCTGTGGCTAAGGGGGATAGCCCAACTGTTGACAGGGTGTCAAGGAGAAGGGAGTGGGAGACTGTGTCAAAGGCTTTGGCCAGATTGACAAAAATGGCTGAGGTGATTTGACTATTGTCCATTCCTGTTAGGACAGAATCAGTGAGTTGAAGAAGAGAAGTGATGGTGGAGAGATTTTTCCTTAAGCCAGACTGATAAGGGGGTGAAGAAGGAGAAGTCATTGAGGTAAGCAGTGAGGTGGGAGAAGGCTAGGTGTTCCTGAAGTTTGCCATGGGTAGGGAGAAGAGAGATGGGGTGGTAGTTGCCAAGAGAGGTGGGGTCTCCACCTTTGGGGGGGAAGGACCACTGCATGTTTCCATGGGGAAGGTACCTAGGTGGTTGAGAAAGAACGGTTTAGGATAATAGAGAGATGGTAGGCAATGGCTGAGAGGTATAGTAGTTTAGGGGTCAAGGCCATCCAGGAAGGAGCCTTTGGAAGGGCTGATCGCTAGCAGGGCATTTAGGGTGTCATTAGGGGAGACAGTAGGAGAAAGTGGAATCAGAGGGGGGTCATTCATAGGCAGTAGGAAGGGGGAGAGGGAAGGGAATAGTTTGGGAGGGATTGGAGTAGCTCATCAGTTGAAGTGGTGTAATAGGAGTTGAATTCAGTAGCTAATGCAACTGGATTAGCAATGAGGGTGGCATTTATCTTAAGTATAGGGGTGGGTGGATAGGATGGGAGTGTAAAGAGGGTATGGACCACTCTCCAGAACTTGGAGGGTGAGTTGATGTTTGTCGCGGAGGTAGATTTGAAGTACTCTGTTTTGGCTAGCCTGGTAGCCCTGGTACAGACATTACAGAGTTTTCAGTAAATAAGAAGGTAATTTGGAAGCTGGGAGACTTTGTGTCCTTTCCAGGCCAAATCTCTGGCTCTGTGGCAGGCTAGTCATTCAGGGGTAATCCAGGGGAGGTGATAACCTCTAACCCTTGTTTGTTTTAGGGGTGCAAAGGGATTTCAATTTGCTAGGAGGATGTCTCTAAAATAGATTAGGGCTTTATCAACCAAGGAGATGCTTGCTAGAGGGGATCAGTGTGAGAGGGCAAGGCTATGCAAGAGATGTTCCAATTCTAGGGATTTATAGGTCCCTATTTGTAGGGTTTTATGTGGGGATTTAGTGCTGTGAACTTTTCTGACCAGGAAGACTGGGTTGTGGTCACTGACAGCATCAAGAAGGTTGCCAGAGGCAATGATTCTATGGGGGTGGGAAGTTAGGGCACAGTCAAATAGGGAGTGGTTTTGGGTCTTGTGATTAGGGTGGGTGGGTTCTGTAATTAGTTGTGTGAGGTTGAGGGCACTGATAGCATTTCTTGTGGTAGATGTTGTTGGGGTAACCAATGTAAATTGAGGTTGCCAAGGATGTAAAGCTCACCAGATTGAGGGAGTGAAGTAATGGAAGTTAGGAGGTCAAGGGACACAGCGGGCTGGACATTTGAATGGCAATAGATACTGGCTACAAAGATAGGAAGTGAAAAAGGGAGGGATACATTGATGGCTAAGGCATCATGGGTTGCTGGGTTGGAGGAAGAGAAGACCAGGAAGTACTGGAGGGAGGTACAGATATACATGGCCACTCCACCACTCCTCCCTGCTCTGTTGAGCCTTATGATGAAGTAACCAGGGATGGAGTGGTCAGGAATTGTGCTCTTTAGCCATGTTTCTGTTATAATTAGAATGTTTGGTTTCAAGGCAGCAACCATGGCTTGCAGGAGGTCTATTTCTTGAAGTAGGCTATGAACTTTTAAGTGTAATATCTTGAAACCCTTTATGAAGGCTGTTCGGGTAGAAGTAGGGGCAGCTGCTGTGGGGGAGATAGCAGTGGTGAAGGAAGTAGCAGGACTGGGGCTGGGGTGGATGTCCCCAAAGTGAGTAATAGTAAAGCTAGGATGAGGAAGTGTAGCTTTGTGGATTTGAAGTGATGGGGCTTGGAGGCCGAGTGAGTGAGGTAGAAGGGAGTGGTATAGTAAGGAAGCAGGAGATGGAGAACAGCAAATAAATTTGGTAAAGTTAGTAGGGATGCATGTGGAATGATGAGGGAATGAGACCAGAATACATTGGGGAGGGGCAGGAGTAATAGCATGAATATAAGTTGGGGCCTGGAGACAGGGAGTTTGGATGGATTTGGAGTTATAGCATCCTGGGCTGGCAAAAGCAGGAGGGGTGGGTAGGAAGAGGGTAAGACAAAAGGTTAGGGGAAGGAGGTAGAAGGGAGAAGGATTTGAGTGGAGAGGAAACATCCTTAGAGTCAAACAGCAGCGAGGGGGGGATTTTGGTAGGTAGTACACTACAACAAGGGGGTGTAGCTGAGCAGAGTTGCTTTACTACTGAGGGGAAGGGGCGCAATGCTTAAAACAAAGCTCCCTCAGGTAGCCAGCTGAATATCCTGTAGTAAGGAAGTAGAACATGAAGGATGCTTGCTTAAGTATACACCCTCTAGTGGAGGAGCTGTATAATCTGCTAATGCGGAAGCAGGTACTAATGGAGAGGTAAAGAATGTTGGTATTGTTGATCAAGGTATTACCCCTTTAAGTGCTTTGCTGTAGCTCTTAGGTGCTTCCCCTTTAAGAGGGAAAATGAAGTGTAACCAAATATGAGGTAGGTGGGTCTCTCAGCTCCGGTAGTGTATTTAAGAAAGGAAGGGTGTGGGGGAGAGGGGGTGGGGCAAAAAATCACTAAGAAATGCTGAAAACAGTGCAGTGAAGGATTGATCAATTCAGCAAGAGATTCAAGTCAGTCTGTGCAGCCTTGAGGACTGAGCAGCTGGCAAGAAAAAAACAATCAAGTTGCAGATCTGCACTGTACAGCTCACAGAAGTGTACAACTGAATGAACTGGGAAGCAAAATTTCACTACGCAGCTGCTAAAGGAAGAAAAGTAAAAGGTCAGTGTTTCTCTGCAGTCTTATGCTCTAGTCCAATGATTTCAGCACTGGCTGCAGCATTGGGCATGAAACAAATGTCAGCGCTCTGGGGCCGTCTGGAACCATTCAGGTCCCACAGCGATGGGTGTCAGGTATTCAATTAGAAAAGGGAAGAAAGCACCAAAATCCCCTTTCCCTTGTCCTGTATCAGGGACCAGCCATTACCTTGCGAGCTAAGGAGGAGGAAGTGGGCAGCAGGCACCTTCTCCTGGTCTCTAGGTGGGCAAGTTGCTTGTGAAGGGACCACGCCATCTGTACCAGTCCGTGGATCTCGATCAGCTTTTGTGAGCCAAGGAGGAGACCGGCAGCAGGCACCTTCTCGCCCTCTCCTAGGCATCCTAGACTTTTGTGGTGTTATGTGACCCTAACTGGTGCCTTAACAAAGTTTTTTTTAATCAAATAATTTCCTTTCTTTTTGAGATAGTGGAATTGTATTCACATCGAAGCATTTCAACGTACTCTTATCACTTTGTTGTTTTGTAATATTTTTCCCCAAATTTTCAACATAGCCTTCTTATGACCCCACCTAATGAATAGGCATGGAAAACATTTTCAAAACCTGACCAAAACATGATTTCACACAGCAACAACGTCATTCCATGCCACAGGTTTGGAAACACATTTTTACCAGAATTTGAAAAATTACAGGTGTCACATTCATGAGGTTATGAGAAAAAATGGCTATGTTGAAAATTTACTGTCAAAATATTTAAAATTAGCACAATTATGAGTATGCATTTCAAAATGTCAACGTACTCTCATAACTTTGCCATTTTTAAATATTTTGACACCAAATTTTGAACATGACCTTCTTATGATGCCACCTCATGACCAAGGGTGGTAACATTTTTCAAATCCTGATTAAAAGGTGATTTCACCAAGCTACTATGAAAACACTTTTCAGGCCTGTTTTACATCATGTCAACCTCCATGGGGTGGGGTACCAAATAGGCAATGTTGAAAATGTTGTCTTAAAATATGCAAAAATGGCAAAGTTAAGCATCAAATTGAAAACCCCATTGAAATCCACTGAACTGCACTTACCTTACTTTCTCATATTGTAAGTTGCCAGTTCCAGCAGCAAGTATAATATTCTTCTGGTGAAGCTACCTCTGGCTGGAAGCTGCAACACTGGACTGCAAGAAAGCAAGTTGTGCTCACAACAGAGGGAGGTGAACCTTACAATTTACAATTGTCTTTGGTTTGTAGCAGATTCTTTAGGAAAGTTAATATTCTTCAGGTGGAGGCTACTTCTGACTGAAAGCTGAAATAAGGAACTTAGAATTATCAGAAAAGACATTCTTTTAATCAATGGAGGGAGGTGGACCTTGCTTTACTTTTGTTACAATTGTTAAGATTCATAGTGTAGGAAGAGTTTAAACCCAGAGGGACTGAATACTGTTTACTGTGTCTGTCCTTGTGCACAGCTGACTTTTTTGGGTCCGACTGCTTTCACAGCACAAGTCACCAGGCTGTTTTGGGGCTGGGGAGGTTTACCTGTGTCTGACTTGGATGTTTGGATTTTTCTCTGTTTGATTATCAGGGTATTTTCTCTGTCAAATTGTCTTGTAGGGCATCTTCCTGACAGGAAGGCACTCATCGCAGTGGTAGGTCAGAGCTTTTAGCTGATTGTTTGTGAGGGCACAGTTTAGGCCCAAACCCTTCTCACCCCTCACCCCACCCACCCCAGGAAATAGTTCCTTTACACCTGGGGTTCTGACATCATTTCCTCAAGAGGGCAAGGTGCATATCACTGTCATATCCTCTCTAGCACAGTGCACTGACAATATAAGCATACACATTGTATAACATATATATTTCTATATAACAAACCAATCTCACACACACACACACACGCACACACACACACACACACACACACAAAACAAAACAAACAAAAATAATAATCAAGAAGGTAGACAGACATGTGGGGAGTAGTGCAATGTAATGGTTGTGGGTCACCAGTCTTCTGGGAGCCTTTCTGGAGGCTGAGATGCTGCCCTGGTTGCAGACAACTCTCTGCCCTGAGGGAGGAAGTTGCCTGTCTTCAGGCCACACTGGACAGTAGTAAGGGAACCTTCACCCAGGCCACACTGGACAGCAGTAAGGGAACCTCCCCATCCAGGGAGCACCAGACCCATCACAACTACCTCAGAGGTTGCTAAGAAAGCACAGCAGTTGAACCACAGTGGGCTCAGGGAGGTTAAGGGTGGTGGAACAGAGGCACACCCACTCAGTTGTTCCACTCCACAATCCATACACCATTCTGGGGGAGCATAGTTCCCCTATGGATGCACCCGCAGAGGAGACTAAGGAGGTTGTAGACAACTGTCACAAGGGAGGCCCTCAGGAAGGAGGCAGAGGACACCACAGGGAAAGAAAGCAGCTCCTGGAGGGGGACTCAATTTTTAAGGGGATAGAACTGGGGGGAACAGGGAAAACTGAAGTAAGGTACCTGCCTGGTGCCATGGCTTGGAGGGACAGGAAGTGCATCCTTAGGATCACGAGAACAGTTGCAAGGGAGTCTGAGCTGGACATCATTGTCCACCTAGGGACAAATGACTTGGCTCATCATGAGATTAGAGCAGTGCAGAAGGACTTTGTAGAGTTGGGGAGGGGCCCAAGACAAGTAGCACACACAGTATCCTTCTCAGAGGTACTGCTTGTCAGGAGCATGAGTGAGCCGAGGGTACTTTCCACCATGTAGTTTAATGAATGGTTGAAAAAATGGTGTGGAGCACAGAGGTTTGGCTTCCTTGGGGACTGGGGTTCCACCTGGAAGGACACCAGCCTATACTGGCAGGATGGTTTGCATTTGTCCAGGAAGGGAACAAGTCTTTTGGGCAATCGATTTAAATGCTTCATTGGCAAGCTTTTAAACTAGTGAAGGGGGGAGGCACTGATAACCAGCAGGAAAATCCCAGCCTCCCCCTACAAAACAGGGTACTAAATGAGAAAAAGACCAAGGTAGAGAGGTCAGTGGGGGATGCTGCTACAGAAGGTAAAGCCATCAAAAAATGGAGAGCGGTGAGTACCAATGCCCGTAGCCTGGGTAACAAGCTTCCTAAATTAGTGGCCTTGATGTAGGAGGAACATCTGGATATCCTGGCAGTAACAGAAACATGGTACACACAGAACCATGACTGGGATATAAACATACCAGGATACCCTATCTACAGGAGGGACAGGAAGGGTAAAAGGGGAGGACGAGTAGCTCTCTACATAAGGGAAGGAATCAAAGCAACAGAACAAAAGGGTAAACAGGGAGGAGGAGAAGAAGTACTGTGGGTCAATTTGGAGACAGGCAATGGCACCACAATCTACACATGGGTTGTATACAGACCCCCCTCTCAGGGGGAGGAAATGGAGAATGAAATGATAGAAAGTATACTTAGAATGGCAGAAAAAGGGGAGATATTGCTGATTGGTGATCTGAATATGCCATATGTTAACTGGAGTGCAGTTGCAGCAGCCACTTCTAAGACTGGGGTTATTCTAGATGCCCTACAGGGGGCATGCCTTAAACAACTAGTATTGGAACCCACTCAAGAGGGAGCAATCCTTGACATGGTTCTCTCAAATGGAGATGGAGAGAGGATCATAGATGTAGAAGTGGGTATCCATCTGGGAACTAGCGACCATCAAACAGTATGGTTCACAATAAACACAGCAATAGAGTCAAGCCATACAAAGGCAAAAGTACTGGACTTCACAAGGGTGAGTGCCTAAGGAATGCACTAGCAAATGGGCAGGAAGGAGAGGTGGAAGAACAATGGGGAATAATAAAAACTGCATCACAGAGGTAACAAGCCTTTGTGTGAAGCAAATAAACAAAACAAAATGATGTAAGAAACCACTATGGTTCTCAAAGGAGGTGGCAGTGAAGGTTCAAGAGAAAAAGAAAGCATTCAGGAAGTACAAGGAATCACAGAAGGAGCAGGACAGAGAACTGTATCAGTTAAAGCAAAAGGAAGCTGGGAAGACAATCAGAACAGCAAAGGCCCGAACCAGGAAAAGATAGCCAACTCAGTTAAGAAAGGGGATAAAACCTTTTTTAGGTACATCAGGGAGCGAAGGAAGATGAAGGGATGGATAGTGAGGCTTAATAAAGGGGAGGGAGGTGGGCAGAGGGTGACTGTGAAAAGGCAGAGATACTAAACAAATATTTTTCCTCAGTATTTACAAATGAAGAGGGGGAGGTACCTAAAACAAACCATAGAAACACTCTGGATACAGAAGTTGATACCAGCCCATTTACAGAAGAAAGGGTTCTAAAAGAACTCTTAAAACTGAAGGTGGACAAAGCAATGGGACCTGATGGGATTAATCCCAGAATTCTAAAAGAACTAAGGGTAGAACTAGTGACACCACTGACTACCTTCTTTAGCAAATCATGGGAGGACGGTGTTGTACCTGAGGACTGGAGGAGGGCAGATGTGATTCCCCTTCACAAAAGTGGGAGCAGGGCAGAAGCAGGAAACTACAGACCTGTTAGTTTAATCTCAGTGATAGGGAAAATGATGGAATCACTTCTGAAGGAAAGAATTGTCAAGTACCTAGAGGCCAGAGGGGCACAGGACCCAAGGTAGCATGGATTCACAGCTGGAAGGTCATACCAGATGAATCTAATAGATTTCTTTGACTGGGTGACCAACATAGTAGATCAGGGAGGAGCTGTGGACATGGCCTACCTAGACTTTAGCAAGGCATTTGACACAGTCCCACACAAAAGATTAATATACAAGTTAGCCAGCCTGGGAGTGGGTCCCAAGATGATAGCCTGGGTAAAGAATTGGCTGGAGAATAGGACGCAGAGGGTAATAGTAAATGGAGTCCACTCTGAAGAAAGTGGGGTTACTAGTGGGGTACCACAGGGTTCAGTATTAGGACTGGTCCTTTTCAATGTCTTTATAAGTGTCATTGCAGATGGACTGGAAGGAAAAATATGTCTCTTTGCAGATGACACAAAGATCTGCAAAAGAGTTGATGTACAAGGTGGGGTGGAAAGGATGAGAAGGGACTTGGCAAGGTTAGAGGAATGGTTAAATGTATGGCAGCTTAGATTCAATGCTAAGAAGTGCAAGGTAATGCACCTGGGAAACAAAAACCCAGGGGAAGAGTACACAATGGGGGTGAGATACTAACAACAACAGAAATAGAAATGGACCTGGGGTAGTCATAACAGATGACTTAAAGGTGGGTAAGCAATGTGAGAGGGCAGTAAGGAGGGCTGGGGGGATACTGGGATGCATAGGGAGAGGCATCACCAGTAGAAAACAGGAAGTTGTTATCCCTCTGTACAGACAGCTGGTGAGACCCCATCTGGAGTTCTGTGTGCAGTTCTGGAGACCTAGTCTCTGCAAAGACATAGACAGGATGGAAACTGTCCAGTGGAGGTCAACTAAAATGGTGCAGGGTCTGCACCGGAAGACATATGAAGAGAGACTAAAGGAGCTTAATATGTATAGCCTCGAGGAAAGGAGGGAGGGGGGAACATGATAGAAACTTTCACATACCTCAAGGGAATCAACAAAGTCCAAGAGGGTAGCATCTTTCAAAAAAAGAGGTGTGCAAGAACAAGGGGGCGCAATTTGAAGATGGGGGTGGCTCAGAGGTAATGTAAGGAAGTATTTTTTCATGGCGAGGGTTATGGATGCATGGAACGGCCTTCAGGAGGATGTTGTGGAGTCAAAAACAGTGGTTGAATTCAAGCATGCATGGGACAATCATAAGGCAATTCTAGGGGGTTGGGGTAGAAAGAAGTAGGCTGCTGGTTTACTAGGATCTGCAGCTTATCCATTAGGTAGGGCAATGGGCAGACTGGGTGGGCCAAGCGGTCCTTATCTGCCATCAAATTCTATGTTTCTATGTTTCTATATGTTGTGTCTTTGATTAGAGAGCAGATCTACACTATTGTACATGTTCAGGTGAGTGAGGGTGTGTGGGTGGGTGTGTGTGTGTCAGGGTGTGTAGGGTGGTGGGTGCTGAGTGGGATGTCAGGGTGACCAGGTCTGAATAGCTAGGGACCATTTTCATATTTGCAGGTTAAAACAAAAAACAAGCATGGAAATAAAAACAAAATCACCAAGGGACAGCTTTCTTTATTTCAAGTTAATGTCTGACACTGGTATTGGGCACCACAGTGTTGGATATGGGGTCAGGTAACCTGGAGTGGAAGTGGTACTGGAGTGGCCACCGCAGTCCACTTATATACAGTATATGATAAAAAACATTATGTATAATATATTAAGATTAAGAAAGGCAGGCAGGACACCTGTAGGGGAGAGGGGGAGAAAGATGTGGTACCGGGGATAGCACCCCATCCACTTAACATAACAAAATGAACGATAGACAGACAGACAGAATGGAGATTGGCAGCTCATTCCTCTCACTGCAGCCTACAGCAGGACTCCTGCTGGGGATGCAGAACCCAACAAAGTCTTGCTGTTCTCATTCAGTGAGTGTGGGTGAAAGGCTCCTCCCACTATTCTGGGCATCCTGAATTTTGGGATGCTCAGAAAAGGTATTTTTGGCGAATTAAAAAAAACACCATGATCTAGCTAAACAGGTCCCATTTTGTTAGGTTTATGTGTTTGTTTTTTAATTTAACAATGTTATGCATTTTCCATGTTTTTTATTTTAAAGGAAAAAAGAAACAAGATGGAGGCTCTCACAACACAAAAATATGTTTTGTGCTGTGAGAAGAAAGTGGTGAGAAACAAAAAATGGTCTTGTAACAGAACTTTAAATCCTTATACTGTAACTATGGAACCATTTAATATTTTCTAACAAAACTTTCCAAAGGCACTACCCTGGTACAGCAGGCTTCTACCCTGAACATTTTGGAAATATAATCCATTCATTGTAGGCTGTAGGTCAAAGCAAACCCAAATCCCATGTTAAGTATAGGAAAAAAAATGTCTACAAGAAAGTGACATATCCGGATCTCAGAAACCTCGCAAACTGCCACCATGTAAATTTCCACTGATTTAGACCTTGTCTCCTAGGTAACACATGTAACATTTCAGCTAATTTTGTCAAATGATACCAAATTTATTAAGGTGCAAATGTTAGGGGTTTAACATTGAGCACTTTATTCAACCCTAACCATAGGGGTGCTACCTCTCCCCTATAAAACAATTGCAGAAGTACATTTAATACAAGTAAATATGTGTCAGTGACAGTATAACTGATGGCATAGCCTTAGCTCACCAAAAACTTCCTTCAGCATGTTGATCACGCAACTGCTGCAGGCAGTCCCCCTCATCCCGGGTCATATCATCCCAGCAATGCCAACACTAAGCTGGGGTGTGGCTCAGACCCTGCACTCTGGAGACTCACCTGGACATAGTCTGTCAAATCTGGGCCTTCACAGACCTGGATATATCCCTGGCTTGTGGGCAAGGATTTTCCAGACCAGGACAGCCAATTCCAGATGAGTGAACAGCATGTCCCTCACTCTCTCCTTCTCTGGCATTGTGCTGCCCCTTGAAATTATCTTATCAGTGCTTTATGACTTACATCCTGTTTTCTTCCCTGCTGTTTGTGGATGTTAGTTCCACAAATGATGTGATGTGCATGCATAGGATCTGCAAAATACCATAAGACAATGCTGAGCATGTACACTGAACCACACGTCTGCAGTCAACTAAAGTACTTCTGTGTTGTTTGTAGATGGTGGCAGCTACATGTGATTGCTAATGTGCATGTCTGAGGAAAATGGCTAATGTCATCATCAGCAAAGGCCCTGACATCATCAAGACATGTGACTGTCCAAAGCATGTGTTTGCAGAGAAACTGGCACAATCATCATTAATGATCACTAATGCATTAGCTACACTTGCATACAGACATATATTGGAAGGTAACATTTATGTTTATTGAAAACTTTGGTGATTTCTTTTGAACACAGGTGCTCATTTACAAAGATTCTACATCATATACAGAGTCAAAAAAAAAATTACAAGAACAATAAGCAGTCCAAAGGAAATGCAGTTGAGTCATGCTGAAAAACCATGCAGATAATTGTAAAAAATGTCACAGATATGTACAGAGGGAAAACAAATAAAACAGTTTAAAAGTTACACTTATACTGGACTGCAAAGATAGACCCCAGAGATCTATTAAACTGATTCATCTTGGGGAGATTCAGCAACAGGCAGTTTGTTTAACCATTTGGAAGCCCTGACAGTGAATGACCGCTTGCCCAGCTGAGTTTGCCAGAAAGGATGTTACTGTTTAGCATCATGATGGTGTGCTGTTACAAGAACGGCCACGGCATGGGAAAACTCACAGAATGACACCACCTCAGTGAATGCCAGCACAACAGGGGCAGTACACCAACAGGTCAGCAAAGCCAAAAGGTAGGCCACAGTGATGCTGCACAGCCAACAGGCACTCCACAATGCTGGATAGGGTGTGGAGAGGGGGAGAAGGTGAACCACAGTGATGTGCAGATGGTCAGCATCAAAGGTGTAGGAAGCTGCTAGATAAGGGGGAGGAGGGTTTAGAGGTAATGAGGAAGACAATGCCAGTGGAGTACGTGCTCAGTGTAAGAGGGAAGCAGCTCCTACTACTGGACATCTATGTCTTCCAAAACGAGCGGAGCCGTGGTGTGGTCACATACTGGAAGTGTGTTCAGTACTCCTCAGCGTGGTGCAAGAGCAGAGCAAAGACTGACAGGGAGAATGCTGTGGGGCTGTCCAGTTGGCATAACCACATCCCTGACTCAGCAGGCATCAGTGTCCAGAAAGTCCAGAAGGTGGTAAAGCAATGGGCAGTGGAGAAGATGGAGACCACCCAGCAAGTGGTTGTGGCATTCTGCATGGGAGTCAGCGATGCGGTCTGGGGATCCCTGCCACCCATCAGAAACCTGAAACGCACAGTGCAAAGGGTGTGAAGGGAGTCACGCCATGCTCCAGTGGATCCAGTCACCCTCTCAGACCTCCACATCCCCAAAGATTACCAGACAACACTCGGGGGTGAGCAATTCCTGCCGCATGATTCTGGGGCATCGTGAACTGATTCCTGCTATTCAGCACATAGTGCATCCTGGACTACTTCACAAGAAGTGGCCTATAGTTCAGTGATGGAATGTTCAAGAGCTTCTCCTGGCTCTTCTACCAGCTCTACAGTGTGCACAGCATGGAGCTGTCTGCAGTACTTCCAGCGGTCTACATCCTCATGACCAATAAGACTGTTGCACACTACACCTGTGTGTTCCAGAAGGTGGTCGAGCTGTGCTCGTGCATCTGCCCACGTGCCATGATACTCGATTGTGAGCATGCTGCCTACTGGGCACTTTGGGCTGTGTTCCCAGAGCTGGAGCTCAGAGGCTGTATCTTTCACCTGTGCCAGAGTCTGTGGCACAAACTGCAGCAGACACCTGACCTAGTTGGCCACTACATTGATAACGACGCATTCACCCTCCATGTCCGCATGCTCCCAACACTGGCATTTGTGCCACCACTGGATGTGTGTTGGGTGTATGAGGAGATGTGGACATGGGATATGTTCATCCAATATGAGGAGCAGCTGCAGGGTTTCCTCAATTATTTTGAGGACACCTGGTTGGGCTGCCCGATTAGGAACAGTGTACGCCAGCACCCTGTGTACCCCATAGAGTTCTGGAGCTGCTTTGCAAATGTGAAGGAGGCTCTCCTCTAGATGAACAACACCATCGAGGGATGGCACCAGGCATTCAGCTCCCTCATGGGCACAGCACATCCATCGGTGTGGAAGTTCATTGATGTTCTGCAGGCGGAGCAGAAGATGGCAGAAATAAAGATGCAGCAGATCTTCAGTGGCCGCTTGGTTTGCAGGTCACATTGCAGGTACAGGGACACCATCTCCAGGCTCATGGAGATCATTGAGCAGTACGAGATCCACAGCATTAGGGACTATCTGAACATAAAGCTGCAAGTGTAAATGTGCCCAGCTGAGTGAGTGTGTGCCATTGGCATGGGGGCAAATATGTGCACAGTGTGTGGGGATGGTGGGTGAATGACTTGTGTCCTACACTTCATTGTCAGCCTTTGCCCCAATAAATTGCTGACACCAGTACCTCTGCCCTTGTGTCTATGTTTCATGTTCGTGGGGATAGGGATGGGGGTGGGAGGGGTGCTGCATGCCAGGCATTTACTGTGCTGCAACAGGGCAGGGAGTGACAGTCTGTACTCTATGTATGGACCCAGCCTGGGCTGGTGTGTGCTGCTGCTGGGAGGTGTCCTGTGGCCCATGTGAGGGGTTGTTGTGTCACCTGTGGCAGTGGCCTGTTGTGGGGTGGGGTGGCCTGCTGCCAGAGTGGGTCCATGTAAAGTCTGGTGGGATGTGGCTTGTGACAGTTGGGTAGATGGTGCTGTACCTGCCACCATCGAGGTGGGCAGCACAATTCTGTGCTTCCCTGTCTCCACCTGGCTTCATGCCCGATCATTTGTATCCCCTGCTCCCAGGCACTTGTGCCTGTTACAGTGCCTGCAGGTGCGCTGATGATGGGGGTGGTGGTTTTGCAACCGGTGTCACCAGAGGTGCAGGTTTCAGTGCACAGCTTTCTGGCCACTCTGCTGGCCAGATTGCTGTGCATGGTGGCAGTGTCTGTCAGGCACCCTGTCGGCAGTCCCTGTGTGTGTTCCGCCCATGTCATGGCTGTCCCTGGCACCGGCCGCTCTGTGAGGGAGCCTCCCATGGTTTGCCCCATTTTTGTCTCCTGCTGGGCCATTCTACACCTGGAGTGCAGCACATAGATGTACCACCACTGCAGCCCATCCCAGCACACTGTGGTTGTGTGTGCCCCACTCCTGGTGCATGGTTGTGGCCACTGTTCATGGTGTGGCTGCCTGCTGGGGACGAGTCTGTCCTTGTTGTGCAGCCCACTCTGCTCTGGGGGTTGTTGGCCAATTGGTTTGGCCATCACCACTGTGTAGGTCACTGTGCATGCAGCACCGATCAGGTGTTCGCCCTCATGGGACTCGCTGTGTCAGCTGTTGTCCTGCCTCCATGTTGTTCTGCTTGCCAGCGCTCTTCTGCTGTAGCTGTCGAGGACTTCTCCAGGATTGCTGTTGAAGTGGCATATGTAGAGCAATCATGACATGGGCAATAGCAAACACAGAGAGGCCAATAATCTATATGTGACAGAATGGAGCTGGCCACAATAAGGAGTCTAGCATCCACAGTGAGATTTGTCTGGTTACAGTACATGGCACCTAGTCTTCTGTTAACTACATACACAACTTCATCAACATGGGAGGCAAAAGACAGGGGTCCCGATTTTCAAAGGTTGATTCAGGGCTTGGGTCAAGCTTTGTATTATCCCTGATGTTTGGCACAAGTTTGCCAAACTTCTTTGACGTAACTGTGCCCAATTTTTGTACATTGGGTGTAGTTGTGACAGTTTCTGAACTTTAAGGCAGCTTGTACCAAACATTTGGCCCAAGCCTCATAAAAAAAGGTCCCCCAAATGACACAAGTTAGACTGGGGGAAGCTGGTCTAACTTGTGACGTTTGGCACACAAGGATGAAAATCCTAATCAGCACCTAGAAAATGCTGCAAGCCCCCTGCACCATGTGTTTGGAGCACCAGGGGCTTGAGGCATACACAGGGCTTTTGAAAATCAGGCCCCAGGTGTCAATCAGAATTACTCCAAGGAATTTAATGTTCTCTACCTGTTCAAGACTTTATCACTTGCCATTTTGGATGACAAGGGAAGGAACATTCTTCTTCTGTAGGACACTACAGAATAGCAAGTTTTTTGTCTTTCGTAACTCAAGACCAGTTTGTTGTTGAAAAAACAGCTTTGTCGTGTCCTGATGGTACTTTGGAGAGTGGCGGTGAGGCTGTCAATGGCAGGATTTTTGGAATAGATGACAGCATCTTTAGCATGGAGGAGCACATTGGCTGTCTGACAAGCATGGAGCAGTTGATTTATGAAGAGGCCAAACAGATGTTGGCCCACAATGGAGCCCTAGCATACACTAGTAGATACTCCCATAGTGTTGTTTGGAAGTATGGCAAAATGTTGAATGAAAGCAAAGTGTTGAAGAAAAAAGGCCTGTAAGATAATAGCAAAGTGTTTAATGAAAAAGGTACTATAACATAGAGGGTTAAGTGGTTTTGAGGAGCATTATTCATATGCACTATATTCCAAAGTGCTTCACAAGCCATTATCATCGATCTGAGGACAAGATGGCTGCCGCACGTTGAGTTGCTGTGGAGGATCCTCTATAGCAGGATTTGCTCAAGGCATTTTTCTCATTTTTAAAAGGTATGCCACCTTTGCTTCAAATAAACAAAGTGAGCTAAATCTTTCTGGACTGTGTTGTGTGGCCACCTGTCAGCATTCCTTGTTTGTTTGTTTGTTCTTCAGCCTCCAGGCCTTGGGAGTATTTGCGGTGGAATAGCCTATCCTGCAGGCTGAACTTCAACAGCCCCACAGGGGGTTAGCATGGACAATCAAGGAGGGTGAAGGATCTAAAGAATAAAGAACTGTATTCTGACTTTCGCTTACCTGGAACAGTGCGTGTTTTGCGCTGGTGGAATTCATCTGGATGAATATCATTGTGGTGCTTTGGAGGGGAAAGGAGAGAGAGGGAGAGAAGGTGGTTTGATACAGGGGTACTAGAGTGCCAATACAGCTACAGTGGCTGTACCCCTTTGAGAAAACTTTGGGCGAGGTGGACTGTTGAAAGAACTACCATGTTTGTGTACTACAGGAAATAGACCAAACAGGCATTTTCTCTTTAGTCTGTACCTGTCCGTTATTTCATCCTTGGTTCTGATACAGATTCTCTGTACAGATTTTCTGCAATTCTTTGCTGTGCAGTTATAATCAAGAGGAGTATTTTAGGAAATTTCCAAAAAGGGGCTTGTGTAATTTTGTTACTGTTGTCAGCAGTGACAAGTGTTTATGTTTGACGACAATTGGAGAGCAATGCTGCTTTTGCTTTTTAATTTTTAATCTTTTTCTTATCTTTTCTTTATTTTAGTTTAAAGTTAATTTTGTTAGACGCAGTTTAATTTTCACACCACAAACAAACGTGACTAAGTGATAGCCTCATAAAAAGAACATACACCGGATCATTTGGAGTCTGCTTTCGCACAGAGTACAGCGGTTCCTGCTTTTAAGAGCAAATGCAAGTTTATGAGCATTTTTAGTGCCTAATCACCTTTCTTTTTTTAAGCCTTTATCCAATGGGTTTCTCTGTGTTTTACCAGTTCTCAGTGGTGTATATGCCAGTGTAGTGATTTTTTGCTACTTCTCTATCTCGCTGCAGATTCTATTTTTCCTTGAATTCAGTTGGCACCAGTAAGTAAGCTAAATTATTATTGTACCATTTGTGTAATTTGTATCATCTGTGTTTAAGGCTAGATTGTTAACAAACAAGTTAAATTAAGGAACAAATGCCCCTCTTGTTAATCTAAATACAATGTTCAGTCTGTTCCTCTGATTTGTTTTTTAGCGGCTTATATGAAGGACACAAAAAGCCAAGAAAGCCTGAGGATTCAGCAGATTGAGCCGGGTTACAAGTAGTGGGCCATTCTGATGCACGTCTGGGAAGGAATGTTCTCTGTTTGACAAATTCATAACCCTTTATTGGAACTTTTTATAGCTACTGAACTGTTTGAACTATTTATCCCTTGGAGCAACAATTTTTAATTTTGCATGGAACGTATTTTAGAGATTACTCTGTTTGCATTGGATTACTGTTACAAGGACAGGTCAGCGGGCTTAAGGATTTATTGGAGTTAAAGCTGGCAGCATTATTCAAACTTAACAACTTGAAGTGTTTGAATATATGGGAGACTTCTCTGTACTTGAAATAAAATGATACTAATTAGAGAAATAGCTGTTCTGGTTGGCATAAATCCCCTTTTTGTAATTTATTTTTTTCTCTGGGAGCTTGAATGTTTAATTGAAGTGCAGTGATTTATTGAGCCTGTTGTGATAGATATATAAAGGGGCTCTCATTTAATGATAATAATATTATTTGTAACATAGTGCATTTATACAGACTGTCTATCAATAAGGCAATATAATTGCCTACTATGCTGACAATCATTTATGGTTAATTTATTCTTGTTTGGTAATTGAAACTGCTCTAAGCTTTTTAATCTCACACTTAATAGTGGTTATATTGTTGCCAAATTAGCCTGATTAACCTGCTATGTATACTTGAAGTGGTGAAGTGGTGGATAAAAAAATTTCTGGGAAGAAAAGGGGACTAAATCAAGTAATGGCAACCAAAGGAAAAGGAAAAAAAATGTTGTGTGTACACTCAAGATCTATTTATAACTACCTCTACCCCAAAAGAGCAATTGGGAGAAACTTCACTACCTATTTCACCATATTATATTAAAGATGGGGTAGTTTGTGATTTTAGATTAGATCCCCACCCTCACAACCTAGTATCTAATCACTCTATGGACTGCCCAAAAAAAATGAGGATTTTAGTTTAAGATCGTTAACCCTGGATAATCTAGAACATTGGTTTTCAACTGGGGTTCTGGCCCAAAGCACCATCCAGGGGGTCAGTGGAACAATATGAGAAATTTAAATCACCGTAAAATAATTTTTTGCCAACTGCTGTTTAACCGCAATCAGACATGCTTATGCCACTTACCTGATTGAAACATTGCTCCATATGGGATGTGTAGAGGAACAGAGACATCAGAATACATGGAGCAAGCAAATAGCTGATTGTTAAATATCTGAAATACTTGTTTTCCTAGGTTTTAAACTCCTCAACTAGTTATGGTACCTGCAAGCAGAGGGAAACTGAAGTCATGGGCTTGTTCAAGAGGGACTGAACAAAAGGTGTGTGGGGGTGGATTAGGCTGAACACTACCATAATTTTTGTCATCTGTTCCCTTCGCAGCATAAGTGACTGTATCTCTGATCCTCGCTCATCGCTCTGCGCTTGTCACAGATATCCTTCAGTTAATGACAATGCTGGGCCTTACACAGGTGGTTCCTCTGCTACACATAAATGTGGACACTCTTTGGACTTATTCTTCCCTCTAGGGGTCAAGGCATCCGATGTGGGGGTGGAACCCATCAGGTGGTCAGATCATTACACCATGGGGCTTAGTTTTTGCTACCCTTCTAGAAGGCCTGCCCCTACAGAGTCAGTTAGGTACCGCCCTTTGTGGGATATAGATCCCCAAGGCCTTGCAGTGGTACTTGACCTCTCATCTCTCGCGTTGTCAAGCAGTGATCCAGAGACCCTCGTGTCAGCCTATAACACAGCCATTTCTGGGGCTCTTGATCTCATTGCTCCAGTTCATGTTCGCCCCCTCTCCCTCTGCCCCAAGTCTCCTTGGTTTGATGGGACATTGAGGGTGATGCGGAGACAGGGGCAAAGGTTAGAGCGCTGCTGGTGAAGATCTACCCTTGATGCTGACCACCTTAGATTGATGGATCATTATTTGGTCTATCAATCCGCAATCACCCATAAGAAAGCATTAAAGTCGCCCCCAGCCAATATAATATCTATGTGATAATTTACATAAAGTGAATCTATTACCAAGGTCAACTCAGACCAGAGATCATACTGGGAGGTGGACTGGAAACCCAAGGGAACATACACATTTACAATCAAAAAAGTGAGTAAATCCCATTTGATAACATTTAACATTGATACATTTTTAAACACAGTTTGATCAATGACTTTGATGCCATTTCTGATTTTAACCAAAGCGGTTAAACCACCCTTAGGTCTACCATAATGTTTTTCCCTATTGAAGGCACATTAAAAGCCTCATAAATATTCAAATACAGTTCAGCAGTATCACCACAGCCTCTATCAGGGAGCTAGGACACTCACCCAATTCCAGGGAGCACCTGACTATCTGAAAAAGGACTGGACCAATGATGTCAATACAACCCAAGATTAGGGAGGTTGGCCCAGGGTCCAAACTACAGCATGTAGGGCGCATATGCTGGATGATCCTCATGACATCAATGAACTCCAGCTGACTGAAGGAACTCCAGGAAAGCTGAGGCACCGTGATCTCACCCTGGTTCACTGCAACCCCCATAGAGTGTGATGGCAACAACTCAGCCCTAATGTCGGCCACCTTATTTATGAAGAACTGAGCAAGCTCATCACACTCCAATTGTGAAAAAAACTTTCCGAACTTGAAGACAGGCTGGGTTGCACAGTTTGTCCACAGTTCAAAACAGCTGAGCTGGTCGATTCCGAGCAACTGCAATCTCCCTGGACAGGAACTCTGCCTTCTTACAGGTGATTGCGGATTGATAGACCAAATAATGATCCATCAATCTAAGGTGGTCGGCATCAAGGGTAGACCTTCGCCAGCAGCGCTCTAACCTTCGCCCCTGTCTCCATATTGCCCTCAATGTCCCATCAAACCAAGGGGACTTGGGACGGAGGGAGAGGGGGCAAACATGAACTGGAGCAATGAGATCAAGAGCCCCAGAAATGGCTGTGTTAAAGGCCGACACGAGGGTCTCTGGATCACTGCTTGCCAACGCGGGAGACGAGAGGTCAAGTACCGCTGCAAGGCCTTGGGGATCTATATCCCACAAAGGGCGGTACCTAACCAACTCTGTAGAGGCAGGCCTTCTAGAAGGGGAGCAAAAACTAAGCCCCACAGTGTAATGATCTGACCACCTGATGGGTTCCACCCCCACATCGGATGCCTCGACCCCTAGAAGGAAGATTATGTCCAAAGAGTGTCCACATTTATGTGTAGCAGAGGAAACCACCTGTGTAAGGCCCAGCATTGTCATTAACTGGAGGAAATGTTGACCAAATTGTGAGAGTTTGTCGTTGACCTAGGCGTTGAAATTGCCCAGAACCATCACTGTAGGCAATTCAAGCGCCATATTGACGACGAAGTCTGTAACTTCCTGAAGGAATTGCTTCTCATCACTGGGTGGATGGTAAATAAGGGTGATTCGAATGCCTACACCTCCTACAACTATACACTCAAAGGACTCAACCCTCCCCACTAGAACCTCCATGAGGCCAAGTTCGGTCTTGAAACAGACCGCAACCCCTCCCCCCCATGATCCAATCTTGGGCAGTCTAACACTGAGTACCCGGCTTGAGTCATAGCCTCCAAAATGGGGCCAGAGTTATCATCCAGCCAGGTCTCAGTAATGCAAGCCAGGTCCACCATACCAACAGGATCAGCAATAATTGCGGTCTTGTTTTTGATGGACCTGGCATAGCACAACACCGCCCGAGTTGGACGAATCTCACGGGTCGCACAGGCCATCTGCCCACCATAATCGGTGGTGTCCTTGGGTATGGGCACCAGACATGGAGAACCACAATCAGGATTCCATTTCACCCCAGGATGCCTTCTGGTATTAACCACCCCAATACGATGACCCCACTCGATCATCCTCCCCTGTTCATAACCCCACACCCTTCTCCCCCTCCTACGCACAATGCCCAGTGTTCTGCAATGCTGGTAAATCTCAAACTGAAGAGGGGGAGAATAAAAAGGGCGAAGGGCACGAAGAGAGGAGGACAAGTAGTGCACCACTGTGGGGGCTGAAGACCAACACATACTGCAAACTAAGCTACACAATTCAATAAAACCATACCAAAACTAAACTAAAAACTAATAATATCCCACTAAAAGCAAATAAAACAGTTTAAAAACCCCCATCCACCTCCCAGGTTAATCAACCTCAATTTCAGAACCTGGAAACAGAGCCCTGACAACCCCCCCCCCTTCTTAATACAAAATAAGCCACAAAACAAATAAACAACAAACAGAGCTTAAGGGCTCTCACCCCCTAGCCCAAAACATTCATATAACAGAAAATAATATATAAATAAATAAATCACCCCTCCCCGTCCTTTCACCACTGGGGAAAGAGGATGAAAAGGCACTCTCACTGCCAAACAATTAAGCCAATTTAAAATAAAAAAAAACAATACTAAACTTTATAGCTTTAACATCATATAAATAAATACATAAAATGTGTGGACACAGGGTCCTCTCACCACCCCATCGATCAACTGAAGAAAACAAAATAATACAAAAAGAGGAGGTTCACAGTTTCTTTTAGTCCAGGTCCAGAATCAGGTATGGTCAACACGAGGCAGCATCGAACGTTCAAAGATTAAAATGAAATGCAGTGTAGCCAGTTACTCCAGAAAACCACAAAAGAAACACTCTCTCTATTCAAAACAGCACAGTTCACAATCCAACATAAATCCTGAGCAGAATAGAGAGTATTGTAAGTAATCCAAGAAAAAAATGCCAGTTGAATCCAGAACCAAATGGGTCAAATATTGTTTCCAGCAAAGATGCCCCCACTCAATAATCTTGTGATGGCAGAATATAATTCCAGACACAGCTCCAGAGGGCACCAGCACAGCAGTGGGATGGGGCATACAACTCGAAACTCAAGAGAAGCCCCCCCAAGGCACCAAACTCACAGGCCCCTACCCAGTCACCCATGACCCACAGCTTCAAGCCCCCGGGAGATAGGCGGCACGGACTATCCCCCCAGATGCAATAGAAGCATCCCCACCACAATTCCGACTCCTCGGGGAATATGGGTACAGCTCCTGCTTGGTCACAAAGGGCCTGAGTGAAACACCCCTGCGAGGTACCAAGGGGAGATTCCCCACCCAGCACAGAACCCAAACCACACCACCTTCTGATTTTAAAATCCAGGCTGCCCTCATGCACTTCACAAGTGGAACCCCAGATCCTACACAAGGCTCCTCCATGATAGGCCAGTCCCCAGAGCAAATCCTGAGCACCACAGTCAGAGCCAAGCCAGAGAGACCACACATATATCCCAATGTCCCAGAAAATCCTACAACGAGTGGCGCCCCACAATATTTCAGTCGTCGGACCAAGAATCCCACAGTTTACTCCACGCCCGTCCAATATCCAATTTGGGCAATGGAGCACCAAGACATCAAATATTCTGGCCACTTCCCTCTGTCCTGATAGATCCTGTAACAGGCAGGGGGCAAGATCTTCATCTCAAAAACAAAACAAAAAAAAAACTCAGTCTATTCCACGCCCGCACACATGCAATTCAGGCAGCAGAACCCTGCAGTGAATGGTGTTCCACAACACCTCAGTCACAGGACAAAAAAAAAATCCTACAATCTACTTCACGCCCAATTCAAAATCCAATTCAGGCGATAGACCACCAGGATGCCAAGCACTCCGGACACTTCCCTCCACCCCAGTAGGTCCTATAGTGGGTGGGGGGACAAAATCTCAGTCTCAGGGCCAAAAGACCCTCAGTCCACTCCGCTCCCACACAATATGCAACTCGGGCAGCAGAGCACAAATTGCTGAGACAATCAATAATCAAGTCAAACGCTTCCCTTCGTCCTGGACTCCTCAGTGTATAAGTACTCCCCCAACTCCACTGATCTGCTAATTATGACAAAAAAACACCAAAAATGCACCAAAATAAGCAGAAAAATAAATGACAAATAAAATAACTATAAACTTAAATCCTCCCAAAGCAGCAGCACGTTCAGCCCAGCGGCCATCTTGGGACCCATTCGGTCATTCATAGATTCAACAGAATCAACATTTTTGGATCCCCAGTGTAGTACATTTTTTCAATACCTCTTTAAAAGAAAGGTTTGTTCCCAGCTCATGGTTAAAACACATAATAGTTCCTATCCATAAAAAAGGCTTGTTTTATTCTCTCTGTAATTACCATCCCATAAGCCTTTTGGATATTGCTGGCAACATTTTTGCCAGTATCCTTTTAATTAAATTACAAAAATGTGTGGATACAGTTAGCCTCCTCTCTAAATTTCAAGCAGAGTTTTGTCAGGGATTCTCTACAGTAGATAATGTGTTTGTACTCTCCCACCTGCTGGAGAAATACACCCTTTACAGGAAAATGAAACTTTATGTATTATTTATTGGTTTCTCTGCTGCCTTTGACTCGACAGTCAGGAAGACTCTTTGGGAAATTCTTGAGAGTCGAGGCCTTCCTCTTAGTCTGTTAGATTTCATATCCCTTCTTTATTCAAATGCACTCACTGCAGTGATATATGGTCAACAGGGTAGTATATCAGATTATTTTCTAACATGTAAAGGGGTTAAGCAGGGTTGCCTGCTGGCACCTTTATTGTTTAACATTTATATTGACTCTTTATTAGATTTTGATCTGACTGGTCATCTGGATTCTCCAAGAATTAAAAATCAACATGTACATACTCTAGCATATGCAGATGACCTGATACTGCTGTCCCTGTCCCCTAAAGGATTATAAACTCATTTTGGCCAGCTGATAAATAAGTGTAATAACCTGGAGCTGAGGATAAACTTACATAAAACCAAAGTAATGGTGTTTGGGAACCAGTCATTGAAACCAATAATTTACTATAAAGATAAATTTATTGAAGTGGTGACATCATATAAATATCTTGGCATTTTACTCTATGTAAAAGGCACCTGGAATTTACATACAAAGGAACAAACAATTAAAGCAAAACATGTTGCTAAAGCGGTGCAAAGATTTAACCTTAAATATGGAGGTTTTCCGTAATCCGAGCTATGAAAGCAGGGGAAACAAAAGTTATACGACTTCTTCTATATGGTGCAGAAATCTGGGGGGGGAGGGGTCAAGCATTATCCACAACTAGAATCACCCTTACTGTACTATTATAAAGCCATTCTTCAAGTGCTTTCTTCTATGGCTAGCTTTGTTGTAAGAGCAGAAGTAGGTAGATTCCCTTTGGTATCCCTAATTAACTCAAGGCTAACATCATATTGGCTTAGAATAATAAATAACTAAAAATATGATCTACCTTTAGCATGTTTAAAAGAAAAAGAAGCATGGTACATAGAGGGCTTTTCTTCACCATGGTTAATGGATCTTTTACAAGTTTTGCGAAATACTGCCTCCACGCATTTATGGTGAGATCAGCAAGCAAATATAATGATTCATGATTCTTACAAAGATAGATTAAAAAAGAAAATATTTGCACAGGCATTAAATATTCAGATGATGCAAGTTTCTCAATCAAAGGTAAGCTCTTTGGTTTAGCCAGTCCAAAATTGATTCAAATCTTGAAGATTACTTACAATTTTCATTAGCTCTTAATTTTCATAAAGCAATTACCCGGGAAAGATTTGGGTTAATTAACTCAAAATATATTTATTTTAATAGTCAATTGACTCAAAGAAACCCAAAAGAGGCCAAATGTCTTTGCAATAAAGGCTTTAATGAGACACTGTCACATGTTATAATATAGTGCCCTTTATTCAATTATCAGCAATTAAAATTCTCAAGGCTTTCTTGACCAGATATGCAGACTCAACATATGACCCAGTCTTTATCCTGATGCACCCTGGGACAGTAGAAGAGGCCGTAATGACTGCAAAATGCATAACATTTATAATACGTTAAAAAAAGCATATGTTAAGAGGGTTAGAAATGAGCTATGTAAATGAACAAATTAACCAAATGGGTTTCCAGATGATGATTCTTTGTTCTATCAATATTTATATTTTTGCTGAGAAATGCACACTGTAACAATGTGTTTTTAAGCTATTGAAGACACTAGATAAACTAAAATGTATTTATATGTTGTTATGTATTTAACTTAAGAAGTTTGTAATGTCCAAAAATGTTATTTGATTCTTGGAAGAACAATAAACTTGAAAGTTAAAACTTGAATAAAGGGTTAAAAGGCATATGCCTTGCTCAAGGCAAAACTTGCTACACCTAGCACAATTTTGTTTTGCTAGCAAAGGATTTTTGTGTAAGGAGAGGATGTCATAGCAGACTTGACATGATCAAAAGAAGGAACTGGATAAGTAAAAACAAAATGGTATGTGTATGAAGACCAGGTGTTAATGAAGGACAGTGTTATGTTCAACATACCCTTATCTCATAAAACTTCCTTTCCTGTCTTTTATGGTTAAAACACCCACATCTTGCAAAATTTCCTCTTTTTGCCTTTCTTGTCATGAACAACTGCTGTAGATATATAGTAAAACCTTTATTTTTATACAGGAATTGATGACAATTTACATCGTTAGGACAGTGTCCTATTTATAAGATGCTCCTGTTTCTCCATGATCATATAACATTAATTAAAAACAAACTAATATAACAATACAGTCACAAACATGTTAGTAACAGTGAGTGATAGACATATCTTACATATATCTTTTCATTCTATACAAATTACTCCTAAAAATGTATATAATTAGCCATAACATTCACACCTTAAACTTAATTCCTGCTTCAAACTTAATAAAAATGCTTTCACATCTTTAAATTTATTATTTGTTACTATTTTTATCTTATTCCATATTCTATCCACTATTACGGGAAAACGCATGTGGCTATATTTATTTTTTAATTTTGGAAGTAAATAATGCCCTCAATTTTTATCTCGCAAATTATAAACAGTTGTTTTCCTTTCTAATCTATCACTCAGGCTTTTAGGCTGATTTCGATAAATAACTTTATAAATTTGCGAAGCCCAAGAAATCTGTCTTTTTGTTTCCTGGGTAAGCCAACCCAGGTCTTGTAACAATAGACAATGATGAGTTCTATAATCCTCTTTTAATATAAATCTAGCCATCTTGTTGTACAATTTATCAACTTTTTGCAAGAGACCTTTCAATGCCAGGCCATACACATGGTTTCCATATTCCAAAACGGGTAGAAGAAGTTGTTTTATTACCATTTCTCTTCTTAATCTGTTCATACAAAAACTTGTTCTTCTAAAAGTTTCCAATCTTTTATTTATTTTTGTAATAGTACCAAGAATATGTTTATCAAATTTTAGTGCATAATCAATCCAAACTCCTAGGTATTTATATTCTAGTACTTGTGCTAATTCTTCATTTTGTAGTGTCTTTATAGATATATTTTCTCTGCTACCAATCAGTCTGTGCTTAGTCCTAGAAAAAACCATCAGTTTTGTTTTTTTGCTATTAACTATCAAACCTGAACTATTCAACCATGTGCAGAGTCTGGTAAAGTCTGCTTGCAATTTTTGTTCCAGTTCGACTAAAGTTCGTCCGTCTGAAATCATTAAGGTGTCATCTGCATAGAGGTTAACACTTGAATTTTGTATTACTTCTACTAAATTGTTGATGTAAATCAAAAACAATGATGGTCCTAAGATTGAGCCCTGTGGGACGTCTCTCTTTACCAGAAGTCTTTTGGATAAGACCCCATTAATACTTACTTGCTGTTTTCTATTTTCTAAGTAAGATTTAAACCAATTATAAGTTTCATTTATTAGACCCATATCCACTAGGTGTTCACCCAATAGTTTATGGGATACCATATCAAAGGCCTTTGATAAATCCACGAACACCGCGCCCACTGCCAGGTCGTCCTCCAGCCTTGTAGCCAGGTCATCGACCATGACGGTGAGCGCAGTGGACATAGAATGACCCCTTCGGAACCCTGATTGAAATTTAGTTAGCAGAGTATGTTTCTCTACAAAGTCAACTAACTGTTCTTGAACCAGTCTCTCCAGTATCTTTGAAATACTTAATAGTAAAGCAATTGGCCTATAGTTTGTAGGCTTATATGCATCTCCAGAACCTTTGTAAATTGGTATTATTTTTGCACTTTTCCAAGCCTCTGGGAAAATTCCCTCCACCAAACTCCAATTAAACAATTTAGTCAAAATTGGTGCTATCACTTGTATGGCATCTTTAAGAAATCGATTTTCTATCAAGTCTGGACCATATGCTTTTTTTAGGCTTAATTTTCTGATCTCAGTCTTAACCTGTCTACAAGTGATACCCTTAAATCTGAAAACATGCACATTTGAATTTACTATCCATTCTTCAGAATCCCTAAATATTGGGTCAGCAAATTTCAAATCAGGCAAATTTACAAAATAATCATTTAACATATTTGATGACTGTTTGGTTGACTGTATTACACCTCTATTTATCATTTGAATAGGAGGACCATAATTTTGTGGGGATTCAAATGATTTTATTAATGACCAAAATTTTCTTCTGTCAGTAGTGTTTTTTGACTTATCTTCATAATATTTTTGTTTTTGTTTTCTTATTAATAATTTCAGGTTACTTCTGATGCTTAGATTGTGAGCCTCAGTGAATTTGAGAGGTTTGAGAAGAAAGAAGCAGACAACCACCTATCATTAAAATCCAGTGGCACTTGAATTCCCAGAAGACAGGGTAATATTAAATAATTTAATTTAATATTAATTCTGATCATCTCTGTATAGAAACATAGAAACATAGAATTTGATGGCAGATAAGGACCGCTTGTCCCACCTAGTCTGCCCATTTTCCTACCTAACAGATAAGCTGCAGATCCAAGTTAACCAACAGCTTACTTCCTCCTCCTACCCCCCACTAGGACTGCCTTATGTCTGTCCAATGCATTCTTGAATTCCCCCACTGTTCTTGATTCCACAACCTCCTCAGGGAGGCTGTTCCATGCATACACAGCCCTCTCCATGAAAAAATATTTCCTCACATTACCTCTGAGCTGTCCCCCCTCTATCTTCAAATTGTGTCCCCTTATTCTTGCACATCTCTTTTTCTGAATGATGCTACCCTCTTGGACTTTGTTGATTCCCTTGAGGTACTTCAAAGATTCTATCATGTCCCCTCTCTCCCTTCTTTCCTCAAGGGTATACATATTAAGCTCCTTTAGTCTTTCTTCGTATGTCTTCTGGTGCAGACCCTGCACCATCTTGGTTGCCCTTCTCTGGACAGCCTCCACTGTGTCTATGTCTTTATGAGATGGGGTCTCCAGAACTGCACACAGTACTCCAGATGGGGTCTCACCAACTGTCTGTACAGAGGGATAACAACTTCCTGTTTTCTACTGTTGATGCCTCTCCCTATGCATCCCAGTATCCCCCAGACTTCCTTACTGCCTTCTCACATTGCTTGCCCACCTTTAGGTCATCTGATATAATTACCCCCAGGTCCCTTTCCATTTTTACTGTTGTGAGCATCTCACCCCCCATTGTGTACTCTTTCCCTGGGTTTTTGTTTCCCAGGTGCATTACCTTGCACTTCTCTGCATTGGACCTAAGCTGCCATACATTTGACCATTCCTCCAACCTTGCCAAGTCCCTTCTCATCCTTTCCACTCCATCTTGTGTATCAACCCTGTTGCAGATCTTTGTGTTGTCCACAAAGAGACAAACTTTTAGTTCCAGTTCCTCTGCAATGTCACTTATAAAGACATTAAAAAGGGTCGGTCCCAGTACTGAACCCTGTGGTACCTCACTAGTAACCTTTCTTTCTTCACTGTGGACTCCATTTACTACTACCTTTTGCATCCTGTTGTCTAGCCAATTTTTTATCCAGGCTACCGTCTTGGGACCCACTCCAAAGCTGGCTAACTTGTGTATTAATTTTTCATGTGGGACTGTATCAAATGCTTTGCTAAAATCTAGGTAGGCCATGTTCACAGCCCCTCCCTGGTCTACTACTTTGGTCACCCAGTCAAAGAAATCTATTAGATTAGTCTGACACGACTTTCCCATTATGAATCCATGCTGCCTTGGATCCTCTGCCCCACTGGCCTCTAGATACTCAACAATTCTTTCCTTCAGAAGTGATTCCATCATTTTCCCTACCACTGAGGTCAAACTAACTGGTCTGTAGTTTCCTGCCTCTGTCCTGCTCCCACTTTTGTGAAGAGGAATCACATCTGCCCTCCTCCAGTCCTCAGGTACCACCCCATCTTCCCATGATTTGTCAAAGAGAGTAGTCAGTGGTGTCACTAGTTCTACCCTTAGTTCTTTTAGAATTATTGATTGAATCCCATCAGGCCTCTTTGCTTTGTCCACCTTCAATTTTATTAGTTCTTTCAGAACCCTTTCTTCTGTAAATGGACTGGTATCGACCCCTGTCTTCAGAGTGTTTCTCTTGTTTGGTTTAGGTACCTCTCCCTCCTCTTCCTGTGTGAATACTAAGCAGAAATATTCATTCATTATCCCTGCTTCTTCACTGTCACCCTCTACCCACATTCCCTTCCCTTTATTAAGCCTCAGTATTCATCCTTTGGTCTTTCTTCGCTCCCTAATGTACCTATAAAAGGTCTTATGCACCTTCTTAACAGAGTTGGCTATCCTCAGTTTGAGTTTTTGCTATTCTGACTGCCTTCCCAGCCTCTTTCTGCTTTAACTGATAACATTCTCTGTCCTGCTCCTTCTGTGTTTCCTTATATTTCCTGAATGCTATCCTTTTCTCATTAACCTTCCCTGCCACCTCTTTTGAGAACCATAGTGTTTTTTTCCTTCATTGTGTTTTGCTGATTTGCTTTACACAAAGGCTTGTTGCCTCTGTGATGGCTGTTTTGATTACTCCCCATTGTTTCTCCACTCCTCCTTCTTGCCTGGTTGCTAGTGCTTTTCTGAGGCACTCTCTCATTTTCCCAAAGTCAGCCCTCCTAAAGTCCAATACTCTTGCTTTAGTATGGCTTGATTGTATGGCTGTGTTCATTGTGAACCACACTGTTTGGTGGTCACTTGTTTCCAAATGGCTACCCACTTCTAAATCTGAGATTCTTTCTCCATCCACATTTGAAAGTACCAGCTGTAAGATTACTCCCTCCTGAGTGGGTTCTAATACTAGCTGTCTGAGGTATGCTCCTTGTAGGACATCAAGAATGACCCTGCTCTTGGGTGTACCTGCAGCAAAGGTGCTCCAGTTAACATCTGGCATATTAGGGTCCCCCATCAACAGTATCTCTCCTTTTTCTGCCATCCTAAGGATGCCTTCTATCATTTCCTTGTTTGTTCCCTCCCCCTGAGATGGGGGTCTGTATACAACCCCCATGTGGATTTTGGCACCATTTCCAGTCTCCAGGGTGACCCAAAGTGCCTCATCTGCTCCCTGTTTACTCTTTAGTTCTGTTGCTTTGATCCCTTCCTTTACATAGAGAGCTGCTCCTTCTCCTCTTTTACCCTCCCTGTCCCTCCTGTAGATTGTGTATCCTGGTATGTTGACATCCCAGTCATGGTTCTCTGTGTACCATGTTTCTGTGACTGCCACGATATCCAGGCAACCCTCTTCCATCAAGGCCACTAGTTCAGGGAGCTTGTTACTCAGACTATGGGAATTGGTACTCATCACCCTCCACTTTTTGATGGCCTTACCCCTTTTAGTCCCATTCCTGTCCTTACTGCCTTTGCCTTTTTTTTACATTTACCTCTGTTCTGCTCCCTAACGACTTCTCTACCTTGGTGTTTGCCTCACCTATTACCGTGTTTTGTGGGGTGAGGCTGGGATTTCCCTGCTCCTTTTGAGTGCCTCCCCCCTTGGCTAGTTTAAATGCTTGCCAATGAAGCATTTAAACCTCTCACCTAGGATCCTGGTTCCCCCCTGGACAGATGCAGACCATTGTGCCAGTGTAGGTCTGCATCCCTCCAGGTGGCTCCCCAGTCCCCAGTGAAGCCAAAATCCTGAGCTCCACACCAGATTTTCAACCATTCATTGAATTTCCTGGTGAGGAGTACCCTAGCATCACCTTTGCCATAGACAGGCAGCACCTCCAAGGTTACCATATGAGCTACTTGTCTAAGGCCCCTCCCCAACTCTACAAACTCTTCTTGCACTGCTCTGATCCCATTCCTTGCCAGGTCATTTGTCCCTAGGTGGACAATGATATCCAGCTCCCTCCCTTGTACACCTGCTCCCATGATCCTGAGGATACGCTTCCTGTCCCTCCAAGCTGTGGCAAAAAACAGGCAACTTACCTCCCTCTCCCCTTCCTCCCCCATTTCTACCCCCCAATGATTGAGAGCCCCCACCAGGAGTTGTTTCTCCCTGTGGGGTCCCATTCCACCCTCCTGTGGGTCTCCTTTGTGAAGGTTCCCAGCATCCTCCTTGGTATCCACTGCAGGTGCCTCCATAGAGGAACCACTATCCATCAGAAGAGCATATGAATTGTGGAGAGATACAGCTGGAGGGATGCAACTCTGTCCCACCACCATCTCCCTCTCTGAGCCCACCCTGGGCCAGCCTCTCCTCTTTCTTGGCACCTCTGAGGTAGTGGCATTGGCCCTGGTGGTCCCTGGCTGGGGAGGAGGTGTCACAAATCCTAGCCAGGTCAGCCTGGATATGGGCAACCTCCTCCCTCAGACCAGAGAGGTGCCTGCAAATAGGGCAGCATTGCAGCCTCCAGAATGTCTCCTGGAACACTGTGACCCCACAGCCATTGCACTGCATCACTCCTATCATGTCTTATTTTGTGTCCCTTCTCCTGTTTTTCTGTATGCTTACTCTCTCCTCTCCTTACAACTCTCACCCTTCCTGTTCTGGGACAGCAACTTCCTATATTCTTCAGTAGCCTCCTTCTTCCTTGCTCAGTGTCAGACCACCAGCAGCTGGGGGGGGAGAGTGAGCTACATTTTCCTTTAGGGTCGACAAAACCAGTGGTTCTCTATGATCCTTCCCTTCCTATTGCCAAACAGGAAGTTCCTGTCCTCAGTCAATTTCAGTGGCTATAAAGGTAGAACTGGCTTAGGTGGGTGGGTGGAGGGGTGGGATGGAGGGCAATTAGTAAGAAAAAAGGCTAGCAACAGGAAGTTGTAATTTGACTCCCGTTGAGATAGAAGTGTTTAATTAATAAGAAAATGGTAGCTTCTTTTAGTTAGCTGCTTTCTGCTCTACAAGCAAGGCTAGCAACAGCTGTATTCTCTGTATGCTTGTAGCTCTAACAGTAGTGGGCTGTTAGCTGTTTAGTTTTGTTTGTATTAGGGACTTTTTACTCTGCTTCAATAAAAGCATAGAGCTTATAACAACTCAAGTGTAGTCTGTGTGACTTTCTGGGCCCCCAGCTACAGGCCAAGCTGAACCTAGTCCAAAAACTTGACATTTTCTGGCAACTGCAGGCAGAACTTGGTTCGGTTCTGGTCTAACTTGGTCCAGTAAGTAAAATAGGTAAAAATAGACAGGGTATACACAGGTAAGGGTCATAACCTAACTGCAATACCAGGATAAGGGATCTATTAGACACTGAGTGTTTGAAAAGTATTTTGAACCTACAAGTAAAGGTCCATGGATAGATTAGGGAAAAAGTTGGGTAAATGTGAACATCCTGAGGAGCTGGTCAAATGTATATAGGGAGTGATAGATCCCTGGGGCCAGGCTTAAGGACATGTTGAATGTTGTGTTAAGGAAAAAAGTATATCCAGTAAAAAGGGCACTGATGCCCTCATGTTCTACATGTAGCAGGACAGTGGAAAAGTGAAAAAGAAAATTTACTAACAGAACTAGAACAGTATAACCAACAAATTGGAAAGTTACAAGGACACCAGCAAGTCCTTACTAAGACTGCTTAGACAGCATCAGTCAGGGAAGCCACTGCCTCCCAATCACCTCCTAATCAAGTGTTCAGATGAGGTGCAGGGAGCCATTATGTGCCTCTCATAAAATTCCTCCAAACCTAATGTGGACCAACGTAAATGTGAGCAGCATAATCAAGAACTACAAAATCAATTAGGAAAGCACTGAGAAGTGGTTGCCGACTACAACGGCGCCTCTCTAAATAATGATTCAGATGAGGATGCGGTAGATTGGAAAAACATCGAAGATGCAGACTGGCAGGAACATTGCCAAAAATACCCTGATGATTGTGTTTGGACCCCCATTATGGCCCCTATAGTCACCTGAATACATCAAAATAACAAGGGGCAAACCATCACCTGGCACAACCTTAGTGGGGCAGACATAGGTGCTTTAAGCCAAGAAATAGGACCCAAAATCCAGGGGACAATGTGGCTGATGTTTTTATGTGAGTTAGTACCATCAGAAGGCTTCATAGATCTCAAGAAGATAAGGACGTACGAGATGTAGCTCTCCATTGCCTTCATTTGAAGTTATGTGCAGGACTCTCTTCCAATGCCCTGAAGAGAAACAATTGGACTACTGATGGGTTCCTGGTGCAAGTGGCCCGATTGTTGGCTGGTGACATAGACTTCCACAAAACCTTTGCAATGGCTCATCAGAGAATGGGGGAGCCAGTTGTGTGGTATGCTGAGCACCTATACACACACTACTGCCTCACCCCTGATAGTGGCAAATGCCCGACATACAATGGTGAAACCTTTACAAAGAGGTTACTGTCAAGCATCCTACAGGAGCTTAGGTCACTCATTGGAGTATTGGTTACTGAGAGTATGTGGTACCTCAATCTAATTTCTAAGTTATGAAAAGCAGAAGCTCTTGCCCATTCCCAGACCAGGACTAGAAAAGGATCCATATCTGAGGTTAAAGGACCACTCAAACAAGTGGTTACTTACTCCCTGACAGCTAAAACACCTGTGGTCTGTTACTATTGTCAAAATCCAAGACATATCAAGCCCAAATGTCCCATGTTACAGGCATTGGCATCATCTGAGCCAATACAACTCCCAGGAGTAATGGTACCCACTCATGGGGAACTCCTACAGGAGTTACGTAACACTGAAGTTAAAAATGGAATGGCTAGAAGCTGTCCAAGCAGTGGGTGAAGTTACCCACTCACCTCCCCAGTAGGGATGCATGGCCTCCCTACAGCCAGTAACAAGGTTCTGGTGTGATGCGTGGAACCTCCAGGTCATAGCAGTAGCGAATGGAGGTCCACCGCAATCCGTGTTAATTGACACAGGGGCTTCCATGTCCATCATACATACCTTACAACCAGAAAAACATCAACTTGCTACTCGAGAGTCAGTGTGACTCTCTGAAATTCAGTACTCAAGGGCAACTGTCATTAAAACAAAACCAACCAAAATTAAAATAAATGGATGTACCTTTTCTCTGCTAACACATTTTATGAATCTGCCTGATGAAAAAAGTATTTTAGGATCTGACTTATTTCGGTCTACTCAGGCAATAATTTACTACACCAACAATAGGGTATGGCTCAAACCCAATTTGTTGTTAGCGCCAGAGGGGGTCCCACATACTGAAAAACTTGTTAGTATTTCTGATGCACATGCTGTTTTTGGTATTAAAAAACCTAAGACTCTGCCTCCCCACACTCATAGCTCCACACTCCATTAAACTGCCTGCTTAATTCAATTAAATTATAATTTTTTTTTAACAGGAGAGACACACTAAGCTAAAAGCTTGTTTACAGGTGTGACCTGGGAGCACAAGGGAGTTAAGTGACTTGCTTAGGGTCACACATTATGCAAGTGGGGGCTGTGGGATTCAAACCCAAGTCTCCAGGTTTGCAGCTCAAAACCTTACTATACTGCCTCCTTTTACCAGGAGGTACACCATTGAATCAGACTCCTTTACAAAGTGGTCCTGGAGCACAGTGCAAAAATAATTAAAACATAAAAATTCAAAAAGCTTACCATCAGAACATATGGTTACAACAGAATAAGACAAGCCAGCATGTGCAACACAATAAGCATACCATCAAAGTACTGTAATATGATACAAGTGTAGTTACAGAGTTCATAACATGGTGATGTGATACTATATAAGGAGGTATACTAGGTGGCAGTTCTGAAGACGGTGGACATGAGGAAGAGTGAAAAGGAAGGAAAGTGGATGGTGGCAATGAGTAGGGAGACATAGTAAGTCAGGAATAGGCAGAGTAAAGGAAAGAAGATTTGGGGAACATGATAAGGCACAAGTAACAGTAAGGGGAGAAACGAAGAAGAGAGTAGGAGTCAAGGTTAGCTACAAAGTGCATATACTGAGAGCTTAAACTGGGGGAAATAGTAATGTCATCTCAAAGAATGTCTCAGTAACTTTAATGCTCTTGCAGAGATAGCTGGACATTACTCCAAAGAAAATAACATTTTTGCTGGCAGATCTCCTATATACAGCAGAACCACATGACTGCCCTATGACTTATGCTATGCACCTACCTAAACACCTAGCTCTTGCCACCCGATTACCTACAGCTGAAAACTGGTACATGGATCGTTCCTCATACTATATAGAAGGTAAGCCATATGCAGGATTTGCAGCAAATTACGTCCCACTCGTGTACTTTGCACTCCTCTCCGTATGCCGAGCTATCTGCTGTTACTTGTGCTTTAGAAAATACTACTGAAAAATCACTTAATGTTTATAATGACAGTGCTTATGTTGTAAATACTGTTACAATGTTACCATTGTACCTGACTAACAATTATCTAGCCTCCAATGGTAAGTCTTTGTCCCATGCAAATTTGTTGCAGTATAGTGTGCATTTGTTACAAGCATGCAATACCTCTGTAGCAATTGAAAAGTAAAGGGACACTCAACTGGCACCCCGCATACAGAAGACAACCAGGCAGTCCATCATACAGCACAGGCAGCAACCATGCAGAGCTCCTGCTGGCATCCACCCTGGAGCTACATGCCACCGCTCATAATGGTGGTGACATATGCAACCCCCCCAGATCTCAAATCATTACATCAGACCTACCCTCCTTACCAATTGGTGTTTAACTAGCACTTACAGCAGTGCCCCCTTCCTGCCCCCACCAATAGGCAACAAAGATACAACTAGTAAGGGTGAACCCTGTTCAGTCTGTGCCAAGCACAAACAGTAAATTCTTGGATAGTGATGCTGGTCAGAGACATAATCACAAGTAGAATGTAACAAAAGAGTTTATTACATATACTTACGCCATTACAAGTGAAGCAAAGCAATCACAAGGGAGATAGCTTCCCTTCAGCCCTTGGGTATTCAGCCTTTCTCTTCGAGGAACTGATGTGCAAGCAATTATATATGACTGATAACAGTGTAATCATAGATATGATAAACATACAGCATTGGACAAGGCATTACAGTAGGGCATCTCTCTTGGGCAAATACATAGGAAGTAAAGTTGCAAAGTCAGTTAAGAAATATAAAACAAAGGAACTGTGTTGTCAGCTAAAAGCTACTATATGAACAAAGGAAATGCAGCATAAACAGAAATACATATGGCATAATACACTGGTAAAAGACACAGAATATATCCAATATAAAAGGCATATAAAATGCACACATAATATACAGTAGACAGATGCATTGCAGTAAAATAGAAGCATAGCAAGTGTAATGAATATAAAACATGAATAAAAAACAATAAAGCAATAAAACAACAGAATATAGAATAATGTGAACACGATGTACAGCACTAGATATCAGTGGAAAGCACAGTCCTAGCACCCATGCTTGTACAATGGGCACCTATTTCTATACATTAGTGCCATACAGCAATATCACAGTGAAAATAAACAATAAAACAAGATAACTTACAGTATGAACTTGTGGTTCAGTAGATGGTGAGGGACCCAGGCATAACAACCACCCCCATGCTGGTCCTCCTATACCAACAATCTGATCAAGCTTTTCCAGTCACCTGTGTGCCCCCAGACCTAGCAGATTAGGTCTCTCATTTGCACCATGCCCACCCCACAGGAGGACATTATTCTCTCCCCCAAGACACTAGAAAAAGTTAAAGCCTTCATACAGTGACCACAAATGGAAGAGCACCTCCAAGAAAGGTACATTCACTGCTTACCATGTTTACAAACCAACCCCTCCACATACCTCCAACAAAGTGCTCTTGCTTTCAGATAAGGCCCCCAGTGACCCCTGAGACCACATACAGATAGATGTTATCACAGGATTGCCCCACACACCAGGTAATTTTACTCATTGCCTAGTTGTTATCAACATGTTTTCTAAATGGATAAAAGCTTTCCCACGAAAAAAGTGGAGGCCCATACAGCAGCAGGTATTTTGCTGTTTGAGCTATTTTCTAGGTGGGGACTGCCACCGGTAGTCCCATCTGACAAAAGAAGATCTTGTACATACAAAATTTGTAAATAGTTGCAAGCTATGCTAAATAGTAAACAAGAACTACACATGGCATTCCACCCACAATCATCAGAGTAGTAGTACGGGGAAACGGAACTTTAAAAACTATGTTAACAAAATTTTGTTCTGACGAACCAAAGCAATTTACTAAAATGTTACCTCTGTGCTTAATGGCAATCTGGTCTACACCACACAGAACTACCGGCATTAGCCCATATCAGGCCATGACCAGAAGATTAATGAGAACCCGGGCACCGGCTGTTACCCACAGCATCCCCCTTGATGCAAGGGGCTGCAACAGAAAATTGGATCAAACAAATGGAAGCATATATTGTAGAAGTTAATAACTCTGTAGCTACAGTAGACACACTGGTAAATCTAAGAAACAGATGAAAAACTATTTTAACAAGAATATCAATTTGGAGATTTGGTAATAGTTAGAAATTATGCTAAAAAGGAACATGTTTTTGTGCACTCTTGGAAAGGATCCTTTCTCATTGCTGACAAAGTTAGCCCTGCAGTGTACTTGTTAAAAATCCCAGGCATGAAAAATCAGCCTGTGCTCAAATGGTATCACATCAACCAGTTAAAAAGCATTAAATAGGAACAGTTGCTAACCTTGATCTTTCTTTTGCACACAGAGGGGCCAAGAATAGAAGCCTAAAATAAAGCCCATCACAATGCAATAGGCTAAAAAGATGCTGATTGTAATCTTCACCCTGTGCCTTAATGAGGTGCAAGGCGTCGGTGTAAAGTACAGAGGCTGGTCCTATGGCATCAACGGGGACACCACAGAATGGGTAGAGTGGTACTTCAATGTAAAGATGGATCCCACAGAGAAACCAGGGTTCTGTGATGGCAAACCTGCATGCAAGAGGGAAAGAGTGTTCCTCAAACAACTTAAGTATGCTTCCCAGCCACTAGGTAACAGCTTTTCAATCTCTGTGACTGATCACTTTGGGATACGACCCTCGGGGTGCAGTATAAAGGACCCAAACACATACATGGTTGGACCGTTCGACCCCAAGATCAATGGTCCAATGTGTATTTGACTGACATAGCCTACTACAAGGGGAGGTTATCCACAAAATGAATAAGTAAGCATCTTGTTGTGTTTACAGTGAAGGACATCAAACAGGATGACTTTGGACAGTAGTGTTGCATATACCTTGCCTGTGCAGGCTGGGTTTGCTCCAAAAGTGCTGATTATAGAACCCCTATTATGTACCACAAGTGTGTTCAAGTGGTGGGCATCCCGTTCCAAACTCCAAAACCTCGGGTCCAACCAACTTCTACCAAATCTTCTCCCCCACCTACTCCCACCGAAGACGGGTACCCCATATTCATTAAAGGTCCCATCCAATCACCCACACAATGCCCACAGCTGCATCCAGGATCCAGGATGTTCAGTTTATGCATATACCTGTTGTTTTAAATATTTCACATTGGAACATGGCAGAATTTGGACAATGTACACAAAGTAATGTTTCTTTGTTTTATGCATCATTAGTAGACATAATAGCTTCTTACCAACAGACAGCTCAGGATCAGTTAGGAGGACATGATATTATTGGAGATGTTTCAAATGATGGTACTTACCATACCAGGAGACTTAATGCACTAGGTCTAGAAGAAATAAGAGGTATGGTAGGTACAGCCACTGGTCTGTTTGGCCCAGGTATGTCCATTTGGAACAGAACAGACATAGATAAAGTTATAAACCGCATAGAATACTTTGAAAATAATGAGGCCCATGTAATAGACAAAGCAGAATTACATGGTATTGAAGGCATCACCCAGGAGGAAAGGCTTGCAATCTTTACCACGCACAATATTGCCAGGCTATTTAATAAAACACAATCTAAAGGTAAATTAAATGATTCAGGCCAGCAATAATGAGGCACAAGAGAAAAAGGTAGGAAGAGAAATAATCTGCACTGTTTATGGAGGATATGTTTTAACTACTATAACCAAATTACTACAAAGTGTAGAAAATGGCTGCATCCCTGATGTTATAAAAGGTGCCTGCCTTGCCAAATGGTATTGCACTCGATGCATGTCTAAAAAGGAGAAGGTGAATTGGGACTGCATAAGCAGCTGCAAGTCCCTCTCCTCAAGCACCATCCAGAACTTAGGATACGTTACTCCCCATCCCAATCGAGGCATCTGTTATGGGGAGGAGTCCTGCTCCCTGAAGAATGTCATGCACATCTCCTTTATAGTGTCCCTCTCTGTATTTGATACCTCAGTATTTGACAAACTGGCTGCCATTCATTCCATAGGCTACTTAAAGAATGAATTATATATGGAACACTTAGACAAACCCCCTTTATAAGTGTATGTCCCAGAAGTCCAAAGATGGGCAATCTCTCATCTTGACTGTTTCTCTGTAAAAGGATATAGATATCTATGCAGATGTAATGTGTTTGATGTCACCACCTCAGTGTGTGGGCACACCATAGAGGATGACATAGCTAAGTATCAGGCTGAAGTAACCACCTCATGCCCTGTTAAGTTAATCAAGTGGCATAGGCCAATGGTTAAAGGGGTGTACAATGAACAAGGCCAGTATTGTGTGGTAACCAACAACAAAACCTTGTTCTATGGACATCTTACCTGTAATGTGACTGCCCCAAACTTTTGCTTTACCCCCAAATAGCTTACTACCCTAGGACAGACAGTTATCCAGCCATCCCTGTCTTTGGAAAGGACATTATACAAAGTGACCCAGACAAAACTGACATTGACCAATACTTACTCACCTTCAATATCCTTATTGAGAATTTAACCATGGCCCTCCAAGCCCTACCGGCCAGAAAGGATGCACACTTAGTGGAAGTTGGTAATGAAATGTATAACGCCAAGCAAGTTATGAATGGCATGATCCACCGGGGGGACCTAGATCTCATGCTTATGCTCTCTGTTCTCTAACAGCAAGCTGGAATCAGCTTTCAAAGCTTTCATAGTCTTACACGCAATTCTTATAATCATGTCATGCTGCCTCTGGTGCACCTCTAAGTACCATAACAAGCAAATTTGAAATGTACGAATTGCCCAATTAACAAGGCTGTAAGACACGGCTTGCATTATAATAGCTTTTAGGCAAAAGGCACACACTTCATTTACATTGCTAGACAAGCTATAAAGGTTTAAGAGGTAGCTAATAATGTAATGCATAATGCAAGTACTCAGCTAACATGTGTATGCTTAGGACTAACCTTATGATTAGAGGGTTATTTTGGTAGCATTGCATGCTCCCTCTGTTATTATACTTACTTGTGTAAAATATTTAGCAGCAAATAAATCTCATCATAACTGCTTTACAAGGTGGGGAGTCAGATATTCACTTTTAGGATCTCCTACTCCTCCTCATGGTGAGGACTGTGGAATTATGGCAAAATGTTGAATAAAAGCAAAGCATTGAAAGAAAAAGGACGGTAAGAAAATAGCAAAGCGTTTAATGTAAAAAGGTACTAGAAAATAAAAGGTTTAAAGGCACATGCCTTGCTCAAGGCAAAACTTGCTACAGCTAGCAAAATGTTTTTTTGATGGCAAAGTGGTTTTGTGTAAGGACAGGATGTCATACCAGACTTGACATGATCAAAAGAAGGAACTGGATAAGTAAAAACAAAGCGTTACATGCAAGAAGAGCAGGTGTTAATAAAGGACAGTGTGTTATGTTCAACATACCCTAATCTCATAAAACTTCCTTTCCTGCCTTTTGTGGTTAATATATAGAGAATACTAGCTGGGTGACTGTGCTCAACCAGCCTGTTCTGCCACTGAGGGGTTCAGATTCCATGGAATCAGACCCCTGAGGTAGCATTTCAGGCTGGCTGCACACAGTCACATAACTAGTATTTTATATAGTGTATGGAGACCCATTGTTAGTAAATTATAGCTTTATATGAAAATGGTCTAAATAAGGTGAACAGACACAGTATCCTCCATGAATTTTACACGGTCCTCAGCCACCTTGGAAAAAAAATGCTGCCACCATCCTGTCACAGTATTTACTGTTTGAATACTGAGCTGTGCGTGGTGTTTTTTCCCATTGAGGAGACAGCTGTCTCGAGCACTCTGAAAAACAGCCAAAATGTTGTTACACCACAATATGGTGATTCTGCATTCTAAGAATTTTCTACTGTGGTGTAACAACATTTTGACTCAGATGGATTTCCATGTGCAACAATGGGTCTCCATACACTATACACCTATCTTGCAAAACTTCCCCTTTTTGCCCTTCTTGTTATAAACAACTGCTATATATGAGAAGTGTAGAGTGTGAGCCTCTGTGAATTTGAGTGGTTTGAGAAGAAAGAAGCAGATGACCACCTACCATCAACATCCAGTGGCACATGAATTCCCAGAGGACAGGGGTAATATCAATTGTGATCATCTCTGTATTCTCTGTATGCTTGTAGCTCTACCAGTAGTGGAGTGTTAGCTGTTTAGTTTTGTTTGTACTGTATTAGGGACTTTTTACTCTGCAATAAAAGCATAGAGTTCTTAACAACTAAAGTGTAGTCTGTGTGACTTTCTGGGCCCCTGGCACAGTCCAAGCTGATCCTGGTCCAAAACCTCTACAGTTGGAGAAGGATTCATTTATCTTCCCACAATGGGATATGAACATGCATATGGGCCTACTCTAACACTTACGGTATAAAACATAATTTGCATGTCATTATGCACTCATTACTGCCTCCTTATAAAAGTGGACCTCTTCCTAGGGTTGCAGTCCATACTAATACCACTGCAGTCCTGAGAATCAACAGAAGCAGAACATTGATAGACAAATATCCATTGGAAAGAGGAAGTTGCAACAACACAACTAAAATTTTTTAACCTGTCCTACAAGAGTTGTGTACTTTCCTGTTTCTATTTTATGTTTATTTGTATTTATTTATTTATTTTTTGATGACTGGGTAGGTGCACTAGACACAAAAGTGATTATTTTCAGGCACAAACTGGGAGGTCAATAACACAGAGAGATAACAGGTACATAGAATACAGTGTCAAGAAATAAGCAATACATCACAATCAGAGGTGAAGCAACATTAAGACAATAATGGTATTAAGGCACATAAGGAGTAATTGTACAATAGAAGGTAAGTGCCCATGTATAAACAGTAATAGTAATATCACTTTTAAGGTGCAAAAGTGCCACAGGGTATCGTTATATCTGGCTGAAACTGAGAAAAGACAGCTACAGGGAGGAAGCAGGGAGAGAGGTAATGCTGAGATAATGCCAAGAGAGAGAGGAGGAGAGGAGGAGAGAGGGAAGGGAAAGAGGGAGGGAGGGAGGATAGAAGTTTGGGTAGGCTGAGGAGCAGGGTGCCAGCTCATACCACAGAAGGTGGGAGGGATCTGTCAGCAACCAAGGCAAAGGGAGCCAAGATCTATGTTTGGTTGAAACAGGTGCAACGAGCACGTGGGGTAAAGAGGGAGTGGTGCCTCTTCTTAGAAGTAGCATGATTAGGGGCAAGGATTACATCTGGGGCAGAGAATTCCAGTAAGAGGGACCTACGTGAGAGAAACCTGATTTCCCTTTGGTAGTTCTATATCTAGGAATGCTAAGCAAGGAAAGACAGAAGGTTGGAGACTGTAGGAGATGGACTGAGGGGTCAGCAAGGAGGTGAGGTAGGTAGGCATACTGCACCACAGTATACTGTTCAGAAGGTTCCCAAGAGAGATGAACCTGTATACAATGGGGGAGGGCCAATTTAGGTCTGAATACAGCAGACAGTGATGTCTTAGCCTGGAGGATGCAGAGGCATATCTGCATATACTGTTATTAGTTGTATCCCACCTATGAAGAGTAGCCTTAGATGTGTTAATATAGATTATGAATCCATAAGAGAGTGATGGAAGTAGGATTCCTCTAGCAATGGCTGTCCTAGAAGAAGAGGTTAGAATGTGATTAGTTTTGTAGGCTAAGCCCAGTCTGGCATTGACAGCCTTACATGTAGAGGTTATATGGGTGTCATAAGTAAGGGATTCATCAAGCAAGACACCCAGATATTTAAAGGAAGTTACCATCTCCAGTGGGGAACCATCAGCCCAGGAGACCCAGAAAATTTCACGGCATTGCTTTAGTTTAATAGAGGATCCAAAGAGCATAGCCTGGGTCTTTCCAGCATTGAGAATGAGCTTGTTTTTGGAGATCCAGGACTGAATATTTTATAGGTCCATAGAGAGCTTATGATTAATAGAGTGGACATTATCTTAGCTAGTGTAAAGAACAAGGTAATCGGTAGATAGCAACGATGAACAGGAGGATATATTTTGAGCTATGTTGTTTATAAAAATTGAGAAGAGGAGGGGTCTGAGGATAGATCCCTGTGGTACACCAATATTAATGACTGCTTTTTCAGAAGTGGCCAAGTTGAATTTAACAGCTTGAGTTCTGTTCGATAAGTAGCTATGGAACCAGGTTACAATTCCAGTCGAGAAACCCAGGGTTTGGAGATTTGCAAGCAGAAGAGGGTGGTTAACGAGATCGAAAGCTTTCATCAGATAGATAAATACTGCACTGGTTTGATGACTCTGATCCATGACATGAAGAACATTGTTTGTCAGCTATAAAAGAGCAGTTTGAGTACTATGGCCTCTTCTGAAACCATATTGGTTAATGTGGAGAAGGTTATACTTAGTAAGGTGTTCTGAGATTTGTGCTGAGATGAGCTTCTCAAGAACTTTATTTAATACTGATAATATAGCTATTGGTCTATAATTGGTTATATCTTTCTTATCACCCTTTTTAGACACCGGCGTGACTCTGGCCAGTTTCCATATATCGGGTACCACGCCTTCACTCAGGGACAAATTGAGTATTCTGATCAGCAGTCCTGCAATGAACCGTGCCACAAGCTTTAAGAGTTTAGGTTCAAGGAAGTCAGATCCAACAGCGGTACTGTCTGATATGGAATTTAGATGTTTAAGGACAGCCTTCTTTGATATAGTTTTAAAGTAGAAAGGAGGTGTCTTTGTAGTGTCCTTTGGGGTGGGGGATCCAGACACTAGGTTATCAGAAGAGAAAGCAGTAGTGTAATTGGAGAGGTCAGAGAAGTGAGATTTAAATGACTTGGCAATTGTGCCTGGGTCATTACAATGAACAACTTTCAGTATCATATCATTGTTTAGGAGACTTTGGTTTGATCCAAGGAAAGTTTTGATATGGGACCAGAATTTCTTAGGGTCACCAGCTGCATTCTTCAGAAGGCCCTTACAGTATTGGCTTTTTGCATGTCTTATTTGTGTTTTGCGCTTCAATCGCTGTTCTCTGTAGATGTTAAAGTCCACTGTGAGACTGGAGATTTTAAACTTTCTCCAGCATTTGTCCCTGTTTATGAGGGCAGTAAGGAGGTCTTTATGTAGCCATCTGGTTTGTTTACCATGATCGTGCCAAGTGATGACTGGAGTATGCTTATCTTGTAGGAGCACAAACCTACTCAGGAAAGCATGGAGGACAGCATCAGTACTCATTGATTGGTAGACAGGGGACCAATTTGTATGGGACACACCAAATAGGAAATGATTCTGGTTTAAGCATTCATAGTTTCTGAAGCATATACATTGTTGGGTGGACACGGAGGTTGTAGATGGACTCCATATGTAGAAAACAGGAGAATGATCACTGTTATTGTCCGGTAGCATTCCTGTTGCCGCAATTCTGTCTACACGATTCGTTAAGACCCAATCAATAAGGGTGCTGGAGTCAGTGGTAACAGACACTCTTGAGGGGTCAGTAATAATTTGGTGTAAATTGTAACTCTGCACCAGGGATTGTAGGATATCTCGAGATTTGCTAAGCCAGTTTAAATTTAAATCTCGGAGAATAATGAGTTCATTCTTCCCCGCACATGTGGCTGTGTGATCCAGCAAGTCCTCCAGGCCATTAAGTCCACTATTAGGGGGATTATAGGAACAGACAATGTGGAGTTTCTTAGCTCCTAGTCTGAGTATGGCAAGGATATATTCACAAAAGGAGTTTTCCTGTCAGTTAACATAGTTGGGTTTAGATTGTTTTTGTAATATATTGCGACACCCCCACCATGCTTTGGAGGTGGCCTATCACACCTAAGAAGGTTGTAGCTTGGGAGCAGGCAGTAGGTATCTGAGATTGAGGGCTTTAGCCATGTCTCAGATAGACAGAGCACATTGGGATGGTGGTTTGCCACCCAGGCTTCAAGCTCTGTATGATTACGGAGAAGACTCCTAACATTTGGATGGACCATGTGAAGACCTTTTATGTCATAGCCAGTGCAGTTTAAAGGTAATTTACCTGGCGTTGGTCCAGGGTTTAATTCAATGTCCCCAGACAACAAGAGAACCAACAATATGATGTACCCCAACTTATGCAGGGCAAATTGAGGGCTATTACAGCTGTAGGTACACCTCAATTTAGCAACAGAAACAGTAGTGTAGTAGATGAGTAGTTTAGGGAGGAGGGCAGGAGTCACATCAAGGCCTCTAGTTGGTAGGACTAGCATGTTAGAGTAAGTGAAATCATTTAGATTCAAGTCACTATCTTTGAGGTGATTTTTGGGATCAGGCACTGTAAGAATACATAGATACATAGACAGTGTCAGCAGATAAGGGCTTATGGCCCACCCAGTCTGCCCATTTGAGCTTGTAAGTTCAGTTTATGTTTTCCTAGAAGTCTGTTGCCCCTTACCCCTGACCTCCAGAATTCCTTTATGTCTATCCCATGCATTCTTAAATCCCATGATTGTTTCAGCCCCCACCACTTCCTCTGGCAGGGTGTTCCACTTGTCCACCACCCGTTCTGTGAAGAAATTCTTCCACACATTTCCTCTGAATCACCCTCCCTCCAACTTCATCCCATGCCCTCTAGTCCTGGAACATCTTTTTCACTTAACAATAGTGTATTCCTGCACCCTGTTCCTCTCTGTAAGATACTTGCATGTCTCTCTCATATCCCCTCTCTCCCTCCTCTCCTCCAAGGAGTACATATTCAGTTCCTTCAACCTGTCCTCATAGGACTTGTGATGCAATCCATGCACCATTTTGCTGCCCTCCTCTGAACCTTCTCTTCCTTGTCTATGTCCTTACGTAGGTAAGGTCTCCAGAACTGTACACTGTACTCCAGGTGGGGCCTCACTAGTGTCTTGTATAGTGGAATTATGACCTCCCTTTTCCTGCTGGTGATGCCCCTGCCTATGCATCCCAGCATCCTATTTGCTTTACCTGCTGCCTTGTCACACTTTTTCCCTACCTTGAGGTCATCAGAGATGATAGCCCCAAGATCCCTTTCCTGCTTGGTGCATGTTATATCCTCACTAAGTAACATCAGAGACAGGATGAGAGAAGGCGCAAGCAGAGATAACCAAGCCATTCTGTAGGATTTAACAGACTGTATGTTATGCTTATGTGATGCAGAATGTTGTCATCCACTATGTGCAGCAATGGAGATGCATGTCTAGCCCCAGGGAGCTATGGGTAGGTGGCTATTGCAGACCATACAGTCTTGTACAGCTTTATTGAATTCTAGTTGTAGCTGTATGACTTTCTTTATCCAGGACAGTGCTCAGTTGACTGTTGCTCATTTACAAGGCATTCCTGGGTTAGACAGCATTGCATTACACAGACAGCAGCACCTGTCTTTCCTGACATGTTATAATGTTTGTGAAGCATTTCCTATTCTGAATAGTTAAACGAGTTTCTCTTCAACTTGAGAACGGAAAGAATGATTGCATCTCTTAGACATATTCCAGCTGCCTCTGATAAGAAGTGGGGTAACGTTTATACATTATATTCCCTATATAACAAATAAAATCCCTCCCTCCATGATGTATCTGTTATAATGCCCAAACCGAGGAAAAGATAGCCAACTCAGTTGAAAAGGGGGGTAAAACTTTTTATAGGTACATCAGGGAGCTAAGGAAGACCAAGGGAGGGATAGTGAGGCTTAATAAAGGGGAGAGAGGGTGGGCAGAGGGTGACTGTGAAAAGGCAGAGATACTAAACAAATATTTTTGCTCAGTATTTACAAAGGAAGAGGGGGAAGTACCTAAAACAAACAGTAGAAACACTCTGGATACAGAAGTTGATACCAGCCCATTTACAGAAGAAAGGGTTCTGAAAGAACTCTTAAAAACTGAAGGTGGACAAAGCAATGGGGCCTGATGGGATTCATCCCAGAATTCTAAAGAACTAAGGGTAGAACTAGTGACACCACTGACTACCCTCTTTAACAAATCATGGGAGGATGGGGTGGTACCTGAGGACTGGAGGAGGGCAGATGTGATTTCCCTTCACAAAAGTGGGAGCAAGGCAGAAGCAGGAAACTACAGACCTGTTGGTTTAACCTCAGTGATAGGGAAAATGATGGAATCACTTCTGAAGGAAAGAATTGTCGAGTATCTAGAGGCCAGAGGGGCACAGGACCCAAGGCAGCATGGATTCACAGCGGGAAGGTCATGCCAGACAAATCTGATAGATTTCTTTGACTGGGTGACTAAAGTAGTGGTTCAGGAAGGGGCTGTGGACATGGCCTACCTAGACTTTAGCAAGGCATTTGACACAGTCCCACACAAAAGATTAATATACAAGTTAGCCAGCCTGGGAGTGGGTCCCAAGATGACAGCCTGGGGAAAGAATTGGCTGGAGAATAGGACACAGAGAGTAATAGTAAATGGAGTCCACTCTGAAGAAAGCGGGGTTACTAGTGGGTACCGCAGGGTTCAGTATTAGGACCGGTCATCTTCAATGTCTTTATAGGCGACATTGCAGAGGGACTGGAAAGAAAAGTATGTCTCTTTGCAGATGACACAAAGATCTGCAACAGAGTTGATGCACAAGGTGGGATGGAAAGGATGAGAAGGGACTTGGCAAGGATAGAGGAATGGTCGAATGTATGGCAGCTTAGATTCAATGCTAAAAAGTGCAAGGTAATGCACCTGGGAAACAAAAACCCAGGGGAAGAATACACAATAGGGGGTGAGATAATAACAACAACAAAAATGGAAAGGGACCTGGGGGTAGTCATATCAGATGACCCAAAGGTGGGCAAGCAATGTGAGAGGGCAGCAAGGAGGGCTGGGGGATACTGGGATGCATAGGGAGAGGCATCAACAGTAGAAAACAGGAAGTTATTATCCCTCTGTACAGAGAGCTGGTGAGACCCCATCTGGAGTACTGTGCAGTTCTGGAGATCCAATCTCCGCAAAGACATAGACAGGATGGAAGCTATCCAGAGGAGGGCAACTAAAATGGTGCAGGGTCTGCACCGGAAGTTATATGAAGAGAGACTTAAGGAGCTTAATATGTATAGCCTCGAGGAAAGGAGGGAGAGGGGGGACATGATAGAAACTTTCAAGTACCTCAAGGGAATCAACAAAGTCCAAGAGGGTAGCATCTTTCAAGAAAAGAGGTGTGCAAGAACAAGGGGCACAATTTGAAGATAGAGGGGGGCAGCTCAGAGGTAACTTAAGGAAGTATTTTTTCACAGAGAGGGTTGTGGATGCATGGAACGGTCTTCCAGAGGAGGTGGTGGAGTCAAAAACAGTAGTGGAATTCAAGCATGCATGGGACAGTCATAAGGCAATTCTAGGTGGTGGGGGTAGGAAGAAGTAGGCTGCTGGTTAACTAGGATCTGCAGCTTATCCATTAGGTAGGGAAATGGGCAGACTGGGTGGGCCAAGCGGTCCTTATCTGCCATCAAATTCTATGTTTCTATGTTTCTATTTTACATTTCATAGTATCTCAGGAGTTGACTGCACCAATAGGGCCCTTGGTAGTAACTAGGGACAGGCTCACAAGGGAAGTTAGTCCAATAGACTTGCCATTTTGTTCAGTTAAATTGCTTCCTTATGTATAATCATGACCACATGTTTTAATTGTGATGTGTAGAATGTATGGTAAAGGAGGGTGGGATGGTTGGGGGGAGGTAACAGGTGAGTTGGGGGATAGTTAGGTTGTATTATTTGAGCTGATGTAACCCTAAGGCTTCTGCTTGAACTACCTGTACCAATTTGTACCCGTGCAATTCCTTGATAAATCTGTTTGAAAGGTTATAACAAAATAAAGTACATTTAATATAAAAAAACAATAATGTTTATGATATCTGGGTAAGACTCACTAGGGAAATATGTAGTCAGGGGAATCATGGAGCACTGGGAAGGTTACCTGACCTGCTCAGGGTTGCACAGTTTGCAAGTGGATGTTTTGTCAAACAAACCCAGGTATGGTGGATGTAACAAGCTCATTATCCAAAACTCTGTACTCTCGACCCTTGTCAATTATGCCAGCCAACTATTATACAGATGACTAGTATGTGGACAATACACATATGTCCTGAATAAATACAGAGCTGTCTAACAGTACTGAATGTCTAACTGACTAAAAGACTGCATATGGTTCCAGGCAGAGGTGCATGTATGATGTGTAGGGTTGGGGCACATACCACGGTGTATGGGCAGTGTGATGAGGAGGGTTACCTCCATCGCAGCCATTTTCTGCCACCTCCCTGTGTACCACAGAAAGCAGTAGTGAGGCACACATGCAGCCCATGGCATGCGAGCAGGTTTCTACAACCTTTCCATATCTCTGTGTACACTGCATCCATGCACTCTGCATGTGTACAGTGGTGCCAGCCAGGCTGCAATGCAGTGTCTCGATTTACTGCAAGATAAAAGGGGATTAAATGACATTCAAATTGCTTGTTTACTGCAGTTACTGTACTGCAGTATGCTGCACTATCATGCTGCATCCTGACCAGTACCACTGTTCAATTTGCAGGGCACTGCTATGCAGGCCATTGTGCAGCATCCATCAACAGCTGTGTGGACATGCCTGCTGCTATCCAGCATGTGTTGACAGGCCCATGGTACAGTGCATGTTCGGTGGGGGACAACAGATCTGTGCATGTTTCTGAGTCTGGCCAGAACCTATCCTGTCCACAGGTCATGCCCCATAACTACACCTGCCAGCTTCACAAGATTTTTTGGGGTGGCACATTCATTCATACACTACTGTGGGAGCTGAGGGCATTCATGGTAAGAGATGTTCTCATAACATTCTTTTCCAAATAGGTGCTAGCATGAGAATACATTTGCCAGGAGGCCCAGGTCTGCAGGGGCATCCCTCCTGATGCAGTGCAGCGGCATGGAGGGAAGTGACTGAGGCAATCAGTGCCGAGTGTGGCATGGGGTAATCACTGGAGGAGGTGAAAAAAAATATTCTATGATATGAGAAGATACACCAAGGGTAAGCTAATCGAGGCATGAAAGGCACTACAGGCCTCTGGGGCTGTTTCACCAACACAGACCACCCTCACACTAGAAGAGGAGCTTATGGCTGGCACCCTGTATAACTAGGGTGTGGAGAGTGGCTTCGACATCATGGCCAACCGAACTCACTAGGGTGACTACATGCACATGATTTGTTATGACCGATGTAGTTTTTGTGTGTAGTATTACAGTTTTTATTATTAAGTGTTGTGCTGTAGGTCCCTGGGATGGGGCACACTATACAGTTACCTAATGTTACTGCCACCATGTGGCAGTGGTTCAGGGTTGCACAGGGGTGGCATGGGCACTTGAAGTACACATGGATGATGAAGGTGTTGTTTCTTCCACCTCAGGTCATGGCATGCATGATGTTCAGGATGTGCATGAGGCCTGCATGGCACAGGTGCTTGTGGTGGGATTTGTGCCTGGGCTGATGATGCGAAGAAGTGTGGTGGTGTGTAAAGTACCTGCTCTGTTGGCCTGACTGTAACACATGGTTTTGTGATCCCTTACTTCCAGATCCACCCAATGGTAATAACAGCAATGGCAGAAGTAGAGCAGATAACTCCTCAAAGGTGAGTGATATCCATTTAGGAGAAATGGACACAATTGGGGGGAAGACCAGAAAGGGGAGCAGAAGGAAGAAGAGGAAAAGGTGGAGGAACACACAATGCTCCTCTTCTCAGACTCTGTTACTGATGATCTCTCCCTATAAAGTGCTCAAGGAGGAGAGGGGGAGTGCAGGTCTCAACCCGATGCACCTGTCAGGTTAACCCATACAGCAAGGAAAGGTGACACACAGCACAGGAGTAACTCACAGTTGCCCCCACACAACTGTCACAGGGTATCAGAACAAGGGTTCTCACCGCCGCCATCTGAGTCCCTCCCTAAGAATACCTCATACCAGGAAATGTACAGGGGGTGTTTTGGTTGCTCACATGTCTGTTGCACAGGAGCTGTGGGCATTGACAGCCAAGATGCAGGAGCCTTGTAACAGGTAGGTGCAGGCTGTGGTGGACTACAATAATTCATTACAGGTTAACCTTCCACTATGTGCCACAATGCTAGCCTTTTACCATGCAATGCTGTGAATCAGTCATATCAACTGGTCCACAGTGCTGTGACTGCTGAGCAGCAGGCACCATTCTTGATCTGCTTGGTAAAGGTAGCTATGGCGATGTCCCATGGGCTGGCAGTATAGCCTAGAGGTTAGAGGAACGAGGTGTGAATGAGCTTAATACATCCAGCAGACTAGACCTGAGTTTGATTCTCACAACCTCCACTTACATACTGTGTGAATCCGAGCAAGTCACTTAACCGCACAGTGCTCCCAGGTTACCCCCGAAAATAGGCACTTGTTCCTAGTGGGCCTTACCCGGTTACCAAAGACTAAAATAAAAAATAAAATAAAAACTCCAGCCAGCATCAGTGGGTTAAGATAGAAGGGGGATACCATGCAGGGGTAAGATTGGGTTCCCACATTGTCCAGGACCAGCCATGCAGTCAACAGTGGCTATCTCTCATGGCACATCCTTGGGCCTGCACAGCAGTGAGTGGTCTTGTGTGTGGTGCAAGCCTACCATTAGGCCCTGTTGGTGAGGGTCCATGGAGGACAGTGCTCTCCAGAAGCACACCACATGTGTCAGAGGGGCACTTCCTAGAACCCCTGTGAAGCATCTCTTCCTGGGCTGGACCCATAGCCAGTCCAGAATACATTTCCTTCTTTTGTCCCTCCACCTTATACTATCAATCCCTCTATGCCTGATGCACATTACTTACTTTTGTCCCTACCCATGTGTTGCCCATTGCCTTGCCAGTTCCCCCAATGCCAGGTGCATTTTATTTACATTTGCCCTACTCCTGCACTGCCTATCCCTATGCCATGTATCCACTGTGCCAGATGCACTGTTTTACATTAGTTCCTTCTCTTGTGGCGCCTATCCTCATGCCATGCCCCTCCAGCTAGGTGCACTTTATTTACTTTTGTCCCTTCCCCTGTTATTCTTTTATCTGTCATTGTGGACCTTTTCCTGTTATGCTCCATGCTTTTCTGTTGCTTTAATAGCAAACACATTTTAATATGTACACTGTTGTATTTTGTCTTAGCTTGTCTCTGCAAAACTCTGTTCAGATGGCCCCTACCAGCCTGGAGCATCAGGCCAGTCTGGGGTCATACCTCCCATAGTAGACTGTTGGCTGTTCCTTCATATTTGCACTGCCATCACCATCATTGGTGTTACCCAGAGAGCTGTGCAGTGGTACCCCATGTTGGACTGCTATGTTGTGGAGGATTAAAACAGGCCAGAAATATCTTGCATACCTTGCCATGGCTCTACTGCAGAAACCCTCTACACTGGTCCAGGCATTGGAACCTCATGTTGGGGATTTCAAAGACCATTTCAGTGATGTTATGTGCAGCCAGGTGTGCCTCATTGTAATGCTCCTCACTGTCAGATGATAGCCTCAGCACCAGTGTCATCAGTCTGAGAGGCAGGAGATATCAACTGTCACATGTGGAGGGAGGTAAATAACATATGAGGGGCATATGCCTTTGTGAGAGGATGTTATACTTACCAAGTAGCCATTTGTTTTTTATCTGTTCAGTCACAAGCATTCAGTACAAAAAGGAGTTGTGCCAGATTAAGTAAGCATGTGCACCACCAGGGTCTTGGCTACTACAATAGCTGCCATCACCACCAACTTCATATTTAGGGAGTGGAATCTCATCCAGTTGATAAATGCATCCCTCCTCCCTCCCTCCCACATGGTGCCTTGATGACAACATGGGTGCAGTCAACTCCTACCAGCACATTGGGCATGCATGCAAGCCGGTAGAATGCCAACATTGCTGCTAATCTTTGCTCTTGTAGCATAAAGAATATGATGCAGTCCTCACACCTCTTAGAACATCTAGAATCAAGTCAGTAGATGGCACATTGCTGACTGTGAAATTCTCAAGGTGTCCCCACAGGGTGTTTGGAATGTGTCTGTGGACAAAAAGCGCAACGCTGCTGTTACTGTTAGTTACACTGACAATGCTTGACTTCGGCCTGTGGTGTTCTGCAGGTCCTTCTGCAGTATATCACACAGTTCATGGTTGGTTTTGTAGTCTAGCAGGTACTGGTCCACTGTCTTATGGTCAGACAGCTGCAGGTAGGTGTGGTGGCATCTGTGGACCAATGCATCCCAGCATCCTGTTGGCCTTACTATAGGCCTTGTTTCTCTCACTAATTTGTATCAAATGCATCAAATAGTTGACTGAGGCATTCAGAGCCAAGTGTGGCATGTGATGATCACTGGAGGAGGTGAAAAAAAGATTTTATGACATGAGAAGATACACCAAGGGTAAGCTAATGGCAGCATGAAATGCACTACAGGCCACTAGTGGTGTCTCACCAACACAGACCACCCTCACACTAGAAGAGGAGCTTATGGCTGGCACCCAGGGCAACTAGGGTGTGGAGAGTGGCTTCAACATCATGGCTACTTGAACTCACCAGGATGACTACATGCACATGACTTTTTATTACCTATGTAGTTTTTGTGAGTAGCATTACAGCTTTTATTATTAAGTGTTGTGCTGTAAGCCCCTGGGATAGGGCACACTGCATAGTTACCTAATGCTACTGCCACCATGTTGCAGTGGTTCAGGGTTGCACAAAGGTTAGACCACCTATTAATTGGTCAACTTGTGTGGCTCAGCAGGTTACACATTCCCCTTTGAGTCTAAAAGGTCAGATAGTTATGAGTTCTAGCCCCACAAGAGAAACTTGGGACCACCTCAGTATTGATGCTGCAGTGCTGCATGAGGGGGTTACTGTACTTCTGAGGTGCTGCCTTTTGGATGAGACATTAAAATGATGTCCTGTCTCCCTGTTCTGGTGGTTGTAAAGGTGGGTGTTAAAGATTCAATTCAAATTCAAGTCAATAATTATTTTATACTGGAAGGTATGTGAGCAAAAATGCCCGTTCTCACAAACATCCAGTTGTAGAGATATATTTACAAAAATATGGGACAAAGAACAAAACTGAATAAGTTAACACATCATACAGGGAGGTGAGGAATAAACCAGCATATACACTTAATCGAACACACTTGTAGCAGCATGTTTATATACAGGAAAGCATTTCACATAGAGGCTAATAGTCATTGGGAGCGGGCCTGGGATACTTCCCAAACAGCGGCTGGGGGTAGGGATGCAGAAGCAGGGGCTGGGGAGACTTAGGGGCAGAAAACAGGGAAAGGAGTAGGGGGAGTGGTATGGGGGATATTAGATGAGAGGGTAAATGACACAATGTTTGAATAAGAGGAACAATAACACAGTATTTTAGCATACTCAAGGGGGAGACTGTCCTGGGCATACACAGGCAGTAGTTTTGTGGAGGTAGACATTGAGGGTGAAGCTGAAAGTGCTGATTGACCTACAGGCAGGAATTTCAGGAGCAAATTGTTGTAGAACTTGGGGCCCTAGTAAGTAATAGAAGTATGTGCATGGGTGGTGTGATAGAATGAGATGTCGAAGATATGATGGGATATACCTCTTGTACTGTGCTTGGGGATAGATTTGGGGAAAAGGGAGGCAATGCTTGCCAGCAGTAGGTTGAGGTTCACATTGTGTAAAAAGGAGAGCATTTTATTATGGAACCTACCCTCGAGGGTGAGCCACTTGAGGGGATCATACAGGGCACAGTAGTGGGTATTCCATGGGAGGCCTGTGATGAAGCATGCAATGCTATTATAAGTAGTCCTGAGTTTAGAAAATAGGTGCAATGTGGTGTGGGGGGAGTAGACAGTGGAACCATACTCTAGGAGGGGGTTAGAGCATGGAGCTAGCCAGACGTAGTCTGGAGATGGGGATTAGAAACTTTCTGATCTGGTATAAGAGACCCAGCCTCATATAGATCTTCTTGATGAGGTTTGTAATATGGATATTGAAAGTCAGGTGTGGGTCGAGGGACAGTCCCAGGTACTTAAATTCATCCACATTTTCTATTATGTTTCTGAGATTGCCCGTGAGGGTTAAGCCTGAAATGATGTTTTTTTCTTGGGCCAGAGAAGATCATATGCTTGGTCTTCTTGGAAAAGATCCCATGCCACTTCTCAGAAAGAATAATGAAATTTCCCCAGTGACCTGGCCAAATTTCCCACATTCAGTAAAAAATACAGTCAACAGCTTAACCTACTTCTATATGTCAGTTTGGATCTGTACCCATCCCATTCCCACAGGACAAGGCTAAATAAATAGGCAGAATTTTCTAGTCCTCTTTTATAGGTCAACAGAAACAAAATAAATAAAAAGAAATTATGATTTAAAGCTCTTGGAGGGCATTAAAACTCCTGCCAATAATGTCTATTGTATCAGTATATTGACTTTAATGTTACCTTCTATCAATAAACGAAACAAATGTAATTATGAATGTCAGTAATATAACTGATTCATATTGGGCCCTATCCACTAAAATGCAGGCCATTCATGGCACATAGGTAACCTTAAGTCCCTAAGTCATGCATGGGGGGTTCCCATAAACCCCTGGTGGCATGCATGGAAAGAATGCGGGTCCTGTCCACACCTAACCCTACAACTGATTATGCAGCTACATGTAAGGCTTGTCTGAGGGCATGTTTGGGGGTGTGCCTTTACTCCATGAAGGCACGGAGTGCTGGGCAAGGGAGGCACAGGATACAGCAGTGAGGACACTGCCGTATCTCTTTCATGCCCCCTCCAATGGCACCCACCAGCTGTGAGAGGATACAGAATCCCCCACCATGATTTCCCAGCCCATTGAGCTGACTGGAATGGTTGGGGGCATCCATTCAGGCACACGACTGTACATATAAAGTACTGTGACCCTGGTTGTTTTTTTTGGTTTTGATTTTTATTTTTGTTATCTAGTTTATATTTCTTTGGTCAGTTCATTGTCACTTGGCACTTGGGTTAATATCCCAGTACTGACACTGTAGTGCAGCATGAGAGGGGTGCTGCACTTCTGAGGTGCCGTATTTCGGATGAGATGTTAAACCGAGGTCCCATCTTCCTGGATCGGTGGTAGTTCAGGTGGATGTTAAAGATCCCATGGCACTTATCGAAAAGAGTAGGGGAATTTCCCCGGTATCCTGGCCAAAATTCCCTCATTCACTAAAAATACTACCAACAGCCTAATCTGGTTTAAGATCAGTTGGCATTCGTCTGTAACCCCCTCCCCCCAGTCGTGCCTGAAAATAGTCAGGATTTGTCTAGTGCACTTACCCGGTCAACAAAAACTAAATAAATAAATAAATTGTTGTTGGTATTTGTATACCTATTGCTGTGACCTAGCTTTTGGGGTTGGCTGTAGGCATTAAACAAATGGAGATATATATATAATGTTCGACACCACTTCCATTGGATAATGTGGTGCAGTTTGGATGTAGGGGTATTATCAATGGGAGGTGTCATCATGGATTATGGCTTTATTTCTTACTTACATGCTCTTCTCTTTATTGTAATGCTTACAGTTGTTTTTATTGTCTGTTTGCAGTATTGGGGCACCTGATTGGGCAATGTCACTGTTATTGTTTTCAAACAGTATTTTAATGTTATATCTTCAATAAACAATTCATTAAAAAAAAAAGTCCTGGGACCCACACCTTCCCAAAATCCCTTGATTGTGCAGAGCACGGGATCCACTTTGGGACCAAGGAAGAGCATTTGATTGGATGCCCATTAGTGTCCTCTGACCCCCCCTAAATGTGTGTGCTGGTGGTGGAGCTACAGACAGGCAATGTCCAGTCATGCATGCTAGTGTATGCCACACCACATGTGCCTGTCCGTTGGTGTGGAGCTGCACTGGCTGGGTACATGCAAGCTTGTGGTCATTCATAGCCACTGATATGACTATGAGTTTATCAAGTAAATATCAATAACAAATTTTACTAATGTTTGAAATTTATTGATATTATTTTGTGATTATTTGACGATGAATCAAGATACATGTCAACAACTTATTATCGATAATTAAAAACATAAGTGGCAGTACATTCAGTCAGCATGACTCAGGTGCCATTTCTGATACTGGATGCTAAAATGTGCAACAACCTTTGAATCCTGTTTTCAAAGGTTTTGATGTATTGGTGATAGTTTTAATGCCTTATGGCAGCTTGTATCAGAAACGTGATGCACATATCACTTTAATAATGCAAGCTGCACCAAACGTGTCACAATTCAAAGCACTCACACTTGACAGCTGAGATTTTAGGTGGTTATCTTTCTAGCAAAAATCACAGGGATGCATCAAATTCATGTAGCAAAGCCCCTGAAGGACTTTAGAAATTCTCCTTAAAGTTCAGCATATTTTAATATTTCTCATCTGAGACTTTTGAGTAAAGAAATGTGTTTTGGTGGGGGTTTGACCAGCAGCTGAGCAAGGAGAAGCAAACTTCAGAGGCCCTGTAGTCATCAGTGGTTAAACTAAAAACAACCACTTTTGAACTGCACAGATTTAAAACATTTTAACACCAACAGCAAATGGAGGAAGCACCAAGATATCTCATTGGTGAAAATGCCGACCTCCCCCACAGTGAAGGCACAATACTGATGCAGGTATTGTGCTGCCTCTTCCATTACTATTTTCTGTGGGGGGCTGCACCCACCACACCCCTCATGCATGGGACTCTGCCCCTCGCATCCGCCGGACTCTAGGATTCCAACTCCAGGTCAGACTTGGTCCAGGGAGAGGGCGGAACACTGGGGGAAGGTGAAACACAGAAAAAGGACCATTACCACGAATGTCACCATAATGGTCTTTTTCTGTGTTTCGCCGTGGGGTTTTGACCACAAGGGGTGATATGGAAAGTGGACATTGTGTGGAGTACAGCAGTACTGAATTTGTATACATGGATGCGAATATGGAGAGGTCCAATAAACTGGCAGGAACAAGTGGTGAAGGAGCCCAGCTGAAGGAGCCACAACCGGGCAGCAGTAATGCCACACTACCACTCGGTACAGATGGAGATAATGCACAGCCCACAAAAAACAGACTGTTAAAAGCTATCCAAGCAATTGATAAAAGGTTGGAAGAATTTCATTCACAAATGAAAGCTATTTCGGCCAGCCCCGTGGCGCTGAGGGTTGAGAAGCTGGATGCCACACCTTGTGCCACGCCGGTGACCCGTGTTCGGAAATGAGCTCGAGTTGCCATGGGTCAGCAGGGAGGAGATGGATTGAGCATCTAATGGACTGCTCTCCATCTCCAGGGAGGGGGGGTTTCCTGCGGCCGGTGCTCGCCTGACCCTTAGTGGAGGCTGGGGCTCGGTGGCACGTAGCCGCACACCATGGGGGCGAGACGAGGCAGACACTTGATTGGGGCATGCATGGGAGTGTGTGGGCACCCAGTCACTTATGTCATTGCACACCATAAGCTCGCAGGGGAGAAAAGCAGAAAAAATGGAATATCCAGTCACAGCAGCTAGATGGCCGTCTGTGAGCACCTGTGCCAGCTCCAGGAGGAGATCGCCAAGTGTGGATCCATATTAGGTGGGGGTAGTTGGCCGCCCCTACCTCCCCACCATGGGGGGTAAGCTGTGGAACAATTGGGTGGTCACCTTCCACGGAGACAAGTACAAGTCAGACGGTGTCCAGAGAAAGGGATGCGAGGACAGACAGGCCGACTGGAAGCCCCCGGAGAAACAATACCCCCAAAAAATAAAAAAAAAAAAAATGAAAGCTATAGACAATAAAATTGGTTCTGTTATGGATGATACTTTGAAAGCCACACTGACATCTGATAAAGCATTTACTCTAATAAAGGAATTAACAAAAAAATATGTGCTGCATAAAAAAAGGTTAAAAAACGTGGAAAATTCCATCAGGGAAATACATGTTCGTATTCTCGGATTACCAGAAGGAGCAAAGAGGGACAACCTAATATCTTTTTTTACAAACTTAGATTTGTGAACACTATCAGCTCCCTTTGGCTCCTACTATATTGAAAAGTTACAGGATTACTCCCCAGGGCTCTCTCTCTCACTCCCAGACTAATACCCTACAACCAAACACAGTGCTGGTTGTACTAAGTATAGTAGTGGAGTGGGACGGTCTCCTACTTAAAGCCAAACAATGAGGACCATCAGAGTGGCAAGGCAGTAAGATCCACCTCTTCCCTCACCTCAGCTATGGAACAACTCAGTGGAAGAAGGGGTTTAATGGCATATGTATTAGACTTCAACAACTTGGAGTCCACCACTTAATGCTGAGGATTGCCTATTGGGAGAAAATGTATCAGTTCTCCTACCCAAAGAATGCAACTAAATTAGTGAATAAGATTGAATAATAATTACAGCAACAATGAGGGCAACAATGAGGATGTTTAATTCAGTGGGCTTGCACAATATGACATTGTGGGTAACCCATGGAGGTGTGAACATTCTGGTTATTTCTGTTTGGATCTGGTCAGGATGCTATCGGTGGTCAGAAATCTGCAGTATTTGGGCTTAAAGATGTTGGGCACTTCAATTTTAATAGTATGACACTTAGTGAATCAGAGCTCTAAGTTCAATTTTCTGCAGGCAAAATGGTCACTCCACGTGGTGCTCACTAGTTCACAGACTGACCAAGTTTTCCTGTCCTCCTTCATACTCTCAACTTCGCGACAAAACAGATACCTCCGTCAAGGTGCAGAAGTGAGTTGGAACAACATTTGCATTATGGAATGTCACCATTTTCTGTTCTGTCTAATCACAAATACTTTTTGCAAATTCTGTTTCCGTTGTGACAGTAAGTCAATTATATTAATGGACAAAAAGTTTAGACTATATTGTAGGTGTTTTGGATTACTAGTTTAATGTCTAAATGTTTTTTTAGACAAAGATATCATGCAGTATTTTTTCCTACACACACTGCACATCATTATTAAGATCGATCTGGGCATGAAGGGAGGCTTTCTTAAGCACATATGTTTAACTTGGTACCTTGAATATTCTTTCTTTTCAAATTGATATCACCTTGTCTGCTATATAACTCAGAGCCTTCTTATCTTTTGCCTAACATGGAGTTTACATGATGTGGGGTATGTGGGAATAAACCCTATAGTTCTGTTTCAGGTTGAACAATGTTGTACACTCGATATAGTGATGTTTTTATCCCCACTCATGACAGCGTATGGCATTTAATAATATTTTAAATATTGAATTAATTTATAATGTTAGGAAACTCCCCCTAGTGAAGTAACAGGGTTTGGGGCATATTGTATTGCTAACTGTAATAATGCTGTGTTCTCTAATACATGACAGAGTGTTTTGTATGTTACTATGCCTACCTACATATTTTACAGTTGTATTATTTAATAGCAAAGCTTGTAAATAAACTAACAAAAACGTGTTTTTGAAGTATGGTAGGTATTGATTTTAAGAGTTTAATATGCATATATTGATTTACAGGTTTCTATAGTACAGCAGAACCAGTCATAATGCAAATCAAAAACCTGTAGCAAATGACTTGTCACAAAGTACTGATGAAAAAAGGGATTAATTGCTATTGCATTAGCCTGCTTCCTGCAAACTATCTTTTGATATCTAATTATGGTGGAAGCTGAGGGCCAATATATTTCAACTGCACTGAACTTGTAAAAAGTGGGCTGAGGATATGGGGGTATGTTTTACTTGAATGGAGGAGGACTGTGGCCTAGGTGCTAATGAATGGGAAAGGGTTTTTCTTGTTTTTATTTGTATGATTGTCTGATGCTGGGATTGGGCACCCAGGGTTTGTAAACCAAACTGTTGCAGCTGCTTTTGTTCACTTGTTGTCTGGTGCACTACAGGTCCCTTGGCAGCTGATCTGTAAGTGGGTTGTGTGAGACTTAAAGCTTTCTTCCTCACAGCGCCCTGTGCAAATAGATTTATGGCTAATCATGCATGCCCTGGGTGAAGCAAAAGACTTATAGAAACATAGACAACAATAGCAAAAAAAGACCAGCGGTCCAACTAGCCTGCCCAAATTCCCTGTAATCCCTGGAATATACTGTTCGTCCAGGGTATTAACTCCCCATCCTCTCTCCATTCTCCTCATTGATCTTGTCACCCCAGGCAACCATTTATTCCCTTTATTCTATCCCAGCCCTGACTGAACAGCCTGTCTGTTTCAGCCCACACCACCATGGCCAACAGATTGTGCCACCTTAACCATAAAGTAGTACTTCCACATGTCCCTCCTGAACCACCCACTTGTTAATTTCCACTCATGTTCATGTGACTGCTAGTTGAAGAGGCAGTATAGCACAGTAGTTTAAGACTCTGAGCTGCAAACCTGGAGGCCTGGATTTGAATCCCACAACCCCCACTTGCATGCTGTGTGTCCCAGAGCAACTCACTTATCTTCCTTATGCTCCCATATTGCACCTGTAAACAAGCGTTCAGCTTAGTGTATCTTTCCTGGTAAAAAAAAAAGGTTAAAACATTAAAGTTGGTATTCAAGCTAAATAGTTCCCTGCAGTTCACATTGTTAATTCCTTTAAGGAACTTAAAGATCTCTATCATATCTCCCCTATCCCTTCTGGACTCCAGTGAGTACATATTTATTGCCTTGAGGTATTCTTCACAGGATCTGCCCTGTTGGTCTTGAATAATTTTAGTTGCTGTATGCTTCACTGTCTCCAATCTATCCTTATCTTTTCTGAGGTGAGGACTCCAGAACTGGATACAGTACTCTAGGTAAGGCTTCACCAGGGATCTGTAGAGGAGAAATATTACCTTTTTTCCTCTGCTGTCAATACCCATCCCAGGATTCTGTTAGGCTTCCCATAGGCCTTATTGCACTGACTCAATTGCTTAAGTGAGTTGCAGATGTTAGCTCCCAGATCCCATTCCTCAGCTGTAGTGCTAAGTCTCTCCCCTCCCATCCAGTACTCCATCTTAGGGTTATTTTTTCCCTAGGTGCATTACCTTGCACCTTTTGACATAAAATTTTGACTGCCAGACTTTTGCCGCCCCTCTACCTTTTGTAGGTTTCTCTGCATTTCTGTTATTCCCTTGTCACTATCCACCCTCTCAAATATTTTTGTGTGATCTGTGGAGAGACATAACTTGCCCTGCATTTCTTCTCCAATGTCACTAATGAACATGTTGAAGTGGACTGGACCTGGGACAAATTCCTGTGGAACCCCACTCATAACCTCCCTCTCTTCTGATAAGCCTCATTGACCACCACCCTCTGCTGCCTCCCCTTTAGCTAGTTACTCACCAAGTTCACTATGGGTTTAGCTGCACCCAGGTTTTCCATCTTCTTGAGCAGTCAGTTGTGAGGTACTAAGTCAAAAGTGGGCATGGAATTGGACCTGTAGCTTAAAGCAGCAAATGTATGGGGTATGGCATGGACCTTTAGCTTGGGTTTCAGTCACAAATATAGGGGCTAGGGGAGAGGTGTGCTCATTAGGTTGAAAACCCAGGGAAGACCACAACACCAATTTGACAAGACCAATGAGAATTTGAATTTCCATGTCCATATTTTGCTTCACATTTTTCAAGCCTAATAAATGCATTAATATAGCATTTTATAATAGTATAGCAAGAAACAATTCTGCTTCCTGATTGTTCAGTGGCTACCTTCTTAGTGATGTTATAAAAACAAAACATCACTGAATGAAGAAGTCCAATTATCACCCGATTCCAATTACAGCAAAACATCACTGAATGGAGAAATTGTATTATAACCCAGTCTTAATACTGCACTATATTTCCATTGCTTCTATGGACCTTCTGTGTGGATAAATGGAGCTAAAGTGAGGATGAACACCATATTTGCACAATGTGAATCATACTTTAGGTCTGACCACCATCAAAATAATGAAACTATTTTCTGATCTGTATCCTCACAAGCATTGCATAAATATACAGTATATGAACTATTCAGTGTATGGGAGTCATGACTATCTGTTCATATTATCTAAATCTATATGAATAGTATCTGCACAACCCCAGCCTAAGTTCCTGTTGTATATGTTACAGCATTTATAATTCTAGAATTTTGCAGATAACCAACATATTTTAGTTTGCTGATAGACTTTGTAAAACTTTTCTGGCAAATCATTACCAGTACTGAGAAATTTCATGCGAGTAGGAGAAATACCATTTAAGGGAGAAATGACATGTATTCATATTTATCCAAAGCTTGTGAGGCAATTTTGTGGCACATACAGTATCATTAATATGGTTGTGACCTCTGGACCTAAAGTGAGCATAATGAAATGTTCTCATGGTAGATCCAATATTTTCATTCTATGTCCCCATGCCAAAAATATCGTAACTGTAGCTTTTGATTGGCAGGAGCCAGCAGCATGAGCAGCAGAGTTCTAATTTTAGAACTAGAATCTTCACTTGAGCACTGGCTTCCATCAATTACTTTCATTTCAGCCCATAGAAACATAGAAACAGAATTTGATGGCAGATAAGGACTGCTTGGTCCACCCAGTCTGCCCATTTCCCTACCTAATGGATAAGTTGCAGATCCTAGTTAACCAGCAGCCTACTTCTTCCTACCCCCACCCCCTAGAATTACCTTATGGCTGTCCCATACATGCTTGAATTCACCCACTGTTTTTGACTCTACAACCTCCTCTGGATAGATGTTCCATGCATCCACAACCCTCTCTGTGAAAAAATACTTCCTTACATTACCTCTGAGCCACCCCCCATCTTCAAATTGTGCCCCCTTGTTCTTGCACACCTCTTTTTTTGAAAGATGCTACCCTCTTGGACTTTGTTGATTTCCTTGAGGTACTTGGAAGTTTCTATCATGTCCTCCCTCTCCCTCTTTACCTCGAAGCTATACATATTAAGCTCCTTTATTCTCTCTTCATATGTCTTCCAGTGCAGACCCTGCACCATTTTAGTTGCCCACCTCTGGACAGCTTCCATCCTGTCTATGTCCTTGTGGAGATTGGGTCTCCAGAACTGCACACAGTACTCCAGATGGGGTCTCACCAGCTGTCTGTACAGAGGGATAACAACTTCCTGTTTTTTACTGGTGATGCCTCTCCCTATGCATCCCAGTATCCCTACAGCCCTCCTTACTGCCCTCTCACATTGCTTGCCAACCTTTAAGTCATCTGATATGACTACCCCCAGGTCCCTTTCTATTTTTCGTTGTTAGTATCTCACCCCTCATTGTGTACTCTTCCCATGGGTTTTTGTTTCCCAGGTGCATTACCTTGCACTTCTTAACATTGAATCTAAGCTGCCATACATTTGACCATTCCTCTAACCTTGCCAAGTCCCTTCTCATCCTTTCCACCCCACCTTGTACATCAACTCTGTTGCAGATCTTTGTGTCATCTGCAAAGAGACATACTTTTCCTTCCAGTCCCTCTGCAATGGCGCTTATAAAGACGTTAAAGAGGACCGGTCCTAATACTGAACTCTGCGGTACCCCACTAGTAACACCACTTTCTTCAGAGTGGACTCCATTTACTATTACACTCTGTGTCCTATTCTCCAGCTAGTTCTTTACCCAGGCTAACATCTTTGGGATCCACTCCCAGGCTGGCTAACTTGTATATTAATCTTTTGTGTGGGACTGTGTCAAATGCCTTGCTAAAGTCTAGGTAGGCCATGTCCACAGCCCCTCCCTGATCTTCTACTTTGGTCACCCAGTCAAATAAATCTATTAGATTCGTCTGGCATGACCTTCCCGCTGTGAATCCATGCTGCCTTGGGTCCTGTGCCCTTCTGGCCTCTAGGTACTTCACAATTCTTTCCTTCAGAAGTGATTCCATCATTTTCCCTATCACTGAGGTTAAACTAACAGGTCTGTAGTTTTCTGCTTCTGCCCTGCTCCCACTTTTGTGAAGGGGACTCACATCTGCCCTCCTCCAGTCCTCAGGTACCACCCCATCCTCCCATGATTTGTTAAAGAGGACAGTCAGTGGTGTCACTAGTTCTACCCTTAGTACTTTTAGAATTCTGGGATGAATCTCATCAGGCCCCATTGCTTTGTCCATCTTCAGTTTTACGAGTTCTTTCAGAACCCTTTCTTCTGTAAATGGGCTGGTATCAACTTCTGTATCCAGAGTGTTTCTACTGTTTGTTTTAGGTACCTCCCCCTCTTCATTTGTAAATACTGAGCAAAAATATTTGTTTAGTATCTCTGCATTTTCACAGTCACACTCTGTCCACCCCCCTTCCCTTTGTTAAGCCTCACTATCCCTCTCTTGGTCTTCCTTTGCTCCCTGATGTACCTAAAAAAGGTTTTATCCCCCTTCTTAACTGAGTTGGCTATCTTATTCTCGGTTCGGGACTTTGCTGTTCTGACTGTCTTCCCAGCTTCCTTTTGCTTCAACTGATACAATTCTCTGTCCTGCTCCTTCTGTGATTCCTTGTACTTCCTGAATGCTTTCTTTTTCTCTTGAACCTTCACTGCTGCCTCCTTTGAAAACCATAGTGGTTTCTTACATCATTTAGTTTTGTTTATTTGCTTCACACAAAGGCTTGTTACCTCTGTGATGGCATTTTTTTTTATTCCCCATTGTTCTTCAACCCCTACTTCCTGCCCATTTGCTAGTGCATTCCTTAGGCACTCACCCATTTTGGCAAAGTCAGCCCTCCTGAAGTCCAGTACTTTTGCCTTTGTATGAGTTGACTCTATTGCTATGTTTATTGTGAACCATACTGTTCAATGGTCGCTAGTTCCCAGATGGCTACCCACTTCTACATCTGTGATCCTCTCTCCATCTCCATTTGAGAGAACCAGGTCTAAGATTGCTCCCTCTCGAGTGGGTTCCAATACTAGTTGTCTAAGGCATGCCCCTGTAGGGCATCTAGAATAACTTCGACTCTTAGAAGTGGCTGCTGCAACTGCACTCCAGTTAACATCTGGCATATTCAGATCACCCGCAGCAATATCTCCCTTTTCTGCCATTCTAAGTATACTTTCTATCACTTTGTCCATTTCCTCCCCTGAGAGGGGAGCTGTATACAACCCCTGTGTGGATTGTGGTGCCATTGCCTGCCTCCAAATTGACCCACAGTGCTTCTTCTCCTCCCTGTTTACCCTTTTGTTCTGTTGCTTTGATTCCTTCCCTTATGTAGAGAGCTACTCCTCCTCCTCCTCTTTTACCCTCCCTGTCCCTCCTATAGATAGTGTATCCTGGTATGTTTATGTCCCAGTCATGGTTCTGTGTGTACCATGTTTCTGTTACTGCCACAATATCCATATGTTCCTCCTTCATCAAGGCCACTAATTCAGGAAGATTGTTACCCAGACTACAGGCATTGGTACCTATTGCTATCCATTTTTTGATGGCTTTACCTTCTGTAGCAGCATCCCCCACTGACCTTTCTACCTTGGTCTTTTTCTCATTTAGTACCCTGTTTTGTAGGGGGAGGCTGGGATTTTCCTGCTGCTTATTAGCGCCTCCCCCCTTGACTAGTTTAAAAGCTTGCCAATGATGCATTTAAACCGATTGCACAAAAGACTTTTTCCCTTCCTGGACAGATGCAGACCATCCTGCCAGTATAGGCTGGTGTCCCTCCAGGTGGAGCCCCAGTCCCCAATGAAGCCAAACCCCTGTGCTCCACACCTTTTTTTCAACCATTCATTAAACTGCATGGTGCAAAGTACCCTTGTCTCACCCATGCCACTGACAGACAGCACCTCTGAGAAGGATACTGTGTGTGCTACTTGTCTTAGGCCCCTCCCCAACTCTACAAAGTCCTTCTGCACTGCTCTAATCTCATGATGAGCCAAGTCATTTGTCCCTAGGTGGATAATGACGTCCAGCTCAGACTCCCGCGCAACTGTTCTCATGATCCTAAGGATGCACTTCCTGTCACTCCAAGCCATGGCACAAGGCAGGCACCTTACTTCAGTTTTCCCTGCTCCCCCCAGTTCTATCCTCCTAATAACTGAGTCCCCCACCAGGAGCTGCTTCCTTTCCCGGTGGTGTCCTCTGCCTCCTTTCTGAGGGCTTCCCTTGTGACAGTTGTCTGCAACCTCCTTAGTCTCTTCTGCAGGTGCATCCATGGGGAACTATGCTCCCCCAGAATGGTGTATGGATTGTGGAGTGGAACAACTGACTGGGTGTGCCTCTGTTCTACCACTCTTACCCTCCCTGAGCCCACTGTGGTCCAACTGCTGTGCTTTCTTTGCAACCTCTGAGGTAGTGGTGGTGGCTCTGGTGCTCCCTGGATGGGGGAGGTTCCCTTACTGCTGTCCAGTGCAGCCTGGAGGAAGGTTCCCTTACTACTGTCCAGTGTGGCATGAAGACGAGCAACTTCCTCCCTCAGGGCAGAGAGTTGTCTGCAAACAGAGCAGTATCTCAGCCTCCAGAAAGACTCCTGGAAGACTGATGCCCCACAGCCATTACATTACACTACTCCCCACATGACTGTCTACCTTCTTGTTTATTTATTTATTTATTTATTTGTGTGTGTGTGTGTGTGATTAGTTTGTTTTATAGAAATATATATATTATATAATGTGTATGTTTATATTGTCAGTGTGTGCTGGAGAGGATATGACAGTGATATGCACCTTGCCCTGTTGAGGAAATGATGTCAGAACCCCAGGTATAAATGAACTATTTCCAGGGGTGGGTGGGGTGAGGGGTGGGAAGGGTTTGGGGCCTAAACTGTGCCCTCACAAAACGATCAGCTAAAAGCTCTGACCTGCCACTACAATGAGTGCCTTCCTGTCAGCAAGATGCCCTACACGACAATTTGACAGAGAAAATACCCTGATAATCAAACAGAGAAAAATCAAAACATCCAAGTCAGGCACAGGTAAACCTCCCCAGCCCCAAAACAGCCTGATGACTTGTGCTCTGAAACTAGTCAGCCCCAAAACACGTCAGCTGTGCACAAGGACAGACACAGTAAACAGTATTCAGTCCATCTGGACTGAAAATCTTAACGATTGTAACAAAACTAAAGAAAGGTCCACCCCCCTCTGTTGATTGAAAGACTGCCTTTTCTGATAATTCTAAGTTCCTTATTTCACCTTTTAGTTAGAAGTAGCCTCCACCTGAGGAATATTAACTTTCCTAATGAATCTGCTACAAACTAAAGACAATTGTAAATTGTAAGGTTCACCTCCCTCTGTTGTGAACACAACTCGTTTTCTTGCAAATCCTAAGTCCAGTGTTGCAGCTTCCAGCCAGAGGTAGCTTCACCTGAAGAATATTAGGTTTTCTGAAAGCCCAAGCTCACTAACAGTACTTTCGTTTTCTCTGCCATTTAGATTTATATCTCCCTTGCCCTAAAATAAAGCCCAAACTGTCTTTTTCAATGTAAATAAACACTGAAGCCTTTCTTATATGTTCACCAAAAATGTACCTGTTATCCATGGTGCAGTGAAAATGGCATCTCTGACCTCCCATCACATCTTTGAGTCTCGCACTGACCACCACTTTCCTCACCCTCTTTCTGACATCCAGCATCTATTACATGGCTTCACCTGCATGCAGTTACTGCCTGCACACTCTCCTGATGCTCAGCACTGTCAGCCTTTCTAAGATGCTGATGCATTGATACATGCAAAAGGATCACCTGCATCATGTGACACCTGGCACTCCATCTTCCAAAGACAGCAGTACTGAACTCAATAGTAAAAAAAAATTAAAAAAACACTGCAACAGAGAAAAAAAAATTAAAACTTTACAGAGGAAGCAAATGCTGCATAAAGCAAATATGCCATGGCCCATGAGAAATATCATTGTTATTTCTCACTCATGCTGCTTGACCTGTGGCATCACTCGTGGCTCTGCTGCTCATGATGCCAAAGGTCAAACAGCACTTATGACAAATAGCAGTGATATTTCTTATATGGCCATGGCACATTCCTTATATATTCCCTAAAATTTTGATCTTTCAGTCAGTTCTATTTCTGCAGGAAAATATATTTATGTTATGAATTAGGCTTGAAATTCTACTGTGTGTATTTGTTTGTCTGAGTTAGTTGATCAGGCAGCACAGTGTGTTGCAATGTGTTGATATTTGGTTAATTATTCAAAAACAGTTGTCTTTAAAAGATGTCTTACTGTAGCTTGTCTTTTCAGAAGATATAAAATAGACAGCATTCCTCAGTATATGTTTATTATTCATAAAATAAGCCGATTTGAAGTCACAGGCAAAAGCACTCGAAACCGAAAGCCTGTGAGAGTTTGTTTTACACAAAATGGTTATTACTTTCAAAAGTTTTTTGTTAAAGTTCAGGCCAAGTATATTAATGAAATCCACAGCTATTCTGAGCTTCAAGAAAGTGTCCATTAATGCTCCTAAAGAACCATTATCTGTCTCATCCAGGCATTTACTTACCCAATAAGCCCATAGATAGTTGACATAATCTTGAATAATACTGCAGAATTCTGTAATGGAACAAACTATTTAGAAAGAATGACAGACACGGAAAGCGATTACAAGTACTGTTTTGAAAAGCCCTGATTCTATAACTGACTAAGGGAAAAATCAATTTCTATTGTCATTAACTGTACATGGAAACTTTCACCTCAGTCAACATTTTATACGTGAGGAGACAGGTAATTTCATCTATTTTTTTAATGACATTATAGTAGAAGAGGAAGGCAAAAAGAAGCTCTTAGAACAAGGGTGATTATATTGGCCTTCAGTATTAGTGGAGCCAATGTAGAGTTACACATAATGGCTTTAGGCCAGACTTCATGTTATAAGAAAGAGCATCTCATGGAGTTACTGCTGTATATCCTTTTTGGTACCATCCCCTTTATGTCTAATGATATGCCTTGGACCAAACCAAAATCCTTATACAGTTACACACAAATATATATATGAATGTCTGTGAGATTCCATCACTGGAATATAGAGACAAATATACATTATACAGCAAGCTGCAGAAAGCTTTCTTTTCAAAAAAATGTAAATATTTAATACCATGTCCTCCTATCATCCAGTATATACAGTAGGTTCAATTCACAACTGAATAAATCAGTTGAAAACTGCAATTCCAAAGAATGCATTACTTTTGTACTTGCTATTTAAATTGTGTTTGTGCTGGGCATATCTAGCTTTACTAATCTGGTTAATGTGCCCTAAGAACTTTTAGTTTTTTAAAGGAACAGAAGAAAATTAAGGACATTTGATTGTATCGGTAGCAGTAGTAATAACAGTAGTGTTTTTTATGGCTGCATGGTGATAACTATGCTGACATATTGCTATTACATAACAGAAAAAGGTGCCTTGGAAGCACATGACTGGATACCTATACTGTGTTCTTCAACAGTGGAATCAAAGCACATGTGGTCCTCTCCATTTACCACAATTACTGTTCTTTTGTCTGTGTCCCTCCCCTCTGTGTTGCCCTATTTTTTTGCTGTGCGCTTACTTTCAATTCTCTATTCTGCTCCCACATCTCCAGCAGCACAGCCACAGCCTTGGGTCCCACTTCCCTACCCCAGCATCAGAGCTGTGCTCACATATGGATTCTAATCCCACCCCCATGACCACTAGTCAGCAACACCTCCTTTCACATGTTCCCACCCTGTCTAGAAACCTGTACTGTATATATAGCCAGAAAAATATGCAACCGTTTCACCTCATCTCTCTCTCTCACTCTCTCTCTCTTTTTCTTTTTTCTTTGGGTGGGGGCTGTTACAAACTTCAAAAAAATTGACTGAACTTTGAAAGCTTAAAAGTTCCTCTATCACCCAGCAGCCCCCCCCCCCACAACAACACCAGTATCAATGTATCATAACTCACCATCAGTAGCAGCACCAGAAGGGTGGGCCGAATTGATGGCAGCACTAACCCCATTATACTCCCCAACTGGGCAAAGCCATGTGCCACATCCAGAATTACTGAACCCAGTGAGTGGGGAAGGGGATATCTCCACAGAAGCACTCTCAGCCATGTGCCCACTGGATGCCATGTGTCCAGCTCCACTGAATATTCCCAGTGTCCCACAGTCTTTGAGTACCAGAGTAACGATCTTGGCATGCTATGTCCCTGCTGGGTTCAGACTGGCAGAATGAGAAGGGCTAAGACTGAGAGCCAATATCAAGTCACCCACTGACTGAAGTGTCACTTCATGGGAACCTACATCAAGAAGTAGATGGGAAGAATGAGGACTCCAACTATTCTGGTTTGAACTCTTAGAAGTCTGAGCTAAGAGAGGGTAGTCCAAATGGGAGGATGGACCAAACCTCTGTTCGCTAACTACATGACATAGGTGATTTTGACAGATTGATTGAGTTGGGGCCATAGTATAAAAGTGACAAGAGTGGCAGAGGTTGACCTATTGAATAGAAGAATAATTAGCATTTATAAAATGCTTCTTCACTTTGCAGCATGTGTAAACTGGTTTCATTGTGTCAAGCTTCTATGTGCTTGATTACTGTGTATGGGAGAAGTTGAGACTCTTGTCCTGTTATTGTGCTGTGATGGAATTCAAAAGGAGCAGAGGCAGAGTAACAGGAGTGTTACCAAGAAGGGTGCGAGCATATATGTTCTCTGAAACTCAAAGCAAATAATTTGTTTGGTGTTTTTTTTTCCTTTTTTTTCTTGTTTGCAGTAATGGACAGAGCAGTTATCAGCCCTGTGCCTCTTAGGGGCTGACAGAACATTAATTTGTGGCTGCCACCACCCTTTCAGGCTACTGCTGCTCCATCTCACAAGTGACAATCTCCTACCAGACACTCTCACACCCACATACAGTGTTCTCCGTATCTCTTAGCTGTACCTGACTACCAGGGATATCCCTGATTTCACCCTTTGAAAATGCTCTGTCGCTCATGCATTCCTCATGGACAAGATGCTGCCCACTCAAAGAATGTAATATAAATAGTTTTTAAAGCAAACATTCATAATAATATAAGATGTTAAATCAAAAATATACCTTGTACTACTAAACACAATGGTCTCCATAGTATTCTGAGCTTATTGATGTATGGGCTCAAGGTCTGTGATTTACAACAAAAAATGAAGTATTACTTTATCTTACTTTGGCTCACCGTACTCAGGATTTGCATTAAATAAAACATTGGTTTAGCAAAAGATTGAGCCAGGACTGTTGTGCTACAATTACATCAGTAGTGGTTTGTGAATAGAAAAACAAGTGTCTGTTTGCTCTGTCTGCTGCATGAATGAAGAAGTGCACCAGCAGGTACATTTACTCTGAACATGCAATAGGCTCACTTACTCCAACTTTTCTAAGTTTATTTTATTATTCTTTCTCTGTCTGATTTGTTACTGACTGAAAAACTGACCTGAGCTCTTTATACTGTCTGTTTTTTGTATGATGTTTTTTTTTTTAAATAATAGGTCAATATTCTATTACCCATTAACTTTACTTCACTGTATGCTATATGGAAGTGTCAGTAGAGTTTGCTGTCTGTTTTTGAATTTATGACTTCAAATGAACATTTAATTTGGTATAGCACTGTGTGTTACAATCTCAGCATTCGGGCATACATTCATTGCACTTTTATGTGTTATTTATTTATTTGCAACGGTCAGTTGAACTTAGCAACTGTTTCAGTAAATTGTAAAAATAGTGTTCTGCAATTGCCCTGGGCTGAGGTTAATAATTTATGTGCTGGAACTGTGTCAATTATTTTTATTAAAAGTAAATGTTGAAGAAACTCAAAATAAATAGTGAAAACAAACAAAAAAATGTAAATGGTCTTTTCATTTAGAAATTCAGTTTGATGACTTGCTACAAAGTTGCACATGTCTTGCTGTGACTCTCTGATTCCTCCACCCCCATTTGGGATTGCACAAGAATATTTAAAATGCAAATATTTTGTAATGAAATAAAAAGTGTTTTATTATAACTTATTGCAGTGGAAACGAATAACGGATACCATTCATTTTGTAACAATTTGCCTTTATTGTCTTCATCCTCAATAAAGATTGCAGTAGATGACCCAGACAGAGGGAGGCAAATGGGCTAACTGTTTAAATTAATTTGGTGCAATTGTACTTTGAACCATTATATGCTCTGACCTCTCACTTTCATAAGTGGACTCTTTAGTCAATAGTTTATTCTTCAATTTAGAATTTACAGTATTATAATCATACAGCCAAGGGTTTTACTGCAGAGGGGATGGTTTAAGCAGCAAGTTACTAACATACTAACATACTAAAATGCCATCAGAATAGGCCTAACGGTCTTTCGTGTCTGCTCGTTTGGTCAGCCTCCACCCTGGGTGCTGACCTTGCTGCCCCCCTCACCTCCTCTGACTTCTCCATTCCCAGTTCTGGATATTCTTGCTGCATTGGATTTTGCTTCCAGAACCCTTCCCCTGTACCTGTCCCAACCCCTCTTGAATCCCTCCACTGTCTCTGCCTCCACCAGCCCCCTAGGCATTGCATTCCATGGATCCACCACCCTCTCAGTGAAGTAGCACCTCCTCCTTTCTCCCCTGAATCTTCCCCCCTCCAGCTTCCACCCATGCCCTCTAGTGGCCCCCTCCTCCTTCCTTTGAAGCACCCTGACTGTTCCTCCCCTATTTACCCTCTTCATGTACCTGAAGACCTCTATCATGTCCCCCCGGTCCCATCTCTCTTCCAATGTGTACATATTTGGCTCTTTGAGCCTCTCCTCATAGGTCCTGTCCCCCAAGCCCCAAATCATTTTGGTTGCCCTCCTCTGGACCCTCTCCAGGAGGTTAATGTCCCTCTTTAAGTGTGGCCTCCAAAGCTGCACAGTACTCAGGTGCGGCCTCACCAAGCAGTTATACAGAGGGAGTATCACTTCCCTCCTTCTGGAGGTGATCCCCCTAGTGATGAATCTCAGCATCCTGTTGGCCTTGGCTGCTGCCCTCCTACAAGTCTCCGAGTTGTTCATCTTGACATCCACCACCACCCCCAGGTCCTCCTCAGCCATCGAGACTTGTAGCATTCCCCCACCTCAGGGTGTACACTTGGCCTGGGTTTCTGGCCCCCAGGTGGACTACCTTGCATTTCCCTGCATTGAACCTCAGCTTCCACTTTCTAGACCATCTTTCCAGAGCCTCCAGGTCCCCCTGTAGGGCCACCCTCCCCTCCTCCCCATCCACCACAGCCCCCAGTTTTGAGTCATCCACAAAGAGACTCATCTCACTCCTGATTCCTGTCCTTATGTCAGAGACGTAGGCATTGAAGAGGAGGGGCCCAAGGACTGATCTCTGTGGGACCCCACTAATGACCCTCCTTGGGGATGAGACTATCCATCAACTACGACCCTCTGGGTCCTGTCCTGGAGCCAATTGCCTATCCATCTAATTATCTGGTTCCCCACCCCCATTTCTCCCAGCTTATCCAATAGGCCAACGTGAGGAACAGAGTCAAATGCCTTGCTGAAGTCCAGAAAGAGGACGTCCACTGGTCTACCCAGGTCCAAGGCACTCGTCACCCAGTCATAGAACTCCACAAGGTTTGTCTGACATGATTTCCCCGGGACGAATCCATGCTGTCTATCGTCCAGGCACCCTGACTTTTCCAGGTCCCCCCCTAGCCTCTCCTTGACAATGCCCTCCATCATTTTGCCCACCACCGATGTCAGGCTGACAGGCCTGTAGTTCCCTGCCACCTCCCTTGATCCCCCCTTGTGAATAGGCACTATATTCGCCACCTTCCAGTCCTGGGGCACCCACCCTGTCCTCAGAGAGATGGCGAAAAGCTCCACCAGGGGTTTCGCCAGGACATCTGCAAGTTCCTTCAGCACTCTGGGATGTAATTTATCCAGCCCAGGTGTTTTCTCTGTCTTAAGGGAGCTGAGAGCTTCCCTCACTCTCTCTGCTGTAATTTTCACTTCTGGTACCTCTTCTCCCTGCTTAGCCCTCCCCCCTCCTGCCAGTGATGCCTCCCCCTCTCCCCAGACCCACCAATTGGTAAAGGTCCCCCCCTCCTCAGTATCTCTGTCTCCTCCAATGTATGATGCAGCACCCCCATCTTCCTTGGTGAAAACTGAGGTGAAGTACTCATTTAGTACCTCAGCCTGCTCCCCCAGGTCTTGTGCCCATCTCTCTCCTGATTTAATCCTGCTAATCTGCCCCTTCACCCTTCATTTTTCTTGTTCCCTCTCCTAATTTCCCTGGCCAGGTTCTGCTCCTTCCATGCCTTATAATACCTCCCACCACCCTAGTGGCCCTTCACAGCCATCAGCTCACTACTCCCTTGATCCCTTCTTCACCCTTGAGCACTTGAATTGCCTAGGCTTCCTTCTTTTCCAGCACCACCTCCTGGACCTCCCTGGTCCACCAGCAGGGTTTTCAGGCCCTACCGCATTTTCGTCTTACTCTTGCACAGGTGCTGGTAGCATCCTGTACCCCTCTCCTGATGATTTCCCACCTATTATCAGCGTCCATGTCTGACCCAATCACATCCAAATGCTCCTTAAGAATCCTTCCTATTTCCTTAAAATCTGTCCCCCTGAAGTCAGTTACCTCCATCTTTGTGCAGCCTTCTAGCCCTCCTAGGTCCAGGCAGAACCAGAACATGGCATGGTCACTCCCTGCCAATGGGTCCCTTACCTCCGGGCCCCCAATCTGGTCACTGTCTGCCTGGACCACATCCAGTACCCGTATCTCCTGGTCGGGTTCCCCCACCTGCTGAGTTAGAGCGTCATGAAAGATATCCAACAACCCTCTGCCTCCCTGTCACAGAGGATGTCATAGTCTCCCCAGTCTGTTCCTGGCATATTTAAGTCCCCCAGCACCACCACCGTTCCTCTGTCAGTCTGCAGTGTGTCCCAACATCTGCCACCAAACTCTCCTCAGCTCCCCGCCAGAACAGGATCATACACTCGTATTTTACTCTCTTGCCCTCCCTTGTTATCAGGTGACCCAAATGGCCTCCATGGTTCCCTCCACCTCCTCCACTCCCCTATGCCAATGCAGTTTTTGACTATCATTGCTACCCCTCCTCCCCTTCCCTCCCCCCTGTCCTTCCTGAACATAGTGTAACCCTCCAGGTTCAGGTCCCAGTTGTGTCCTGCAGTGGCCCAGGTCTCAGTGACCACTGCCACATCCACTGCTCCCTCAGTTAGCATCACCTGGAGCTCAGGCATTTTATTTCCCAAGCTCCTGGTATTTAGCAGGACTACCTTCCACCCTTTCCCTATACTTCCATTTCCCCTGCTCGTGTTCCCATGGGGATTCTGTTTTCCCCTGGTCTGCACTTTACCAGTCGGCCTTTTCCTGCAGTCCTCCAGCTCCCCAGGGGGGTGGAGACAGAGTTCCTCCTTTATTGGCACCCCCTTGATAGCCTTTTCTCCCATCCCTCCCCCCTTCCTCCCAGTTACGAAGGAATAAAATAGTTTGGTCTCTGTAGTGAAGTTAGGGATGGGGAAAGGTTGTAGCATTGTGTAAAAGTTGCTTATTATGCACCTCACCTATTGCATTTAGGAGTAACATTCTCATACGCAAACAAATGTTTATGATGATGACAATAAAACTTGAAAAAAGTGCATTTCTAATCACATACCAACTAAATTCAGACATGAGTTTTATAGTATTCCATAAAATTCACTGGCCTAGATATTCAAAAGGGTTGCTCCATGCGCAATAGGGTTGTTCCAGTGCAAGTCTGAAAATGCGCCATTCTGCGATATTCAGCGGGAGGTAGATGCGCCCCCAAATCACGCTGAGCAATAGCACAATGATAATGAATGTATGCACAACTGAAGGGGGAGGAACCATGCATAAATGGTGCAGTGCGATATTCAACAACATGCGCCATGCGCTAATAGGAACTGAGGAAGTTTGATAGTGGAAATGAGCCAAAATAAAAAGGAACAAGAGAGAGGCACAAGAACACTACAGGAAAGGCACATGAGGCTGAACCATAGCTGCAAAAAGAGGGTGAGGGACACTAGGCAGGCCAGGGAAAGGGCACCTTGAACAGAGAGGCACAGGGAAGGTGTGGGGAGACACAGCCAGTGCAGAAGGGGGAAGTGCCACACAGCACAGAGGCCACCACATTTAGGTGTTCCCAGTGCAGGGGAAGTAGCAGCCAGGACAGCGCGGGGAACACAGAAACAGCTGCCAGGGGAGGTGAACATAAGCCATGGACATGGTCAGTGCCACCATCCAGATGGAGGCAGTAATGAAGGGGGGTGAGAAGGCTGGCAGCAGGGGGGCATGGCCGTGGAAGGGCCCATCAGCGGTATTCCCTCAACAGGCAGTACCGAGCCCACACCAGCTTCGAGCTGTACAGTGATACTGAGATCGTGGGCCAGTACCACCTGAATCAGGCAATTCTGAGGCGGTTCAGTAAGCTGTACAGTGATGTGATGCAGGCACCCACACGAAGGAGCCATGCTCTGTCAGTGGAGACTAAAATGACAGCTTGCATGTGCTTGCTCACCACGGGTACCTTCCAGAGAACAACAGGGGACACCACAGGCATAACCCAGTTGACCGCGTCATGCCACCTCACCCAATTCCTCAGCGCACTGCTGCCACATGCTGTGGAGTACATCCATTTCCTCAGCTCACTGGCAGAGCGCACAGCAAACATACAGGAGTTTCACAGGGTAGCATGTATGCCTGGTGTGCTAGGGGCAATAGACTGCACCCATGTGGCCATCAGCACACTACCTGGCCCCTAAGGCCGTACATATTAATCAGAAGGACTATGCTAGCATCAACTGCCAGGTGGTGTGCTGGCGCCAGGGGCGATAATCAATGTCTGTGCCACACACCCTGGGGGAGCACATGATGTCTTCATCTGGCACCAGTCAGCACTGTGCCACAGATTCGAGAGTGGGGACATCCCCTCTGGCCACTTAGTGAGTGAGTATGCAAACCACACGGACAAACTTAGGGCTTGGGAGGGGCATGGTCAGAGGTGACATGGGTAGTGGCCTACATGGCCCAGGGCAGGGCGATGCTGATCACCAAACTAACTTCCAACCTCTACACACAGGTGACAGTGGATACCCACTCCGTCCCTAGCTGCTCACACCATACCGGCGGCCCACGACCCCGTCGCAGCAATGCTACAATGAGGCACATGCCACCACACTTAATGTCATCGAGTGGGTGTTCGGTATGCTGAAGGCACATTTCTGTTGCCTGGACACCCCCGGCAGTGCCCTTCAGTATAGCCCCTCAAAGACCTGCAGGCTAGTCCTGGCCTGTTGCATCCTGCACAACATGGCCAACGAAGGTGAGATAGCCATACAGGTTGAAGAAGGGGACAGTGATGGGGATGATGAGGACGCTGGTGACAATGGTGATGGGCAGCCCCCGCTTGGGTGATGGGACCCCCGACTGCTCTGGCTGGCACAGCTGCACCGGGACACCATCAAGGAGGAGCACTTCTGCCAACCCAGGTAAGTCATGGGGCCATGTGCAACCACCAGTGGCAAAGGCACAACCCACAAACACTCATGGACACACACCAGGGGTGCATGCCGTCAAGGGAAGTGGCCGGGCATGGAGCCACACACACCACCAAGGTTGGTCAAGGTCTAACATGGCATGTGTTCATACACACACACACACACACACACAACTCACCAGACATGCACAAAGGGTAGGAGGCACGCCGACCCAGAATGCCACCCCTAGCCACACACATGACCACAGACCACCACGCCCACTGCCTGTCATTGTGCGTGTGTCAGACACTGGGCACCATTGCACAGTGGTGTACAGTGCAATGCAGACATCACCATGCACACGCAACTGCGGACAGCAGCCAGGAGGGTGTGCAGATAGACTGTTTGAGTGCATGCAGGGTCAGGTACCCACCCGTGCATTGCCCACTGAATGACACAATGCACACAGGGCAGCATCAGACAGTAGCCATGCTGGGAGACAGGTCAGTCATGTGCCATGGCTGCCACGGATACATGGGCGGTCCCGCCGAGACCCGCCAGCAGTGACAGGCTGACCATTGGCCTCATGGGGTGGCACCGATGGTCCCCCCCAGGGGTTGCGCTGTGTGAATGTGACCGTGCTCGTGCAGGGGTCTGCAGCACACTGAACATGCCTGCACCAGGCATGCTCGGGATGCCCACAGCTGAACCTGGTGTCAACAAGGATGGTGTTGCACGATGCCAGGAATGGGGGGTGGACAGTGCACTGCATGGTGTCTGCGACACATGGGCAAATAACTGTGTGCCTGCTGTGGCCATGACAGCAGTGAATGCCTATATCTGCTTGTCAATAGCAACGGTTACATCCTCCCACAAGCAGTCCATCACTGCCAGGAGCAGAGTGGTGTCTCTGCTGCGATGCTCCTCTGCCTGGTGCAGATCCGCACTCAGTGCATCCACCACTGTCACAAGCCGCATCTGCTGATTGACTGTTGCTTGCAGTATGTGGGTGTGCTCATCCAAGAGGTCATCTGCCTTATCGGCATGCTGTCCCTCAGGGTGTTCATGGCCCTGATGCTCATCACCCCTTGAGGGTGGGCGCTGCACACCAGGGCCAGGCCTGGGCATGTCCACAGGTGGTGCACTGACACTGCCCCCTGACACTGTACCTCCATGGCCATTGGCCAACTGCTGATGCTGCCCCTCAGGCTGCTGCTCCCCAGGGCTCAATGATGCCACTGCAGTGGCCACAACAGTCCCACTGTCCTGTACACACACCAGTGCTGCCCCACCGGAGCTGACAGGCACAGACTGGGACTGTGATGACACGCAGGCCTCCAGGGCGGCACCACCCACAGCCATGGCCACGATGTAACCCACTGCATGGCCAACCTGTGGCACACACGTGTCACTGCCCATGACATTATGGACATCACCATCGGTGACAGATCCGGTACCAGCCTGAGTCTCAGCATGCTGGCATCCTTGGATGCTGGCACGCTGGGACATGGGCAGGGCCTCCTCTGCACCTGCTCCACCAACATGAGTCTGGACATCCAGGCGGGCCCACTGCACCCTGACCCATGTATTCCTGTGGAGGTGGATGGGCCCTCCTCCATCTCCATGTGACCGGCCTCAGTGGAGAAGCCCACCACCGCTGACCCATGTAGATGCTCAAGAGCTGTAAGGGAAAACAAAGTCACGTTACTGCATGTGACCTACCCTGTCCCCCCCAATAGACAGACCATGACCTACCCTGCAGTGACGGGCTACCACCCGTCTGGAATCCACCACACAGAACACCCTCAATGGAGTAACGCTGCATGCTGCCAGCAACCCGATCCTCCTGTGGGGTCAGGTGTAGCACCTCCGACTGTCCCCCACCTGTCGCAGACCATGCTGCCCTGATGGCAGCCACCTTCTCCTTAATCCTCCACCTGTCTGTGCCCATCTTCTTCTTGCACTCCTGCACGGAGTGCTGGTGGCTGCCATGCAGGTTTACAGCAGGTGCCACTCCCTCCCATGCAGCAGCACGGGCCTGTAGTGTTCCCTGGCATCCGCTGAGAAGCATCTCCTTTTCTAGGTAGGCCTCGAACAGGGCATCTGTCACTGCCTTAGTGAAATTCGGCCTCCTCTTCCTCCCACGACTCTGTTCCTCTTCCTCCACAACACGCTTGGTCATGATTCAGCCTGTGAGAATGAAAGGTGTTACCTGTGACTGTGCAGTGCCATGCATGTCAAAAAATCCACAGTTCACACTCCCAAACAGCATGCAACTCACCGCAATAGACTGCAGTAACCGACTATGGCCAGTGCAGCCCAATGTCGCACTTTTATAGCCCAACCCATGCAAATGAAGAGAGGCGCATCTTTAAGTGGATGCAAATGCAGTGACTGTGCCATTGAATGGCTGATCAGCTGATTTGCATATGCCAGCTGAATATCGCGCTGTTGCACTTTGCGCAATTGTGTTGAACATGCTGAGCCAAGGCTGCAGTTCTGTGACATGCGCAGTAGACACCTAACTGCACATGCCCGGGTTGATGACACAGGAGCCTGCCATGCTGCTGACGTGCTTTGCACAGGAGGCAATGCAGGGCACAGCCACCATTGTGTCAGTGGCGCTACAGTGCTGTTCACCTATATGGTGCTGTGGCACTGGGGCATCGTAGGTGCACTGGGGCAACAGTGTGGTAGGCCGCTACAGGAGGTGGCACACAGGCACCCAATCATGATACACGCATTGGGTTCCAATTGCGCTGTGGCTGTCCATGTGCCAGAGACCCTTGACCCTGTGCCTGACCTTTGCCCCCCTAGGCGCCATGCATCAGGCATGGGTGCACAGCTATCACGCTGTTCGGTGACAGCACAATAGGGAATGGCAGCACTGTACCGCACAGCATCTGCACGTGGCAGGACCGTGCTACAGAGTGCCATTTTGACTGAACTGAGCAGCAGAGATGGCACGGAGGCGTGCTGTGTAGTGGAGCCAGGTGGAGCTGGCAAACCTTGTTGCCATTGTGGAGCCATATTTTGGGCCTTTATTTGGGGGAGGCACCCCTGGACAGGGCCAGGATTCAGGTGTGGAAGGAGGTGGCTGATGCCCTGGAGGAGATCACCGGTATTGGGCGGATGGCAGAGCAGTGCTGCCACCGATATGAGGACCTGAGGTGGAGGGACCCGGACCTGCCATCCTGCCTGTGGGCACATGCCAGGAGGGGCACAGTGCCACAGCCAGGTAGGTGCAACATCCATACACTTTTATCGTCCATACGGGTATCACAGTTGCATGTGTCTGGCATATGGGGGGGCCGTCCAGTGTTGGCCGTGGTGGTGTTATCGGGGTGTGGGGTGGGTGGCTCTGGCTGTGTGGGATTGCACACACATGGGGCCGGGGGGAAATTGCTACAGGATTGTACTGATGTTCCCCTCTCCATGTTTTGCACCTTAGGGCCTGCAGAATGCCAGCAGGCCAGAGACTGGAGGTGCCGCCTGGAGGAGCAGCAAGCCAGGAGGGGTAATGGTGGTCAGCGGTGCATGGACCACCCTGATGATGGTGAGTGCCTTACATCCATGATTATTATTGCATGCTGTATAATTGGGCGGGCAGCGGGGAATGGCCACCATCCATTGACACCACTGCCATGCACGCAACTTGTTACAGTCAGCACTGTCCAGTGGCACTGCATGTCCAGAAGTGCCTCAATGGTGGTCCATGCGTGCACTGGGCACATGGCTGTGGCACTGCCTTCACACCACATAGCCAAGTCACTGTACGGCCATGGTGATGCTGTGCAGGACATGGTAAGTGGGTGTGTGCAGTGGTCCACATGGCTGTGGTTGCCTGGGAAGGCAGGTCTTGTGGACACGGTCACTGTGGGTGGTCGCACACCATCACAGGGATGAGGCACATGGCTGTATGCCATGCACAATGGGTGGGCTGCAGGTGGCTGGACAGTCACACTTATTGACTCTGCTCCCTCGTCCTAGGTGGACGGTGATTCCAGGCACTGGAACAGAATGTGAGGGAGCTGTTCCAGGTGGTGAGGGCAACACTTGAGCTGTTGGAGTGCATCCACCACCATGGGGTGAGGAGGAGGAGGAGCGGCAGACATAGGCACCACGTGGAAGAGGACCGGGGCACACACTGACCACTCCATGCCCCTACTACCACCTTCCCCCTTTGACCCACCCTCACACCCCTTCTTCCCTCTCCCATATGTTCACCCCTGCCCCTTACACGCCCCCGCCTGTTATGTGTCCCTTCCCCCCTTGTAAATATTTGTATATATGTTTTGTTACTTCTTTTAAATATAAGCATTTTGTTATGACAACTGTGGTGGTCTCTGATTTACAGTGGGCTACAGGTGCTCAGCTGCAGTGGTGTGCATGGCGTCAGGGGTGGTTCATGCATGGGCGTGTGTGTATGTGTGTGTGTGTGTGTGTGTGTGCAGAGGTGAACCGCCTATGGTGTGGGCAAGGGGATCAGTCACTGTCTGTGGTTTGTGTGTTGTACTCTGTGCACTGGATGCCTGTGTGCAGTAGTCCATGGGGCCTGCACTGTGTGCATGGCACCCCTGTCAGACCGTTCATGGCCTGTGCAGCTGACACCCTTGCATGTCTGTGATACGCACGGTCTGCTGGTGTGTCAGTGGTGGCTGTTGTGGCCAGTGCTGGGATGGGATGTGTCCTTGGGAGGGTGTGCAAGGTGCTGTACAGCTGGAGGTGGGGTCTGGGGCATGCCCTGTTGCATGTGGGGTACCTCATGTGCTGACGCATGGTCGGTCTCTCAGCTGTACCTCGGGGGGATGGGCAGGGTGGCACTGTGTATGCATTGTTGCATCACTGTCTGCTGCCGCCTGCTGCAGGGTGTCCATGGTGGGGCTGCCTTGCATGGCTCCATGGTGCACAGGGTTGTATTGTCACAGTGGGGGTGGTGGCATGCATGGGGTGTCCTGCACTGTTGGGTGCTACTCCTGGGCAGGGTGTATGAGGATCATGGTGCAGGGTGTGCTCTGCATTGGTGGGATGGTGTGGTAAGGGGGGGGTTGGCCATCCTTGTGTGCCGGTCACAGCTTGCCAGGGAGTGTTATGGGGCACCATGGCATGGCTGTGGGTTGGTTGCTGGTATCCATGGGCCAGTGGTTATTCCAGCTCTCCCCCCATTGTGCAGTGCATGGGGTGTGGGGGGATGATGTCTGTTCTGCTGTGTGTTCCTCTGCCCATCTGTGGCATGGGTGGTGGGCTCCTGCATCCATAGTTGTGCTATTCCATTGCTACCCTGCTGCTGGGGGGCATCCCTGGTTGCGCTATGGTGCATCTGGACTGCTCAGCTGAACATCCCTTGTTGTGCTATGGTGCATCAGATATGCTCAACTTCACCTCCCTAGTTGCTCTATGGTGCAGGTAGTGCTATATTCAGTTGTCGGCCATAGGTGCATCTTGGCCTGCGCAGTTTTTGAATATCGCACTTCTTGTGCATGGGCACAGTGGACTTGCACTTGCCCCTGCTGTTGAGCACTTTTTGGGCGCAGTTTGAATATCTGGGCTCCTCTGTCAATGACATCTTCAATCACAAGATAACCATGTTTGTGTTCTGTGTTTTATGAATATGCAGATTGAACTGGACTGCTTTGCCATTTATATACCGTGATATCAGGCAGCCTGTAGAGATGGCATGAGGTATTGCAGAGTTAATCCTGTAGGTCCTTTACCATTCACCATACCCTTTTAAAGCCCAGGTGTGGGGTCATGTTTTCACTAATTTTTTCATGTTTAATAGGCTCATACACTGAGTAGTGGTGGCGGGAATTAAGCATGTTGCTCCAGGTTCACATGAATATATATTTATTTTACAGGAGCAGTGGTATCACAGAAGACTCCCATCCTTAGCCCACTGTACTGCATTCCAGCCTCACCACCCAACATCCTACCACTCTTCTATTAACATATTGTAATCTGGATGAGAAGCATATTTTTTTTGTAGATTATTATGCATCTTGTCACAGCTTTCTTTTCTTTTTTTTTCCACCACTGCTCAGCCCATTCTTCAACACTGCTGCCTACTGTGCCTTATAATAAACCTTTCCTAATGAATCTTAGCATGTCAGCATATTTATTTTATTAAACATCACATACACAGATTGGAAGGCATTTTATTTTACTGTACCACCACAGATGAGTTGTTATTGGTAAGCAATAGCTGAATGTGGTTAAGGACTGCAAAAAAATATTGAAGGCTTGCAGCTGAGATGTAAAGGGTAATGAAGGCAGCACAGAAGTGAAGAAGAAGAAGAAGAAGAAGAAGAAGAAGAAGAAGAACTCCAGTGCACAGAAAACAAAATTAGCATAAAATAATGATGTGATACAAACATAAATTAATATACAATTCACTGCCCCATTATCTTTTAAAACCGTATTGCTCTGACCAGATTTTGTTTTTGTTTTTTCAGAGTCCCTGCAAAGCTTTGAGTGATTTTACATGGAAAAAAAGTAATAATAATATATTAGAAAAACAATCAAATGAGAAAAATAACTATGCATAGGCAAAAACATCCCAGTAGAGCACAACTTCCTGCAAATTTCCTGAGAAAAACACTCAGTCCACAATGCAGAAGGCCTGCTTCACCAAAAAGGATTTTAAAGGGATTTTGCAACTGTTTTGAATTCAGGTAACAGATGATGTGGGAGCCTATACTGGCAAACATTTCTGAGGGAATTTCTTAAAGTTTTTTGAAGTCTGTATAGAAATAGAAGGGATTATAATTTGGCTATGACAATGCAGCCAGTTGATCCCTTCACTTCTTGACTGACCCATTTTACTCCTGCACTCAGGTATGTAATGATGCATGTACAAGGAATATGCAGGGGGCATACCACATTAATGTCAATGGGGGTCAGCTTTAAGTCCATTTTCATAAATAAGAATGGCCAGTCCAAGCTTAATGAAGGGTATCACTTGACCAATACCCAAGGACTCAAATAAAGATTTGACAAATTGAATCTGGTTCTTAGCCCTTAGGCAAGGAGCTGCATCTATAGGGATCTTAGTAATATCGCTCTGACCAACCACAATGTGCATGTGCCAGTTCTTCCCTGCCTCCTGAATTTACTCCCAGATTTCTCACTGTTTCTCCATGTGAACAAATCACATGACTGGGTGGGAGATGGTGGGCTATGTGGGGGAGGTGAGGGTCAGGTCAGTGGATGACTGTTGTTGTTGTCAAGAGGACTCAAGCATGATCATGTCGATGGTGTGTAAGTGGTTAAGTGGCACTACAGCTAAGTCTTGCTTTCACAGAGAGGAATCTTTGCAAGAATCATGGCATACAGAATGTCACAGCAGGCTGCAAGTATAAAAGAGCTCACACTGAAACATAGAAACATAGAATTTGACTGCAGATAAGGACCGCTTGGCCCACCTAGTCTGCCCATTTCCCTACCTAACGGATAAACTGTAGATCCTAGTTAACCAACAGCCTACTTCCCCCTACCTACCACTAGAATTGCCTTACGTCTGTCCCATGCATTCTTGAATTCCCCCACTGTTTTTTGGCTCTATGACCTCCTCAGGAAGGCTGTTCCATGTGTCCACAACCATTTCTGTGAAGAAATACTTCCTCAAAATACCTCTGAGCCATCCCCCCTCTATCTTCAAATTGTGCCCCCTTGTGTTTGCACATCTCTTTTCCTGAAAGATGCTACCCTCTTCGACTTTGTTGATTCCTTTGATGTATTTGAATGTTTCTATCATGTCCCCCCTCTCCCTCCTTTCCTCGAGGCTATACATCTTTAGTTCCTTTAGTCTTTCGTCATATGTCTTCTTATGCAGACCCTGCATCATTTTGGTTGCCCTCCTCTGGACAGCCTCCACCCTGTCTATGTCTTTGTGGAGATGGGGTTTCCAAAACTGTACACAGTACTCCAGATGTGGTCTTACCAACTGTCTGTACAGAGGGCCAACAACTTCCTGTTTCCTACTGATGATGCCTCTCCCTATGCATCCCAGTATCCCCCCAGCCCTCCTTATTGCCTTCTCACATTGCTGGCCCACCTTTAGATCATCTGCTATGACTATCCCCAGATCCCTTTCCATTTTTGTTGTTGTCAGTATCTCACCCTCCACTGTGTACTCTTCCCCTGGGTTTTTGTTTCCCAGGTGCACTACATTGCATTTCTTTGCATTGAATCTAAGCTGCCATACATTTGACCATTCCTCCAACCTTTCCAAGTCCCTCTTCATCCTTTCCACCCCACCTTGTGTATCAACCCTGTTGCAGATCTTTGTGTCATCTGCAAAGAGACATACTTTCCCTTCCAGTCCCTCTGCAATGTCACTTATAAAGACATTAAAAAGGACCAGCCCCAGTACTGAACCCTGCGGTACCCCACTAGTAACCCTCCTTTCTTCACTGTGGACTCCTTTTACTAGTACCCGCTGTGTCCTGTTGTCCAACTAGTGTTTTACCCAGGCTACCACCCTGGGACCCACTCCTAGGCTGGCTAATTTGTTTATTAATCTTTTGTGTGGGACTATGTCAAATGCCTTGCTAAAATCTAGGTAGGCCATGTCCACAGCCCCTCCCTGGTGTACTGCTTTGGTCACCCAGTCAAAGAAATCAGTTAGATTTGTCTGACATGACCTTACCACTGTGAACCCATGCTGCCTTGGGTCCTGTGCCCCAGTGGCCTCTAGGTACTCAACAATTCTTTCCTTCAGAAGTGATTCCATCATTTTCCCTCCCACTGAGCTCAAACTGACAGGTCTATAGTTTCCTGCCTCTGTCTTACTCCCACTTTTGTAAAGGGGAATTACATCCACCCTCCTCCAGTCCTCAAGTACCACGCCATCCTCCCATGATTTATTAAAAAGGGTAGTCAATGGTGTTACTAGTTCTTCCCTTAGTTCTTTTAGAATTCTGTGGTGAATCCCATTAGGCCCCATTCTTTATCCACCTTCAGTTTTAAGAGTTCTTTCAGAACCCTTTCTTCTGTGAAAGGACTAATATCAACCCTCCTATCCAGCGTGCTTCTATTGACCTGATTTGGTATTTCCCCCTGCTTTTCCATTGTGAATACTGAGTAGAAGTATTCATTCAGTATCCCTGCTTTTTCAATGTCACTCTCTGCCCAACCACCTTCCTCTTTGTTCAGCCTCAGTATCCCTGCCTTAGTCATTCTTTGCTCCCTAATGTACCTATAAAAGGTTTTGTCTCCCTTCTTAACTGAGTTGGCTATCTTTTCCTCAGTTTAGACCTTTGCTGTTCTGACTGCCTTACCCACTTCCTTCTGTTTTAACTGGTACAGTTCTCTGTTCTGCTCCTTCTGTGTTTAATTATACTTCCTGAATGCTATCTTTTTCTCCCTTACCTTCTCCGCCACTTCTTTTGAGAATCATAGTGTTTTTTTCTTTCATTTTGATTTGTTTATTTGCTTCACGCAAAGGCTAGTTGCCTCTGTGATGGTGGTTTTGATGTTTCCCCATTTTTGCTCCACCCCACCTTCTTGCCTCTTTGCTAGTGCTTTTCTGAGGCACTCTCCCATTTTGACAAAATCAGCCCTCCTGAAATCCAGTACCTTCACTTTTGTGTGGCTTGACTCTACAGCTAAGTTTATCATGAACCACACTGTTTGGTGGTCGCTTGTTCCCAGATGGCTACCCACTTCAAGATCAGAAATCCTCTCTCCATCCCTATTTGAGAGTACCAGGTCTAAGATTGCTCTCTCCCGAGTGGGTTCCAAAACTAGCTGTCTGAGGCATGCCCCCTGTAGGGCATCGAGAATGGCCCTGCTCTTGGATGTGACTGCAGCAAAGGTGCTCCAGTCAACATCTGGCATATTCAGATCCCCTATCAGCAATATCTCCCCTTTCTCTGCCATCCCAAGGATGCCTTCTATCATTTCCTTGTCCATTTACTCTCCCTGAGATTGGCGTCTGTATTCAACCCCTGTGCAGATTGTGGAGCCATTTCCAGGCTCCAGGGTGACCCACAGTGCCTCATTTCCTCCCTGTTTACCCTTTAGCTCTGTTGCTTTGATCCCTTCCCTTACATAGAAAGCTACTCCTCCTCCTCTTCTTCCCTCCCTGTCCCTCCTGTAGATTGTGTACCCTGGTATGCTGACATCCCAGTTATGGTTCTCTGTGTACCATGTTTCTGTAACTGCCACAATATTCAGGCATCCCTCTTTCATCAAAGCCACCATTTCAGGGAGCTTTTTACCTAGACTATGGGTATTGGTACTCATTACCTTCCATTTTTTTATGGCTTTATTTCTTTTTGCCCCATCCCTGTCCCTACTGCATTTGTCTTTTTCTCCATTTATCCCTGCCCTTCTCCCTATCAACTGCTCTATCTTGGTGTTTACCTCACTAATTACCCTGATTTCTGTGGGGGGCTAGGATTTCCCTTCTCCTCTTCAGTACCTCCCCCCTTGGCTAGTTTAAATGCTTGCCATTGAAGTATTTAAACCTATTGCCTAAGATCCTGGATCCCCTCCAGGATAGATGCAGACCATCATGCCTGTACAGGTCTGCATCCCTCCAGGTGGAGCCCTAGTCCCCAATGAAGCCTAATCCCTGAGCTCTGCACCAGCTTTTCAACCAGTCATTGAATCCCATGATGCACAGTGCCCTAACCTCATCCATGCCATAGACAGGTAGCACTTCCGAGAACATTACCATGTGTGCTACTTGTCTAAGGCCCCTCCCCAACTCCACAAACTCCTGTTGCACTGCTCTGATCCCATTCTCAGCCAGGTCATTCATCCCTAGGTGGATAATGACATCCAGCTCCCTCCCCCTTGCCACTGCTCCCACAATCCTGAGGATTCATTTCCTGTCCCTCTAAGCTTTGGCGCCGGGCAGGCACCTTACCTCCCTTTCCCCTCCCTCCCCCAGTTCTACCCCCTAACAATTGAGTACCCCACCAGGAGTTGTTTCCTTTCCCTGTGGGGTCCTGGGCCACCTTCCTGTGGGTCTCCATTGTGGAGGTTCCCAGCATCCTCCTTGGTCTTCACTGCAGGAGCCTCCATAGAGGAGCCATGCTTCACCAGAGTGGTGAATGAATTGTGGAGAGGCACAACTGGAGGGATGCACCTCTGTTTCACCACCCTCACCCTCCCTGAGCCCACCATGGTCCAACCCCTCCTCTTTCTTGGCAGCCTCTGAGGTAGTGGTGGTGGTCTGGGTGATCCCTGAGTGGGGGAGCAGGTTTCCTGAAACCTTACCAGGTCAGCATGGAGACAAACAACCTCCTCCCTCAGACCAGAGAGGTGCCTGCAAATAGGGCAGCAACACAGTCTCCAGAATGTCTCCCGGAAGACTGCTGCTCCACAGCCAGTGCATTGTACCACTCCCCACATGTCTGTATCCCTTCCAGTTACAGATGCTTTTTTGTTCTTGTTTTAGTGTGTGCAAGCTTGTGAGTTTCTCTATCCCCTATTCACTGGTGTGTCATATGACATACTGTTACTCTGTCAAGGTATATAACCCTGGTTCTCCTGTGCAACAGAATAGAGAGAGGGAAGGAGATAGACAAAGTCACTGAGGAATGAGCTGGAGTGCTTAATGAGAGAGCAAGAGAGAGAGAGACAGAGACAGAGACAGAGAGAGAGAGAGAGAGAGAGAAGTAAGGTAGGAGGTAAGAGCAAGTGGAAATAATAGCCCTAAACTAAACCCCATTACAGCACTAAACAAAAGTGGATTAGGCTGCAGTGAACTGGAAACTAAATGCAATATTTGGTGCAGTATTACGTGATTTGTTTGTGGCAGTGCTGCTTGCTGAAGGGTGAGGCGGGAAGGCAGTCTTCCTTTTTGGGGTGAGTGTTTAGCTAGATCTTAATCATCACCATACAAGTGTTCTTGGGATAAAATGCATCACCATTAAAATCCCATTATCAAGCAGCTGATTGCAGTACAATGAAAAGCAACACTAGCAGTCACAGCTGTGCTTGGATGGAAGTGGTGGTTATCTTCCTCTGGGTTCTGTGTGCAATTGGCCCTTTAGGGACTCCATGGATTCAGGAAGGACATTTTGTGTTGCATGAAATATGATAAAAAATTATAAAAAAAAAAAAGAAATTGCTCAAAATAGTGCTGTTCAGACTAGTTTTCAAGCAGGCCTGACTGCTTCAACAAACCAAAATCCGATGTCAAACATTCCTCCTACTGCACAGGGTCAAAACAAATTGAAACCCACAAAAGAGAGTCTGGTAATTCTACAGTTTCAACTTCAGCTTCAAATCAAATACTTGAATCCAAAAGAGGTGTACCTGCCCCAGTTAAAGAAAAATGTTCATTAGTAAAACTAAAGGTTTGGTGGGTACCACCCACAGAGGCACTAACAAGAATGAAACAATTGCATACTATGCTATTAGTCCCTCACAGACAGCATCCAATTCCTCTGAGTCTGATGAGGGTAAAGACAGGCATCAGGCACAAGGTACACTGAGGGATAAGGGGATGGAAATTTTGAACTAGGAAACACTGGAGCAGATATTTCTGTGGTGGAGGAAAAGGACAGTGGGTTATGGAAAGGAAATGAAGAAAAACTGGGTCAAGAAAAATTCCTTTAAAAACTCTTGAAAAAGGAAAATCTATCACATTTTGTTTTGTTCATATTTTTCAGTTGGTGCTTTTAATGAGTGGGAAGCAACATACTCTATTCAGGCCCATACACTGGGTGGAGGTGTTCAGATAACCCCCTCCCACAAAACTGATCAAGTTCTGCTGAGTTCCACTTTTTTTTTGTTGTTGTTGTAGTACGGGATCTTTGAGATGAAAGTTGTCAGGGAACTCCAGGCAGTTAGTGGAATGGACCACCATCGGCACAAGCTCAAGCAGGGTGGATGTGACAAATTAAGATGGCATGCAGTGACTGAGCTTCACACTTAAACCTTTGCTGCTACAGTCACAGTCACAGTCCACGATGACAGAGTGAACACTCACTGATTCTGCTGCTGCCCCACTCATAAATCTACACCTTTTCTTTTCAGTCATTCCAGACAAATCCTTGGCTTGGTGACTGGTGTGGATGATGAAAAACAAGGTAGGAGGATGTTAAAATTGGAGTCTTAAAATGGATAAGTTGCTGAGTTGGCAGCTGCTACTGGGACAGTGATGCAGCTACTAGATTTTTAGCTTTGTTTGCTTTGGCCCAGTTTTGTCTTCTGATTGATAGGAAGCAAGGGCTCAGTGTAAGTCTTGTGTCCCAGTCCTGATCCAGTTCTGCAGTCTATTTGGCATTTGCTGAGACAGGCTAATTGATTGGTCAACTTACTTGTTTGTCTGGGATTTGCACTAATGTTATCATTTGAACTGCATGACTGCAAATTAATTGATTGCTGCTTTTAACTAATGAACAGCCATGCTAGTGCATGGACCAGGTCTTTAATCTAGTCCTGGTTTTGTGCACAATAATTGCTGGTAAGACCCAAGCTTTTTTAAAGAACTTTTCATGTGGGTCAACTTTGGCTACAGAAAGACTTATGACTTTATGTTGTGACCCCAGGGTTCAGCTATTGATGCAGTTTTCTTGGGCTTTCAGTTTTTTCAATTGCTTGGGTAATTGATAGGACAGCTGGTCTTCTGTCTCCAGTTCTCCACGAGCTGACCCCCAAATCTGAGTTCAGGAAAGCCCAGGGCAGGCTGAAGACATGTGACTAAATTAAATTAATTTGGTTTGGAGAGTTGTGGCTTATTTCATTTGTTGTGTTTCTCCACTTCAATTATTTTCATTACATAAATGTTTGAAGTGCCTTGGAAATATTTCTAAAAAAAAATGGAAAACAAAAATAATAATATTGCTTGCTTGATGAACCAGCCATGCTGGCATTAAAATAAAATTAAAATGTTGATTATTAAGCCCTCTGAAAAAATATGTTTAGATTTGCAAATGAAATCTTTGTCAGCTAGGATTTCAGAGCAGCATAAACTTCAAGTGTACAGTAGAGCCCAAGGCTTTTAATGTCCTTGCATGTTTGCTAGTGTGGCTCATTACTTCCTCAGTTGACATTGCCTTTGTTTATTATGGTTTTATTTCTGGCCTTTCTGTTAGACCCCCTGTTTTTTATATAGATATAGATATAGATATAGATATACAAAATCACACATGCCCCCTCAATGCAAAGCATCATGGGCTGCATATGCAAATCACCACAAAATATTATGCTGGTCCAACTTTAAGCAGAATTGCATGGTGCCGAAAGGCCTCTCACACAGTTTGCAAAGGATGCTAACAGAAGTTGGGTTCACCACAATATATCCAAGGCACACTGCCTTAAGGGTAGCTGGTCCATTCCACTGGGGTGTCAAACAGACGAGGCATACTGATGAGTCCTGGTAGGACGAAACACGTGTCTATGTCTTCTGTTAGCACCCTTTGCAAACTGTGTGAGAGGCCTTTCGGCACCATGCAATTCTGCTTAAAGTTGGACCAGCATAACATTCTGTGGTGATTTGCATATGCAGCCCATGATGCTTTGCATTGTGGAGGCATGTGTGATTTTGTATTTTCTTGAAACTTGGCTTCCCAGCCAAATGCCCTTTGGGGTAACCCTTGCATCAGTGTTTGCGTACAAAGGTTCTTTGTCTTTTAAATAGTTTTTTATTTTAATGGGTTCACCACAATATATCCAAGGCACACTGCCTTAAGGGTAGCTGGTCCATTCCACTAGGGTGTCAAACAGACGAGGCATACTGATGAGTCCTGGTAGGACGAAACACGTGTCTATGTCTTCTGTTAGCACTCTTTGCAAACTGTGTGAGAGGCCTTTCGGCACCATGCAATTCTGCTTAAAGTTGGACCAGCATAACATTCTGTGGTGATTTGCATATGCAGCCCATGATGCTTTGCATTGTGGGGCATGTGTGATTTTGTATTTTCTTGAAACTTGGCTTCCCAGCCAAATGCCCTTTGGGGTAACCCTTGCATCAGTGTTTGTGCACAGAGGTTCTTTGTCTTTTAAATAGCTTTTTATTTTAATGGGTTCACCACAATATATCCAAGACACACTGCCTTAAGGGTAGTTGGTCCATTCCACTGGGGTGTCAAACAGACGAGGCATACTGATGAGTCCTGGTAGGACGAAACACATATCTATGTCTTCTGTTATCACCCTTTGCAAACTGTGTGAGAGGCCTTTTGGCACCATGCAATTCTGCTTAAAGTTGTACCAGCATAACATTCTGTGGTGATTTGCATATGCAGCCATTGATGCTTTGCATTGTGGGGGCATGTGTGATTTTGTATTTTCTTGAAACTTGGCTTCCCAGCCAAATGCCCTTTGGGGTAACCCTTGCCTCAGTGTTTGCACACAGAGGTTCTTTGTCTTTTAGATATAGATATAGATATATACACATTAACTGTATATGTATGTGTATGTGTATATAAATATATGTATCTATATATATACATTAGAGGCAAAAAAAAGTTTAATGCATCAGTTAGGGTTGTTCCACAGTGACAAAAGTGAGGAAATTCAGTATTAGGGTTGAAAGCCTCCTCTTGGATCAGCCCAGCCCACCCAACCGCATCGGGGAGCACGTTAGTCATCATCCTAACTCTCACCCCATCACACGTGTAAAGAAGCTGAGAAATAGGAGAGTGGGGTGAGAGTTAGGACCGACAACCCCAATGCACACCCCGATGCTGGTTGGGGGTGGGCTTGAGGGGCCCAAGGGGGGATTTCAACCCTAACACTGAATTTTCTCACTTTTGTCGTAAATGGTAAAGGAAACATTAATAGAAATGCAAGCGCAAAGTCACGCCAAAGCGAACAGTGATGCAAACGGACATTGAAGCGCATACGGAAATGCAACTGGTAACACGAACAGTGATGGCAGTGGTATTTTAAATGGAAATGTTAAGTGTCACAGCAAAAAGAAAGCGAAATGGACCAGAAATGGAAATGCGAATGCAAGCACACACATAAAAGCAAAACGTAATGCGCATAGGCACGGTACCGCAATTGTAAATGCAAATGGTAAAATTAACTAGAAGAATAATGCCAAAGGAAACAGAAATGGAAATGGGAACAGAAGCATGTATGGAAACACAAACTGAAACACACACAGGCACAGTACTGCAATTGTAAATGCAAATGGTAAGGTTACAGCAACAATAACAGCAAAGGAAATAGAAACGCAAAAGGAAATGCAAGCGCATATGGAAATGCAAACCGTAATGAGCACAGGCACAGTAACACAATTTCAAATGCAAATGGTAACAGTTACAGCAAGAAAGATGCAAAACGGAAGAGAAACGGAAACACAAAGGAAAGGGCTGCTGGAAACGCAAATGGCAATGCGTACAGTGACGCAAACAAAAACACAAACAGACACAGTAGTGGAAATGCAGATGTTAATGGTAACGAAAACGCAAGCACAAATGAAAACGCAATGGGTAATGCACACAGTGGTGTACACCGGAGCAGTAATGTAAAAGGGGACATAAACGCAAGTGGAAACAGTATCTGTAACAGTAACAGAAGCACACACCCTGTTTTTGCTGAACAGGTGCATAGAGAAACACAGTGTGTACAAAGAATGTATGCATTGTAACGGGCATCAAAGCTGAAAACAAGCATTGGAAGTACTTAATTGCTACTATCTCAGCAACCGCACAATTTTCCTGGCTAGGTTTTTGCTTTTACATAGCTCATAGGGCTATGCAGCTCACAACAAAAAATCTGTATCTTGCATTGTTTTTGAGATACGAGCCCTTTAAAGGCACGGCTTATGCCACCATGTTAGTCTATGTGAAAAAACACCAACTTCGAAGTACTGTAACTTGGCAGCCCTGCAATATTTTTTCACCAATCTACCAAAAGGCACATCTGCGAGATGTTGGCTGCCTTTCCTCCAAATTTCAGCCCAAAAGACAAAACCGTTCTTTTGCAGCAGAGTGGCAAAGAACTCCTGTCATTTTGGTCAGTGTCTGGAAAAGTAGTGTTGCAATCTGCAGCAATTTTCGCAAAAATTTGATAAAGTGTCACTGCTGCGACACTACTTTGTGACACTACTGTTTTCAGAAATTTGAAAAACATATGTCTGGGGTGTTTCAGCCCAAAATAAAGACATGGCTAGCATCCTCAGGGTCCGACTGGGTGAACACAGAAATAATTGTGCCCCTAGAGGGTCCCAATTTTAAATGCCAAGCATTTTTATGATCACTAACTGAAAACAAAATGGCAGATTTGCGACACTACTAGGGCCATTTGTGACACTAAAAAGTGCATTTGTGAAAGTGTTGCACTTTTTGTTAACTTTTCCCATTGACTTATAATGGGAACTTGTTTTTGAATAACTTTTGAACCATTCAATATTTTTTCACAAAATCTTCAAAAGTCACATTGGGGACTCCAGCCTCACATTCCCTGAAGTTTTCAGACCAGTCGTGCAAACTCTGCGACCTACAGGTAAGAGCAAAGAATTCACAAAAAAGCGTAATTGCGCTTTTCATTCTGCAGCCGTATATCCAACTGGTATGAAAGTTGGCAGATCCCAAGATCTACCATGCCCAATGATACCTGCCAAATTTCATGCAAATCCATTGAATAGTGGCAAAGTTATTAAGGTGCAAAATGTCACCCTTTAACCTTAAAAGGGCTCCTCAACTCTAACTATGGTAGCACTACCATGCTACCATAATATATATATATATATATATATATATATATATATATATATATATATATATATATATACTGTATATCTATATATGTATATGCAGTGTGTGTTGGCCCTAACTCTCACCCCATTACATGTGTAAAGAATCTGAGGTATAGGAAAATGGGGTGAGAGTTAGGACCGACGGCCCCAATGCACACCCTGATGCCAGTTGGGGTGTGGGCTGTGGGGTCCAAGGGGGGGCTTTCAACCCTAACCCTTAATTTCCTAGCTTTTTTTTTGCTGTGGAACAACCCTAACTGATACATTAAACAGAGTTGTTTGCCTCTAATTTCCCTTCTTTTGAGAATGAGGATGATAAATAATGAAAGGAATGCAGTGGCTGCAGCGCGGGGCCCTTTGGGCCCCACACTCCTGCCATATGATGTCTTGTTACACAGTAACAGGAACTGCAAAGCAAATGCAATCAGCAACAGTAATGCATATGGCAAAGCAAACTTAAATGGCAAAGCAAACATTAATAGAAACACAAGCGTACAGTGACGCCGAACCTAATAGTTACGTAAACGGAGACATCAAACAGAAGTGCATACAGAATGCAACTGGTAACACACACATTCACGTACCACAATTGTAAATGCAAATAGTAATAGTAACACCAACAATAACACCCAAGTAAACAGAAATGCAAGCACGCACAAAAACGCAAACTGTAACGCACACACTCACGGAACCACAGTTGTAAATGCAAATGGTTATGGTAACAGCAACAATAAAGCCAATAAAAACAGAAACACAAGCATATACAAAAATGCAAACTGTTACACATAAGGTCATGGTACCACAATAGTAAACGTAAATGGTAACAGTAAAAGCAACGGTAAAGACAACAGAAACAGAAATGCAAGCGCATATGAAAACGCAAACTGTTATGCACACGGTGGCGTAGACGGGAAGGGTGATTTGAATGGTAACAGAAAATCAACTGGAAACGCTAGATGTCACAGTAACAAAAGGGCACACCCTTCTTTTCCCCAAAAACTGCATTGAAAAAACTAATTGAAAACAAAGAATGTATGCATTATAATTGACTTCAGAGCAGAAAGGTACGACTTGGAATACTTAATTGCTCATATCTCAGGAACTGTATGACATAGGAACAAAAATAAAATTTTGTATGAATTATTACTTTCCTGGCTAGTTTTTTGCTTAGCATTTTTTTGACAAAAAGTTCATATCTCGTACTGTTTCTGAGATACGGGCCTTGAAAGACACGACAGACACCGTAATGTTATTCTATGGGACAAATCGTCAACTTCGGAGTGCTGTCACTTTGCCACCCTGTAATATTTTTCTCCAAACCACCAAAAGGCACATTTGTAGGATGTTGGCTTTCTTCCCTCCAAATGTCAGCCCAAAACACTAAACCGTTATTTTCCAGCAGAGCGGCAAATAATTCCTGTAATATGGCAGACGCTATAATGTTATCCTATGGGAAAAAGTGCCAACTTCGTAGTGCTGTAACTTTGCCACCCTGTAATAATTTGTAACCGATCCATGAAAAGCCACATCTGTGGGATGTTGCCTTTCTTCACTCCAAATTTCAAGTAAAAAGACCAAACCATTTCTGATATATTCAATGTCAAAAATTGTCAAAATTTCCCTATCTATTCCATTATAAGAAATCTGGCCATCTTGTCCCTATTTTGTGATCAAAGATCATGATCAAAGAATCTCACGATCAAAGAATTTGCAGCCTCATGATCAAAGAATTTGCAGGCTCATGAACAAAGAATAAAAAATTTAATAATTCAAAAAATAGAAGCAATTGCAGTAAACCACTGCCATGGTTCAACAGAACGAAGCCCCCTGAGTAAAACCCATCCTCATTTGACTTCCTAGGACACCCTTGTGCTAAGAAAACTGAATTTTAAATTGGGCCATCATGTCCCTCACTCGCGATGCAAGATCGCGGTCAAAGAATCTCATGATCAAAGAATTTGAAAACTCATGAACAAAGAATCAAAAATGTAATAAATCAAAAAACTGGAGGAATTGCAGTAATCCACCACCATGGTTTGACAGAACAAAGCCCCCTGAGTAAAACCCACCCTCATTTGACTTCCTAGGGCACCCATAGGCTGAGAAAAATTATTTTTAGATTCTGCCATCTCGTCCCTCACTCATGATACAAGATCACGATCAATGAATCTCATGATCAAATAATTTGCAGCCTCATGATCAAAGAAGTTGCAGGCTCATGATCAAAGAATAAAAAAAGGGTGAAACACGATTTATTCACCAATTTGAACCAAACCAATGGCATGGTTCAACAGAACGGACCCTCCTGAGCAAAACAAACCCTCATTTGTGTCCCTAGCCCACCCCTGAGCTGAGACATTAGTGTTTTAGGTCACGATGCAAGATCACGATCAAAGAATCTCACGATCAAAGAATTTGCAAGCTCGCGATCAAAGATCGCTAGCAAGCAGCGAATTAAGATTTTAAAAGCGTATAACTCTACTTTTTGACCGATTTGGATGGAACCAAAGCCATGGCTTAACAGATCAGGGTCCCCTGAGTAAAACCCATCGAAGTTTTACTTCAGAAGTGACCCCTGAGCCGAGATATTTGTGTTTGTGTGACTGGAAAACTGAAAACAAGATGGCGGACCTCGCTGTCAAAGAATTTTGAAAATTCCTTGGGAACAAAGATTCTTGAACCACGAGGCTGCAAATTCTTTGATCACCAGGGGAGACCAGATGGCCAGAATCCCCATTCTTTGATCGCAAGATATACATATAAATTTTCCCATTGACTTATAATGGGAACTTAAAAGTGCCATAACATGTTCAGCCACCAAAGCTCTTTCAAACAAGCCATCTTGCAGAGCGGCACACCACACAACGGCCATGCAGGACCACATTAGGAATGCCAAAAGGTGCCTTCAAAAATGGATAATTTTGCATTTTTCAGCACTTTCGTACATGAAGACCAGCACTCCGACACAAACACAATTTGGCAAATCAAGAGATCTAGTGTGCCCCAACGTGTGTACCAAATTTCAAGCAAATCCATTAAACAGGTCCAAAGTTATTAATGTCCAAACTTTTGACTTTAGTATGTAAGTGGCCACTCAACCCTAACTATAGTGGCGTGACCGCTCCACTATAATATATATATATATGATTCTCCTTACATCTCTGTGATGTATTCTGCATATAAAGAAGTTTATCATGCCTGAAAACCCAGAGTCTGTCTCTCAATCATTAGACCCTCACATGTCAGCATGATGTATTGTGCTGCCCGGTGCCAGCAGTTTCACCTTGCCCCCCCCCCTCCATTTCATGACCAGTGTAAGGGCCTACTATTTGTAAACAGGCAATCAGCAAGGATAAAAAGAAAGGAGCCTTGAGAATGTCTGCAGTGAAAAAGCACCCAGACAAATGTCATAATATTCATGTGAAATCCAATTTTGAAAACAGAATAGAAATTGACAGTGATAATAGCTCACTACACACAGGGGTAACTCGGGGTAACCCTGACTGATGATAGCAGTGGCAGCCCCTGCAGCAATACAGCAATATCTCAAGTACTTCCGTCCATTCAGATGACTACTAGTATGACTGGTAGTGCCCATGGGCAGGATTTTCAAAGGATGGCCAGGGCTTGTGTTCATCCTGGCACCACCACACTTAGGTTCTGGTGGTGCACCAAACTCTTTGCTACAACTTCACCTGATTTTACGTTCTCAGGTGCAGTTGAGTCAGTTTACATGGTTTACAGCAACTTGTGCCATATAGCTGGTGCAAGCTCCGAAAACATGCCCCGGGATTACTGCATGATAGACCAGAAAAAGTTGGTCTAACTTGCGGCAATTTCCAGCATGGGATAGAAAATCCCATTAGATCATCACAAGCCCCGTGCGCCTTATCGTCACCACACTGGGGCTTGCAGTGATTTAGTAGCTTCAAAAATCCTGCACCTTTTGTTCAACAGCACTCCCTTCAAGAAAACAGCTTACTCTATCAGAAAAATAATAAAATTCCCTTTGACTCAGGGCTTATCATAACTGTGATTGGGCTACTGCTCATGACGTTGATGACCAAGGGTTGGGAACAAGTCTGGGTGGTTGGAAGCCAGCCAAGGGGAGGAAAATTAAGCATCCCAAAGGACTCACTCTGGGTGACATGAGGAAGCAATACTGCTGAGGGTATTGAGGAGAGGAAGGCATTGACTGGGAACCTGTGATAGTCTTTCTTTGCATTTGCATGCACATTGGGTCTGACTTGCATACTGACATCTTCAGGGGACTGTGATGAAACACAGAACCATAGAATTTGTTAGCAGATAAGGACTGCTCAGTCCACCCCATCTGCCCATTTTGCCCCTGCCTATACTATCAGAGCAGATCCTACCTCATCCCCAGCAACGCCCTCGCTTTCCTACCAAGATTCGTATGTCTATTCCATGCATGCTTGAAGCGCACCACTGTTTCTTCCTTCACCACCTCTACTGGAAGATTGTTCCAGATGTCCACCACTCATTTAGTGATGAACTACTTGGGGGAACCTTTGCCCCAGTGCCAGATCCTCAGGGTCCCTGCAGACTCCTCCATCAACTGACTACTTGCAGGATTGGGGTCATATCCCCCCGCTCCTGTGCCCTACCTGGGAGGTAATTTGAGGCTTCATGGGGCACTCGGCTGAGAGGTAGACAGGGATGAAGGGATCACACTAGAATACCTTCAGAGGGCCCAGGCTGATGATATGGTGACAATTTATGTATATTGCAAAAAAAAAAAAAAATACCCTTGACTCACCCTGTTACTCTTACAAGAATAATGAAAATTCCAGTGAAGACAGCTGTTGGCTTGCACCCATACCATACGGTAGAACATATTGACTTAAGGTAGCTGTTTAAGTTCCTTGAACCTTGATATAATATTTCATTGAGAAAGCACTTCTTGTTAACAGGGATTCTAGATCTCTATGTTGCTTTATGTAATGTTTTAACTAATGCTGTTGGGATGGTGGTGCATTTTACAACAGATATCTGAGCAATCTGCCAGCCTTTCTTATGCTGTCAAAGCATGCGGTCCAGAGTCATGGACATTAATGGCAATAAAGTACAATTGGTGTGACCTGTGGTCAGCTGACACAAGGTAGCTGGCATTAACACACCAGTCTAGCAGCCAGATAAGAGGTTTCCACACCAAACACATAACAAGACTGATACACATAGAAGCTATCATAGCAAAAATATTTTTGCAGGCAGGGTTGAAAGGTGAGAAGGAGGGAACTGATACAGTACCGAGTCAGTGCAGCCCTCCCCCTCCACATCCCTAGTACTGAGAGCATACAGCTATTAACATAGGCTGTCCCAGCAGATATCCTGCATGTGCCACTAGAGGAGACCTGAAATATGACATCACAAGGGACATCAATGCAACCAGATATGAATGCCCACCCAGACACCACTCATGGACAGCATATCAATACGATCCAGATGAGATGAGTCTGGCATGTGCACATCAAGGCATGATGGGTGACAGGGGCCCATGAAGTACTGTGTTTTGCATGTAACTACAGCCTGTCATCAACAGGTTAAACAGCAAATACTGTAGGACAGCTGCCACAAGATGTGTGGAAACACAGGACCAAGTAAACCGGACACCCATGTGGATGATGAGGTGTGCCAGACAAGTGGACATAGATGCCTCCAGCACAGAAAACAGACACACAACACATACACCTATGGCACCACACTATCAGAAAGCACAGCCTGCACAGCAGATGGTCTTAGCAGCTGATAACTCTGAAGGCATAAACACACATGAACACCAACACCAACCAGACATGGCTGGACACATAGGCACATCACTGCCATTGCCTGCACCCCCAACTGAGAACAGAGAGGAGAGACACTGCACCCAGCACCAGGAAGGATGGCACACAACAGACATAGACACACAGGCACTGCAGCACACACAAAGGAGGAGGTCACACCAGTGTTCACAGACACAGATGATGACGATAATGGTCCACAACATCACACAGGGCAGAGAACAAGCAAATAATTCCACACAAGTATACTACACTGGTACAATCCAGAGGAATGACAACTGGAAATGGGATGCCTCTTTACCATTAAGATAAATACCATGCAGATGAAGACACTAGTCACTGAGATGCATGGTGCTGACAATGGATAAACACTTACTGGTGACATTCTCAAAAGTCTGTCACACCAATAAAGCGTGTCAGGCAACAGATAGGCACAGACAGACTTAGATATTTCCAGTGAAAAACCATAGGATTCATAGAGGGCAGCCTGATATATCATTGCAACACCATGAAGCTCCTGCATAACATGGCTCACATTATGGTAAGGCATTGGGAAAGACATGTGATCTTGGCACAGGGGCATACACCTGCATCAGAAAATCACAGTAGCATCACACACACACACACACACACACACACACACACACACAAGACACACCACTCAGCTACCATCATATCCTAGCAGCAGAGACTGCCAACTCTGCAACACCCACCCACAACTCACACACATCTTAGGTGGACAAACCATTGGAACATTACACACTGAATGCACTCCACAGCAACATATCCCTTGCCTGCCTCCCAGACATTACCTCAGCCCATGGACACACCCCTTCTGGCCTGATGTCATCCTACTCCTCATGCTCACTATCCAGCTGTTTACCATCAAGCCCTTCTACAGGTATGGAAATGCATTTCCTGATAGCTATGTTGTGCAGCAGTAAGCATGAGAACAACACCCGACACAGCTTTTCAGAGGCCAGCATCATTGTGCCACCAGTTGAGACAATGAAAGTGCATTTTCAGAAGACTGAAAGTACATTCCACCATTGAATGTGTTTTATTGTGTGTGCCACTGTACACTGTCTGCTTCTTTTGTCATTGACAGGTAGGGTGTGATTATGTATTGTCTATGTGGGTAGCCATTGTCACCTGTGTGGAGAACAACAGAGAATAACACATGTGAGTGGACATGCTGTCTGTGGGCAACCTGTAACCAGTACTCACCAAGCAGCTATCCAAATCACCCTCCTCATTTCTGTAAAAGTGCCCATGGCTGTGACTATGAATGCAAATTGGCCCTGGCTGAACTCAAGGTATTTCATGCACACAGTCATGAAAATGTTATCAGCATTACATGCCAGATGTCCACTGATATGGTGAGCACCTTTGCAGTTATGGTATGCCTTCTTATGCAGTGCTGGCATAAATATCTTCATATACTGTAAGTACAATCAATGCCACCTAGCACATTTGGAATACCATGCTGTGTATAGAATCCCACAACAAATTCCACAACTGTGTCCCACATGGCCTTCTTGGTGTTAGGGAAGGAAATGTAGTTGACTATTTGTCAGACCAAGGTTTTGGTCACTTGGTGCAGTGAAAATTACACTATGGACTGTCTTTCACCTATCATTTCATTGGTCTCTTTCTGGAATGAGCTAGTTGCACAGTACAGAAGGGCACATGGAAGCTTCTGCTCTAGAAAGTGCATTTGACATTCTCATGGAGCATGCTATGTTGCCCAGTACCAGATCACACAGTACATGTCTGGTGACATGGTCCATGGAAAGTTTGTGAGCCATTGCCTGTTTTGTATTGTGGCTACCTTCAGGCATGGCCCAAACACCCATGGATGTGAACAGTGTTGCACATGCTCCCACTTCCTCTGCTCTTCTCCCTCCCGTAGGAAGATGTTCATCAGTAGTGAGGGGCACTTTGCCCTACTCCCACTTCCTGCTGCTGTGTTTCTGGCTTGAAGCCTCCTTAGGGAAAATGGGAGATGCTTACCTGCCCTGAACTGTACCTGGGGGAAACATGATGTGTTATTTGTCTTCCATTCACCACAGTGTCCACCGCATGTTGCTGTATAGACACTATTTGCCCATGTTATGCAGTACTGGCCCTTTATGGGACATGGCCAAGACCAGACTCATGGACTTCAACTGGTGTCTGGGTCCAAATTTGTAGAACAATACAGAGATGGAGAGTGCTGCTGGTAATGTTTCTGCAGGGGAGGTATGTGGTGATCCTGCATGGCATTGCCCATGATGTAGTGCTGACCGGGATGCCACACGGGCGCATCCTGTAAACCTGATGTTCTAGCAGGATAGGCAGTGCTGGATATGGTTCATAACATGGTCTGCACATATAAGTGCCATAATTGCAAAGGTGCTGGAGGGGTCCTCGGTAAAGTGAAATGTACTGCTGATTGTGTGTTTAAATTGTTCCCAAACAGGGCTATCAGTGGAGGCATATCTGGATGACCCTAAAGCTGAACAAGCATTAAGGGGCAGGTGCATGGATTGTGATGGCTAATCATGGCCTGTTGGAGTTGTGGATACCTGAGGAACTGCAGCATGAGAGACATGGCTTCCACGATGCCTTCATGGTGTGTGGCAGATACTGTACATAAGCTGTCACAAGTATGTTTATATGTGTCTATATGTATTTTAAGGCATATACTGTATCACTTGGCACTGTTGTACTGCTGCCAGGCCCATGCTTCCACACCATCACTGTGTTTACATGTGTTTTGCTCTGCCACATGTAGGGTCTACATGGGTGTTGGACTGCCATGGTGTATCCTTGTTTGTGTGTTGGATGTCTTACATGGTCCACTGTGAAGTCTGGTGCTGAGGGTAGTTGACTGACTGGGGTGAGTCCCTGCAGCCCTCTTGCATCAGTTTGATCTGGGGGTAGGAATGCGTAGTTGGGTGATGTGGATGTCCATGTCATCATGCAGGAGTGGTCCACTAAGTGTTGCACTGAGCGGTGACATATGATGTTTGATGGCAGGTGCTGTCCAGGTGTGTATGCACTGTTTTCCAACACTGGGGGCTCTGACATGGGGTAATTGACAAGCTTAATATTCACCCTGCATTGCTGTTCTGTTCCATTGCCCACATTCCACAGGTGGGGCAAGTGGGACTTTCAGTGGCAGGAAGTGTTATGCCATTATGCATGGCACCTGGGGGAAATGTACATTATGCATACCTGTGTTATGTTTTTGGCAAGCTGGTACAAGTGATATCCAGTGTCCTGTCATGATACCTATGATTTATTTCAGTTGTTCATGTGTCCCTGTCTGCTCTCCATGCACTGTGGTGATACAGTAGCAATACAGCACTGCACCGCAACAACATACTGCCTGTGTTGTTTTTCGTGGGCCTACTGGCCATGGGCTGGTTGTCCTCCAGTGCTTGAGAATTGATACTGTGGTGCTGTTTTGCCATTGTGTCACAATTAGGGACACTGGGTGGGATGGAGTATTTATGTGCCTTAGAGGGGCACTGGGCCAGTTGATGGCATGCACAGGATCACATGAGCAATGGCAATAGGTGTGGTCACTTTGGTCAAGGTGGGGTCTGCTTGACCTAGGATTACTCTGCTTGGTGATGGCACAAGTTACAACTATACTGCCTGCACTGTGGCCTGACACTTGGTGTTATGCTGGGTGGGCTTCTTGGGTGGGGATTCAAAAATGCATTTGCACGGTGCACACAGGAATTCATGGGGCATTAATAAGGAAATGGGGGATTTATGGATTATGCACAGGGTGATGGGGATTATTTGGGATTCATGGGAACATTCATTATGAGGGTATTCAAAGGGGGCTTCACAGCAGGCATCATAAAATTGTGCTCAAATGTCATCCTTTTACATTTGCTTTTGGTACCACCTGACTGATCAATTTTTGTACCTCAGCATTCTTGCAGTAATCTTTCGTACTGTTTAAATGTTATTTATTTATGTATTGTTTTATGGTGTTGATGTTGTTTCTCTTCTTTTCTGTGAAGTGCCCTGAGCCCTAGAGATCATGTGCTATATAAATAAAAATGCCTTTCCTTACCATAGGAGCATGCTGACATGTGGCAGTCATGGTCCACAATGATTTTGTCCCAGCAGCAATGCAGTCCCAAGTGTTGTTGCAGTCTTGTGCCTTGGTACTGTTGAAGTTCTGCTCAGGTGTTGCATGCCAGTGTCTGTGGCAGGGGTCTGCATGGTGTATTTCTGTACCATGTTTTGCATAATTCATTGCTGCAAAAGCAGTGTTATGCATGTATGGGTCTGTGTTCATGTTTGGCATATCCATTTGCCAAGCCTCCAAGCACAACAACATGTCTGATATGGTGTGCACATGTCTGAATTATGCAGGCCTGCATTTTATGGTTGTGCATGCTTTTTTCTGAGCATGTTACTTATATTGAATATGTACTGGTGTGCAAAGTGGATATAAAATGCTGCACAGCACTCTACATGGGTTTGTGAATGGAGCCCAATGCTTGTATCATTTAAGCCATCAGCACATACTGTGAAATTAATCCACTGCATTTTTCCAACCACTGGCTAAATACATGTGAAAAATAAAGCATGTATCTGACCATACAGTATGAAGATGTCAATATCAGGAATGTCTTACTTCTGAGCATATATTGAAGCCACTGGAAAGGGTTCCAAGAACTCTAAATAACATGCAGTGTGATTTCCAGCCCACCGAAAGCCGAGTAATATTCCAAAGAACATAAACTTAGTAAGTGCATTTACATGCAAACCATTTAGTGTCTGTTTGGTGTCTTGCTAGGAGGCTGTTGTGCCAAAAGACTGTTCCCTGAGCAGCCAATTTTGTTCTTAGACATACATAGTGTTTCATTTTAAATATTTTAAACCTCAGACTAAAATTGGATTAAAAATACATTGCTAGTATTAAAAGACAGTAAGAATAACAGCAGTTCAAACTGTAGCAAAGTTTCATAACCAAAGTGTCTAATATGCATAGTAACACAAAATCCTAACCAGCATAAGAGTTCAGCTGCTACTGCATACTCATTGTAACCTCAACTGCCAGCAAAGAGTACTGTCACTATTAAGTGCCATCAGTGTTTCGGGACTAAGTTGCTTTTCTCCCCTTCCTGGGGTGTGCCAATGCTCAGTCTGCTAATTCTGCATGTGAAGGTCTTTAGCATCAGAAAAGATATAGGTCTTGGCCCCTGGTGCACAGATAAGATAGTGAAATACACAGTGAACTCTTGCAGCTTGCGTTTAGTGCCTTCAAAATTTTTTTTTACTGCATTTTAACAGAGAAACTTAAGAAAGAAAAAAATGAATATCACTGTCATCCACTTCAACATCTCAGACATGTTGGGCTGTTTTAAGGTCTTTATCTCATTGACTTCATTGATTTCATTGATATTACAGAGCATTTGCAGACTAAAGTCCATAAGCTCACCTTATTGTACTTAAAAATAAGTTTTTATTCCTTTATTAGTACAGTATTTATCAAACTTCATTTTAAATTCAGATATGGTTTTACTTTCTACTACCTCACAGGGCAAGGCATTCCATATTTGTGTTACCCTATTATTAATCCAGTGTCTCCTTTTATTTGTATTAGATCTTTCTTTAGCCAGTTGATGGCCATGTGCTCTTGTATTATGCCTGTGGTCCCTATGCACTAATAACATGCTATCCCAAAGATAAGTGTCTGTATGTGCCCTAAAAAACAGACATATATCCCCTCTCATCCTTCTATACTCCAGTGAATACAACCCCAAAGACTTAGACCTCTGCTCTTAACACTGTCCTTCCAATCCTTTAACAGTTTTTGTGACCCTCCTCTGAACTCTCTCCAATGCCCCCACACCCTGCCTCTTGTAGGGTGCCCAGAACTGTACATGATACTCCATATGGGACCTCACCAGTGTAGTGTACAATGGGATTACAACTTGCCTTTTCTTACATTTAATATGCCTTTTAATACAATGTACTATACCACTAGTCTTTTTCATAGTTTTATTACATTGCATACTAAAATCCAAGCTACTGCTGATGTTAATCCCCAGATCACTTTCTTCCTGTGAGACCTTTAATGCTATGCCTCCCACAATTTGTATTTATACTGTTTATTATTTTTTCCAAAATGCATAACAGAGCATTTATCAATGATAAATATAGATTGTTTTTGGGAGGCACAAATTTCCAGTTTATTTAGGGCAGCTTGCAAAGTGTTATGTTCTGCTATACTGTTTACTATACCCCCAACCTAGTGTCTTCAGCAAATTTTGATAGCCAAACCCCTGCATCAATCTGCATTGTTGATATATATATAGATTAAACAGGCAGGGTCCCAGCACAGATCCCTGAGGGACACCGCTAGTCACTCTGGTCTGGCCAGAGAACTCTCCCCTCACACATGCCCTCTGGCTTCTATTCACCAACCATGCCCTGATCCATAGTGCATTTGAATTTGGGAGTTCTAATTGCAAAATGACTTTAACAAGCTCCTCATGGGGGACCTTATCAAAGGCCTTAGCAAACTCTAGATAGATAACATCAACTGGATTAGCCCCATCAATAGACTTACTGACCTTATTATAGAATTCTAAAATGTTAGTCTGGCATGACCTCCCTTTTGTGAACCCATGCTTACATTTATGTACCTTGTCTAAGTTTTCAAGGAAGTCAGTGATAAAGTCCTTTATTATGCCTTCCAAAGTCTTTCCCAACACAGAGGTCAGGCTTATAGGCCTGTAGTTAGTTACCACTTGTCGTGGTCCTTTCTTATGTATAGGGATAACCACGGCTTTTTGCCATACATCTGGGACCTCCCCGGTTTCAATGGATTTTTGGAGCAAGTATGTCACTGGGTCTACCAGGACCTCTGCCAATTCCTTAATCATCCTTGGATGAATTCCGTTGGGTCCCTGTGCCTTATTTTGTTTAACTTGCTTAAGTCTTTTAAGTACATCAGCACAATCTATTCTATAACTGGAATTAGACTGCATTGTGACTGTGGCGTCCTGGCCAGAATGTGGACTTACATTAAAGACTGTAGAAAAATAGTTGTTAAATTCCTCTGCTAATATGATATTATCTCTTATAGTCTCCCCACTTCTGGCTTTTAAGGGTTCAACAGATGTGTTTTTCCCTTTTTTTACTATTTATATATGTATAAAAGGATTTATAGTTATCCTGTACTTTAATAGCTAGGGTGTACCCATAATTTCTTTTTGCCATAAAGATACCACTTTTTGCAAGCTTTTGTCTATTTTTGTAAGACACCCAGCTATCCTCAGTGTTAACCCGTTTAGCATGGTGGTAAGATCTGTGTTTCTCTTTAATTAATGTTTTAACTGATTGGGTCATCCAAGGTGGAAGGACATTTTTTTTTTGTCCTAATGTATTTGTCTGTAACAGGTACATACCTCTGAACCAAATTTGTTAATTTATTTGTTAGTTTATCCCATATTTCAGCAACTGGCTGTATACTAAAATCAGTTTTCCAGTCCCAAGCTTCTAATACATGTCTCATTGTTTCAAAATCTGCTCGATTATACCTTTGAAGTATCGTTGTACCTGTGCTTGTTCCAAGTGTTCCTACATACTGGAAGCTAGATTTAGTAGTTGCCGTATTGGTCCTTGCAAGAATAGATACAGAAGCAAATGATTTGATACCTTTTAATGGACCAACATAGATGTAACAACAAGAACAAAGTGCTCTAGCTTTCGGACAAACCAGTCCTTCTTCAGAAGCTCATGGCAGTTGTTTAGAAAATACAATACTTATAGCAGCTAGATAACGCAGAGAAAAAAAGAAAAAAATCCCCATTGGTTTAAAATACTCATTTAAAAAAACCCAGAAGATGAGGTCAGAGAAGCTTAACAGTACCATACTGCCTTCAGCCAGGAGGAACCCTTGGTCAAAGGTGCTTGGTGGAACACACATACCAAGAATCCTACTGCATATAAATGTAATTGACATAAGATAACACTGCTGAAGCAGATAAATCCTAAATCAAGCTATGAGTGTCACAGTTTGTATTAGGATATGATTACTGAAAGGCAACCCCCACCCAGATTAAAGACAAACTAAGATTGTTATAGGGCTCATGAAGTTTCAATGTCTGCATTATAGACAAGAATTTACCAGTAAAGTTGTCTTAAAAACATCAGTGCACACTGTGTGATGTGTAAAACCTAGCTGGACCTGTCATCCAGCTGTACTCTCAAGCTAGATATAAGGCCCAAGAAATTTCAAAAACCTCAGGACTATATAAATGATAATTTAAATATAAATTGACAATATTAGTGTCAAACAAAAAACTCTAGTCGAGGAACCTCAAGGAATTAAGACCATGTAGCCTGATATGTACTGATGTCAATATACACTGAGAATGTAACAACTTGATGTACCACAAGTGTCTAAGGAATCTGAAAAATAGATAAAAATGTAATTTCTCTCCTCCTCTTCATACAAACAATACACCCTAACCCACCCCACATCACCATGATGTGGGTGGGGGAGACATATAGCTTTAAGGAGATGTTGTCTCTCTCTCTCCCCCCTTTCTCTCTCTCTCTCTCTCTCTCGCTCTGTCTCCCACAGACACACACACACATACACACACTCTCCTAGTGAACCTTTATTCACTTCAGTCACTGCAATTGTTCCCCAAAGGAATTCAACTTGTCATGAAATCCTGAGTAAAAGGCTTATGTCTCCTAATACCTACAGAGCAAACATGTGACACTATTTAACTGTACTACTATCTGCATAGCAACATTTCCAAGGGTTCTGGATAGAACTAACATGAAATAAATATGCCACCCTCCCCAAGATAAGGTAACTAGTAGTAAATATAAAGTATGCGTGTAAGACCAGAGGTCTAACATACCTACATATCCACAAATTACTACAATATTAGCCTAATGTAAAAAGATCTGTGCAGGACCCCCATGCAAATGAGATCACGCACCCCAATATGTACAGAGTTACAAAAATTATATGTGACAGTATATGATAACACTCCTGTATGTACAGTAGCAGGCTAGGTAATCTGAATATGGTGCAATGGAATCAATCCCACCCCCAGGCAAAGATGAAAAGTAAGGAGGAATAATATTCATTATGTGTGTAAAGTAAGAATAGTAACACATTATAACTCTGTATATCTAAATAGAGACCTACCTCAATGTGACAGCAAGCTCCACATCTGTTATATCACATACCTCACAACATGTACCTACACACACACATACATACACACAAGCACCCACATCCCACACATGCTGAAGTCCTATAATATGTTAGTCTGAAGAAGAAGAGGTCTGTGGATGTTAGTTTCTGTAGTGTCCCATAAAACCAAGATCAACGATCATCCCATCTGCTACCATATTGAGATGTAAAATAAGTTTAATCTCAAAAGCTTGTCTCTGTTGTGTGTTTTTGAGATTTCCTTATAAGACCATTACTGACATATCTGAGACTGAGTGGTCAGGCTGGGAGAAGTGGTGCCCCACTGGTTTTTCAGTCTTCTTTGCTGTAATAGTATGTCTGTGTGAGTTCATCCTAGTGCGGAGCTGTTGGCATGTCTCTCCAACATAACCTGTTTGTGGACATCTCTTGCACTGAATGAAATAAACAACATGTTGAGACATGCATGTATAACTCCCATGCACTTGGAATTGTCTGTTTTGTGATGTAACCACACAGTCCGAGATAGAAATAAGCCCACAAGTCTTACAGGGGCGTTGATTGCAGGGTCGCGTGCCATTGTGTGACATGGTATTCTGTTCTGGTGAAAGATTGCTCCTAATAATTAGGCTGGATAAATTTGCTGGTTGTTTAAAAGATAGTAGTGGGAGTTCCTTAAAAATACAATTAAGGGTTTCATCCTCACTAAATATTGGCTGGAGGTCTTTAATAATCTTACGCAGACGTTCAAGGTCTGGATGATATGTGACTACCAAGGGTATTCTGTCTGTAGCTGTCTTTTCTTTATATTGAAGTAGTTGTTGTCTTGGTCCTTGCATTGCCCGTTCTGTTATCCTGTCATTTTCCCTAGAAGAGTGTCCCTGCTCAATAAAGGTGTTTTTCAACATAGCCAAATGTGTATCTCTGTCATCCTCATTTGAACAAATACAGTGACATTGGAGTGCTTGACTGTATATGACAGATTTTTTTGTATGGTTTGGGTGATTACTTTTCTTGTGCAGGTATCTCTGTCTGTCTGTTGGCTTCCTGAAAATACATGTATGTAAGGTTCCATCCTTAATGGTGACTGTGGTGTCCAGAAAGTTAACCTTGGTGGTAGAGTACTCCAGGGCAAGCTTTATGGTAGGGTGGAGATTATTAAGTTTGTGATGAAAATCTTTGAGTGCATCTGTGCCCTCCATCCAGATGATAAACAAATCACCAATGTAACAGAAATAAGCTAGTGATTTGTGGGGATACTGCCTTAAAAAATCCTCCTCCAAGTCAGCCATAAAGAGGTTAGCATACTGTGGAGCCATTTTGGTGCCCATTGCTGTTCCCATAGTTTGAACATAATGTTTACCATTGAAGTTGAAGTTGTTATGTGTTAAAATGAATTCCATAAGTCCACCCACCACTCCAAGGTTGATGTTTTGTTCCGGTCCTTTCTCATGTATGCATATAAGGCATGCTGCAATGCCATCTGTGTGTGGAATATTAGTGTAAAGGGATGTTACATCCATTGTCACTAAAATGGTATCAGGTGGTAAATCCTTATAACCAGAAAGTACATGCAAAAAGTGCGTAGTGTCCTGGATATAACTGTCTCTTTCCATAACCAGCGGTTTCAAAATGGTCTCTACAAACCCCGAGATCCCCTCAGCCAAGGTACCATTACCAGAGACTATGGGTCTCCCTGGATTGCCAGGTTTATGTATTTTAGGCAGAATGTAGAATGTCCCTGGCCTGGGTTTAGCAGGGATGAGGTGAGTTACTTTTTCTCGGACATGGTCTGGAAAAGTTCTAATTAAGCCACGTAGTTCATCTTTATATCTTGTAGTGGGGTCACTCTCTAGTTCTGTGTAGTATGTAAGATCTGTTAGCTGTCTATTAGCTTCATTAATATAATCCTCTCTGTTTAAAATCACCACTGCAGAGCCTTTATCAGCTTTTTTAATGACAATGTTGTGGTTTGATTTCAGTGCAGATTCAGTGCAAGAGATGTCCACAAACAGTTATGTTGGAGAGACACGCCAACAGCTCCACACTACGATGAACTCGCACAGACATTCTATTACAGCAAAGAAGACTGAAAAACCAGTGGGGCACCACTTCTCCCAGCCTGACCACTCAATCTCAGATATGTCAGTAATGGTCTTATAAGGAAATCTCAAAAACACACAACAGAGATGAGCTTTTGAGATTAAACTTATTTTACATCTCAATATGGTAGCAGATGGGATGAACGTTGATCTTGGTTTTATGGGATACTACAGAAATTAACATCCACAGACCTCTTCTTCTTCAGATTAACATATTATTGGGCTTCAGCATGTGTGGGATGTGGGTGCTTGTGGGTATGTATGTGTGTGGGTATGTGTTGTGAGGTATGTGATATAACAGATGTGGAGCTTGCTGTCACATTGAGGTAGGTCTCTATTTAGATATTTGGAGTTATAATGTGTTACTATTCTTACTTCACACACATAATGAATATTATTCCTCCTTACTTTTCATCTTTGCCTGGGGGTGGGATTGATTCCATCGCACCATATTCAGATTAGATAGCCTGCTACTGTACATGCAGGAGTGTTATCATATACTGTCATATATAATTTTTGTAACTCTGTACATATTGGGGTGCGTGAACTCATTTGCATGGGGGTCCTGCACACATCTTTATACATTAGGCTAATATTGTAGTAATTTGTGGCTATGTAGGTATGTTAGACCTCTGGTCTTACACACATACTTTATATTTACTACTAGTTACCTTATCCTGGGGATTGTGGCAGGTTTATTTCATGGTAGTTCTATCCAGAACCCTTGGAAATGCTGTTATGCAGATAGTAGTACGGTTAAATAGTGTCAAATTTTTGCTCTGTAGGTATTAGGAGACATAAGCCTTTTACTCAGGATTTCATGACAAGTTGAATTCCTTTGGGGAACAATTGCAGTGACTGAAGTGAATAAAGGTTCACTAGGAGAGTGTGTGTCTATGTATGTGTGTGTGTGTGTGTCTGTGTGTGTGTGCATGTGTCTGTGGGAAGAGAGAGAGAGAGAGAGAGAGAGAGAGAGAGAGAAAGGGGTAGAGAGAGAGAGAGAGAGAGAGAGACAACATCTCCTTAAAGCTATGTATCTCCCCCACCCACATTATGGTGATGTGGAGTGGGTTAGGGTGTATTGTTTGTATGAAGAGGAGGAGAGAAATTACATTTTTATCTCTTTCTCAGATTCCTTATACACTTGTGGTACATCAAGTTGTTACAGTCTCAGTGTATATTGACATCAGTACATATCATGCTACATTGTTTTAATTCCTTGAGGTTCCTTGACTAGAGTTTTTTGTTTGACACTAATATTGTCAATTTATATTTAAATTATCATTTACATTGTCCTGAGGTTTTTGAAATTTCTTGGGCCTTACATCTAGCTTGAGAGTACAGCTGGGTGACAGGTCCAGCTAGGTTTTACACATCACACAGTGTGCACTGATGTTTTTAAGACAACTTTACTGGTAAATTCTTGTCTACAATGCAGACATTGAAACTTCATGAGCCCTATAACAATCTTAATCTGTCTTTAATCTGGGTGGGGGTTGCCTTTCAGTAATCACATCCTTATACAAACTGTGACACTCATAGCTTGATTTAGGAGTTATCTGCTTCAGCAGTGTTATCTTATGTCAATTAAATTTATATGCAGTAGGATTCTTTGTATGTGTGTTCTGTTCCACCAAACACCTTTGACAGAGGGTTTCTCCTGGCTGAAGGCAGTGTGGTACTGTTAAACTTCGCTGACATCATCTTCTGTTTTTTTTTTAAATGAGTATTTTAAACTAATGGGGAATTTTTTCTGTTTTTCTCTGCATTATCTAGCTGCTATAAGTATTGTATTTTTTAAACAACTGCCATGAGCTTCTGAAGAAGGACTGGTTGGTCCGAAAGCTAGAGCACTTTGTTCTTGTTGTTACATCTATGCTGGTCCATTAAAAGGTATCAAATAGTTTGCTTCTGTTTCTATACATACCGGAAGGTAATTATAGAGTGGTCACTGGACCCGAGTGGGGGATTTACATTACAATCAGTAATATTCTCACCCAGGTCACTTAACACCAGATCCAGAATATGGTTTCCCCTAGTACTTGAGACAACAAATTGGTCCATCCCAGTAAGGTTGAAAGTTTCCAGGTATCTCGATTCTATGCTTGAATTAGCTTTTAATATGTCCCAGTTTATACCGGGAAGGTTAAAATCCCCCCTACCAATACAACATTCCCGGCTTGGGACAGTTGGTTAATGAAAGCTAACATATCCTCATCTTCTTTTAGCTTGGTGGATGGTGGCCTATATAGCACTCCAAAATTGATCTTAGCTGCCTGGGGGGGCTAATCTTAACCCAAAGGGCTTCCAATTCCAGCCAGCTAGTTATGTCAGTTTGCTCAGTAGCAATTGTGTCCTTAATATACACTGCCACCCCACCTCCCTTAGTTAGGGACCTATCTTTGTTAAATAGTGTGTACCCTTGGATTTGTTTATCCCAAGTATCCTCCGGCTGCCAGCATGTCTCTACTGTAGCACAGACATGAATATTATGACTAGATAATAATACTTGAAGCTCATCAAATTTATTATTTAAGCTCCGAGCATTAATGGACATAAAATTCTACCCTGTACCTAGTTCAGCTGGATTTAGTACCCCCACGTCCCCCCTCCTGTCGAGTTTAAATGATGATGTAAGGTGTCTTTTAGATGCTGGGCCAGTACACACTTGTCCATTTTGTTAAGATGTAAATCATCCCTTGCAAATAAATGTTGCCTCTGGAATTTCTGCCAATGATCAATATTAAAATATCCTTCTCTTGCAGTCCATCTTTTAAACCAGCCATTTAATCTATATATTTCCTGGTTTATTGTTTTGCTTGCTCTAGGAACAGTTAAATCCCAGAAATCCAAACTTCACAGCCTCTGTTTTTTAGTGCAGCACCAACTTCTTCGAAATCCCTCTGTATATCTGTAATCTGTCTTTTTTCCAACAACATTAACACCCACATGCAAAATTGTAGTTGGTGTATTAGAGTTTTCAAGTAGACCTGGGAGGAGTTTTTTATATTACCAATACTGACCCCAGGGAGTACACTGACATTTGGTGAGTGGGTTCATTCACAAAACCAGGGTATGGGGAATATATTCATGAGCTCTGTGGGAGTCATTTAATATAGCGCACCCGATTCATAAAGGTATGATGAAGGGAGCTTGTGCCAATTGCTGGTGAGCCAGGGACCCTGAGCCTGATTCTCTATTGGGTAGGGTCCTGGTCAATAAGTCCCACAGCTTCTGGCAACTGTGGCTGTGCAACAAATGGAAGGCACATATGTGAGGTTTGCTGTAAGCTGCAAGCTGTGGAGTGTTTGGGTGGCAACTTCACCCATGGCCAGTGACTGGTGGCTAGTGGTCCCCCAACCCTATTCCCTTTTTATTAAATGAAATACTATCCCTGGTGGCTAGCAGTTATCCCTAGCCTGAACCATTTTTTATTAAATGAAATCCTGTCACTGGTGGCTAGCTGTCCTTCCATCCCTGATCTCCTTTTTATTAAATGAAATTCCATCCCAGGTGGCTAGTGGGCCCCTCAGCCCTGATCACCATTTTATTAAATGAAATCCCATCCCTGGTGGCTAGCAGGCCCCCCCAGATCACTGATGCCCCCAAGAAATGTTCAGAACTCTGTCCATGGTGGTCTAGTGGACCCCCCACCTCTATCCCCGATCTGACCCTATAAAATAACAGATAACTTTCCCTTGTGGTTTAGTGGTGCATCTCTCCACCACCTTGGTAGGCAGTGTCTCGCCCGCTCCCCCATCCCAGCACCAAGCCAGCAACAGGCATAGTCCTCCAGTCTCCACAAAACTGGATGTCAACTGAGCTGTTATGGAGCACATACTGTATACAGAACATGCTCCTTGACAGCTCAGTTGGTAGCCAGCTAGGTTGAGAGCAGAGGGCTGTGCAAGTTGCTGGCTCAGGGATAGGACAGGGGGAGTGGGGGGCACTGCCTGCTGGGGTGGGGGTGGAGGGTGGGGGCTCCTGTAGAGCACCAGGGAAAGTTATTTTTTTATATTATAGGGGCAGATCATGTATAGATCATAACAGAACAAAAGAGAAAACAGGGAGGAGAAGAAGTACTGTGGGTAAATTTGGAGACCGGCAATGGCACCACAATCCGCACAGGGGTTGTATATAGACCCCCTTCTCATGGGGAGGAAATGGACAAGAAAATGATAGAAAGTATACTTAGTATGGCAAAAAAAGGGGAGATATTGCTGATGGGTGATTTGAATATGCCAGATGTCAACTGGAGTGCAGTTGCCGCAGCCACTTCGAAGAGTGGGGTTATTCTAGATGCCCTACAGGGGGCATGCCTTAGACAACTAGTATTGGAGCGCACTCTAGAGGGAGCAATCTTAGACCTGGTTCTCTCAAATGGAGATGAAGAGAGGATCACAGATGTAGAAGTGGGTAGCCATCTGGGAACTAGCGACCGTCGAACAGTATGGTTCACAATAAACACAGCAATAGAGTCAAGCCATACAAAGGCAAAGTACTGGACTTTAGGAGGCTGACTTTGCCAAAATAGTGAAGTGCCTAAGGAATGCACTAGTAAATGGGCAGGAAGGAGGGTGGAAGAACAATGGGGAATAATAAAACTGCCATCACAGAGGCAACAAGCCTTTGTGTGAAGCAAATAAACAAAACTAAACAATGTAAGAAACCACTATGGTTCTCAAAGGAAGTGGCAGTGAAGGTTCAAGAGAAAAAGAAAGCTTTCAGGAAGTACAAGGAATCACAGAAGGAGCAGGACAAAGAACTGTATCAGTTAAAGCAAAAGGAAGCTGGGAAGGCAATCAGAAGAGCAAAGGCCCAAACCGAGGAAAAGATAGCCAACTCAGTTAAGAAGGGGGATAAAACCTTTTATAGGTACATCAGGGAGCGAAGGAAGACCAAGGGAGGGATAGTGAGGCTTAATAAAGTGGGGGGGGTGGGCAGAGGGAGACTGTGAAAGGCAGAGATACTAAACAAATATTTTTGCTCAGTATTTACAAAGGAAGAGGGGGGTACCTAGAACAAACAATAGAAACACACTGGATACAGAAGCCGATACCAGCCCATTTACAGAAGAAAGGGTTCTGAAAGAACTCTTAAAACTGAAGGTGGACAAAGTGGATTCACAGCAGGAAGGTCATGCCAGACAAATCTGATAGATTTCTTTGACTGGGTGACCAAAGTAGTAGATCAGGGAGGGTCTGTGGACATGGCCTACCTAGACTTTAGCAAGGCATTTGACACAGTCCCACACAAAGATTAATATACAAGTTAGCTAGCCTGGGAGTGGGTCCCAAGATGACAGCCTGGGTAAAACATTGGCTGGAAAATAGGACACAGAGAGTAATAGTAAATGGAGTCCACTCTGATGAAAGGGGGGTTACTAGTGGGGTACCGCAGGGTTCAGTATTAGGACCAGTCCTCTTCAATGTCTTTATAAGTGACATTGCAGAGGGACTGGAAGGAAAATATGTCTCTTTGCAGATGACACAAAGATCTGCAAACAGAGTTGATGCACAAGGTGGGGTGGAAAGGATGAAAAGGGACTTGGCAAGGTTAGAGGAATGGTCAAATGTATGGCAGCTTAGAGTCAATGCTAAGAAGTGCAAGTAATGCACCTGGGAAACAAAACCCAGGGAAGAGTACACAATGGGGTGAGATACTAACAACAACAAAAATGGAAAGGGACCTGGGGGTAGTCATATCAGATGACCTAAAGGTGAGCAAGCAATGTGAGAGGGCAGCAATGAGGGCTGGGGGATATTGGGATGCAGGAGAGGCATCACCAGTAGAAAACAGGAAGTTATTATCCTCTGTACAGACAGCTGGTCAGACCCCATCTGGAGTACTGCGTGCAGTTCTGGAGACCAATCTCCTCAAAGACATAGACAGGATGGAAGCTGTCCAGAGGAGGGCAACTAAAATGGTGCAGGGTCTGCACTGGAAGACATATGAAGAGAGACTAAAGGAGCTTAATATGTTAGCCTTGAGGAAAGGAGGAGAGGGGGGACATGATAGAAACTTTCAAGTACCTCAAGGAATCAACAAAGTCCAAGAGGGTAGCATATTTCAAAAGAGGTGTGCAAGAACAAGGGCACAATTTGAAGATGGGGGCAGCTCAGAGGTAATTTAAGAAGTATTTTTCACAGAGAGGTTGTGGATGCATGGAACGGCCTTCCGGAGGAGGTCGTGGAGTCAAAAACAGTGGTGGAATTCAAACATGCATGGGACTGTCATAAGGCGATTCTAGGGTATGAGGGTAGGAAGAAGTAGGCTGCTGGTTAACTAGGATCTGCTGCTTATCCAGTAGTCAGGGAAATGGGCAGACTGGGTGGGCCAAGCGGTCCTTATCTGCCATCAAATTCTATGTTTCTATGTTTCTATGTCTATAGGGAGGAGGGTCCTCTGGAGCACCAGGGACAGAGTTATAGATATTTCATGGGGGAGATCAGGGATTGGGGGTCATGCTAGTCACCAGGGATGGTATTTAATTTTATAAAAAGGGGATTTGGCCTGGGGGGGGAAGCTAGTCATCATGGATAGGTTTTCATTTAATGAAAAGGTGATCAGGGATGGGGGGGTGGTGCATGGCACATTGGTGCAAGGTTCTAAACTCTCCCAGAGGACACATTTCAAAGTACTCTTAGACCAGCCCTGGCTGGTGTAACGGTACTTAGAAATTTGCCTTCTGGGAAGGCTTTGAGAGCCACAGATTGGGGGATATGGCAGCCTATGTCTGCTGCAAGCCCCCTTGCACCATGCTGCAGGCCATTTTGTGCCTCAAGGATGGTGCAAGCCCCCTTTGGATCACATAGCCAATGTTTGCTACTGGCTGCTTTTGTAAATTTCTCCCAGTGCATCTTTTGGCACAAGCCACACCTTGCACCATTCAGGCAGGCTTTGTTAATTGGGACCTATTTATATATGTATGTATTTATTTATTTTGTTATCATACTTAGTTTTTATCTATCAGGTAATTGCACTAGACAATACAGTTGTCTATTTTCAGGCATGACTAGGGATAGTACAACACAGGAGCAATAACTCGGGAGAAGAAACAGTTTGTTTGAAACTAATACAGTGTACAGGACAGCAAAGAAAAGAAAAGAATGCTAACAGCAAATTGAATTACAGGAACAGGTAAACACACAACATGAAGGCATAAGCCATACAACACATAAGGCAGTGAAAGTGAAACATGCTCCAAGTTGAGAGCAAGGACTTTCTTAAACATGACAAAACAATCTAAGCTCAGAAGGCCCATTAAACCACATCTGGGTGAGTATTAATATGTATGTTCAGTAACTGATCTCTGCATAGTCTTGTTTGGGTTTTGATAAGACGTTCACCTTGATAAGGCCTGTTGTTTCTGCCACAGCCAGGCTTTCACAGCAGTCCCATTTGCTTTCTCAGTCGAGTTTCACTCCATGCTGTGTTTCATGGTTTGCAGTTTTTAACATAGGAGTCACATTTATTATGAAGGGATTCCATTACATTACTCATTGTTTGCATTGTATTGGGAAGAGTACAGAACATAGCACACTGCCATTCCCTCTGAGGCCTTGGCTGGTTTGTCTGCATCTCATGACAAAGTTCACGCTTGAAATAGCCCAGTTATGTACCTGTGGCTGCTTTACATTTTCCCATTGAAAACATTGGGTGAAATGTATTGCACAGCGTATCCTAGCACTAATATTTATTTTTTTCATTTTGTTTTTGTCAGCCTGGTAAGCTCACCAGGTTGAGGGCGTATTTTCAGGGATGACACAGGATATAAATCAAAGTAATAAAAACTAAATGCAAAACATAAACAAGTCATTTTTTATTAAATGTCAACATTTAGGTTTATGCCTTATTAATACATTAAACACATTAAGCATCAAGTGCACCTGTATTTAAAGAAACCCATCAGATAATTTCTGAGACTAGTTTTAAATTGATGACTACTTGGGGAGCGTCTTATCTCAAATGACAATGAGTTCTAGGACAGCAGTGTGATACAAGAAAATTCCCTTTGACCAGATGAAATTCTGTCAAAGAGAACTTCCAGAAGGACGTTGTCAATGAATCTACTGTGAGTGCCTTATTAGGATGGACAAATCGCAACATTCAAGCAGGATCAATTTGAATTTGATTCTGTAAGACATGGGTGATAAATGGGCACATATCATAATTTTTCCTTTGTGCAGGAGATAACAAATTCAGATAAGAACAAACATTAAAGTGGTGCATACTAGTCTGGCATGAGGTAACAAATCAGCACACATTATTGTAGGTCAGGTCCCGCCTACATAAATCATCTCACTACCATTTAAGTAAATTAAAGGACAGTTACTGAGCTTTGGTTAAAGAAAATCCCTGGTTAAAGCCAGTCTGGCTTCAAAAGTCAAGAACTGTCTAGCCAAGTCAATCAAAGAAAACAATGAACAGACCCACAGGCTTCACTGATATGAATAGTGAAACTTAATGAAGAATCTAATGTCACTCCTAAATACTTAAAGCAAGTTACAAATTAAATCTGAGGACTATTACTACATGAGATTAATGGAGAATCCTGCAGTGAGGCCAACTTTGGTTTGATAACAAAATGCATACATTTTGCTTTATTGAAATTAGATACAAAATGGCTACTTGCAAACAAATTTAGAATTAATGTAACATTTCTGAAGAGGTAAAGTAAAGAGGATTGGAAATAAAAAAAAGGTTTTGCTTTACCAAATAGGTTCTGTCATTATTATTCACATTTGTTTGCCTGTAAGTATACAAAATTAATGGTAATATTTACATTACCATATATACTGTACTCATGTATAAGCTGAGTTTTTAAACTTGTTTGGGGGTCCTATTTATCTTACCTCAGCTTACACGTGGGTCAATTAATAAATCAATTCTGTTCACCTCCTGTACTCTAAAAGAACAAAATACAATTGTAACATATGAACAAAAACGTTATAGAGATAGGCTGCACTGCACACCTTCCTTAGTATCTACATGGTCTGCTACTGTCCTTCAGCCTGCAAAATGTACTGGCATGTCTCATTTCACTTTGTGTGGTAATTCTTGTTTATATAGAGTTTTGATCCAGCACATCTGTGTGGCATTCTCTTTTATTTCCTCTGCGATAGACTGTGATGTGTTGTGGAATGTGGTTTAAATAACAACTGCTCAAATTTTCTATGAGGCTATTGCTGGGACAATCCCTCAATTCACATGTATGACCAAAACTCTCAACGTAAAAACAACAGGCACAGTAAGCTGTTATATCTCCAGGTGAATCTGGAGCTGCTCTTGATAGTATGTTTGGAGTGTTTTGCTACCTATAAGATGTGCACAAATAAAAGGATCCGCTTATACATGGGTCACTGATGTTTTTAAAAAAATGGTCTCTCAGGTTTGGGGGTCGGCTTATACACGGATCAGCTAAAATGCTAGTATATATGGTAATTTTAATATTTATAAATTCACAGGGTTTCACAATATGACTTTTACAGGAGCTGCTTCACCAACCTTTACAGTTTTCACACACGAGAATTCAGAGTGCCTGTTTTGCTAATAATGAGCCTTTGTATGCTTTGTCACCATATGCTCTCCTCGTGCCAAGCACTCAGTATGCTCTCATAGTTGTCAAACAGTTCAGAGTCAATAAAGCAAAACTGCAGTGGTGTTGTTCACTTCTAGGTTTTTTCTCTTATAAAAGGAAAATACTGTCTGTATTCTTTACTTTTTTGTTTACAGTTTTTCAGTTAGTTTCTGTGTACGTTGCATTGTATGTAATTCAGTATGTTAGTTGACATATCGGCAATCTAGTTTAAGATCTAATCATTATTGTGATACAATTAACATTTTGTTTTGTTGCAATTTTCAATGTACACAGGGCAGGATTCACAATGCTGTTTGGGACTAAGTCCCACTCCGCAACCCCAGTGGCTCACCGAAATCACTGCAGCTGCAGAGAACCCGATTCACAGCTGCCGCAGTTGCGGAGGATGTTACTGTGGGTCCCACTGTCTGTAGCAGTCTCCCACTGCTGTGGTGCTGCCACTGGCAATAGCACCCGAATGCTGCCATAATCCATGCAGCTGCACATATCTTGCTCCACCTTTGTGAATACCCGCTGCTGTGGGTAACCCACGGTTTTGCAAGTGGCAATCTTGTGCTGAAGTTTTCCCATAGCTGCAGAACTTTCCTGAGGTTTGTGAATCCTGCCTACTGAGTTTATGTTGTTAATATTTAAGATATCCCTATCATTTGAAGCTGATCACAGAAAGCAGAAATTATTGATATGAGCCTGTTGGTGCGAGTTTGATGGAATGTTCTTTTTTTTTTCAGTTTTCAGAGATGGCAGATGGTGTAATTGGCATATTGTAAATTAGAATGCTTGCACGTATCACAGTACTATAATAATTTATTTTTAAAGCCACAGTAATTGTTATGGGGAAGAGCAAAGAGTAAACTTTATATATATATATATATATATATATATATATATATATATACATACACACACACACATATATATATATGTGTGTATGTATATATATATATATATATATATACATACTGCATTTCTGACTATCAAGGCTCCCAGAATTCTGTGATTCTGCAACCACAGAATTTTCTGGAGAATTTGCATTATACTGCAGAATATACTGTATGTAGTGCCACATAATTCATTGAGCTTGGTGAACTTTCATTCAAATATACAGTTTTTCCGCAGTGCCCAGCTCCCTTCCCTATCTTGTTTTATCCTGAAGCCCCTTCTCAATGCTCAGCATGTGATTTCATCAATTACATCATATCATATTTTAACCAATGGCAGGACTGCATTCTGCCAAAGAAATTAATAAATCATGTTGTGAAATTGCTGCCACAGAAGCCAAGGAGCCCCGCCACAGAAATGAGGACAAAGTGCTACAGAAAACTAAAGGTCTTGGTCCTTACTCATTTGTAGACCTTTCTTATTAAGGGAATACATTCTCCCAGCCCCCCCAAACACACACATACTGTCTCCACACATCTCTTTCATCTGGCAATATTATCTATACATTAGCTTGAGATTACATTTATTGCCTAACAAGTCAGTGACAACATGTTCATTTATGAAATGAAATGTGTGATGAAGTCTGTCTTGGTCTTGGGATGGGGTGCAATACTGAATATAACCTTTCAACAATGTTAATATGTACTTTGTTGAGAAATAATTCCTAAGTATATCAGCATCATTTTTTACAGGTTGTCATTAAATGTAGCAGTGTGAAGCGACTCATATTTAACGCATCAATTTTAGTTTTGTTTAAATCAGCCTCTATTGCTGTAATCACTTATTGCAACAAGAAGGTTTGTAATGAGTTTACCAAATTCGAGAGGTAGTGCCACTAAATGATTTGCTGACCTTAGAGCAGCAAGTTGTCCATTGAAAGATTATCAGGTTTAGAAGATTTATTTTTCATGCTAACCCTTGAATACATAGCCATTTGTTGATTTTCCCAGATATGGGTGCTTGCCTAATTAGCCATCTCTTCCTGCAATTTATTCAACTCCACAAATCATCCTGCTCAGGTATAAATTGCGCCTTCTTTCAAAGCAAGAGCAATTATTTTACTATAGCTTCAGAACCCAAAATACCTGCCAGAGTGGGACCAAATGCCTACTAACTTGCTGGTCATATTCTATACATATTTTATTCCTCAGCAACAATAGACACCTGGATGTTAGAGTATGGGGTGATTGATCTTGAGGAGGCAGGTGGGCAGACTGAGTTCTACAAGAGTCCAGTTCAATGTGAGCATTAGGTGTGAGAGAAAAAATCAAGTACTGTGTTAATCTTTGTATGTGCTATCTGTTTAGGGGATACCAGACAATAGGGATTAAACACCTATATGGTCTGGGTCATGGTTATCTGAGCGACCTCCTGACTCTCCACCACTCTAAGTGCTCTCTCTCTTCTCCTCCAAAGATAGCCTCATAACAGTTCCTAGGGTCTGGCTTAAAACATCAGGTGATTGTGTATTCACGGTAGCTGGCCCAGCCCAGTGGAATTAGTTTCCAAGGTCTTTGAGGGATGCCGCCTAATTGGAGGCCTTTAAGTGGGGCCTGAAAGCACATCTTTTTAGGAAAGCATACAGGATTTAGCATTTGCCTTAATTTTGGTTCAACCAGCTGCTGTTTTTGCTGTTTAAATTATTATTTATGGTTTATAGAATACTTATTTATTGTGAGTTACTGCCACTGTCTATACACTGTACAGTAGTACCCTGAGCCACAGGGATAAGGCACTTCATAAATAAAATGTTACCTATGTAGTAAACATTTACATTGCATACCATGGTTGACTTGATAAGAGTGACGGGAAGAGAGACTCTAGGAATTTAGCATTTAATAATTTTTTTATACTTATATTTTTTTGCATTTTTGATACTTTTAAAATACAAAATATAGAATACCTACAACAACAAAAAAATAAACTAGTCCAATTCTGGGGGGGGGGGGTTATACAATCATTAACCATTTTGCTTTCAGAGACAAACACAACATGAAAGTATAACATTCCATTAATACATCAATCATACTTACTGTAGGTAGGTTTTATATTTAATATTCACTTCTCTCCAACTTAATCAAAGTCTTTACTTAGATATCTATTGTGTTCATTCCTTAGAATATTCATTCTTTCTGTCCCTCTGCGGCTTCTGCAACCATTGACATTTCTTGATCCGATAACGTTGGTGACTCTCCTTCTTCATCTGATTCCTTTTTATAATGAGAACATAAAAAGGATGATAATTGCTTGGTTTCAAAATACACAAATGTTTTTCCTTTGTATATCCCTCTAGCTTTAGCAGGTGCCAACAGCTGAAATTGAGATCCAATTTCCAAAACATCTTGATGGTACCTCAGAAATTTTCTATGGCGTTGTTGTGTGGCATATGCAAAATCTGGAAACACACTGAAATGACATCCTTTATAAGTTAAATTATTTTTCTTTCAGGATAGTTTGAGAATCAAATCTCTATCAGATTCGAATGCCATTGAAATTAAAATAATAACCTTACTTTCTGGGTCCCCTTGATCTCCTGTAGCTTGTGGCCAGCTCTCTTTAAGACCCTGTAGGCCTTAACTGAAAAGGGAAGGTTTTCCTGAGGTAAATTATAAACTGCAACAAATATGTCTTTGACCAGTTCCCTTACAGATTCAGAATCATTGCCTAGCCTGAGTGGTATACCAACTTTGTTTTTCATACTGAACTTGGTTCTCCAGCATTTCAAACTTTGCGATTTATGTTATAGTTTTGTTTTGTTAGTTCTCGACTGATGATTTCCATAGCTATTCATCTTTTAGAATTTGGATCTACCAATGCAGTATTCTTTTTTAATTAATTATGCTTTATTTGTTTTAATTATGTTTACATAGGAATACAAGGCATAGATAGAGACTATTACAGATAAGTGAACACAAGATAAGGCCTTGAGGTTACATCGGCCCACAAATGACAACCACTACAATTATCACTAAAACTTAAAAAAAACACTAACCACTATCCTAAAGTTCCCTCATCCCCCCCTCCTTTTGATATTAGATACAATTCTACTCATGTTCATCTATGTGAACAAACCTTCTCTGCATAAATAGCTGTAACCAGCAAGTTTATTTAGTAATTGATGTCAATGTATACACCTTATTCCATTTCTTGTTGAAACTAGCAGGGCAGTGACTGAGACTTGCTATCATTTTCTCTATTCTTAGATTATACAAGAACTCATTTAGCCATTCTGAATAGGGTATAAATTGGTGATCGTTCCAATGTCTTAGTACCATCTGCTTTACCATGTGGGAGATAAAAGCCATGGCATATCTTCGCTCTAGAACTGAGATTTGAGAATAGTCCCCTAAAAGACAAATTTCAGGTTCAAAAAATGGCTCTAGTCCTAGGAGGGGGATCCAGTTTATTCTTAATTGTGATCCATAGGGGTTTAATTGAAGGGCAATCCCACAGCATATATAAAATAGTACCTTCACTTAAACCACACCTATTGCATTTGGGATCTTGCAATTTGCCCATGGCATATAGTTTTGTGGGGCCCCACACCAGTATAGAGAGCATATTAAGAAGATCTTTTGGTCAATATCCCAGATATTAGCCCCATATGAGCTATTAGAAGGTGTCTAGCTTGAAAAGCTTTAAATATCTGGTTAGGAGGAAGACCCAAGGCTTTAAGGATTTCAGTTGAGGTCTTAATTATACCCTGTTCCATTAGATAAGATAACCGAAAATCTCATTCGGTAATCCCCTCACTGGGTTTTATATATTGTTTATCAATGATGAAATTTGGGTTCAGGTATATAGGTTGGGAGATATCCTTAGTGTTATTGTAGCTAATGGTTTTACATAGTTGGGCATGTACTTTTAGGGACATGGTTATCAATTAATTTTGTAGCACCTTTATTCTCAATTTAGGAGTAATATGTAATAAACTATTAGGGTAAATACCAATTTTTTTAATAGCCAGGTGTTCAATTTGTAGGCATATGGGTTCATAGTTCTGTTCCATCCCTGCCAAAGTTAAGGATTACCATTGGAGTTACTTTGCCATGTGGCTAGCCAAGTAATAATAAATCAGATTTGGCAAATAGAGGCCTCCTTCCTGCTTGGAGGCAGCCAATTTGATATAGGACCTTCTCGGTGGTTTGTATATCCAGAGGAACTTGAAGACAATCTGTTGGATCTTCTTGAACCAGGTCTGCGGGAGATGAAAATTCAACATATTTAGGGGGTAAAACAATCTCGGGAGTGTATTCATTTTAATTATATTAATTCTTCCTTGTAAAGAAAAATATATGGGAGCCCATCTGTCCAGATCTTGTTGTATTATTTCTAATTTAGCATCTACATTTAATTTCCTAATCTGTGACAGATTTGGGGTTATTGTAAGTCACAGATATTGAATTTGGTTCAACCAGTTTAAGCAGAGACCCTCCACTTGAGATCGATAAATATATGAATTTAATGGCATAATTGTTGATTTAGATATGTTTACTTTGTAGTTAGATAGGGCCCCATATGATTCTATAAGAGATATTATTACAGGGATAGAAGTCATTGGGTTAGCAATATGTAGCATAATGTCATCCACATAAACTGATAAACGGAGTTCCCACTCCCCTATCTGAATACCTTGTATTCTGGGGGAATGCTGGAGGTAGCATAATAGTGGCTCTAAATATAAATTAAATAATAGATGTGAGAGAGGGCACCCTTGGCGAGTTCCAGCATGTAAGGAGAATGCTTCCAAGAAAATATAGCTGCAATAAATTTTTGCTGTAGGACATGTACACAATAATTGTACCCATTGGATATATTTATGTGAAAAGCCAAATTTTTTAAGTGCTACAAATAGAAAGGTCCAATTCACCCTATCAAATGCTTCCTCCACATCCAGAGATACCAGTGCCATTGGGTAAGGTGCTTCTCTGGATATGGAGAGAACATGGAACAAGTTCCTAAGATGGTCAGCCAAAGAATGGCCAGTGACAAATCCCACTTAGTCTAGGCTAAGTAAAGGGGTCCAAACATGGGCCATTCTGGCAGTTAAAATCTTAGTGAAGAGCTTAATATCGTAGTTCATCAGTGATATTGGCCTATAATTAGAGAACAAATATGGAGATTTGTTCGGTTTAGGGAGCACTATTATAAGAGCTTCTAGCAGGGAAGAATCTGTGAGACCATCTTTACAAAGATAACTTAACATGCTCAGTAGTAAGGGTGAAAGTTGTTCTTTGAAGACTTTATAAAAGCATGGAGGGAAGCCATCAGGACCTGGTGCCTTGTCATCAGGTAGTGATTCTACAGCCTCCCTTAACTCCTGTTGCGTTATCTCCTTTTCAAGGGTATGTGATTGGAAGTGTTGCAGGGAAGGAAGGCGAAGCTCATTAAGATAATTTTGTATGGAGGGAGGAGGGGTTGGTGGGGAATATAAAGATCTATAGTAGTTTTCAGATTCACCAACAGTTTCCTTAGGGGTGGTAAGGAGGGAGATATCTTTAAGGGAAATGAGAACTACCACTACCCTGGACTCTTCCTGCTGCCTCAAATGAAGGGCTAATAAATGGCTGGCTTTATCACCCTGTTCAATATATTTAGCACAAGTGTTAACGAGCATATACTGGGCTTGTTCTCTTAGGGATTCTGAATATTGGTTCTTAAATTTAGCTAGCTGTTCTAATAACACTTCATCTGATTGATGGGATTGCTGGTTTTCTAAGATTTGGATTTGTGATAAGAGCGAAGATGACAGTGCTTCCCTCTTTGTCTCCTGAATAGCTGAGAGTCGGATACACTCTCCCCTAACCACACATTTTAGGGCACACCATAGTTTATCAACGTTTTGTATAGTTCCTTGATTGCATGCTAAGAATTGGCCAATCACTTCCTTAAGGGTCTGCTGGGCCTTTTCATCTTGAAGAAGTTGTGCATTTAGTTTCCAAATGCCATTTTTGGTTTTTGAATGTGGTAAAATACTTTCAAGCCATACAGGCACATGGTCAGAAATAACTCTCGGGGACATACCACTACCTGATATGCCTTCTAATATTGGATTATTTACTAAAAAAATAATCAATTTGTGATAATGATTTATGTACTGACGAATAGAAAGTGTACCCCCTGGCAGCTGGATTTAATAGTCTCCAATGGTCATTCAAACTGTAGTTTGATAAAAGTTCCTTCAGAGCTCTTTGTGCTGGGGAAAGATTTGCCCTTTTGCCAGCTGACCTATCTAACTCTGGTGTCAGAACCAAATTCCAGTCCCCAGCAATCATTGTTGGTAATCGGGGAAACAAAGCCAGGGCATTTATCAGCACCGTAAAAAATTCGGTTGAGTCAACATTGGGTCCATATACTGAACCTAATATAAGTTCAGTATGATTTCAAAGTCCTTTGAGAAAAATAAATCTCCCTTGCTTATTGCTATGGGTTTGTTATACCACAAATTGTGTGCCCCTAACAATTAGGATAGCTATCCCTCTTTGTGCTGTTGCATTACCTGCTGCATAGACTTGACCTATTTGCCTCCTCCCAAATAAATGACCCTCTGTGTCTAATAAGTGTGTTTCCTGTAATAGGGGTACTTTACAGTGCAGCGTCTCCAGATGTCTGAGAATTTGATGGCATTTGATTCGGGAGAGAGCCCCTTTAACATTCCAGGATACAAATCTCAGCGCCATTATAAATTAGAACTGTGGATTAAGGCAGGAGAGATCCCCCATTATAACCTAGGCAATTATGATGATTGTAATACAGAGGAATGAGGTAAGTAGAGTTCACTGATTGGAAACATATGACCATTTCCCGGCTGTAGCCTGGTCTCAACATAGAAACATAGAAACATAGAAACATAGAAGTTGATGGCAGATAAGGACCGCAAGGCCCATCCAGTCTGCCCATTTCTTTTTCTACCTTATAAATGTGCCATCGGCCTTTGCTCTGTCAGTGGCCTATCTATTCATAGTCATTTGTATTGCTCCTTATGCCTATCCCATGCCTGTTTGAAGCCCTGCACTGTATTCATAACACCATTTCTGTGGTAAGCCATTCCATGCATCCACCACCCTTTCTGTGAAAAGAATTTCCTCATTCCCCTTAATCGCCTCCTCTAATCTCATGTTGTGTCCTCTTGTCCTGCTATTCTTCTTATATTTAAACATGTTAGACTCTTTCACCTTGTTTATGCCGTTAAGGTGTTTGAATGCCTCGATCATATCACCTCTCTCCCTCCTTTGCTCAAGGGTATACATATTGAGCTCCGTTAATCTGTCCTCATATGTCTTCTGATGCAGTCCCTGCACCATTTTGGTCTGCCCTCTCTGGACTGCCTCAATTTGGTTAATGTCCTTGTGAAGGTGTGGCTCCAATACTGCACGCAGTACTCCAGATGGGGCCTAACCAGTGTCTTGTACAGAGGATTATTACCTCCCTCTTACGACTTGTGATACCCTACTAATACACCCTAACACCCCTAGCCTTACCTACTGCTTTAGAGGTCTGCTTGGATGATTTTAGGTCATCAGTGATGATGATGCCCAAGTCTCTTCTTCCTTTGTGACTGCTAGCAACTCCTCCCAGCCTATAGGTGGCTTCAGGGTTTCTCTTCCCTATATGCATGATTTTGCACTTCTTTGCATTAAATCCCAGTTGCCACTCTTCTGACCATTCTGCTAGTTTATCCAGATCTCTTCTCATTCTGCCCACCCCATCTGGATCATCTACTCTGTTGCAGATCTTGGTGTCATCTGCAAACAGACAAGCCTTACCCTCTAGTCCATCTGCAAGGTCACTAATGAAGATGTTGAAGAGGACTGGCCCCAGGACTGATCCCTGAGGTACCACACTTGTGACTTGCATCTCTTTCTGACTTTACATTTACCACCACTCTCTGTTTTCTGCCCGTCAACCAGTTTGCCACCCAGTTGACCAACTTCTGACCCCCCGAGCCTACCCAGCTTATTTATCAATCTTCTATGTGGAACAGTGTCAAAAGCTTTGCTGAAGTCAAGGTAGGCGACATCAACTGCTCCCCTTGGTCCACCACTCTGGTTACCCAGTCAAAGAAATCTATGAGATTAGTTTGACAGGACCTTCCTTTTGTAAACCCATGCTGTCTTGGATCCTGTGCCCCTATGGTTCCAGGTGTTGCACTATCTTTCCTAAGTGCCTCCATAATCTTGCCCACTACTGAGGTAAGACTGACCCGGTCTGTAGTTCCCCGCCTCCTCCCTGCTACCACTCTTGTGGAGCGGGATCACATGAGCCCTTCTCCAGTCTTCTGGGACCTCTTCTGTGCTCAGAGACTCACTAAACAATTCTGCTAATGGCTCTCTAGTTCCTCCTTTAGCTCCTTAAGTTACCCTGGGATGTATGCCATCAGGTCCCATTGCCTTATCCACCCTGAGCTTAGCAAGCTCTTGTAGGACCCTTCTTTTGTGAAGGGAGTGCTCACCTCCCTCCCTGTGTCCATGATGCTGAGCTGTGGGCCCTGCCCTACCTTCTTTCAGTAAATATTGAGCAAAATATCTATTTAGGATAGATGCCTTTACAGGGTCCTCCTCCACATGCTCCTTTTCTCCATTAAGCTTAGCAATACCCTCTGGATTTTCTCCTTTCACTAATGTATCTATAGAAAGTCTTGTCACCTCTTTTTTACTGTTCGTGTAGTGTTTCCTCAGTTTGGGACTTTGCCTGCCTTACTGCCTTACTTCTTCCCTTAGGGCAGTTTGGTATGTCTCCCTATCTTCATCCTGCTGTGTTCCTTATATTTCCTAGAGGCCAGCCTTTTGGCTCTGACCTTTTCTGCTACTGTATTTGAGAACCAAAGTGGTTTCCTTCTTCTTTGCACTTCCTTTTCTGTCTAACACAATGGGATGTTGCTTCAAGTATTGCATCCTTAATGCTTGCCCACTTTGCCTGTACCCCTCACCTGTGTTTCTTTTGCCAGGGCTAGCTTAACTCTGTTGGCCATCTTATCAAAGTCAGCTCCTCTGAAGTCCCATATTTTTGCCTTGGAATGGGATGATTTAGATGTAGTAGCCAAATTGAACCATACCATGTGATGGTCGCTGGCCCCAGGTGACCTTCTACCTGGAGATCCGTGATCCTTCTTTGTTAGTCAGTACTAGATCTAGGATAGCCCTGTCTCTTGTGGGTTGCTGTACCAGTTGTTTGAGGCCTTCCTGCAGGAATCCACTATGAGTCTAGTTCTGGCAGATGTTCCTGCTAGTATTGACCAATCTGTATCTGGCATGTTGAAGTCTCCCATTGTCAGAACCTCCCTTTAGCTGTCATGTTTTGTATATCTTCTAACAGTAATGTGTCTATGTCCTCCTCTGGTCTGGGGCCTGTAGACAACCCCAGTTCTTATGGCTGTCCCATTTCCTGTTTCCAGGGTGACCCACAGTTCTTCTGGCTCCTTATGTGTATTCTGAATTTCTGTAGCTTTGATATTTTCATTAACATACAGCCCTCCTCCCCCTTTTGCACCTCGGTCTCTTCTGAACAATACATAGCCAGGTACTGAAGTCTCCCAAGTGTGGTTACTGGTAAACCACGTCTCACTAATTGCTACTATGTCCAGTTTAGCCTCTGACATTATTGCCTGCAGGTCTGGGATCTTATTTCCAGGCTGTGAGCATTTGTGTACATGATTTTCCATTGGCCAGATTTTGGTGTGTTAGTTTTTGGGTGAATTTGGCATTACTCCTGTGCGTCATGTGGGAGACAAACCTTTTTCTTACCTGGTGATGCAAATGACAGCAAACATGCTGAATTCCTGTTTGACCACTAGCTCAGAGGGGAGGGTGTTCTTCCCATTCGGACGTATGGGTGCTGCACCCTCTCCCCATTTGCTAGTTTAAATATTCTGCAAAGACGTCAAACTTCTGCCCCAATGCACTGACTCCTCTTTAGTCAGATGCAGTCCATCAAATTTAAAGACTTTCGCTCCCAGAACTGTTGCCAGTTCCTACAAATCTGTGTCCTTTTCCTGGCACCAGTCTTTGAGCCACGTGTTTTAGCTCCCCTATCTCCCCTTCTCTGACCTTCCATCCATCTGCTCCCTCTCCCAGACTGGCAGGATCTCAGAGAAGGAGATCCCGGATGAAATAGATGATAGTTTGTCACCCAGCCTAGTCAGGTGTTCCTTGGTCTCCACAACTGACCCGGCTGGCGAGATCATTAGTCCCTATGTGTACTAGACATCAATGTTTTCTCCTGCTTTGTGAACAATTTTAGAATGCGGTCAGTGTCTCCATGCTGATGTACCTGGGAGACATCTGACCATCAACCCTAGCTGGAGATGGGTATCAACTCCCCGAATCATGGAGTCTCCTATGATCAAGTTTTTGATTTCCTTTGTGCTTGTTTAGTTTTGGTTCCTGATTTGGGTGAGTTTTGTTGTGCTAGCTCCTGTGCCGAGTGTTCTGCTCTGCAGTGTCTTCTGCCTCTTTATTTGATTTCAGAGATAGAGGCAGATACCTGTTTGTAGTGTTTATATGGTTTTGGAGGTAATGTGTTGGAGCAGAGAGTGATGGGGCACCTGATTTGCTCCTCCTAACCACCTTCCAACCTCCTGGACCAACTACCCTCTGCAGTCGAGGTTTTTCTGTTGGATGCTGGGGAAATGGCAGGTGGTTCTTGTAATGTATTTCCTCTTCAATATGAAATTTGAGGCGTGCAATCTCTGCCCATGCTGCCCGGAGCTGAGCCCTAAGATCTCCAAAGGCCCAGCATGTAGGACAGTGTCCTAAATCCTGTAAGACTGTCCTTCTGAAAATTGTTCCACAGTACCTGCAGTTAATGAAATCCATTCCAAATAAGTTGCTGGGTTTGTAACCTAGTCAGAGTAATTAGAAGGAAAAAAATGCAAGTAATGGTTTAATTGTGCTTTGTTTAACTTGTTATAACAAGTTAAATTACTAGTGCCCTCTAAATGAGATCACCTTGGGAGGCTCCACTGATCCGCTCCTTCCTACTCTGCCACAGGAAATGTCACAACTGTGGTACCCTATAAAAGGAGGTAGCGTGGGTGGTTGGGGATGGGGTGGGTGGCTGGGCCCTTCCCTGCCTAAAAAGAAGAACCACGGACGAAAGAACAAGGAGGTAAGAGCAGAAACAATCAATCAATAACAAATGCAGTAACCTGAAAGCTTATCCTAATGTTAGATAAAACTGTAAAACCTGTAAAGCACCACCTGTAATAATTTCGAGAAGATATACGCTGTAAGAAACACTTTGCTCCAGAGAAAAAATAAAGCAGTAACAGAAGATATACCTTGCAAAAGACAATTTGAATCAGAAGATTACAGGAGTAATCTGTTAGCACACACCTGTAGGCACACCTTGTAATAATGCAGAAGAAGGTATACCAGCAACAACAATTTGAATCAGAGAAAAAATAAAGCAATGAAATGTTAGCAATAAACAGTAGCAATCCCTGTGAGTAAAAAATAATAAACACCACCACACAGTAAATCTGCTTAGCCAAACTAAATCTTAATCCTTCTCCCTTGCTCTGGTAAGTTTCTCTACTCTGCCTTTCAAGCAGTCTTAGAAGGAAAAAGCTCAGGTGAAGCTAGGTGCCTTGGCCAGCAAACCAAGTCTTCTACATAAGCAGGCTACAAACTGTATCTAATAGATCCCTGTAAACATCAACAAGTACTTTAATCCTACTTCTATTAACCCCTTCAAACAAATTCTTACCCCAACTAAAATATCAATCCCCCCATCCCTCATGACTGTACTCCTTTCAATTATTCATTTGCAAGTTTAGCCCCCCACCAGGCAGACAATCTCCCCGGCTCCTTTTCCCTACTGCCTTAGACAAATATCGGAGCCTAAGATTCCCATCGTCTTTGTTGGCTAAATTGGAAAATAAACATATAATCTCATGTAAGCCACATCATTACAACACAGGAATCCTATAACTAGCTACTAATAAACATGAGTAATTTGCCAAAATCTTTATCAAATCTTAACAACTAGTAAACTTTGAAATTAAGTAAGTCTCTAGAGACTTTATTTCTTGTTCACTTTAAAGTTTAGCCTGGTGTCCATTACCTCATGAACCATTGGACCAGATAAAGCAAATGATCAAACTGGTGTTAAAGAGCTACTTTAGAGCTTATAATTACAGTCTACCGTCTCACTCAACTTCGCTGAACTACACAGGATCCGATTCAAAGGTGTGATGGGCTGTAGTGCTACATTGCATCTGCGTAGAGTTCAACCATACTCTCATGCATAAAACTCAAAAGTTAGTTTAGAAATACAGCCCCAGTGTCCATTAAAGAAGCTTCTTCTCATGATCAGTGGAAAAGGTCAGGATATAATTTCTTGATCTCTGTAGTGGCTTTGTTAACAGCGTCGAAAGAGATCCTTTGCCCCTCCTTGTTAATTTGCAATGTCACTGGGTATCGCATATGAAATCTAATTCCTGCAGCAATAAGTTTAACTAAATTGGGATGCATCTATATGCGTTTTTGCCTCACTGACAATGGCAAATCTTGAGCTACACATATTTTTGTACTCTCCCACTGGACCTCTCTGATGTCCTTGAGCTTTTCCAGAATTATTTGCTTTTCCAAATAGTTTAATATTCTAAATATGAGAGGTTGAGGAAGGGAACCAGCTGGAGGTGTGGGCCTTAGTGCCCGATGTGCCCTTTCCACGATATATGTTGGGCCATTGGGGGGGGGGGGTCCAGCAAGCTTGGTGCACATTTTTTGTACAAAGGATATAGGATTCTTCCCTTTCTTCACCTTCTGGGATCCCCATGATGATCATATTATTCCATTTTGAGCATCCCTCAAGGTCTTCTAGCTTATCTTCTGTTTTCTTAAGGCGTTGTCTTAATGAAATTAACTCTGCATCAAGTTGAGCCCTCCAGTCATCCAGCAAGGAGATTCGTACCTCATTATCACTGATGTGAATTGTTAGTCATTCCATGGAGCTTTTTAATGTCTGTAGATCATCGACTACAGCATGAAGGGATTCCTGAATCGGTGCCAGTCCTTTGAAGAAAATTTCCTCCATTAACAGCTGTGGAGTAGAGGATTCTTCTGTGCCACCTGCCTTGGTAAGTTTTGCTGGTAATTCCTTCTCAGGAGATTGCAGAGGTGTGTGTTTAGGCCTCTACGACTTCATTGCTATTTCCGTACAGATTCCATCGGTTTAGGCACCAAAAGTTAGTAGCAATGTGGTTGTTGGCTAAAGAAAAGGGTTTCTGCCAATTAATCCAATGATTCTTCAATTCAGGCATGATAAAAATGCAGCCTTATGGACCCTGAAAGCCATCTCCAAAAAACTTCCCCAATACATTACAGACTGTCTTCCTATAAAACCAATAGGCAATTACACCCTGAGAAGTTGCAAATCTCTCCTACTAATGGTTTCCAAAGTTAACTCTCGCTTTGGCAGGGCTGCTATAAGCTTTACACTGTCCTCCTTGTGGAATAAATTGCAAAAAAACCTGAAACTGTGGTCACTCATCGGCATCTCATCTTTCAAGCTCTTATATTCACGTCTCAGAAATGATCAGTGCAATTGTTTCCCATGACCATGAATTGTCATCATGCTATCCTGTACCATTTAACCATGAATGAATTAATTCTAGTGCTTGTCTCCTCCTTGGCCCTGGTGTGTCATCGTGCTTTCATGTAACACCTTGATGCCACTGTCCTCCCTTTGATACTGGTCTAGCTTCCCGCTTTTTCCAGCCTTCTTTTCACAACTCTATACTGCATTCATCCACAATCTACACGCAATTGTACTATAAAAGTCCTAACTCCCCTTTCCCTCTATCCATAGGCGCCCCAACACCGCATCAGTTCTACCAACATATCCTTGGGACTTCACTTCTCGCAATGTTTATCCTTCGCTTACATATTACATACCCCTCCTGGTACCCCATCTGCCATTAGTTGGTAGTTCTCCAAGCCATTTTCATGGCTAATACCAGTGACTGCCCCTGGTAAATGAACTAACTGGTACTTCTATGCAGAGAACATGGTTTATATACAGTTGCATTGTTCAATGGTGGACCTGCCCCCTTGTATTTGAATCCTCCTCTGTTATGGCTTGCCTTGTCTTCCTTTTATCATTTGACTCCCCTATTACTGCACCATTGTGTTTTTGTTTATATACTTATTTACATGTATTTATATGTTTTTATGATGGATGTTACCCGACCCTGTTCTAACCAGGTCCATCTTGTAAAAGAGCTCTGCTCAATGATGTTCACCTGGATAAATAAGATTTTGATTGATTGATTGATTGATTAGTGGAAAAACTGTGAAGTTTTATGCAGAGGTACTAAGGAGCGATGTAGAGTGTGCCTAGCTAGTGTCCATCGCAACTGGAGGTCCACCAATGCAGTAATTCTTTTGAACTTGCTTCTGCACTGCTGCAATATTATTTTTATTTTGTTTGGTTTCCTTCTGAAAAAAGTTCACCTTCTCGCTGAGTGATTTGAATTTCCTGTCTATATTGTATGCTGCATCCATTCCAAGATCTTGTCTATGGAAGACCCCATAGAGTCCTATGTGTCTGATTTATTTTGTTGTGACTGTTGCATCACTCCATTCTGCATTTCTCTGTGCACTGTGAAATTTAAACCAGGCCTTCGTTCAGCTGAGGTAGTATCTCGAGTTTTGAGAGATGTCTCCAGGTTTTGTAAGATATCCATTGTTGATGAAACAGGGAGAATGTCTTTGATTTTAATATTTGGAGCAATTTTCTGCATCAGAACCGATTTATCCTCATTAGGTGAGCCTGTTTGAATTGTGTAGTCACCACCTGGGCAGGTGTTCTGGGACTGACTCTGGATTTCCACCGCACTCCAGGGCTTATATTGGATCACAAATGCTTCTCTAAAGGATGTATTCTGGTGGAGAATGGTGGCCACGCTGGGCCAGCCACCAAGTGCAGCAGCTTAGGAGTTTTGTTGAAAGTTATTTTTAGTGTATTTATTTGTTATTTATTTTATTTTTATTTGTGTTATTTGTTTATTGTGCTCGTTAGTTGAGTTATTGTGTCCCCTGTGGCCCAAATGATTAATCACCACAAGTATGCCAGGTTTTGATAGTTTGCTTTGCTGCCTGTTTAACATTGGTTGTTAACATTCATATTTTCACTGAATGGTCATCTGTAAAATTCATATCACAGATGACACCATTGGGATTTGGGCACAAATTTCACCAGTAATCTGAGTTATGGGATGGTGATTGCGGTCCCTGCTCTGTGAAATGTTGGGATCCAGAGGAACAGGAGATGGCCTGGATGGACTACTGAGTGGAGTTGGTTTCTGACAGCACTGTTTTGGTGTTGGTGGGGTGTGTCAGTGTAGGGATGCACATTGCTGAACTGGAGTTCACATTGTGGTCTGGGTGCCTTAACTGTGATCTGACTGGTGTCCCTCTCACTGTTGTGTGGAGTAACTACTGACTGTCCGAGGAGGATCTGCTTGTCTTGTGGTGAGTCGAGTGAGCCATCAGACTCAGTCGTGGTGGGTCTCAGGTCAGTCTATTGTCCCCTGGGGATACCAAGATGGGTCGACTGGTAGGTTGACTTTATCTCTGTGTTGTCTTGTGGTCTCTGAGGGTTGTGTGGTGAAGTTGGGTTGCACTGGGGGCCTAGGTGGGGAGAGTAGATGGGTTCAGGTACCTGTCTTGGGCTGGGTTGGGCCTGGTATTATCAGTCTGGAAAACAGGACTTTCAGTACTTTTAGTCTGGATCCATTTTCTCAGGGTTTTCTCTCGTTATATAGTGGTCCCTGGAGGAATTTATAAGCTGCCAAATGAAGACCACCTAGATTACTCAGCAGAAGGAACAGAGTAGGGATATGGAATCTTGCAAGTACTTTTAGAACTAATCTGGTAGCATACATCTTTGACTATTTAAGGAGGTACTGAGAGGGCCTCTATTTGATATTATTCTACATTTTAATATATGAAAGGTGCAGTAATGAGAGTGCTGCATCATTTGGGCAATTGATTCTGGGGAAGGGGATGGTGAGAGCTCCCTCTTTTCACAGCACATTTTTAGGAAGCTGTGGTTAGCTTCTTTGGAACATTGGAAATTGAACACTGTGGAGGCATTGGACAGTGTTTGGACTTAGGGCAATAACTGACTGAAAATATTGTGTACATTTTATTAGTTTTGGTAGGGCTGATGCTGTTTTCTGATATTGTGTGACATGGAGATAGATTTTAATTTATACTATAATATTATTGGGTTGAGTTTTGGAGTTGATTATATGGGTGATTTTAAGTTGTGTGAGAGTTGAGTATCTGGGTTAGTGAGTGTATGAGTGATTGGTTTAAAACTGATAATATACTGGGGCTGTAATTGGGTTTTGAGGAAGAGTGGAGGAATGATAGTGGGTGTGACTGATTACGAGTGAGTGAGTGTCTGGTATTTTCATTTATAGCTGCTGGTTAGGAAGAATAGCAGGATGTGCTGGCAGATGGCCTGTACGGGTTGGTACGACCCCTACACCGAGCTTCGGGGCCTTCATCCCTTTAATTGCCCCCCACTACCGGTGGAGGTTTCTGGGCATTGTCACGCCTTGGGTATAGTGAGGGAGGACCGGACAGGGGGACTAGAGCAGGGTGGATGAATTGGAGTCATGGGGTCAAGGAGATACCCTGAGGTGAAATGGACAAAGGAAAGGGGTACACCCTGCCTGGTGCCCATACTCAAGGGCTCCACTTCTTGTGAGCAGTTAGCACAGTCAACCTCGACTGCTTATCCAACTCGGGCAGTGTTGTGCAATGCTAGGTCGATTAGGAACAAGACAGCAGTAGTTGCTGATATTGTTGGGTCATCTGACCTGGCATGCATCACCAAGACCTGGCTGGATGAGAATGCTGGTCCCTTTTAGAGTCACCTGTTCTAGCTGGGTACTTGGTGATACACCACCTGAGACTGGATTGTAGGGGCAGGGAGGGGTAGCCATCTGTTTTAAGACAGAACTGAGCCTTGTAGATGTGCCAGTTGAGGTCACTATATACTTTGAATGTATTGTGGGCACAGGTGTGGGCTTCAGAATACTTCTCATTTACCATCCACCTGGGGGTGAGAGGGAATTTTTGCAGGAAGTCACAGACTTCATTGTCGAGATTGTATTGGAGTCCCCCAGGTGATTGGTGCTGGGAGACTTCAATGCCTGGGTCGATGGTGAACTCTCACACTTTGGTCAAAACTTCATCCAACTGATGGTTTCATTGGGCTTCACAAAGGTGATTACCTCTCTGACCCAGACACAAGGTAATTCATTGGACCAAGTGTTCCTACTGGGGATGGAGATCTTAGATGTGGTGGTGGTGGAACCTGTACAGTGGTCTGATCATCACACTATAGGGTTCAGTTTTGCACCCCCCTGCAATAGACATGCCCCTGCAGAGATGACCAGGTACCAGCCTTTGCGGGGGTTGACCCCTGATGGTCTCATGGTGGTTCTGTATCTATTGGCTAGTTTGAGCATTAGCATGGATCCAGAGAGTCTTCTCATGGCCTATAATAAGGTGGTGTGAGATGCTCTGGATTCCATAGCTCTGGTTTGGGTTTACCCCCTCATCCCTCGTCCTTGGTCCCTTTGGTTTGATGAGACCTTGATGGAGTTGAGGAGAGTGGGGAGAAGGTTAGAACTTCACTGACGGAAACTGGACCTGAGTGATGACAAACTTAGATTGATGTCCCATTTTATGGACCATCAATCTGTGGTCTCCCGTAAGAAGGCAGAGTTCCTCTCAAGGGAGATTGCAGCTGTGCAAAATTGACCAGCCCAGCTCTTCTGGACTGTGCACAGGCTGTGCAATCCAACCTGTCTCCAGAATTGGGGAGCCTTTTCACAGAAGTGTGAGGAGTTTGCTTGATTTTTCATGGATAAGATGAACATCATCAGGTCCAAGATCTGCACAGTGCACTCTAATGGGCAGAGCAGAGAACGGTGTGACATTACAGGCACCCAGTTTGCCTGGCCAGACTTTGGCCAGCTGGCAATTGAGGATGTTGTGAAGATAATCCAGGGCTTTCAACTTATTTACTGTACTTTGGACCCTGGTCTAACATGCCTCCTGGTGGGTTGTGTGGAGATAATTGGACCGGTCCTAGCTGAGATAGTCAAATGTTCATTAGAGACTGGGGTGTTTCCAGATACCCTGAAGGAGGCTGTGGTCTGCACCTTTCAGAAAAAAATATCCCTCGACCCTGACTGTCTTGCAAACTACAGGCCTGTCTCTAAACTATCCTTTGTGGGCAAGGTTATTGCGAAGGCAATTGCGTTGCAACTCGAGGAGCATCTGACCACCCATGATATCTAAGATCCTCTCCAGTCCAGTTTCAAGAAGAGGCATAGTATAAGACCACATTGTTTGGGTGCTTAACGATTTCCTGACAGGGAGAGATCGGAGTTGTCATTCCATCTTGGTCCTTCTAGATCTTGCTGCAGTGTTTTACAATGTGGACCATACGGTGTTGATGGAGCACCTGCAGCTACTCTGTGGGCTGTCTAGTACAATCCTCAAATGGTTCAATTCTTTCTTTTTTTTTTTTTTTTGTTAGTTGGTTAACCAGGACTAGCACACTAAGCTGAAAGCTTTTTTACAGGTGCGACCTGGAAGCACAGGGAAATTAAGTGACTTGCTCAGGGTCACACAGTCTATAAGTGGAACCCAGGTCTGGTCTGCTGGATGTCACCAGATTTGCAGCTCAGAGCCTTGAACTACTGCTCTATACTGCCTCCTTCCAGGCAGGATGCAGAGAGTGGAATCAGGGGTGTTTACCTTGGCCCATTTCCCCCTGCCATGTGGGGTACCACAGGTCTCTGTGCTCTTCCCTATGTTGTTCACAGTGTACATACTGCCATTGGGAGACATTATTAGGTGGTATGGGTTGAGTTTTCACTGCTATGCAGATGATACTCAGCTGTACATGTCTTTTGTGCCTGATCAAAATGATACTGTTTTGCCCTTTAACAACTGCCTCTCTGAGATTGAGGACTGGATGAGTGCCAACTGGCTTAAGTTGAATTTGGATATGACTGAGGTGTTGGTCGTGGACCCAGGTTGTCGGGTAGAGAGGTTATTGCCTGGAAAGCCATCTGGGCTTTGGCTGGGAGGCAACCAGCTAGCGATCTCTGATCGGGTGCAGAGTCTGGGCATTATGCTTGATACTTAAGTCTCAGGTGCAGGCCGTTGTCAAGTCCTCATTTTACCATCTGAGGAATTTTGCCCAGATAAAACACCTCATCCCTCCTGATGACCTTCTGACATTGGTCCACGTCTTTGTGACCTTGTGCCTTGATTACTGCATTGCGCTATACCTAGGGCTACTGGGGGTCAACCTTCGCTGCCTGCAGCTAGTGCAGAATGTGGCTGCCAGGCAGTTGACTGGCTTATTGAGATCTTGCCATGTCACATCTGTGCTCCACAGCCTGCACTGGTTGCCAGTGTGGTGGAGGATCACCTTCAAGGTCGGATTACTGACCTATAATGCCCTACACAGACTGGGTCCGTGTTAACTGCAAGATCTCCTCTGTCCCTACTGCCCCTTTCATCCTCTCTGCTCCACTGATGAGGGATTGCTAGAGATTCTCAGAGTTCATTTGACAACTGCAGGAGCTAGATCATTTGCTTTTGTAGCTCCTACCATGTGGAATTCTCTACCTCGTCGGGTTAGAGAGTGCCCATCCGTCAAAGCCTTTAAATCAGCCTTAAAAACCTATTTATTTGAGTCAGCATTTTTTAAGTGTTAAAAAAGTTTATTTAAAGTCTTGCCTTTTAGTATTGTGTTTTAATAAGTTTTATGAAATACATTTTTTGTCGAATGTTGTTTGTTGATTATTGTACAACGCTATGATCTTTTGGAATAGCTTTTCATAAATAAAGAATTGATTGAAAAATATTCCTATGAAGATGTACTTAGGCGATCTTTGCGTTTCTCTGTCATCTTATTTAGAAATGGTAAGTTGAAAGTTATTTTTTCAGAATAGCATCCTCAGAGCAGAAATAATCAGCGTCTGTCTCTGTCAGCCATCTTGATAATGTTAGTATGAGTGATCAGGGGTGGGTTTCAGTTTGAGGGGCTAGACAGCAGTGATTAACCATGTAGCCTGTACAAACAGGTGTGTGTGAACAATAGACATATGGGGTTACACATTTATTTAGCTATGTAGTTGATCTTTCATTGTGGGATGGGGGTTGTACACTAGACACAACTGATTGAACATTGAATGATAAAAGCAGTATCAAACAGGTGAAATGGGGATATATTCATGGATACGTATTTCTTTTAAACGGCTGCCAAACCCTCAATTCTCAACTACAGACCATGAAACACACTGCAAAACAATACAGAATGATAAATACAACATTCAACTAGAAAATGTATCTATTGTAAATGAGCTTGAGTTTAGCAGCAGTTTACGGACCTCACATTGGGCCCTATGCACGAAGCCAGTGCGCCGTGCAAAGGATGCATGCATAAACAGCAGGGGCTGATATGCATGGACTGTGCACAATGTGCTTGCATGACTCACATGCAAGGCATCGCATATAGTAGCATTGCTCAGGCATGCATCCCACCAGTGTGCCAAATACGTGGGGGCAGGCCCACATACACAGCATTTAGTGATACAATGAGCGCATGCATGAACGTGCTTGGGCTGTGCACAAGCATGGTGCATGGCGTGGATAGATACTCATGCCACAGGGCTGCCGTAAACCTATGCAGACAGCGGACAGCAGCACTCAAGACTCCATACCCCAGTCACAGGCAGTTGTGAAACACTGACAAGCCATCCCACACAGCCCTTTGCTCCCTTTTGTACACAACAAACCACACAGATGGGCAGGCGAGCCCACATGGCACCGACATGTGAGGGCAGCTGACACCAGTCCCTTGGCCCACAGAAAGCTGGTGGTGGTGTCCAGCGTTGCACCCATGCCATGGAACCATGGAATGACCACCACTGGTGGTGCACACAGCCACCACAAATGACACCACTGACAAGACACCCTGTGCAGAGAAGTAACCCCCCCAGTGGCCCCGCCGTGTACTGAGGTGTGCCCCCCGGTGTAGTGGTGGCCATGGCAGGGCCATTACATACCACATCAAGCAACCCTGCTGCCCCAAGAATGGGCCTGTGGTAGGCTGTCCAGGCCATGGCAAGGCACCCCCATGCCACAATTGGTGATCCAGCCAGGCCAACCACCCCATGCCACACCCAGCATTCTGGCTGCCCCCCCAAACCAGCCTGTGTGCAACATCCGGCATGCTGACAGTGACAGTGGTGATGCCCCCCTCAATGGCTCAGCGTACAGCCCAGGCAACCACAAGGCCCCCCAACACACACACACACACACACACACACACACACAAACACACACACACAGGTCAATGAACACGCCATGTACAACAAAGTACTGTTTATTGCAATAGTAGGTTACAGCAATGGTCAAACAGCAGAAAGCATTAATGCACCAACCACCAACCAGCCAGCCAGTGCAGACCACCCCAGCAACCACACTGTAGAGTACCATGAAACACAGTCCCCAACATCAGGCCCAGGCCAACGACTATGGCCCCCCCAACAGAAGCAGCACAGGGCCAACCATAGTCCCACAGTCCCATATCGTGATACAGCGTCAGCCGATGATGTCCTGGGATGAGGTGTAGAGTGTTCCCCTGCCTCCAAATTGCCCTCTGTGTGTGGATGCTTCTGCCATTTCTATGGCTCCTCTTCTGTGCTGGTGACCTCCTCAGGCTCACGTGGCCACTCCTCCCACTGCAGCACCATATGCCTGATAGGGCACCTGTAGTGCTGTGGAGAGAAGGACATGATAAGCACAAGGGATAGTGCCCCACCCTCCACCCCAACATGGCCCATACTGGCACTCCCCACCGCCCCTAGACATACTGCATTGTGGGCCCCACCCTGGCTGTCAAGCACCTCACCCATGGTGGCACCCATGCTGCATTTACCCGGTGTGTGGCCTGTTGCCATGGCCCAACCCTGATGGCCATGATGCATGTGCACCACAGCGAATTGAGACTGACATGGTGGATGGAGCATGGCATGGCATTGGACAGTCTGCCTACATGTGTTGGCGTGTGGCATGCCTGTGATGCACAGCATACCAGCTATACAAATGGGATACACTGGATGACCATGATGCAGCAGGATCACACCCGCTGCCTACAGTGGAGAGCATGAGTACACACCATCCATAGGACGGGACTCCAGCCACACAGACCAACAGGCCACAACATGCAGTGATGCAGCATGGGCAGGAGTGCAAATGCCATGCAGATGTTGGGCTGCACAGCAGCCACAAGGCACACGGTGAGACCCCATGGGGTACGCACCACAAAAGCCAATGTGTGGGACAGCACTGTGATGTGCACGCAGCAGGAGCAGCACGACAGTACACCACACAGGTTGCAGACACTGCACTGTGCAAGGCCACACCCAATCCCACCAACAGGAGAGTTGTGCCTCACTGATGGCCAACCCCCCTGGACTAGGACAACTGTGGCAGGGCACTGCAGGCAAATTACACTTACCCAAGAGGGGATGGTGACACACCACAGTGACCAAGGCTCTGCATCTCGATGCTCCTCCTCATAGTAAGGGTTGCCCATCTCTCGGCATCCTCCAGAAGTGCTGTGGCATCTAGTGCTGCCAGCACCATCCATACAGGCCATGTGGGTGCAACACCATGACCTCTGCACTGTCTGGCTGTGGTGTCTTCCATAGCTCGATCTAGGATGGCATGCCTATATTGTCCTAAATGGGTCAGGGAATGGAGACACAAGGAGAAAGCATTGGTTACTATTACAGACATACACGAACTGATTGACAATTACAACCTCCTACTGTAGGGTGAGGCATGGCCATAATACTCACCAGGGTACCACTGTGCATCCCACAGGGTGCTGTACCTGCCACTGTCACAGTACTCATACTATGCGGCTCACCACAGCATCCTAGGGAAATAATTCATTTTGTTTCTCCATGTGCACCACTGAGTCCATACACAATTATACCCTGCTGGGTAGGCAGTACACATGCTATGCATGCAGGTGCATGGCAGTCATTGTGGCATGGTGTGACACATGCGAAGTGCCCCACCTACACAGTGGCACAGGACCAGTGGGACATGACACAGTATCCTGTGAGCACAGCGAATGGCATACAGGCATGTGCATGTCCGCCAGACAGCACAGCCTCACATGGCCATAGAATGCAGGACACAGCACTGCCCCCCCCACCATGTATGTGTGGGGCACTGGGCAGGAGATGGACATGCAGCCATGCAGCATACAGCCACCTAGCACACACTGGCTATGACACGGAAGCCAACAGTCATGGTTCCAGATGCAGAGAAGATGCAGCTTGGCAGCATCGGTCAGTCAGCTGCCAGGCCTAGCAGCATGCAGCATGGTGTGCAGCGATGTCAGGTGATGGCTGTGTGGGGGTAGCACCACCAAGGCATAGCTCCTCCATGCTTCAGAGCACAGTGTTGAAGGACATGCATGCCATTGGTCACATGTGTGTAACACTTTGTGGTGGCGGCCTGTCTGCATGGTTGTCCACACCTCCTACCCACTTCCTAGCATGCCAGTGATGTGTGGCATGCATAGGCATTGCACCCATGCCAGAAATATGAGCAGTGGTCATGATGGCACATGGCCATGAGCCACATGCAGTGCATGAGCTGTGCAGTGCATGGCGCTTCACAGGTGCTCTGCCGGTACACAGGGTCCCATATAAATCCAGTGATGCCATAACCCTGCGCTGTTTCCTGTACATGCTGTTGACAGCACTATGACAGTATATGCCCGGGACTGCTACTGAACCTGTATGTGCAACAAGCAGGTGTGGTGGTGGGGAGATGGTCATGGTGATGGGAGCACATGTTCAGGCCATGCATGGATGGCACCCTGCTCTGGGACACCCACTGTCTCGAATGATTCTGCATGCCCTGGCCCATGGTGCAACAACTGTGCAACCTTGTACTCGACTGTGTGGCACTGTGGACATGCCACTCCAGTGCCATAACTGTGGAAACCAAGATTATGTATGCATCATCCTATTAAGCTACTGGGTCCTTCCAATGGGTGGCTGGTGATGGCATCAGCTTGAGCCAGTTGTCTGTGTCCAGGGCCCTGCAACAGGTAACCAATGCACTGTTGGAGCACACACGGAACCATATCTGCCTACCACAGTTAGGTGCAGGGGTCTGTGCCACAAAGCTGGCTTTCTATGGCATGCATGGTATGCCAAACATGATTGGAGCTGGGGATGTCACACACATCACCATCCTGATGCCCTCCATGTCCAAGGAGGCCTACCGCAACCGTAAAGGCTTCCACAGCATGAACTGCCAGATGGTGTGTGATGTGACAGGCCTATTCACAGATGTGCATGCCAAGTTCCCAGGGTCATGCCATGATTTATACATTCTCGATGCCTCCAGGGTTAGTGCATTGCTCCATTCAGGACATCTGGACAGCTGGCTGTTGGGTAGGCTGTCTGTGCAACTGTCTATGTGAATTACTGTGTTTATCCCTCTGTACATGCTATGCCTGACATGTTCCTTTCTGCCACAGGTGGCAGTGGATATCCACTGCTTTCATACCTGATGGCACCATTCCTGGCACTAGCCACTGCAGCGGAGATGGTGTACAACACAGCACACCATCGTACTAGACTGCCATGGAGAGCTGCATCAGAATACTGAAGATGAGGTTCTGCTGCCTTGACAACACCAGTGGTACCATGATGCTGGCACTACACTGCACCTGCTGTGTATTTGCCATCTGTGTGATGCTCCACAACATGGCTGTGTGCCATGACCTGCCAATGCCAGACTACCAACTGCCAGACATGGCACAAGGTCCATGGCATGATGACCAAGTGCACAGTCAGGAAACAGCAGGGGGCAGTGCAGCACATACAGCAGTTGACAACAGGATGTTCGGTCACTAGTCACAGCATTCCGGTCCCCACTACAGCTGTCTACCCTCAATGCCTGCACACTGGCCAGCTAGGAGGCATCCAGGATGGTGTCCATCATGGTGCAGCTGCACAGTGGCCCCCATGCCCCCAATAATATCACCGCCTGAGGGCACACATTGTCACCAGTGCAGCTGTGCTGTTGGCAGTCTTCGTGGATGACCATGGCTGGCTTTTGGTGACAGGGTTCATATGCCACTGTGTTAAGCCCCTGTACCATGACAAGGTAACCAACCAGAGAGGGTTCCTCCCAACTGCCACTGCCCCGTCATGCATGCATGCCCATTCGGTCAGTGTGTCCCATCACAGCACATCCCACCTTGCTGCACCTACCCCACCTCTGTGCATGTTGGAGTATGTGTGTGTGTGTGTGTGTGTGTATGTGTGTGTGTGTGTGTGCACATGTGCACATGTGCACCAGTGTCTGTGTGCAGCTTCAGCAGCACATAGCCTCACTGTTGTCCATCATGGACACTTTGGTGTATACAGGGCTGCCGTATCACGCACCATTGACCGTGTCTCCCTGTGGTGTGCTGCTGTGAGCTCCCATCTGCCGCTACCCCTGTGAGGTGGGCCACACTGCATGGCTGACCCCTCTGCTGCAATGGTCTCCATGCCTTCCTCTGGGTTACTGTGGGTGGTGGGTGTGCAGGTCCCCAGACTAACTCCCCTCAGTGGCCGTACCCTCCACAGCATCTGTGAGCATACTGTTGGCGGTGTGCACATCCCCGGACTGGGTTCCCTTGGTGTCTGTGCTCTTTGGTGCTCTGCTTGGTGCTGCAGTATCATCCTCCACTATCCCAGGAGTGTTGTGCGCCACCTGCACATCAGAAGCCTACACGTCATTGTCTGGCACTGTATCCACCTGGCACTGTGTCGCTACTGTGGCCCTCTTGACCACCACAGTACCCTGCCTGATGCTCATTGCACCACTGCTGTGCCACGGTGGGATGCTCCAGCCATTCAGGGTTTTAATGGGGCATTCCTGTGCCCGCACCATTTATGCAACATCATGGCCCATGGCATGGATGTCGCCGGAGAGTGCTACGAGTGTGTTGGTGTGATGGCACTGTGTATCAAGCCAGTCCAGCTCCAGCTGTTGCAGCTCCCCATATTGGGGGTCTGGTATGATCGCGCCCCATGTTGAACATACCTGTCCCATCGGGCTACATGATGGGCCATTGTTGCCGGTGTCCAGCTCCACCACCAGGCTGCACACCCACCACCTGACATGGCACATGATGGCCATGGGATGCTGTGGCAGTGCATATTGGTGGCTGTTGCATTGGTATCACTGCCTGACCACTGGGCCTGCCACAAAGGGTGTCTTCTGTTCTACCATCCTCCGCCACCTCCATCATGGTATCTAATTTCTCGCTGTCATCTCCAATGGAGGTGTCTTCAGCAGAGTCCTGCTGATCATCAGCTGCCTCTCTTGCACCTGTGTGGGATGGGCATAGGGTGAGTGATTACTGGGCTGCCCACATGGTGGGTCAGTGTCATGGACATGTCTCTCCACATACTCACCTGTGGTGCTGTTGTCGCTCCTCTGAACTCACTGAATATCTGTGGCTGTGTGCGATGGGCATGCCTGCACCACACCACCATGGTGTCTGCTGTCCCTGGCATGCTCTGTTGGCACAATGCAACACCATTAGCCGTTGTGCATGCAGGCCAACCACAGCTGGTCATGCTGTGTCTGTGTGCATTACTTACTGACCAATGTGTCAACTCCTTCAGCCTCCCCATGGATACTCATGGCAGTGAGGGTGTCCATCATCATTTTCTTGATTGGCATCAGCTGGCTGTCTGGACTGGGGGACCCTCTGCCTGTACCTCGCTGTGCCCGTGCTCTGGCTGCCACTTTACATTTCACAGTGGTGCAAGGTCCCACCATTTGTGTTTGATTGATGCCATGGTCTTGGCATCTGGACCAGCGGTGATCATGAAAGCCTGTACCTTAAGCCACAACCGCTTCTTCACCTCTGTGGGTGTGGCTCATGCCAGGGCACCAAGCAGCCTTGCATGGTTGCACTGTTCCCACTGGCCAATGCCACCACCTGTGGCCCTCTAAAGTTTGAGGACCGGGAATGTCCGATTCCTCCACCACGGACACCTCTAGGTGCTGGTCCTGCCACCTCTCGCTGTGGCTCATGTGGCGCATTGCTCTGCAAGCCGGTCTTCTGGTGACATTGTTTTCCACCATTCTGCATGTCTCAGGTTCGCAGTCTGCATTCACATCCACATACATGCTGTGGGCGGTGCTTGTGCCCTTATATGGTGGGGTCAAGGGGTGGGGTTGTGTAGCTTGGGCAGTCCTCTTCCTTCTCCATGTTCTGCTACATGCCCATCACAGATCCATTCACTGCCTCTGCATGGTGCGCATTTTGCTTTGTGCATGCCACATGTTCTTCTGACCCTATGTGTTGTGCAGCTACGTGCTGCAGAAACATAGAGTTTATGTGCTTTTCATGCCCATTCATGCATAGGGCCCATTGTGCACAAACTTCTAACAGATCATATTGTGCTGTCACATAAACAGTATGGCAGCATCAGCATAAACTAATTGGCAGATTTATCAAAAATCACTGAGATACCAAACAGCTCACGTACATAACCTACAGATAATACTGGACAAATAACCTGATTATTACAGCCCCTAACTCAGACTAGGACACTCAAAATCATCAAATACATATGTGCAGAGTAAATAAATCACCTATCATAAGAAAGCAATCATCCACCCTACACCACCCCCACACACAATTTCCATATGGCATATATCAAGTCTTATGCAATCTATGAAACCAGCAAAAGCCATGCCTGACATAAGCAGTCAGTCTGCAATAACTGTAATTGTTGTAAGAGCCAAACTACTATATATGAACCAAAACATAATAAAGACATATTATCCCAACTGTGTAGAAGTTCGATACCACACACATCTAAAACAGCTTTTAAAAATGAAAATTGTGAATCCAAATGTAACTGTAATGGACCTGAATAGACAAAGAAGTAATTATTCTCAAAACTTTGATTAGCAGTCTATTAACATGGCAATCAGATACATCAGAATATCAGGATATGGATGCACTAAATAAGAAATTTATCAGATTCAAATGTTATCAGACTTATTCTTTTGAACCTGTTGCCACATCATAATAAGTTCACAAATGAAAATGTCACTAATGACATTGCATCCCGATTGATACTCTTGAGCAGAAATAAGAATGCTCAGTATTCTTATGGCTGCCCATATACACTTCTGAGTAAAAACAGCAAAAAATCTATACAGGACACACAGTAATGTAATAAATAACATTTTGTGAATAATGCCAGCCCAGTGTCGCCAAGGGTAGAGGTGCTGGACACCACACCTCGCTCCACGCCGGTGACTCAAGTTTGGGAACAGACTTGTGTCATCAGGGGTCAGAAGGGGAGAAGAGGATTGGGCATCCAAAAGACTGCTCTCTTCTCCTGTGGAGGGTTGTGGAACAATGCCTGCTGCACTAGTGATCCCAGTGGAGACTTGGGGAAACAGAGATCAGGGGCCTCACTAATGGGGATTGGGCAGTGGCATATGTCCAGCAGGCACACATGGGAGTGTGTGCACCATGCACTGGACGTCATTGCACATTCATGCCAGAAGGGGTACACAGAATGGAAAACTCTCATGGCAGACACATGAACCCACCCATGGTCGCCCAGTCCCTAAGCCACACAAAGCCCAACATAATTTGGGGAGGGGGTTCTAGGGTGATGCAGTTTCTTCTCTCATTCTATCTTCCACTGGGGGGGAGCCCCCCATAGGGGGTAAGCTACAGTACTCCCCATCCTGCAGTCGCAGCAGAGGCTGGCTCACTGGGGGCATGTTGAAGAACCGTGTACATGGCCGATGTGGGGTAAGTATCCCCCTACATCCTGAGAAAGCATATAGTTCACAAAAAAAACATTTGGTGAATAACAAAATAGAAAAAAAAACACAAACCCACTCATGCACCCTTTACAGGGGAACACTCCACACAAAGTCTGCTAGATGCAAGGCTAGAATACTTATAAATTGTATTATGAAACAGGTACTAAAAATACTGAATCTTGATTGGTTGAGAGGTACTTTCAGCCTGGCTGTTATTCCAACACAACAGCCCAATTGAAAGTAACTCCTAACAAACAGGACCCAGCATCCACTCTCAGAACCTTCCTCATTAACTGAGAACCTCATGCTTGTGGCTCACAGTAACTACTCCTGCTCTCCACGTACCTGCTACATCTAACAATTGCCACTCCCTTGCTCTTTCTTATGTTCACAGTTCACAGAGCATCTTTGTTCCCAAATCTTCCACTGATTGCAGTATTTCTTTAAATGGAGTGACCTACAAACACTGCCAATCGACATTGGAGCATGACCGGGACCCAGGAGTAGCAGAGCCAGAAGTCAGCAACAATGAGCTGGCAGCAACAGCCTGCGGGCAGGCACTACTTCTTTATTTTTTCCTTCACTGCAAATAATTCTTATACTGCAGTAATTGAAAACACACAAATAGATGTTTTAATTTTTTTTAATGTGTAATCCTCTTGGGACCCATTTTATAATCGCAGTAAGGCAGTCCGGGGGGGGGGGGGTTATGGTGGGATAAAGGTCATTCTCGGGTGGTGGAAGCACTCAGCTCCCAGCAGACCTGGATCAATAAGAACCATCAGCTAAAGGGTACCAAGTCTGGGTCTGCCAACTGCGTGTGCCTAATTGACTATTTAAATATGAAAAAAAGAGCAAGGAGTGGAAGTTCATTGAGGGGTAGGCAACCGTAGCATTTTTTGTCTCCTTAAACTTTTAAACTTACTTAGTTTACAGCATCAACTGCAAGTAAACTTACTGGCTCACTGATGTGGTGTTGGATGGGTGACACTTGTTTTGTTCTGCTCAGGTCTGTTGGGGGGGCACTGTCAGGGCCAGAGGGAGAGAGTACTGCACTTGTGCACCATGTCACACTTAGTCACAGTCACCTGACTATCTGCTATCCTGGTCAGTTGGTTCTGTGTTGAAAAGGTTGTGTGGTGGGAAGGGAATCCGTTAGTGAGATGAAGTCACTGTGGAGTGTGGACAGAGCAGGGAGCAGCTCAGCTCACTGATATTGCCTGCGTGTGCGTGGTGCTCATTTGCAAAAGCAGTAGTAGATGTAGCACAAGATCGTAACTTTAAAAAACAAGAAAGAAGCATTAGAAAACAAAAAGAGGATTTATTTAAGAGTAAAATATGGCCGCGTGGTGGGGGGGTTGTCAGGATTGGGGAGGAGAAGTGTAGGCCATGACAGCTCTGCACGTGTTACTAACTTACTATAGAATTTAGAAACAGGGCAAGCCAGGCAAGCAATGGAAAAAAAAGGGGGTCTTAAAAAAAATAAAAATATTTCTGGGGAATGCCTGGAATGGAAGGCCAATGGACACTGGTTCAGGAACTTGCTGAAATTTGTGAGTGGCTGGCTGGTGGGCTGCTGCCATTTGTCAAGTTGCTAGTCAGTTACTTTAAATCTCTGTTGCCATGCTGCCTAGTATCTAGTGTCATAATTTAATTAACAAAAAACAGTTCAACCTGGCTGGGTGGAAGCCAGGGAAGGGGGCAAGGGTGAAAGTTGATTTTGAGTGAGCGAATGACTCTTGGAATCATTGGATAATTAGAGAGCCCTATTGTGAACAACAACAATAACACCGTCTCAGTTTAGTTCTCAAATCGCAATGCTGCCTGTGGGCAATTAGGGAAGGGAAGAAGAAAAGTTGCTGTGAGGCCCTATTCTGCGGCGACTAGGAGTCAGTGGCACTGCTGTTCTTTTTCTTGCCTGACATGGATTAATTAAAATAATAAACAAAGAACCTTTCCATATAGTTGCATTGCATCTCACATTGGTCAGTTTGTGTTTACCTGGGGTTGTGCATATACAGTATTATACTGCTGTGGAGGCAGGGAACTGACTAAGAGAAGGCAACTGCATGACTGCCATGTATTCAGTTGACCAGCACATTGGTGCAATAAGCTCACAGTTTTAATTTCCTGAAATGTTGTTTACAATTGTGTGTGTGTCATAAATTTCAGTGCCATTTTATGCAATTGTATGGCATACTTTTCAGTTGTCCTCATGTTTTACAAAAGTTTCTGATGACATTTGAACTAATCGGAACTAATTAGGACTTTGGCCTGGATCCTGATCCTGATAGTAAGGGTCAGGACATTTTCAGGTCCACCCATCCCTAGCTGTTATCCCATGGTAACCGCCCGCCTCTCCCGTCATGCCTTATTGCTTAAATATCTTCTGCATAGAGTAACATACTACATTCAGAGCTAAATGAAGATAGGTTGTTAATAAAAATTGAAAACAGGAAGGGTTCCAATATGGAACCCTGAGGAACACCATTTTAGCAGGAGCTAAATCATGAGGAAATAAAGAATTTTCCTTGTTATTTCCTATCAGTGAGGTAATTCAAGAACAACTTTAACACACTGGAAGAGAAATCAGATCTAGAGAGTTTGTTGATAAAATGATCATGGACAACTAACTCAAAGGCATTGGTCATGTATGGACAACTAACTCAAAGGCATTGGTCATGTCCAGGAAGATATCCAGTTAGTTCATCTTGATTCATAGCAGAATAGACATAACTGGTGAACCCGAACATGGTCGTCAGTGTACCATGGCCCGACCTAAAACCATGTTGTTGATACTTAGAAATGTAATCAGACACATATGTCCACAGACCAAATTCTAAAAATTCTATTATACAATGCCAAGAAAAATTCTTCGAACTTAATTTGCTGATCACACCTAGAGACAGTGATGTAATTAGACAATAACATCTCTGTATCTAGGACAGACACAGAGATGACTGCACAACACAAAACAAAATCCCTACCTCCCTGCTGAAGCCACCCCGAAGCCAATGCCAACACATTTATCTCCACTCTGGTCAGCACATATACACATTCCTTGATGGCCACAAGCCTATTAACTTAAAATATAATAAAAAATAGAAGTCTAATACAAAACCTGAGGCAATTCTGAAACAGAGAGTGAGCAAGACCAGAGCAGCTTTGATTTTACGTTTTTTGGCAAAATGGAAAATCAAAGTTGATCCGCTTTCACTCATTTCCCCTTTCACTGCTTCTTCTTACATGACCCCACAGCTCTAAAACTTACCTTCCAAAACTGCCATTCCTGTTTACCCCACTCTCTGCAAAGTAACTCTTCATTGCAGGACTTGTTAGACCCCAATTCACCACAAAAAAGTGCCACCAAACTGCACATTTTTTCCCCTTTGTTAAACTGCAGTTAGGGGCCATTTCTAAGATGCAGCTCACAACACAGCTGTGCAGGTAAACTCACACTGCCTCACTCTGCTGTCAACTTGTTTCCCATAGGCTTTCCACCACATCACTTTACTTTTCTTTTTTCTTTTTTTTACTTTACATCTAAACATAAAGCAAAACATTCTCCCTAACACCTCCCTACCTCCTTTCCTGTTGTCACCCAGAGATGCAATTGATAGTGGCAGCAACAGGCGACTGGCAGGAGTAATGAAGGGGTGGGAGCTCCAAACAGTACTCGCTGACTGAAAAAGTCACAGCAGTATAATAATCTGTTGGTACAGCACTAAAATACAGAAACAAACTGTACCGGCAGACCCACAACCAAGACATGAGTGTATGTGTGTATGGAGGGGGGTTGCCACAGTGAACCAAATAAAACTACATGTGCGATCGAGAAGCCGATACACATACAAGAAAAATCCACCTATTGCCTAAACAGCTCCACCTACAGGATAAACAGAAAAAAGGTACTTCTTTTTATGTAAATACACTTCCACCCACAAAACTGAACAAAAAAACCCTCTTTTTTCTGTTTTTATTTAATTATTAGAATTTTTTTTTTTGCTAATGAGCCATTGTATAATAGCAATAAGACACTCCAGGGTGTGTGTTATGCTAGCAATAACACATGACTAGGTGTGGGTTACATGCTGTTAAGAGCATGCCCAGGTGTGTACTAAGGCACGAGGTGCTTGTGCCGAGTGCCTTATGCCCCAGGCGTGCTCTTATTAGCATGTAACCCACACCTTGGAGTGTGTTATTGCACTTATAAAATGGGTATAAATAATAGATCAATACAGACAACGTTTGTTTTTGTTGAAGAAATTTATTAAAGTCATTTTTTTGTTTTTTTGGTATGTGGGACATAAAATAGTCCCTCACAACTGTAACAGTAACATTTAAACTGACATTTAAACTGTAATAAGTTAACTTTTGGCTTATGTTAATACATTTGTAAACTGCAGTAAATAAATAAATGTTGGTTTAGGTTAGTACATTCAGTAAATTGGCTTTAAAATGTTCATTTGTTGAATGAAGTTAATTTTTTATTGTATTTTTTTCTTTATGTTTAGTTCAGGATGGTGTTACTTTGAGAAGTTAATGAATTCTATGTGATGCATCACACAGTTTTGAATGAGAAATGGAGTATTCGTGGTGGTGTCTCTAAATTGTTGTGTGACTGTTGTTGTCAAGGGGATGCTGTCTTCTGATTGGTTTCCGTTGTCGGATGTTGCCTTTGTTTCTGTTTGGAGTGGTTGACCCAGATTGCTGCAGCATGGCTGATTGGGGATCACACTTGCAGAGGTGAATATTTTGGTTATTTCTGACTGTTTGGTGAAAGTCAACTGATTGGGGTTAAGGTTTTTAAAACTGGTTAGGTCTTGTATCTTGTCTGTTGATTTCTTGGAGGATATATGCATGCAGGATGGCTGATCAGGAGACAGCATTTTGTAGGAGAAGTGGTGCAAGATGGCCGCTTGTGGAGAATCGCTGTAGAGTTTGGGAAGTTTTTGGGTATGTCTTTACTTTTGTGGGATAAGATGTTGCTCCATTTTCTTCTGTCTTCTGGCTCAGCTTCCCAGTAGGATTGGAGACTAGATTCAGCCTTATGGCCTGTGACAGCCATGATTTCTTGAGAGACTAGGCCAGCTTGGGATAGGAGCTGGACTGCAGTTGCACGGACTGAGTGGTTCGTGTACCTTCTGGTCAAGTTAGCTTCTTCACTAATTTTGGGCATCATATTGGCTAAGTAGTTAATGAGTAATGGCTGTCTTGTGTACCAGGCTTCTGCGGTGTTTAATAGAGAGTCTGGTATTCATCTTGGGTGAAGGTAGAAAGCAGAAGGGTCGGGGGGTAGCATTTTTACATATTTTTTGAAAGACACTACATAGCACAGTGTATTTTATGGAAGTTGGTAGATGTAGCCACAACATTGTTGTTTTGTACAGTCATTTTTTTATGATTTTTCGTATACTCGTTAAATGTGAGTGTCACGAAATCTAGGCCATCCTCATCCGTTTGGATTTCAAAATGTTCCAGTTTAAGTTGTCATAGTCCATCTCTGCCTCTACATGCCATGCATAGTTGAATATTGAGCCAGACCTTAAGAAGTAAGCCTCGGGGGGTGTTTGGAGATAGAGCTGTGGAGGTTCTAAGCTTGGTGAGGTCTTGTTCGTTGATTGCTGGGTGATGCTCAGCTCGATCTTTGCCTTCCCTTTTGTATTTCTTTAAAACTCCTGCAAATATATTGTTGGCAGGGTTCAGATCTGAGTGGCTGTGGAGATTGATATTTCTACTTATAGGTGGTGCATTTATATGGTGATTTAGTCCTGCTCGTAGTGATATAAAACTAGCTACACTATATTGTGTGCCATCTGCTTGACGAACTTCTGCATAGTATTTTCATAGCAGTGAACACAGCTCCGTCGTTACTTTTTAGGTCAACTTGCACTCCTTTTGTTGTGCACCAGCTTTCGAATACTGACATTGCCCAAAAAGTGGTTTATTGTGTATTTACTTCATCTTTCTGTTTTTCTAGTTCTTGCAGTTCTTCATTTGACAGTTCTGGGTATGTATCGAGATGCTTCATTTTTCTTTTCTTTTTTCTAGGTTACACTGCTGAAGCAGAGGTTCCTGAAAACTCAGTGTTCGAGGAGATGGTGTCCATTTCTACAGGAGAGGTCGGCTGCGGTGACAGATGTGGTGGGCCCATTGAATTTGTTGTGGCTGTCAGAAGAGGCTGTTCATGAGAGGAATTGGCAAGGTGGGTGTCAGCAGTGTTTGGGATGTCTATTGGGAGGTTGTTTGTTGTTGTATTTATGCTGCTACTTTCATTTGTGGAGTACAGGGCAGTGTCAGTTATGCCCATCTGTGTTGCTGTTCTTACGGTCGGTGCGATGGTATGAGTCGGGTGCATAGTGCTGCTACTAGCTGTGGTTTTGGTCCTGTTGTCAGAGGATGTTACAAGTGTGCTGACAGGATCATTATTAAACAGAATGGCAAGATTTGTTAGCGTTTCACTAAAGTCTAACTTGAAGTTGACTTGTGACATGTTTAGTGTGCTTTTCAGTTACCTTTTCTGTCAAACCTTTTGAGGTGCAATTCTGTCTCAGCGCTGAATGGCTGGATCCCCATAAATTAAGCTGTCATAACTGGTTTTGTTGAATGAGTCACTCTGTAAAGATTTCACCACAGAAATTGCTGCTTTTCTTTCATTTTCAGGTTGTACAATGCTGATCTGACAGGTATGGAGTTTTGTATGGGTCTCTCTTTCCCGCTATCGATCGCTCAGTTATGATAGCTTTTGCTTTCCTTTGATAGTGCTCAGTGATTTGCTGGTGCTATGTGGTCACTGGGCAGATGTTAGTGCTGGTTGGCTACAATACTTGCTGATAAGGACATGGTCAAGAAGGTGCTGCAGCCAGTCAGATCTTTTCTTTTTTTCTACTGATTTTATAATGTGTAATAACATCACTTCTTTGGTGTTAAATGCACTTGGCCTTTAGCCTCGTGCTTCAACCACCCAAGGCATGATATTATTACACATTAACACCTACTCTGTCATACCTTATTGCTTAAATAAATCGTGGTTAAAGTTGTATTTTGAAGTTAATTAGACCACGGTATGAAAGGAGCTCTTGCAAAGCTCATTTGGTTACATTGGTTGGTGGACACCACCAAACTGATTTTTTCAACTCACGCTGACTAACATATTCAGTAAATAATAAAAGAGAAATTACATGCATTTGTTTGATGTGCAGTTGATATCATTTTTTATTTCATAGTTGTTGAAAAGCTCACAGAAGATAACAAATGTTATTTTACAGTAGTGGCATGGGTATTTTTAAGGGGGGTTGCAAATACAGAAAAATAAATTTATCATGAAAGTCAGTACTGTACACAGATGCACTTTGGCAAAATGTATAACAACTGTATGAGAATGTTGTTGCACTCAGGAGCAGCAAAATGGCTGCAGTGTTCCTCTGCACCCTGCAGCTCTGTAAATGAAGTGGCATTTTCTGCTGAAGTTTGTTCTAGACTTAATTTATTTTGAGTCAATGAATGAAACTCATGCTGATTTTAGTTTTAGTGTTTACTCAGGATTGGTTTCTGCTTTTTAGTATGCCAAATGGAGCTTGCAGCCGGTAACCAGCATTCTGAAGGCACAATTGCAGTACTGAGTTAAAGAGCTAGTGTACTGCCTGGAAAATGCCTTCAATTAACTGTAACTTTCAGAAGTAGTCTGCTATCACTTCTTATATCTCAAACAGGGGTGTAGCCAGAAATTTCTGTTTTATACACAGTCTCCAACAGTTGCACCCCCCCAATTAAAAAAATGTACACATCCTCTCCAAATGGCACCCCCTTCCAAACAAGTCAGATTGTTGTCAGATAATTCTTCTAATCTCTAGAGAGGTTATACATGTATCTGTCTCCTAAACAACAGACATTTTAACAGAGACACTCTTCAGTGGCCTAAAGTAACCCAAACACTATAGATTAGCATGAAAATGTTAACAGAAAGGTATATTGTTTGTGACAGGCACTCAACAAAACTGTACTCGAATGTGTACAGTGAGTATGCCTGCCTACACCCTTGATCTCAAATATTTATTCTTTTCTGTTTGTTAATTATAAGATGTTCCACCTGGCAGTACTGGGGTGCTGTGTGGAGCAGCACTCTGTCTGTAGGGGAAAAAAATCAGTTCTGTTCCTTTCACTACTGTACATCAGTACTGAGACAACACTGACTATGACATCACTAATAACCAATGAGAACCATTTCTCCCTGCCAGGTTTCACTTTCACATAAAGCAGCAGGGACTGGCTCTCCCTGGTTACTAGTGATGTCACAATTTCCTCCATTTTGATTTGTAGCTTGTGAAAGTCACTGCTCAGGCTGCAAGGATTGTGGTGCCTCAAGGTGTTTGGTCTCCTTTCTGACAATATAGTGGGAGAAACAGAACTGACATTTTTCCTCCAGACAGAGTGTTGCTCTGCACATCACCCCAGTACTGCCAGGTGGAAAACCTTCTAATTAGCAAACAGAAAATAAAAAAATACCTCACATATTGGAAGTGATAGCTGACTACATCTTAAAATTACTGTTAGTTCCAAGCAGTACACTAGCTCTTTAATGAAGCTTTTATAGTTTTAATAGTTCTAACAGCAGAGTTGATAGGATCATAGTATAAAATCAATCTAATGAATGTTCAGCTGAGTGCCCTGGGGAAGAGCTTTATGTACCTTAGTAAAGCTGAAAAAAGTTGCAAACTGTTACTCCGTCGTCGAAAATTAAAATTAAGCTGGCTGACCCTTGGTGTCCTGTTTGGATGCTAGCTGGATGGGAAATGAAAATATGGAGATATGGAAAGTCACAAAGAAAATCAGAAGTAATGAGCATTGAGAATTTTGTAGTGCCGGCAGTGCCGACAGGCTATTTGTAGCCTATAAAACATATGATATCCTTGCCTAGGGGGAAAAGAGAGATTTGGTTAATTAAGTTGCCAAAGTTATTATGCTTAGAGGAGTGTCTTTCTTTTTGTTCTCCTTTCTAGTTTTTTGATGGAACTGAACTACTTGGATTTGCATATTGCTATGAAGTGAGCAGAATTAAGCAGAGAAATGGTTCAAATTCTTGACCTCAAATTGGCTGAAATATGGCAGCCAGAGCTTGCTGCATGGACAGCTGTGATGGTTTCTCCTACACTGGTTTGAGTGTTGAAGCTGTAGGTAAATATGGAGGTTAAATTTTGAATACTTCTCCTGCAAGGTGCTGCACTCTGATGAATTGACAAAGTTATTGAACGGCCTGGCCCTGGTATAAGGAATGATGGAGAGGCTAAAAACAAAAACAAGAAATAAAATGCAAGATGTTATTCCTAGTATTTGAGTCTGAATGGTTTGCGATACTTTGGGAGAACCTTGATCTTATTAATCTTCACTGTTTAAATGCATATATTCCTTTAAGGCACCAGGAACCTTAAACCTTAAAAAAATATAATTATGGTTTGCTGAGTTAAACCTGCTTATTATATCAATCACATTTTGTTAACTTCAATAAAGAAAGCTGTTGAGTGTTAGGTGGAGTTTGATTTAAGGGTAATTTGTCTCTGTACTGAAATGGGCTGGTGGCTTGGATTCTACCATTTTTCTATCGCACTTGTCTTTTTACCTGATCCAGCAAAAAGGAAAGGTTGAGGACGCTTCAGAGCACAAATTCATTTTTGCTACAGACCTCATACTCATGATAATGAATTGCTTAAAGCTCTGAAATTTAGTGGCTGGACTCCAAGGAAGGTTGTGGTTAAATCTGAATACATGTATTTAATATTGAGCAATACAGGGGTTATTTAAATGTCAACTCTGGACTCCTAACGGTGCCATAGTATGCTTGTTTTTAATAATTAAGTTTATAAAAAGTAATGCAGTAGTGATTCAAATAATGTGTGACTTGCAGTGAGATATTCCTTCCTTTCAATTTATAATTCACAGTTTCAGATAATTATTGCAGCAAACCTACCGGGATCCTAAACTGCCTTTTTGATTCTCCCACTTTGTTCCCAGTTAAGTGCACAAGTATAAGGAATCAAGTCGGACTATTATGTGAAATATTTTAATTAACTTCACTTGAGTAGAGGCCTAAAGTATGTCCCTGTACTGTGGTCATTAGAGATGAAGCAAAAAGCGGATTCAGGTATTTAACAGGAGCCTTTTAGTTTACTTTGCCTTATTACTTGGAACTGCCTTTGAAATCTGCAGAGGGCCTATGGATGTTATTGTGGGGGATCAGTTAAATTCGGCCCCAAGCTTGGTTTGAGAGAATATATGGACCCTTTTTGGGTGAGCAAAGGAACATGTGAGCTATACAGGGTTTTTACACAGTTTTGTTTTTTTAAATTTTGAAAACATTCATGTATCGACTGCCCTATCAGTTTCACCTTGATGAGTTTTACACACAGTCGCGGTGCAATGCTATATGTGACTTGTTCACAGTCCTAGTTGATATACAAATAAGCAGATTTGCTGATTTTAAGATAAGTGACTACTTATATTATGGATAACCATTTTTGGAATTGTTGTCCGAATTTTTCTATTTATTGAAAATGGATTTGTAAAATGAGCTCCCTTTTATTTTCCTGATGCTTAATATGTGATCTTGTGTACGTCTGTGGCATAAAATTAATAGTTTACCAGGAGCTGCTTTAAGAGATTAGATTCATGCATTAATGCTTAGGGAAATTATTAATGGCTGGTATTTCAGGGATCTGTCTAAACAAATATCATAACGTGTGTTGTCCATATATATCTCCTCCTGCTGCTGATACTGATTAATATGTGGTTTTGATAGCTATTACCGTGTTCTGGTAATTTACTGAAGTTTTAAATGCATTTTATATACTGTACATTGTGAATTGTATTATGTTGTAATAGTTGATAACCAATCAACAATAAACTTGCTTTATAGAGACAGAGTGTTGCATTCAGTGAAATCTTGTTTAGTTTTACTATTTGGTATGTATTAGTTGCACAGAGTATGAGCTTGTTAGTTGCTGGTTTGCAACATTTTTACATGGAGTTACCTTTTGTGTGTTCTTGGAAAGCAACATGTTGTATGTTGACGATCCCCTAATGCTTATTCCATTTTGAATTGAAACCTGTCAGGATTTTTAGTACAGAGTGAATCCAGTGGCCATTTGTGCTCTAGTAGTGATGGGCGAAGTGGCCCCAATTTGCTCCATGGAGTGATTTACGGAGTGAAGGTGGATTTGTGGAGTGCTCTGCAACATGAAGCGGAGTACTTCACGTTATTAATGGGTAACATGAAGTCCATTGAAAACATAGACTTCACATTACTCCACCTTCCCAAACCACTACTCCACCAATTCTTAAGGCACAGTACATTGAAAACAATGTACTTTGCCTCACTTCACCTTGTTTTTAAGCACCAAAGGTGAATTTTGCAGTGATTCATCTGATTTCGGTTACATGGGCTCTAGATTGTTCTGCACAGCCTCGGTTTGGGGTAGTGTGTGTGTAGAAAGCTGTAGGAGACAATCTGCTCTGAGTGCTTTCTCTGATTCAAATCTTTAAAAAGCTGTTAAGAAAGTCTTTTTGAGTAATTTTTTTTGCTGAAACTTTAGTGCAACGATTGTAGGAAACCCTCCTGTGCTCATATCATCGAGCGTTTATTGTTTGTGTGTGGATTTTGAATGTTAATGTATAACATTCAGTCTGTGTACTGAGAGACAGTGGATGTGTGCTTTGGGGAAGAGGTGTATCTGTGATGTAGGTAGATTAACTTGGAGAAAAAGACAGCGCTTTCTGTTTTGTTGATATTTTTCTTGTATAACTGTTTTACGTACGCACAGTAATATTTTCAATATTTCTTGCAATTTTTTTGCTGATTGTTGTGGTGCAGCAGTGCATACTTTTAGTTTGTTTAAAATATGTGGTCATATTACTGAAGTTTGCTATGCATTACTTAGTGTGTGTGTGAGTATGTGTGTGATGCGTATCATCAAATCAGGCACCTTTTAGTGTGCCACATAATAATTTCAGCAAATTGAAGCTGCTATCCACTGCAGCTGTGTGATTTTTTTGTACTTCTTTGTGGTATCTTTACTGGTATTAGTACTAGTGACTGTTACTGCAGCAGTGCAGTACACTGCCCCCATGGCCCGCCCCAACTGGCAAAGGTATTCTTTTCCAGATTTGAATTTCTGATGGTGAGCACTGGTTAGGTGTTTTGCCTTTGTGTCTGCATCTCTTCAGTGCACAGCACAATCTTAATCTGTCTGTGCATTTGCATCTCTTTAGGGCCCAATCTCCATCTCTAACTTAAGTCACAGTTGTTTCTTTGGCTTCCCTTCAGAGTACTGGACAGGTGTGGTGCTTAATTCTGCATGAACATTGTACTCATTAATATATGTTTTTAAGTCAAGACCATCATCACGAGTCACTCATGATACAAATCATGTTCTTCATCATCACAGTCACAATGCAGTCACAAATCACGATTCAAGATCATTCATGTTATGAATCGCAACATCAATTTTTTTTTCTAGTTATTTGGATGTATTGTAAGCCTGTTTTGTAGTATCTCTCCAGGCTTCACCACCCCACCACTGTACTCATTGATATGTGTTATTTAAGTCTGGGAGTCTTAAGCTACAGCTCATCAGGGAAGTACATTCGTAGGCGGTAGGCATTCATGTTTCTTCATCATCATGGTCACAAATGCAGTCACAAATCACTATTCACGATCACGTCACGAATTACAACATTAATTTTTTTCAGTAGTTACTTGGATGTATTGTAAGCCTGTTTTGTAGTATCTCTCCATGCTTCACCACCCCACCATTGTACTCATTAATGTTTGTTTTTAAGTCAGGGAGTTGGACAGTGTCTCCAGTACATACACAGACTGGAAAGAAGACTGACTGCACACATGCAGTTTAGTACAGTATACTTGCACTGCTCAGAATACAAAGTGTCACACATATGGAAGACAGCAAAAAAGGGCATAATTACATACAAGGGTCAGGGATGGTGGAGGAATACATTTTATAACACAGCAAGGAAGGTGTGGGGGGTACATGATGTGAGGAAAAAAAAACAATGTGGGATCCCATGGTGATCCATCAGCAGTTCCAGCATGGACATAATTTTCAACTGCTGTCCCTCTATGTGATCCAGCTGCTGCTCCACAGCACTCACCCTCTCGTTGTTATCCTCAACAGCACTCCAGAGAACTGTCAAGTCAGCCTGTGTTACATACAGTTCTCTGGGGTCCACATGTTCTACAGGCTGACCTGCTGGTGGTGGTGGGGGGGTTGATGATGGAGCAGCAGGTGCTGCAGTGGCCCTCCTCTTCTTAGGGATGCCACAATGCACAGCTGCATCATCTGCCACAGAATGGCCAGCAGGTGCAGGCATGGTCTGTTCTGTGGCAGCCTGCCACTCCAACTGCTGGTGATTGAGCATATGGGTGTGCTGACCCCTAGTCCCCAGGTGAGTCCCCTGGGGGCCATGGTGCACCTCCACCTCACATAGGCAGCACTTGACCACACTGCTGTCCCCCCTGACACAGTAAAAACACTGCCAAACAACAGAGATGCGGGAAGGACCAGGCACTGGTGCTGGACTTGGTGGTGATGGTTCAACTCCCTCAGAATCAGGACAGGAGGTAGTGCTGGTCCTGCTTGTGGGGGGGCACTCACAAGTTTTGAGCAGCCCAACAGGAATGGGCACCCATGCCCTCCACACATGCGCATGATACAACGCTTACCACTACCACGATCTCCCACTGCCCCCACCCCAGACATTCCCTCACCCTGGTCCATCTCTCCTACTGAGCTTCCTCAGTCTGAGCAATCACTACTCACACTGTCACACAACACACACACACACAGTCACACAGACACAGACAAACAACTAACTACTTACTAAGGAAAGAAAAATAAAATTTACAGAAAGAACAAATTAAGTAAAAAAGAGTACAGAAAAGACAAAAAAATGTAGCTTTTAAAAAAGCTGTTGTGTCTAAGTCATAGTTTAAATCTCCTCCCCGCTCTAATCTCAAAGTATCAGCAGTCATAAAACACACTACTCTCTCTCCATCTGCACAGGAGAAAGTAAAAGTGTCTTCTTGTATGACTCACTTTCTTCCTGCCAAGTTAAAGAGCATGCGACTTACAGTACTGTAAGCCATGTGATGTGTGGGGGGGGGCTGCCAAATCTGAAACACCAAGAGGATCACTTAGAATCATAATGAGGAACACGAAGTCCATTAAAAACAATCACTTCACCTTATTTCGCAGTGCCATTCTGCCTTAACATGAAGTGGTAATGGCAAGGCGGAGTGAGCACTTTGCATTGCCCAGTCTGTGTAGTGGAGTAGCAATGCGAAGTGCCCACTTTGCGTTCACTTCATCAGCGGAATTTAAATTCGCTGCATCTCTATGCTCTAGTCCTGGTGTGTATCTGGTGTGTATCTTGAATTTAATGAAATGTGACTGAAAAGTACAGCACATGGTATGGCTGTAAGTAATACTCAATATATTATGAACTGGGGTTTGCTCCTCTTTCTATCTTTTTTAAAAAATCAAAATAGTCTTGCTATAAACTTAATCTATTCCATACAAATTGTGTATCCAAAATCTAAGTATATAGCATAACAGAATAAAAAACTGTTTTGTATTTTGGAATACACTCTAGGGGTTTATGAAATAAGGCGAAAGAATAGCTATATGGAGTTGTCATGGACTTAAACACAGAGTGATGTTCTTTCCGTTATTTAGTTTATATATAATTTGCAAATAATTTCATTAATGTACCAGTATAAAAAAAAGGAAAAAAATAGTGCTTTTGGTGTCTGGAGTCTTGGTGAATCACTGGTAGGGTCTTTGTTGGAACTGTCAGCCATAATGCTCACTCTCCCCTCCGCCCACAGCCTCCTGTCCAAAGCACAAGGTACAGCTCCAAACCAATGCCTCATAGTGATTCAATTTTTCAAAAGTAGATAACCACCCAGCCCAGTGGCACTGAGGGTTGAGGCACTGGATGCCACACCTCACATCATGCCAGTGTTCTGGAACAGACTTAGGTCATTTGGGGGTCAGCTGAGGAGGTAAGGATTGAGCATCCAGAAGATGCAGGGGCAAGGGAAGAGAAAATAGAGGAAAATACCAGGATCTGGTAGGACCCATGATGGCCCCAATGGGCCAGAGGATGTACCCCTCTGAGGGGAGGGATCATAGCCCCTGCCTGGTCCACAGAGGAGATGACAAGTTGTGTTGTGATAAAAAAAGTAGATAACCATGTCTCACTACATGTTGCCAACACAATCTGTTAAAGCTTTGTTCACACAGGGCCCTGCGTGAAAAAAAGTAGATCACATCTGATGCTGTTTGCTCTGGGAATGGAATGAGCATTTTGGTTGACAACCCCAAGAAAGACTCCACCAGTGACTTGCAAATACTCTGGAGACCCAAACCATAATGTTTTTCCTTTTGCAGCTCAGAGGTGGGAGTGGGAAGTAAGGACTGGAAACCGTAACATCACACTTCTCTACTTTTGTGGTGTTAAGTTGAACCAAAACTGGTGCCTTAATGAAGTTTTGTGCAAAGAATTTCTTTCTTTCTTTCTGAGATAGGGAATACTATCCTCATTCACACAAGAACTTTCAGTGCCTGTATGAACAGATTTAAATGTGCAAAGTGCTTTAAGACAACTGAAAAGGAAAAGTCAGTCCACCTATAGAAGTGCAATAATGGATGTCAAGAATTCATGGGGCTGTCTGGTGGGTTGCAGAAGTGTGGGCCCTCTGGACCTTGTGCTTCTATGTGGTTTCAGATATAGTCGCACAGGGCAAAGAGTCCATGTGTCAGTCAATGTGCAGGGCCCTCTGCAACCCACAGATGCAGTGGTGCAGGGTCATATGCCAAAAGGACAGCTGCCTTCACTATATGATACCTGTGCCCATGCAGTCAACCCTGCAGCCTTCATTACCTGCCTGGGAACATGTCACATAACAGCACCATCCCAACACTGACCCCCTCTAGCTGGGTCACTGAGTTCATCCTCAAAATCAGCTTATAGGCACAGGAGCACAAAATTTATCTGCTGTAGTAAAGGCTGGCACTCCACACTGGCTTTCTTAACAAATATATATTATAGAGGCACAGTAGCACCACTTGAATTAGGGTTGAGCAGGGGGTTTCTATATTTAAACTTTGCACTTTAATAACTTTCTACCCTTTCAATGAATTGGCATGCAATTTTGCATACACAGTCTTTTGCTGTAGATCGCTTGACATGCTAAGTTTTGTTTCAGTCTGATTTGTGGATTCTGAACTGCGCATAGTGCTAAAACATTAATCATCACTATTTCTTGCACTTTTTTTACATCTCACTGCACCCAGGTTTGGAATTTTGGTCTGACATTTTCAGAGTAGAAAGGGCATGCCTCACAGAAGTGTCTTTCACTGGTTTGGATAAAAAATATCAAAGTGTTTCAAAGTTATTTCATTTTAAAATTTTGAGTCCTGGGCATGCTCATTTCAGTCTTTTGGATAGCTTCTGTAATGGCAAAAGAATTTGGTTTCATAAAAAAGGGTTCTTTGTTGTGAGGGCCAATCCTATTTTGTGAGAAAAAAAATCCTTTTTTGTCAGACACCATTTTTGCACTTTAATATCTTTGCAACCATTCAATGGATTTGCACAAAATGTTGCAGGCATGGTCTTGGAGGGTAGATCTCTTGATTTGCAACATTTTCTTCTGGCTGCATGTATGGATTTTGAGATCCAGATAGTGAAAAATAGTTACAAAATTACAATTTATTGCTATTTTTTGTCATCATCATCTAGCACCCAGATGGTTTGGAATTTTATCTGAAATTTTCAAGGTAGAAAGGGCTTGGCCCACAGATGTGCCTTTCGCTGCTTTGGTGAAAAATATTAATCCATTACCAAGTTATAAGGATTTGAAATTTTGGTTCTGAGCATGCTTAGTAGGGTCTTTTGGATAGATACTGTAGAATACAAAAGTGCCGCATTTCTTATATTTAGCGGTCTGAGCATTGTTAACTCATTAGCGTTACAAATTGTTCACATTACTAACACTCTTTAGCTGATGTAATAATTGCATCATGAGGTTTAATGAAATTAAAACAAATTGCAAGGTCTAGCAGGTTTACCGGATCACAGGAGTGCTTCAATTAGCACTGTAATTATCACCATTAGCAGCTCTTTTAATAGCCAGTTGTATGTGAGTGAGCATATCTGCTTGCCTTTGTTGTGTTGCAGTGTTGTTCATCCACCAAAAATGTCTCTGGTTCAGTGGTTGCAGAGGAAGGGAGTTAAAAGAAACTTGTCAATCACAGAGGATATCACCAAACCCTGTGGGCGACCAACCCTCTTGTTAGAAGATGTAGAGACTGACATGAAAAAAATTATCCGTAATCTCCGAAATGAGGGTGCTGTTATAAATGAGAGGGTAGTAGCTGCTGTAGTGATTGGGGTTGTAAAAGTAAAAGATCATAAAATGCTGACTGAATTTGGAGGGCCGATAGCAATCACTAGGCACTGGGCTTGGCAATTTCTTAACAGAATGGGATATGTGAAGCGAAAAGGCACTAAGGCAGGTCGCAAGACCCCGAGTGATTTTGGTGAGCTGAAAACAAACTTTCTCACCCACATCAGCAAGGCAGCAGGACAGGAGCTAGTGCCACCAGACCTTGTAATTAACATAGACGAGAGTGGAGTGCACCTAGTTCCCTGCATCCTGTGGTCCATGGCAGAGTGTGGAGCAAGGCAGGTCAATGTAACTGGTTTGGGCAATAAGAGTCAAATTTCACTGGTGATGGGGTGCACTCTTGGCGGTGTCATTCTACCACCTCAGGTAATTTACCAGGGAAAGACCAAAGGGTGTCTGCCTAATTATAACTTCCCACCTGAATGGAGTATAACATTCACAGAAAATCATTGGGCAAACACAAAGTCCACTCTTTTGTACATTGAAAACATTTTGACATCACACATCAGAAATGTTTGCAAGAAAAACAGACTTCCCAAAAACAGCTTTCCATTCTAATTATTGATTTGTATCATGCCCATACCACAAAAATGTATTTTGCTATTGTTTTAATTTAGCGCTTCAATACACAACGTGAATATAGCAACATTTTTTTACAAGCTAATATTTTGTGTTCTACAGTACCCTAATGAGCATGCACAGAACCAACATTTTAAGTGATTGTAACTTGGGAACAGATTAATATTTTTTTACACCAAACCAGCAAAAGGGACCATTTTGCAGCATACCCTTTCTATACTGAAAATTGCAGACCAAAATTCCAAACCATCTGGGCTGTCAGTGTGGACAAAAAAAAAACAGCAATAAAACACAATTTTTCCTAAAAATGCACTATTCAATTCTTGGGATCTGCAAATCTGACTGAAATGAAACTTGGAATTTTAGGACACCTTACCCTCCAGACTGTGCATGCAAAATGTAATACAATTTCATTTAATGGGGGCAAAGCTATTAATATATTTATATATAGTGAAGCTTGGTCTGTTCAAAACCATTGTTTATAACTATTTTGTTTTGGTTTATTTTTTGGACACTGACAGGCTGAAGATCTGAATTGTTTTGAAACTAGAAACTAGTACAAGTCAATATGTAAACATTAGGGCTACAGAAGGGTGTCAAGGGGGATGAGGAAGGAAGTAGGAGCAAGGGGTGGGGAGGGGTTTTAGGTGCTTTTTGATGGATGCAGCAGTGGGCAAGAGGTGGTCAGAGTTGGGAGATGGTTCCTGGGGGGCCAGAAAGTGAAGGTTAATTTGTCTGATTGTGAATGTGGTAGAGGGAGGTTGAAGGAGTGAGGGTCTCAGGTATGAAGAGAGTAACCAGGGTTGATGGAGGGGGACAGGAAATTGGTGAGGTAGGAGTGGAGAGCACTGAACCAATACTTTGTGATGAAGGTAGAACTGTGGCAAGGCAATGACTAGCCAGTGAGGTGATGGAGAGAAACAATATCCAAAGAACTGACAGGAGTTACTTGTAGAGGTACAGAATGTTTTGCCACATGTGCCAGGATACTTCCAGCTGCTGACCCAGCATGCAGGGAGGCATCCTCCTCAAATATAAGCTCAGATGCTGAGGCAGCAAATGCTAATAACGATAGTGTTGATAGTGGGGACAGGCTATGCCCCGCATGATGATGATGATGGTGGCACTTTCAGTTCTTCTGAATCTTGTGGCAGTGAGGTATGTTGTTTCAATGAGGGGTTAGGAAAGGATGCCACTGTAAGATATGAGATACAAGTGCAGAAGAAATAAATCATATGCTAAACATAAGAATAAGAAGAATAGCATGACTGAGAACAAATACTGTCGTCAAGGAAATGGCAGTGTAGGGTTTCCTCCAGTTCCCTTGACTGTACAAGAAATAGTGCCAGGCCCCATGGTACAAAGCACAAAAGGTAAATCTTTATTGAGGAATTCATTTTATATTGACCCTGCAGACCACTTTTAAGCTGTATGCAGTCTAAGCAAAAAGAGCATCAGTCATGTTGGCAAAGCAGGACATTTTGGCACATAGGTAATGGTACAATATATAAAGGCAAAACACCCAACTGAGTGGGGCAGGGCAAGGGACAAGGTGTGGTTGGTATAGGCAGTAATGGAGGTGGTGGTGACCATAGTGACATTGAAATGGAAGCAATAACTGACATTGAATTGCTTGATGTATCCTGGCAGTCTTCCCAGATAAACATAGATTGTTTTCTTCTGACACTATCAAGTACTATAAAATTCCAAAGTTAGTACTCCACATGAAAAAGGCATCAAAAATGTAATTCCCATAAAAGTAAAAATATCTCTTAATTGTCCCATATTCCTCCCTTTTCCTCCACAAAAGACAGACCACTAGTGTGTTGTGCTTAGATTGGCAATTAATTTATTATATTTCACATTCATATTTACAAATACCATCAACAGTTTCCATTATTGTCTTTCCACAATTCTTTGTTTATATTGTATTAAAATATCCATCTCTATTCCCCCTTTGTCGTTCTTCCTCTTCTTCTTGCCTCTCCAGGTGAAAACCTGGGTGCCTTCTTCTTCTCTTTTTCTTGTAGGTAATGGTGAAAACTGAGACCGCTTTTCTCTCCTTCTGTTGCTTCTTCTTCTCCTCATATTCCTTTATAATTCCCCCTCCCTCCCTCCCTCTCTTCCCCCTTTCTCTGCCATCCACCTCTAGCAGTCCACCAGCATCTGATCAGACACTTACTGCCATCCACCTCTGACAGACCATCCCAGGCCCTCCCCCAAATTACCCATCTCCCCGTTCTCCTTTTGACGGGCAGGTGGGAGGCAACAAAAACTTCAGCAAAAGAGGTAGAAAACCTCTGTGCTGACCATTATGTACCCTATAATTTGGGTCCCCTCCCATTTTCTTCTATCCCTGTCTCTTTACTTTCTTGGCTCCTCCCCTTCCTGTTTCTTGTTCCTTGTCCTGGCTACCTGTCCCTCCCCTGCCATCTGAGCAAACCATCCTGTCCACAAGGGAGTGGTCCACCTCCACAACTTGTTCTGCCCCTTAAAGGGCAAACTTCATTCCCTTCAACAAACATTAAAAGAAAGTGTTCCAAGGACATCAAACTTTACCCACAAGTATCCAACATGCAAGCTGTTAAATAGAGCCATTGCAGAGCTGTTGGCTGATTGTCAACTCCCTTTTGATTTTGTTAACTAAAAAGGTTTCCACAAGTTCATGAAACAGATTAAACCATGGTACACCATTTTCTGTTCAACATATATCTTGAAAACACAGTTCCACAGTTGCATGACTTGGTGTGCACTGCAGTCATTAAGCAGTTGAAACTCTATGAGGTGAAGCAGGTTCACGTAACCACAGCTATATGAGCCAGAACCAAACAATTGAGTATATGACTGTTACAGCTCATTGGGCAAGTATTCAATCAAAAAGTAATAATCCCTTCTCTGCCATAATCAGTAGGAAGCAGGCTATATTATGTGTCACCACTTTTGAGGAAAACCACACTGTTGTGGAGATTTTGCAGGAGCTGCAAAATCAATTCCAGAAATGGCTTACTACATATTCCTTATCTCCAGGGTTCAAAATGTCAGATAATGGTGCCAACATAGTCAAAGCTTTAAGAGGCAGCAACTACCAACACATACCTTGTTTTGCACATTGTTTAAATCTTCTCACACATAGTTTCTTAAAAGGAAACAGAAATGTTGAAAACCTGTTACGTCTTGTTAGGAAAATATGTAGACATTTCAGTCACTCTGTGAAAGCACAAACTTCCTGAATGGGCTGCAGAGGTCAAACGACTTAGCATTGCATACGTTAAGTCAGGAAGTTCCAACCCATTGGAATTCAATATTTTACATGTTGGAAAGGCTTCTTGAACAGAAAAAAAGCTGTACATGACTACACCACACAGAATCAAATAGGAAAAGTAGACATCATGCTCAGTTCCAGCAGCTGGACTCTACTTGAATCTTTGGTCACCTTATTGAAGTCTTTTAAGGCTGCCACACTTGATGGCAGTTGGACGGTACAATTCTGAGTCAAATTCTTCCTCAAATAAGATTTCTTCACATTTTTCTTGATGACATAAAGAAAGACTTTCAGTCAAAAGAAGATGCCACTGCTGTTATTCTGACAGATGACTTGAGTCTCAGACTGTTGATTGATCAGAGAATAATAGCCATGTTTAAAAATGACACTGATTAGTTGGTTATGTTGCTAGATCCCTGCTTTAAATGGAATTTTGAAGCCATCCTTTCGGCAGGGGAAGACATTGAGTATTGTAAAGATTTTCTGCTAACTAAATGTGACAGTGCCCCATCTACACCACTAACTGATGTACAGTAATCAAACCATGCCGATCCATTAGAATGTGTTACCTTGGCACAGATAATAGCATGTCTGTCAATTCTTCAAAATTTACCAGTGTCATAAGCAGTGTCATAAGCAAGGGAAAGGACATCTACAGCTACTTCTCGGACATCCTATGTTCAGGATCAGAAAGACAAATCACTTCTGAGTCATCTGCAACAACATGAACTAGTATCCTGTAAAGAAATTTCAGTTGTTTCATCTGGCAGACTAGTAACCGTCTCACGCAGCGCAATGATCCTGGAGTATTTTGCAGAAAATACCATGACTGGTCTCAAAGACAATCCATTACTCCACTGGAAACTAGGAGAACAATATGGCCAGATCTAGCAAATCTTACAATAATGTATATCAGTTGTCTACCTTCAACCATGTACTCAGAACACATATTTAGTGCAGCTGGAGGAATATTCACTGACCACAGAACACTGCTAAGTCAAGTAAATGTGGAACAACTTACATGTCTCAGAATAAATACTAGTAATTTCCCAATTTTCCCCCAAAATAAATTATTTGATTCTGACCTTGAACATAAACAACAGCCTGCAAACAGTGATATTGAATAGGCAACGCAAGGCAAATTTTATTTTTAGGGCACCCATTCCCTGAAGCTCTGGGCACCTAACAAAACACAACAGAATAAAACAGCAGTTAAAATCCAAAGATTGCAAGAATAAATAAAAATCAGAGTTCTCGTTGTTAAGATTAACTATAATAATAAATGGGATTTAGTGCAAAATTACTTTGTAAATGCCAGGCTGAAAATGTGGGCTTTTAGCCTTTGCTTGAAAAACCAATTGATGGGGTCTCCCAGACTGCAGTGGGAAGCGTGTTCCACAGGGTTGGCCTAGAGATACTGAAAACTCAATCACCAGATGTCTTGAGCTGAACCCTGTGAACATCCAGGAGGCCCCTCGAAGATGAGCGGAGGGAGCGAACAGAGGTCCCAGGTGTCAGGAGATCTGACAGGTAGCCAGGACCTAGTCCATATAGGGCCTTATAGGTGAGCAATCCCACCTTGAAAAGGACCCTCCACCTGACTGGCAGCCAGTGCAGAGCACGCAGGAAAGGGGTCACATGACAGGACATGAGCAGGCCTCTCAGCAACTGGGCCACCATATTCTGCACCAGCTGCAGTCTATGGAAGATCCCTCCTGTGTCCCTGAAGTACAGAGCATTACTGTAGTCGAGCCTATATGTAACAAAGGCATGTACCAGGGTCGGCAGGTCCTCAGGCAGAATGAGGAGCCTTATCCTGGCAATGTTCCATAAGTGGTAAAAAACACTCTTAATTATAGACAAGACCTGACCTTCAAAGGTCAGCCTGCTGTCCTGGATCAAAACTAGATTATGTACCCTCGAGGAAGTCACCAATGGGGCAGACCCCAAGAAAAGACCTGTGTCTGCTCCAGGTTGCAACCCTTCATGCCAGCAACCTGACTTGATCACTAGCACCTGTCTTATCCAGGTTTAGCCTCAACCAGCTGGAAGCCAACCAGTCATCGATTTTAGCCAGACATATGTTAAGCACATCAATAGCACTGAAAGTTCCAGGAGCAAATGACAAATATAGCTGGGTGTCATCTGCACAACAGTGAAACTCTATGCTGTATTGCCAAATGATCTCACCCAGGGACAGCATGTACACCACTAACAACATCGGTGACAAGATTGAGCCCTGTGGAACTCCACAAGACAGAGGCATTGGGGAGGAGGAGAAATTCCCTATCACTACCCGCTGCACCCTATAACAGAGATAGGACTCAAACCATCTGATGACAGTGCAGGTGAGTCAATAAAACTCACAGAGCCAATCAAGAAACACAAAGTGGTCCATGGTGTCAAATGCTGATGAGAGACTGGGGAGCACAATAACTGACCTATCTCCTCTGTCTCTAGCTCTGAATAGGTCATTATGAACCCTAACTAGAGCTATTTCTGTGCTGTATCTAGCCAGAATACCCAACTGAAAAGGGCTCATAGATGTCAAAGGACATAAGGAGATCCTCAAGCTGTTGTGCCACCAACTTCTTGACAATTTTACTCAAAAAAAGCCAGGTTGGAGATTGGATGGTAATTCACTAGGGTGCCTGGGTCGAGACAAGGTTTCTTAAGAAGGGGTCTCACAAGCACTTCTTTCAAAGCCACTGGGAACACCCCTTACACAATCAAGCACCTGGCAATCTTGGTGTAAACTGGGCCAACAGCCTTGGCATATGCCATTAAGAAACATGATGGTGCTGGGTCAAGTTCACAAAATGTGTGCTTCAGCTTTAAGATCACTCAAGTCACTTCAGACACCTCCACTGGCCTAAACTCCTCCCAGATAGGTAAAGTGCCTCTGCTCCTACTAGTCCAGCCACTGTGAGGCATTAGCCTTCTTGATGGAATCCCCGACCAGATACACAACACTCTGTCAGAGAAGAGCAAAGGAAACTCTTCGCATAAAGTGGGTGAAAAAGTCTTCTTCAGCTGTAGACAGGCAGGATGGAAAAGCCTATCCACAGTCTGAAAAAGCTGAGAAGGTCTGCTCTTCCCTGCCACAATCTCCCTGGACAGGAATTCTGCCTTCTTAAGGGACATTGCCTCCTGGTACTCACCGTAGTGGGCATGTAGGACCAGTTTGTAGGCCTCCAGCCAGGTCTTCTGCTAGTAATGCTCTAACTTCTGACCCTTGATCTTCTTCACCTTGAGATCCCCATCAAACAATGGGGATCTCAAGTGAGAAGATCTGGGTCCTATACGAACTGGAGTAATGACATACAATGCTTCAGACACCACCTTGTTATAGGTGGCCAACGCCTCACAGGTGCCAATCGCACAAGCTGCCTTAACTGTAGAAAGGTCAGCCAATGCCAATAGTTCTTCTGGGGGTAAACCCCTTAAAGGGCTGTAGCTGACCATTTCCACAGGGAAAGGACTATCATGAGGGGCTCCAAACTTGAACCCCATGGTGCAATGGTCGGACCAAGAGACCTGATCAAACTTGAGGCTATCAATGCCAAGACCTAGCTGGAATACCAGATTGAGGTTGTGGCCATGCCTGTGGATCGCAGAAGCAACTGCTTGTTTCAGGCCCAGTGAAGACATTAACTGGAGGAGGTCATAACCAAATTGTGAGGATTCATCATCGACTGAGGCGTTGAAGTCCCCCAAGATTCAACACCTGGGGGACTACAACACCTCACCTGATTGATGATAAAGACCACTACCTCCTGCAGGAATTCTCCTCCCGGCCCTGGAGGGCAGTAAATAAGGAGAATCCTGCAACCTGCACCTGGACCCCTTTGCAGGGCAATGCACTCAAAAGACCTAATATTACCAACTAAATGCACTGTGAAGCCTAAGTTGGCTCTAAAAACTATGGCCACTCCCCCACCCCTGCGATCCTGTCTCAGGCAATGCACCACAGAGAACCCAACGGGGATGGCAGCCTCTAGAACTAGACCAGCATCATTACTCGGCTAGGTCTACATAATGCAAGCCAGGTTGAAAGAGGAAATCAAGTCCACAAAAATGGCAGTCTTATTCTTCATTAGAAACATAGACACAAAGAATTTTATGGCAGATAAGGGCTGCTTGGCCCACCTAGTCTGCCCATTTCTCTACCTGATGGATAAGCTGCAGATTCTAGTTAATCAACAGCTTACTTCCTCCTACCCCCCACTAGAATTGCCTTATGTCTGTCCCATGCATTCTTGAATTCTCCCACTGTACCTGACTCCACAACCTTCTCAGGAAGGCTGTTCCATGCATCCACAACCCTCTCTGTGAAAGAATACTTTCTAACATTACCTCTGAGCCGTCCCCCCTCTATCTTCAAATTGTGCCCCCTTGTTTCTGCACATCTCTTCTTCTGAAAGATGCTACCCTCTTGTACTTTGTTAATTCCCTTGAGATACTTTAAAGTTTCTATTATGTCCCCCTCTCCCTCCTTTCCTCAAGAGTATACATATTAAGCTGCTTTAGTCTTTCCTAGTATGTCTTCTGGTGCAGACCCTGCACCATTTTGGTTGCCCTCCTCTGAACAGCCTCCACTCTGTCTATGTCTTTGCAGATACAGGGTCTCCAGAATTGCATGCAGTACTCCAAATCGGGTCTTACCAAATGTCTGTACAAAGGGATAACAACTTCCTGTTTTCTACTGTTGATGCCTCTCCCTATGCATCCCAGTATCCCCCCAGCCCTCCTTACTGCCTTCTCACATTGCTTGCCCACCTTTATGTCATCTGATATAATTACTCCTAGGTCTCTTTCGATTTTTGTTATTAACTCACCCCACTTTGTGTACTCTTCCCCTGGGTTTTTGTTTCCCAGATGCATTACCTTGTACTTCTTTGCATTGAATCTGAGCTGCCATATAGTTGACCATTTCTCCAACCTTGCCACATCCCTTTTCATCCTTTCCACACACCTTGTGTATCAACCCTGTTGCAGATCTTTGTGCCATCTGCAAAGTGACATACTTTTCCTTCCAGGTGCTCTGCAATGTCACTTATAGACATTAAAGAGGACCGGTCCCAGTACCGACCCCTGCAGTACCCCACTAGTTACCCTCCTTTCTTCACTGTGAACTACGTTTTCTATTACTCTTTGTGTCCTCTTGTTCAGCCAGTTTTTTATCCAGTCTACCACCTTGGGACCCACTCCAAGGCTTCCTAACTTGTATATTAATCTTTTGTGTGAGATGTCAAATGCCTTGCTAAAATCTAGGTAGGCCATATCCACATCCCCTCCCTGGTCTACTACTTTGGTCACTCAGTCAAAGAAATCTATTAGGTTCATCTGACATGACCTTCCTGCTGTGAAACCATGCTGCCTTGTGTCTTGTGCCCCACTGGCCTCTATGTATTCAAAAATTCTTTCCTTCAGAAGTGGTTCCATCATTTTCCCTACCACTGAAGTCAAACTAACTGATCTGTAGTTTCCTGCCGCTGCCCTGCTCCCGTTTTTGTGAAGTGGAATCATATTTGTCCTCTTCCAGTCCTCAGGTGCCACCCCATCATCCCATGATTTGTTAGAGAGTAGTCAGTGGCATTACTAGTTCTACACTTAGTTCTTTTAGAATTCTTGGGTGAATCCCATCAGGCTCCATTTCTTTGTCCACTCTCAGATTCCAGAGTTCTTTCAAAACTCTTTCTTCTGTGAATGGACTGGTATCGACCACCCTATTCAGAGTGTTTCTCTTGTTTGGTTTAGTTACCTCACCCTCCTCTTCCGTTGTGAGTACTGAGCAGAAATATTCATTCAGTATCCCTGCTTTTTCACTGTCACCCTCTGCCCACATTCCCTCCCCTTTATTGTCTCTTTATGCCTCCATTGGTCTTTCTTCGCTCCCTAATGTACCGATAAAAGTTTTTTTTCCCCTTCTTAACAGAGTTGGCTATCTTTTCCTCAGTTTGTGCTTTTGCTATTCTGACTGCCTTCCCTGCCTCCTTCTGCTTTAACTGATAAAGTTCTCTTTCCTGCTTCTTCTGTGTTTTCTTGTATTTCCTGAATGCTATCCTTTTCTCCTTAACCTTCCCTTCCAACTCTTTTGAGAATCATAATGGTTTTTTCCTTTGTTTTGTTGATTTGCTTCACACAAAGGCTTGTTGCCTCTGCGATGGCTGCTTTGATTATTCCCCATTATTCCACCACCCCTCCTTCTTACCCATTTGCCGATTCCTTTCTGATGCATTTTCTCATTTTCCTAAAGACAGCCTTCCTAAAATCCTATATTCTTGTTTTTGTATGGCTTGATTCTATAGCTGTTTATTCTGAACCACACTGTTTGGTGGTCACTTGTTCCCAGATGGCTACCCACTTCTAAATCCGAGATCACTTCTCCTTCCCCATTTGAGAGTACCAAGTCTAAGATTGCTCCCTCCCGAGTGGGTTCCAACACTAGCTGTCTGAGGCATGCCCCCTGCAGGGCATCAAGAATGACCCTGCTCTTGGATGTGCCTGCAGCAAAGGTACTCCAGTTAACATCTGGCATATTCAGGTCCCCCTTCAACAATGTCTCCCCTTTTTCTGCCATTTTAAGGATGCCTTCTATCATTTCCTTGTCCATTTGCTCCCCCTGTACACAACCCCCATGCAGATTGTGGTGCCATTTCCTGTCTTCAGGGTGACCCACAGTGACTCATCAACTTTCTGTTTTCTGTTTACTCTTTAGATCTGTTGCTTTAATCCCTTCCCTTATATAGAGAGCTACTCCTCCTCCTCTTTTACCCACACTGTTCTTCCTGTAGATTGTGTATCCTGGTATGTTGACATCCCAGTCATGGTTCTTTGTGTACCATGTTTCAGTGACTGCCTCAATATCCAGGCATCCCTCTTCCATCAAGGCCACTAGTTCAGGGAGCTTGTTACACAGACTGTGGGCATTGGTAATCACCACCTTCCATTTTTTTATGGCCTTACCCCTTTAGCCCCAACCCTGTCCTTATTGCCTTTTTCTGCATTTACCCCTGTCCTGCTCCCTACTAACTTCTCTACCTTGGTGTTTACCTCACTAACTACTCTGTTTTGTGGGGAGAGACTGGGATTTCCCTGCTCCTTTTCTATGCCTCTCCCCTTGGCTAGTTTAAATGCTTGCCAATGAAGCATTTAAACCTATCACCTAGGATTCTGATTCCCCCCAGGCAGATGCAGATCATTGCACCAGTATAGGCGTGCATCCCTCTAGGTGGCTTCCCATTCCTCAATGAAGCCAAAACCCTGAGCTCCACACCAGTTTTTCAACCATTCATTGAATCCCATGGTGCAGATTACCTTAGCATCATCCTTACCATAGAGAGGCAGCACCTCCGAGAAGGTTACCGTACATGCTACTTGTCTAAGGCCCCTCCCCAACTCTACAAATTCCTCTTGCACCACTCTGATCCGTTTCACAGCCAGGTCATTTGTCCCTAGGTGGACAATGACATCCAGCTCCCTCCCTTGTGCAACTGCTCCCATGATCCTGAGGATTCAGTTCCTGTCCCTCTGAGCCATGGTGCCAGGCAAGCACTTTACCTCCCTATCCGCTTCCTCCCCCACTTCTACCCACCTAATGATTGAGTCCCCCACCAGGACTTGTTTCCTTCCCCTGTGGGGTCTCGTGCCACCATCCTGTGGGTCTCCTTTGTGGAAGTTCCCAGCATCCTTCTTGGCTCCTCTGCTAGTGCCTCCATAGAGGAACCCCTCTTTGCCAGAACAGCATATGAATTGTGGAGAGGTACAACTGGAGGGATGCACCTCTGTTCCACCACCCTCTCCCTCCCTGAGCTCACCTTGGTCAAACTGCTTCTCTTTCTTGGCAACCTCTGAGGTAGTGGTGGTTCCCTGGTGGTCCCTGGGTGAGGGAAGAGGTTTCACAACTCCTAGCCAGGTCAGCCTGTGGATGGGCAACCTCCTCTCTCAGACCAGAGAGGTGCCTGAAAACAGGACAGCATTGCAGCCTCCAGAATATCTCCCTGAACACTGCTGCCCCACAGCCATTGCACTGCACCACTCCATCTTGACTTATTTTGTGTCCTCTCTCCTGTTGCTTTGTATGCTTACTGTCTACTCTCTCTATGTATTTTTACACTTACTTTAAAACTGTCTATGTGCCCTTACAATTCCTGCCCTTCCTGTTCTGGGACAAGAACTTCCTGTAGTCTTCAGTAGTCTCCTTCTTCCATGCTTGGATTCAGAACTCCAGCAGCCGGGGGGGTGCTATTTTTTAGGTTCCTTCAAGGTTGATGAAACTAATATGTCTCAGTGATCCTTCCCTTCCTACTGCCAAACAGGAATTTCCTGGTGTCAGTCAAGTCCAGTGGCTATAAAAGTAGAACTGGCTTTGATTGGAGGGTGGAGGGGTGGGAAGAAGGGCAATTAGTAAAAGAGCTGTAGTTCTAGACTGCTGTTACTTGCTCTGACAGCAATGTTCTCTGTCAAAAACAGAAGGAAGCTGTAATTGGAGACACCTGCTTTTGTACTTCTAAGCTCCTAAGCCACGCCCCAATTAGCCTCAGCTTCTGCTCCTGACTCAGTAAATTAAGCTGATACAGCCCCCTCCCTCAGAGAAACACACAGCGACTTTCTTCTTCTTTTTTTTACTTAAATGAGACCCCCTTATTCTAATAAAGTATCTGTTTGCTTAATCCAAACAGGCACTGCTAAGGTAGAAGTGATTTATCAGTAAAAGAGCTGTAGTTCTAGACTGCTGTTACTTGCTCTGACAGCAAAGTTCTCTGTCAAAAACAGCAGGAAGCTGTAATTGGAGACACCTGCTTTTGTACTCCTAAGTTCCAAAGCCACAACCCAAATTAGCCTCAGCCTCTGCTCCTGACTGAGTAAATTAAGCTGATACAACCCTCTTCCTCAGAGAAACACACAGTGACTTTCTTCTATTTTTTTTTACTTAAATGAAACCCCCTTCTTCTAATAAAGTATCTGTTTGCTTAATTCAAACAGGCACTATTGAGATAGAAGTAATTTGGCCTGGCTTTGCAAAGCACTACCCAAAAAGGATTTGAGGAGGCAGTCAGCCCTTAAGCTACCTGCCCACTCAGTCTGGAGGGACCCCTGAGTACGGGAACAAAACACGTCTGGCATCTCCTAGACTAGTTTTTGTTTGAAACTATTAGAACCATCATCACTGCCACCACACCAATTGAAGGCAGTATAATGCAGTGCTTTAAGGCTCTGAGCTGCAGACTTGGAAACCTGGGTGTGAATCCCACAGCCCCCCCCGCTGCGACTTGCATACTGTGACCCTGAGAAAGTCACTTAACTTCCTTGTGCTGTCATGTAGCACATGTGAACAAACTTCAGCTTAGTGTGCCTCTCCTGGTTAAAAAAAAAAACATATGCTATATTACTATTAGTTTTCTTTTGTCAATCATCGGTTTAATATTATGCAACTTTAATGGCCACCATAAGTATAATTTCTGGAAACAGCAGCAGCCTCACTCAGAGCAGCTGCACCTCTCATACCTACCTCATCAATGCCCACAAAGGAGTTTGCCCTTTAAGGGGCAGACCAGGTTGTCCTGGTGCACCCCTTCCCTCTGTCATGGAATGGTAGTGCTCAGAAGGGGGGGAGGAAGGGGAGGAGCTAAGGACCAGAACAAAGGACAGGTAGCAGAAAAAGGAGGGGCAAAAGGGAGGTATATAAGGAACAGCACAAGGGGGTCTCAGCCACTTTTTGCTGAAGTTTTTGATTTACATCAACTGCAGCACATCAGATTGGCTAATTTTGAGGTTTGTGCACCAGGTGAGAGAGGTAAGGAAACAAGCTAATGATATTGCAGGAAGATAAGCGTTTAAAAAAAAAGAAAGAGAAAGAGAGGAAGAGAAGAAGAATATATACAGTTTAAGATAATGCATGTTACAGGTACAGCTGAGAATTGTGGGTGATACTGAGTATACAGAATGTAGATAAGAAAGCAATCTGGGACCGTGTGGGGTGAAATACAGCCTCATGAGGGTTCTTTGTTATAAAGATTTATGTTCTTGGTTATGGTGATGTTTAATTGGTACCTGAAATGCAACTGAGCAGGGTGTGGGAGCAGGGAGCATGGGGCATTACGCCGCACGCTTTTTCAAAGGAAATGGTAACAAAAGAGGCCTGTGGGAGTGCATTTGGTATAAAGCTATCCCTTGGGGTGGTGGCATGGTATGGGTGGCGGGCCCAGAAGTAGGCCGTTTAGATGGGGGAGCGAGCTCGAGTTGAGACCACGTGGCATGACATCACATGCCGTGCGGTGGGGTTGGAAAAACGCCTATGGAAACTTTGGGAGCCCTGGCACTGTTTTGAGGGCCTTGCTAGGCCAGGAGAGGGATGGGAGGCCTAGAAGAGGCCCCAAGGTGATGGTCGGCTTGGGTGGGCATCACACGCCACAGGAAGGTGTGTAGAAACAGGGAGCAGTCCCTTGCTGGCATTTCCTGGAGCTGGTAGCTGTTGTGGTGGCCATTCCAGGCCTGAGGAGGAGTGTAAGGCCTAGAAGAGGCCCTGAGATTAGGGGGCAGTGTGGCGTGCGTCACACGCCACAGGGGGCGTTGCATGACAAACACTGGTTATGGGTTTTCTCACAGTTTAAGGTGGCATGGAGGGGGTTGCTTGGGTGGACAATTTATCTATAGACCTGTAGGACACTTGAAAACTGGTCAGGGTGAGCGCGATAGTGGGGGAGGACCTAGCTAACTATTGGGACCACATGGCGAGCATCCTGGGGCCTTGTTTTGTGCGCTGGGGGTGGTGTGTCAAGGAAGTTTGAAAATAAGGTCCACTAGGCTGCTCAGTCACCCGGGATGGAAGGAAGGCTTGTTAATGGGCCTCAACGCATGTACCGTGTGGCTCGGTGCACACGCCATGTGGGGGGCTGCAGAAGAGCACACTCGCCATTTTTTCTCTTGATGGACTGGGGCGGGGTGAGACATTACCTATAAAAAAAAGGTGAACAGGCTGGGGATGGGCCCTGGAACATGGGAGGGCAAGTAGACAAGGGACCACGCTGCGTGACATCACATGCCACTAGGGGATATGGGATAGAAGCGTGCCTATGAGTTAGGGCTATTTCCACAAGTATGGGTGTCAGAGAAGCCTTCCCTGTTGGGGGAGGCATGCTGGAGGGAGAAATGAAGGGTCTGGGAGAGCCCCAGGGCAGAATGGGGGGATCCTGACCCGGGATCTCACGGGTGACATCCCACGTGGTGAAGGGGTCGCATTGAAAGTGGGCCCGAGCTGGCTGGGTGCCGCTTGTGGTTGGGGGCCTTTTTTCCTCATATTGGGGTACTGCAAGGAAAAAGAGGCCAGCACAGGCCGGAACAGGAGGGCAGGGGGCCAACTTATTGGACCACATGGTGCATCTGTGTCCTACAAAAGGGGGAATAGGGAGTCAGACGGTGGGTGCCCTGGTTGGCCCAGGTGGATGGGGACACCAGAAAATGGCAGCAGCTAAAGGGATGGAGCTCCTGGGGGGGACAGAACAATATGGCCTGACTTAGGGATGGCAGGTTGTTTTTATAGGTGCAAGGCCAAATTAAAATAAGGGAGGCACTTGAGTGGGTGACAAAGTGGGGGTGCTGGGCCATTCACAGGCAGCTCGGTAGGGCATGGATGAGAGCAGCTGAAGGATATGGCGACCTGCCAGGCAGGATGGGGGTCCTTCGTGCGTAGCCCGGTCTGTGTTAGCATGGAGGGTAGCGCGATGGACAGGAGGAAGGCATACAAGGAGGTACAGATATAACAATAACCCTGTTTTTTGTTTCCTGTAGTTGTCTTCACAGAGCAAAGATAAGATGGACATGGCACCTAAGAAGAGCAGGCCATCGAAGGAAGATGTTTACAAGGCTATAATCAAATTGGCAGAAAAAGCAAACAAAATGTGGGAACTGGTGGAGGGGAAGGAACCAGGGAGGCCCGGGGAGAAGAGAAAAGTGGGTCCAGGAAAAGGTGGCAAGGGGAAACAGCCAGACAGAGGGCTATGCAGTCCCGCTAGGGTAGCACCGGTGATAGCGGGGCCCACCAAGGCAGTGGATCTAGTACCCCTGTGGCCAGTGAACCCAGTGACGCCAGTACCCACTCCAGATCAAGGGGGGATCTGGCCGACGGAACCCAGACACAATGCCCAGAACAGGAGGTTCTTCCCACAGACCCCAGTAGCTCACCCTCCACCTCCACCTCAATCGCAGGGAGAAGCAAGGGGCCCTTTGGAGGACTCCAGGCAGCTTGGCCAGGACAAGGTTACAGGTAACACATCCAACGCAGTGGGTGATAGTATAAAAGAATATATAGGGCAAATTGTGGCAGCACTAGGGACAGAAGGGCTGGGGCAGATGGAATCTGCTCTAGCAGAGATTATGACGGAGAAAGAGGTGCCAGGAAATACTGAAAAGGGAGTGGAAAGAGAGGGCAAAGGTACAAGAGAGATAGGTGTGCCTGGGATGAGAATAGGTGAACATGTGCCATTGGCCACAAAGGAAAAAATATGGAAAGGGAAATATGTGGATATATTTGCTTTGGTGAGCCAGAAGGCGGCAGCCAAATATGAAGAAACTGAGGGCATAGGTAAGAGTGAGATGGCAGCTGCCATAGTGCTTTTAGGGAAAAAAGAGGATGACAAGTTCACGAAAGGGAACACTTGGGATGGGTGGTTCCTAGGTTTTGCCACTTTTTCAGCCATCGTTCTGGAAAAGAGGCCAGAGCTATGCATCCCGCTCATTACCTATTCATTGATAATGCAGAGAACAAAAGCCAAAGGCGGGGTAGGATGGATATACTATGATGAATGTTTTTGGCAGAGAATGGCAACATTCGGGGATGTAAGATGGGACACCAAACAAATAGATTTATGGATGGATTACGTAACAGATCATTTCACACCCGAGGGTGTGGGGGGCAAAAAGGGGTTTACGCCAGAGAGATGCTGCTGGGCTTATAACAGGGCTTTTTGCTCGTGGCCTCAGTGTTGTTTTTGACATGCCTGCTCAAAATGTGGAGGAGGGCACCCGGCAAGCAAATGCAGAACAACATGGACCCAGGGAGCACAAGGGCATGGGGGGGCAAGGATCAGGCCAACAGTTTTTTTGAGATAGCCAGGGGTTTAAGGGCAAACATGGAACAAGGGAGGGAGGGTAGGGGCAACGGAATAGAGGGGTCAGAACCACTGGAGAAGGATGGTCGGACAGGAAGAGTGGGAGGGGTCAGGGATGGGGGCAGGTGGCACAACAGGGAACATTTTGGGATGGCCAGAACCCCATCAACCTGGCAGCATGGACAGTTTGCCTGGACAGATATCCGGACATGAGCATGTAGGATATGATTTTAAGTGGCTTCAACACAGGGTTTTCATTGCAGTATAGGGGACCCAGGCAAGCAAGGAAGGCAAGCAACCTGGGGTCAGTAAAAGGAAAAGAGGAAATGCTAAGACATAAGCTTGAGAAAGAAAAAGCAGCAGGCAGGGTGGAGGGCCCATTTAACACCCCCCCATTGGAAAACATGTGAATATCGCCTTTGGGTTTGGTACCCAAGAAACAAGAAGGGGAATACAGGGTGATCCACCACCTGTCCTATCCGGAAGGGGAGTCAGTGAATGACTTCATCAGTGAGGAACATAGTAGGGTGACATACGTCACATTAGAGGATGCAGTCTGGATAATCCAGGCCACAGAAGATGAGTGGATGGCAAAAACGGACATTGAGTCTGCTTTCAGACTGCTCCCGGTCAGGAGGGAGGACTGAGATCTATTGGGTTTTAAAAGTGGGGACAGTATTATTTTGACAAGCAATGCCAATGGGGTGTTTCACAGCATGTGCTACATTTGAGGAGTTCAGCACATGTTTGCAGTGGATATTCCAAGAAAAAACGGGTTATAGGTCAGTCATCCATTACCTGGATGATTTTCTGCTCATTGGGAAGGGCGAGAGGGAGACACAGAGGATGCTGGGTAAGTTTCAGGAATTGTGCCGGGAGCTGGGGGTCCCATTGGCACCAGAAAAAACAGAGGGGTCCAGTAGGGTTATGGAATTCCTTGGGATCGAGATAGATGCCACGAGCGAAGTATTTAGACTACCGGACAAAAAAGTAATGAGGTTGAAGGAACTAATCCGGGTACATGCCAGCAGGAGACAGGTACAACTAAAGTTGGTCCAGCAGGTACTGGGACACCTGAACTTCGCATGCAGGGCCATCGGACCAGGAAGGGCATTCACAAGGAGGTTAGCTTGGGCTACAGCAGGGGTCACCAGACCACGTCACTGGGTTGATTTGACTCAAGGTGTCAGGGAGGATTTTAGAATATGGGAAGAATTCCTGAAGGAGTATAATGGGTGTTCTTTCTGGCAAGAGGAGTGGCTGTACAACACAGACCTTGACCTCTACACAGATGCTGCTGGGAAGCTAGGCATGGGGGGTTACCTGAGGGGCAGGTGGTTTGCAGAACCATGGCTGGCCAGCTGGGTGAGGGATGGGAAAGTGAGAGATATAACACTACTGGAGATCATGCCCATATGGGCATGTACCTTGATCTGGGGGTAGGAATTACGGGATCAGAAGGTGATATTTTGGTGTGACAATAGAGTGGTTGATGCACTAAACAACAGGGGAGCCAGGTCGGATACAGTCATGCAGGTATTACGATGTTTAGTGTTAAGAGTTTTGCAGCTGAACATGTCTTTCAGAGCAAAACACATAGAAGGGGTACACAATACCCTGGCTGACAGCCTTTCCCGTCTGCAGCTGGACCATTTCCGGAGGCTGGCACCAGAGGAACAAAAAACGCCCATACCAACGAACATCTGGGACGTTGGCAAGAAGGAGCAGAACTGCTGTTTCACAGCTTATGGGTGCCTCGGACTCTGAGGGCCTACGATGGGGCCTGGAGAGTGTTTTAAACATTTAGGGCAGAGCACCAGATGGAGGTAAGTGGGCCACTCACAGAGGAACAGTTGGGAATGTTCACCGTGGAACAGTGGCAGAAAGGGACCGCTCATGCCACAATGGGGGTTTATCTTGCAGGGATTAGTGTGATCTGCAGCCTAAATGGGTGGAATGACCTGACAAAATCACTGCTCATCAGGAGAATGATGCAGGGATGGGGCAGGTTGAAAAGTGGGCCAGGAGATAATAGGAGGCCAATAGGGGAGCAGTGGCTAATAAGGCTAAAAGAGGTGCTCCCGGCAATATGCAGATCAAAGGCTGAGGCCCAGCTATTTCACACAATTTATGTGATAATGTTTGCGGGGGCTATGAGAGTGAGTGAGGTGGTAGGCCATGGGAAAGATGACAAGGAAGGAGGTGTGGAATGGGACAATGTGAGATGGGGGATGAAAGAGATACGGATCAAGCTAAGGAGATCAAAAACAGACCAAAAAGGGCAAGGTTGCATGGTAACACTGAAAAGGCAATCAGAGATTGCAATATGCCCAGTGCAGGCTCTATGAGTTTTCGCTGCAGAGCAGGTGACCAGGACGGGAAAGATGTTTGTACATAGTGACAGAAAAAGGGTCACCGGCTATCAAGTCACAGCAGTGCTGATAAAGGACATGCATTTTCTGGGGGAGGACCAAGCTAATTGCTCATCCCATTCCCTACAGATTGGGGCTGCCTCACAGTGGTCAGCAATGGGGGAACCCATGAAGGGCATTTTGGAAAAAGGGTGCTGGTGGTCAGCCAGTTATAAGAGATACATCAGAGCACTGAAGTAGAAAAAAAAAAGAGGAAAAAGAAAGTGTGGTTTAAAAAAAAAAAAGAAGATGGAATCATGGTGCTCCTATGGGGAGTACAGGTAAAAGGGGAGAAGTTGGGGGAAAGAAAAGAAGAAGGCGGGGCAGGATAATACAGTGAGGGCACTAAGAGTACAGTATGTGTAAACTAGTTCATTTATTTTGCACCCCATAGGTAGAGGGAGGATCACAGAAGTCTGGATCTGTGGCCATTCCTATGTTTACTGGGCTGGTAAGACAGCAGAGAAGAAAGCTGGGGGAAAACAACTGTACCAGGATGTAAGACAGTGTAGGTTGGTATGGCACAGCATACGTGGGATGAGATGGGCACAGCTCCTGCCCACTTTGAAGGAACTCAAGGGACATCGGCCCAGTCCAGACCTAATCATGATACATCTAGGGGGCAACAACCTGGTGGGAAGACCATGGGTACACACATACTTACAGATAAAAAGGGACCTAGTGGCAATAAGATGGTGGTGGCCTCAAGTATGCCTCACCTGGTCAGATATGAAACCAAGAAGGGTATGGAGACAGGAACACAGCCACTGGGTGGTGGAGAGGGCCAGGAAAAAGCTGAATAGGAGGGTGGGGATGTTGATAAGGCAGATGGGGGGACAGGTGATACTGCGGGGGTAGAAGAATGGGTGGAGGACTTCTACAGGCCAGATGGTGTGCACCTGTCGGACCTAGCCATAGATATGTTAAACACAGAAACAATGGGATTCATAGAGGAATGGAGAAAACAGGTAAAAGCTGGTATATAAAAAAAAAAGGAGGGTAGGTGGAAGAGAGGATCGTCCCTGAGGTAAGGAAGAGTGATACCCTAAGTATGGGGGGAAGCCAGCCATCCAACGCAAGCTGGAGACTGGCTAGTGGGGAAAAAAGGGGAGGGAAGGAAAAAAGGAATAACACAAGAAAAGGAAGAAGAGGAAGAAGAAAGCGGTCTCGGTTTTCACCGTTACCTAGCGGAAAAGGAGAAACAGAAGGCACACAGGTTTTCACCTGGGGGAAGGATAATCAGAGATTGATATGTGGATGAAATAAATGAAATTTCTGAAATATGATAATAAAGAAATGGAAACGGAATATTAGATTATGAATATGAATAAATTAATTGCCAATCTGAGCACAACAACAAACAATGGTCTCTGTCTTTTGTGAGGGAAAAGGGGGGAATCCGGGACAATGGAGTTTGCCCTTTAAGGGGCAGACCAGGTTGTCCTGGTGCACCCCTTCCCTCTGTCATGGAATGGTAGTGCTCAGAAGGGGAGGGGGGAAGGAAGGGGATGGGGGGCTAAGGACCAGAACAAAGGAAAGGTAGCAGGAAAGGGAGGGGCCAAAGGGAGGTACATAAGGGACAGCACAAGGGGGTCTCAGCCACTTTTTCTGGAGTTTTTGATTCCTCCCACCCACCCTACTAGACAAAGCAAGACGAAAGACAATCAAAAGAGGGACTGTATGGTGGGTCTGTCAAGGTGGATGACAGACGAGTCCGGTCAGACAGTTTGGACTGCCAGAGGTGGATGGCAGGTGATGATATGGTCATGGACTGCCAAAAAGGCAGAGCAAGAGGAAAGACAGTCAAAAGTGGGACTGTATGATGGGTCTGTCAAGGTGGATGACAGACGAGTCCAGTTGGACAGTTTGAACTGCCAAAGGTGGATGGCAGGTGATGATAAGGTTATGGACTGCCAAAGGTGGATGGCGGAGGGGGTAGGGGAGGGGGAAGAAAAAAGGAATAACAAAGAGGAAGAAAGCGGTCTCCGTTTTCACCGTTACCTAGCGGAAAAGGAGAGACAGAAGACACCCAGGTTTTCACCTGGGGGAAGGATAATCAGAGATTGATATGTGGATGAAATAAATGAAATTTCTGAAATATGATAATAAAGAAATGGAAATGGAATATTGGATTATGAATATGAATAAATTAATTGCCAATCTGAGCACAACAACAAACAATGGTCTCTGTCTTTTGTGAGGGAAAAGGGGGGAATCCGGGACAATGCAAATAATATTTGGAAACAGCAGCATGCTCAATTAGAGCAGCTGCACCTCTCACACCTGTCTCAGCAATGCCCCCCATGGGTATAATTTCTGGAAATAGCAGCAGCCTCTCTCAGAGCAGCTGCACCTCTCAAACCTACTTCATCAATGCCCACCATGGGTATAATTTTTGGAAATAGCAGCAGGCTCAATCAGAGCAACTGTGCCTCTCATACCTGCCTCAGTTTAATAGTCCTTAAAAGAACAGTCTTTCATATGGTTTTAGTGATACTCAGCTTTGAATAATCAGTAGTAGAACAGGTCAGGTAGTAACTACTCAACCCGACCCAACTACTCAGTTTTCATCCTGGTATGTTTAATGTATTTAGAAGTACCAGTTGGTAGTCTTGAGGTTTCGGTATTTTAGTACCCACACATCCCTACTCATGAACAAGGGTGGTAACAATTTTCAAATCCCACCCGAAAGGTGATTTAGCAAAGTGATGGTGAAATCATATTTCAGCCCAGTCTTGCATAATTATACTGCCATTGGTCATGAGATGGGGTCCCAAAAAGGTCATGTTGACTACTTGGCATCAAAATATGTAAATATGACAAAGTTATGAATCAAAGTTCAAGCCCTATTGAAATACATTAAACTGCACTTAACAGATTTTTTCGTAACACAGTTGCTGATTCCAGCACCAAGACATGTCTTCGATCAGAGAGTGTATCTATATGGTGGGACATGATTGGGCTGGCAGTATAGCCTAGAGGTTAGAGGTACAAGGTGTGAATGAGCTTGTTGCATCCAGCAGAACAGACCTGAGTTTGATTCTCACAATCTCCACTTGCATACTGTGTGACTCTGAGCAAGTCACTTAACCGCCCAGTGCTCTCAGGTCACCCCTGAAAACAGGCACTTGTGCCTAGTGGGCCTTACCCAGTTACCAAAGACTAAAATAAAAAAAAAATAAAAAATGATTAGGGGAGTGAGAGTGTATGTAGGAGGGGAGAGGTTGTGTGGAGTGATGGGTGCTAAGTGAGATTTTGGGGTGGGTGGACGGAGTGTGTGTGGGTGTGTCAAATCTGTGAGGGGGCGTTTTCTTTTTTACAGGGTGAAAAACAATTAGGGGATGTTTTTCTTCATTTTCAGGGATATTCTGAAACTGGGAATTGGGCACCCCAGTGTTTGGCTACTTTTCAATGGCACTGTTGGTTTGCACCCTGGGGTGACCTGGAGTAGAGGGGAGAAAGAAAAGCACTCTGGTTTGCTTAAGAAATAATTAGATAGATAGACAGACAGACAGACAGACAAATAGATAGACAGACAGACAGATGGACAGAGACAGACACAGAGAGACTGTGGATTACAAGCTTACTGCTTGAACTGAAGTCAGCAGCAAAACTCCAGCAGTGGCTTCAGCATTCAAGCACGTCCTGCTGTGCTCATACTGAGAATGCAGGTGAATAGCTCCTCTTGCTAAGCTTGGCACCTTAGATTTTTGGTGCCCAGAAAAGGTATTTCAGGTAAGTTTTTTCAACAACAAACACCAACATCTAGGTAAAGGGGTCCTGTTTACAAAGGTGCAGGTGTTTGTTTTTTAAAAATATATCATTTTTTTGAATTTTCAATGTTTCTGAGTTCAAAAATAAATAAGACGGGTCTGTCACAACTGGTCTTTTTTTCCACATGACCAGTATTTTTTTTTTCCACATGACAATAAATCATAAAAATATGCACTTTACCATTCACATTCACATTTCTTGGTTAGCAAAAAATCCTTATAATGCTGGAACTGTGTAATATTTGTTCATGATACCTTCGAAAGGCACACCCATCACATAAACCCCTTCTATGCATTTTTTTTCTGTTTTTGGTACTCCATATCTCAAAAATCTGAACAAGATGCCATCACAAATCTTTCCACTTGTTAAGACTTTCACAGCATGACTGTGCATGACTAATATTGCGCTATTTCATCAAATGACACAAAAGGTATTAAGGTTCAAAAACTGGTGTTTGACATTAAACAGCCTACTGAACTCTACTATATGAGTGCTACTCTATCCCTAGAATTCTCTTACTGAACCCTAACATGATGAGTGCTGTCACACCCCTATAATTCTTTCCAAAACACTGTATTAATGCACCAGTTACGTTTCAGCTTAACACCACAAAAGTGGGGAAATGTGACATTAGGTTTTCCAACCCTAACCTTCAACATTTTCAAAGCAGCAAAAGGACAAGTTAACACAAGCAACCAGACAGGCATCATCAAGTATGACAAGCAATATAAAACTGTTCTTAGACAACACAAATACAGAAGCACTGATGTGCTACCTTCATGGATTTGTATACATGACATGCACACTCACTTGTTGCTGCTGATAGAAATCCACAATACTCAAATCATAACACTGCTTCTGTATGCTGAAGCACACACCCCTGTAGCCACACATACAAATCTACAATACCCAAATTAGAATAGCTCTTTTGTTTGCAGAAGCACAACCCTTATAGTATGTGGCCAGCACTTCTGAAGCCTCAGGTACTCATGCACACTGCAAGACATACACACATAGTGGGCCTATGCTTCAGCAGGCACAGGTGTAAGGCATACACACTAACCTCTAGCTACAGAAATGCAGGCCCCAGTGGGTCCTGCAGTTATGCAGCCTGAAGTAGTGTTGCAATGTGGATATCATGGTTTCAGAAAAAGATCTAGAAATTGTTCAAGAAGGTAAATGTTTTTCAGTTATGCACCTGCATATAGAAAACTGCATACTTGCTTAATATGATATTTAGGGAGGTACCTCATACAACATGCATGAGTACCTCTGTCTGCCCAGGCACCTGAACAGCCTTCTGCAGCCACATGTGCTCATGCATGCTGTATGACATATGGACACAGGTTTAGCTACATAAGCACAGGCCCCTGTGTTGCCACCCATATATTGGTGAGAGTGGGTGGGCAACCAGTAGGGGAGGGGGATTGGAAAAAGCTGTAGTGGAGTGGGCACCCTGGTCTGCTTACTATATACTGTAGAACTGTTTATTTTCACATTGGTTTTATTCCACACTCAGCCATATGTTGGGTATATTGTGCAAAATAATTTTTGTGTAAGCAGGATTCTCCATTACCCCATTTCAACAGCACTGTCAGAGGACATTAGTGTAGGGTCTTTATTAATTATTTTCTTGAATAGCTACCTGGTTACTGATTAAAGGGAAGAGGGCTCCTATAATTAGCAGCAGGACAGTGTGGACTGGTTTCCTGTGTGAGTCTTTCTCTTACCACATGGTGTTGGGGTTCAAGGAGTTGGACCAGAAGCTCTGCTATGCAGAGAAAATGTTTTGACCAATCATTAAGATGAAACCAAAAACACAATGGAGTTAGCACTAGGATGTGGTGCTTGCATACTAGCTTGAATTCATAAAAACATAAAAAAGTAGAGCACACACACCTCTCATAACAAGGGCACAGGTCTATTAAAAAAGAACTTTATTCACAAATGCCACCAACCTGACGCGTTTTGGATGTAAAACACATCCTTTCTCAAAGGTAAAACACCAACAGTGAAATGTCCCTTAAATACTCTTAACTAATAAAATACAACCAGTGTCATTAATTAAGACTCCACCATGATTGGTTAAAACATCTACATACTAATTACTTTAATTATAACAATACAACTTGAATACATCTAAAAACTTTACTATATAATGTTTAAAGCAGCAAAATTATTACAAGATACAATAATCCAATACTAATCCTGAAAAGTAAATAAAGATCCAAACTTGAAATAATAAAAATAGATAGAAAAGAAAATAAGGGGGGAGGGGAGAGAAAGGAAAAATATCTCTACCTGTTAAAAAACACCATGATTCTCAGAAGCACAAATATTTCAGTATTTTCATTTACTTCTAACAGCTAACTCAGAGTATTTTCCATCTATCTTAACATATCTCATCATTCAAGAATACACATTTTTCAGTATAATACACAAAGTGCATTATATAATAGCCATATATTTATACACGATCTCTAAACAATGTATAAACGCAATCAAATCTCATATAATTTTCCACATGTAACGAATACAAAAAAAAACTCATCATTTTCCCACAAATGATGACCGTCAAATATTTCATTATGACATTTATGCCAATAGCGGCCTTACTTCATAATCTCTCATCTATGGATATCTAAAGCAAATATACCACTTATTAATGATTCTGGCATAATGTTGTTACTTCAAAACTTTCAGATACCCACTTCAGCTTTTTATCCCCACCAAAGAAAAAGGGAAGGGGGAGAGAGGGATAGGAAACAATATTAATTCACTACAGCTCGATGTATTTACCTGTTGCTTTATAAAGTTTAATGCTCTACTTTTAATTTCTATTAGCACTCCCAAAGAAATACATCCATACAAGATTAACAATTTACTAAGGACTGCCACTTATTTCAAAACTTCATTCTACAATGATTCAGTGAGCTAACTTCACATCTTTTATGTCGCTTCGTATCTACTTATTTTATAGCAACAAACCAGTTCACTGCAGCCACTATCTAACTAAACAATTTACAAAAAAGAGAGCATTTAAATGTGATAGAGAAAGCAGACTTAACATATGCTACTGCTGCACATGTCGCTACAGCACAAAATAAGAAACAGCATGTATTTCAATTTATTGGAATTGATAAAGTACAACGTAAACTGAGAGGGGGTGATTTTAATGATTTTTTTTACTAACGCCGGAAGCATTTTGGATTATTAACCTTAATGCAACAAAATATAAAGGATTGAATGTGAGGTTTGAATTGAAACCTTTTCTAAAACAAAAGAAAAGAAATAACAAATAACTTAAGTTATATGATGCCCCTTAAAGCTATGTCAGGAGATTTTGCAAATTGTTTAGTTAGATAGTGGCTGCAGTGTGCTGGTTCGTTGCTATAAAATAAGTAGATATGAAGAGAAATAAAAGATGAGAAGCTAGCTCACTGAATCATTGTAGAATGAAGTTTTGAAATAAGTGGCAGTCCTTAGTAAATTGTTAATCTTGTATGGATGTATTTCTTTGGGAGTGCTAATAGAAATTAAAAGTAGAGCATTAAACTTTATAAAGCAACAGGTAAATACATCGAGCTGTAGTGAATTAATATTGTTTCCTATCCCTCTCCCCCCTTCCCTTTTTCTTTGGTGGGGGTAAAACGCTGCAGTTGGTATCTGAAAGTTTTGAAGTAACAACATCATGCCAGAATCATTAATAAGAGGTATGTTTGCTTTAGATATCCATAGATGAGAGGTTATGAAGTAAGGCCGTTATTGGCATAAATGTCATAATGAAATATTTGATGGTCATCGTTTGTGGGAAAATGATGAGTTCTTTTTTTGTATTTGTTACAAGTGGAAAATTATATGAGATTTGATTGTGTTTATACATAGTTTAGAGATCATTTATAAATATATGGCCATTTTATAATGCACTTCATGTATTATACTGAAAAATGTGTATTCTTGAATGATGAGATATGTTAAGATAGATGGAAAGTACTCTGAGTTAGCTGTTAGAAGTAAATGAAAATATTGAAATATTTGTGCTTCTGAGAATCATGGTGTTTTTTAACAGGTAGAGATATTTTTCCTTTCTGCCCCCCTTATTTTCTTTTCTATCTATTTTTATCATTTCAAGTTTGGATCTTTATTTACTTTTTAGGATTAGTATTGGATTACTGTATCTTGTAATAATTTTGCTGCTGTAAACATTATATAGTAAAGTTTTTAGATGCATTTAAGTTGTATTGTTATAATTAAAGTAATTAGTATGTAGATGTTTTAACCAATCATGGTGGAGTCTTAATTAATGACACTGGTTGTATTTTATTAGTAAGAGTATTTAAGGGACATTTCACTGTTGGTGTTTTATCTTTGAGAAAGGATGTGTTTTACATCTGAAACACGTCAGGTTGGTGGCATTTGTGAATAAAGTTCTTTTTTAATAGACCTGTGCCCTTGTTATGAGAGGTGCGTGTGTGCTCTACTTTTTTAATCATTAAGATGATGTTAGAGATGGAGTGTTACATTATCATTCTGCCTGCCTCCATGACTGCCTTACCTTGTCTTGTTTTGCTCATCTATTTAATTTAATTTAATCTTCACCCAGAGTGTCAACAGATGCATACCAGATAAACAAGTTAGCTCCTTTGACTCATTGTCATTGTTGGTTCCTGTTTGTTTAATTATTATTGCTCCTGGGGGATCTGAGTTGAAGCCCTTAGCCCTTGCAACAGCAATCACCTTCTATTTAAATGAATGAGGGCCAAGGCATGCTTATGGTAAAACAAGTCATCTCCTTTGTCTTTGGAGAAGTACTAAGATATGAAATGCTCTGACCAAGGAGAGATACAAGTACATTTGTAGTATTACATTTATTTCTGTTACTTTACTGTGCTTGTGTTTCCATTTAAATTCAGTTAGGTAAGAGTCAGTATCAAACAATGGAGTGCAGATGGAGAAGTCAACATAATTTTGGCAAGTACTCTTTTTCAGACACATAGGATAGCAGAAAGGATAAATACATAGAACAGACAGATAGATAGAAAGATAGATAGACAGACAGACAGACAGAAAGACAGACAGATAGATAGATAGGTAGGTAGGTAGAAAATAGACAAACAGACAGATGATAAAGATACAGGGAACTCTCACTACAGACCACCAGCTCAGAAGACCACCGGGTCACTGTTTCTCATCAAGCTGGCAGCATTAATCCAGCTGCGGTTGCACAATTCAAGGAAATGTTGCTGTTATTATACAAAGAATGTGGGTGAATGGCTCCTCTCGCTATGCTGGGAACCCAGGATTTTTAGGTGACAATACACCTTATTTCCTGCCACATTTTTAAAACTTATTTACCAGAATCTAGCTAAACGGGTCCCGTTTGCCAAGGTTCAGGTGTTTGTTTTTTAAAGCATAATCTGTAAGTATTTTAATGTTTTTAGTCTGGAGAAAAATAAAATAAGATAGCAGCCATCATGACAGATTATTTTTCTTCATGATTGATAATACACAAATTGTGAAAAGGTAAACCTCATGAAACATGTGTTTTTTTTTTTATTTCATAACAGAGGATTATCCAGAAAACCTACTGAGGAGGCTTTGAAAAAAAATAAACTTAAAACCCTTATAACTCTGGAACCTTTTAATATTTTTTTCATGAAACCCTTTAAAAGCACTACTTCAGCATAGGCAACTTCTATCCTGAAATGTTAGGAAGACAAATCTATAGCATGTACACTGAGCATGAGAGTAAAAAACATGTAGTACATGTAGGAAGAAAGTTAGGAAGATCACCGTTGACAATGTCTTGTATCTCGGCAACCACACAAGCTGCCAGCACAACACTTAGCAGTTCTTGAAACCCTGCCAGCCAGATCATGCATGCTCAATTTTAAGCTATTTCATTGAATGCCACCAAAGTTAATGAAATGCAAAAGATTTAGGTTTAACGTTAGAACTCCATATCAACTCTTTATCTATGTGTATATGTGTGTGTGTGTGTGTGTGTGTGTGTATCTATGGATGGATAGAGATAGATATGTAACCCCCACCCCCATCATTTTGCAAACAACAGGTGGTATGATGTTTAAATCTGACAGCAGTACCAGGTGGGGACTGGGTTTGGGGAGGAATAGGTTACTTGGCACAAGGGCTAAGTTTGGCTACTCTGCACAGGGGCACCCAAGTAACTCAGAACACAGGAAGCAATAACTGTAATGCCCAATACCAGGAATAGGATTCTAAAGTGTGGCTTTTATTCACATTCAAACAGAATGAAGAAAGCATAGATGGACCCCCATGGAGCTACATTCCTGGTAATGCAGATTAAAAGAATCAAGAACACTTCTTCAACACTTCAGCCCTCAGGCTCTGAACCCACCGGGCACACAGCCTGGACTTGCACGCTGCTTTGGGTACACAGCCCAAACTTGTACACTGATCTGGGATTCCCAAGCTCAACTCCCTTGCCGGCCATTTGGACACCTTCCATATGTCATGGAAACATTTGCTGGTGGCTCCCTAAACTACCTAAGAGCGCCTCAGCTCTATCAGGGAATTTTCCTTTTAATCCCATGACTGGGTACTTTCCTCAGGCACTGGCCAAGTACCTGAGAGAAAGTAAAGGTGCCACAGAGCAAATCCGTAGAGGTGCATTTGGTTACTACTGATGGGGGGTCTCCTACCTCTCGCTTCCACAATTCATACCCGGCCATTTCTCTGGACAGTAAACATCTCCTACTGTAAAGCTTGGCAATGTAGATTAAGGCTAAATGTATGTCACATTTCCTCTACTTGTATTGCTTTCTCTTTGTGCTGGACTTGAACATACTTTTACTTGGCATAGCCCATTGCTCTAGGCCCCCTACTGATTACGCAGTCCAATCCCCACGTTCCAACAGTTCAGGTGAAAAACATTGGCCCTCTGTCAGAGCGAACTCACCCTTTGGTTGCAGGTGCCCTACAGGTGATTCCTCCACAGGAATTTATCTCTCAGATCTTCTGGTGCCGCAGCACAACTTGAAATAGGCAGCTTCTTCCCTTAGCCGGAACCAGGACGGTTGCCCCTGGAAGACAGGCAAACCTTTTCCCCCCCGTCCCCTCAGGGAGGGGGCAACTGGACCAGTGACCGTGGTCTCCACCACTTCAGCAAAAAATTTCTGTGTCCGTCTTACGGTGGAAATACACACCTTCCTTACAGTAGCTCTAAAACAGAGCTTAAGGCTCTAAGAGCCCGCACACAGACTGCTGTGCTGCTCCTCTCTCCAAGACTGCACACAGACTCACTTCAAAATCCCCAACATTATATCCTAACTTCCAACTGCAGCACTCCAGTGTGGCTCATGTAACTGCAAGAGTTCTATGGTGATGTCATCCCTCAGTCTCAGTTGAGACTGAGAACAGAGCGAGACAGTGTGAAATCCATTTAACTGGAGTTTCACACGCTGCCTTCCCTGCCTACCACTAGGTCTTACTGGGATTCTAGTAACCCTGGGTAGCAGGGGGGGATTACAGATAGATTGATAGACAGACAGACAGACAGGCAGGCAGGCAGGCAGACAGACAGACAGACATACCGACAGAGAGAGAGATATAGATAGATAGATAGATAGATAGATAGATAGATAGATAGATAGATAGATAAATGAATAGATATATAGATATCTAGAGTCCATTATTTAGGATCATATGATAAGAGTCTATAAAACAACCACTAATAAAACAAAGAAATGAAGTAAACTGGAAACAGGTGCTAAACTCTGTTTCATACATGAGTGTGTAAACCTTGGTTCTTATACATATATTTTTCTTTCTGTACACAGAGACATTGCTCTTCTTGAAGAAGCTACACATTAGCTGTTTAATAACTCATAACCATTTTCTCCAGAGACAATGATTACACTGTCAAATGGGTTAAAGCAGCAGTATGTGTTAGCCTCCATTTGTTTCCAGTAATAATGTTTTTTCTGACAAAGACTTCAACATATCACTTTTGCTTTCTTTCATTACTAACCTAAGCTATGGCATGTTTGCATTTTAGAAGTTCCTACTTCCTTGCCATGCCTGCCATAACAAAAAGAGCAGTGTCTTTGTACAGAACTGTATTTGTTATCATCAGAAACACTTGGTAACACCATCTTAATACATGCACATTATGATTCTAGTATGTACATTCATCAGGTAACCTCAGGGAATGGTAGGCTCACCCCTGCATCCCACTTGCTAGGTGTGTCACATCCAGCAGGAAGTAAATGCCTGGACCTGCCATGTTGCATCTTCTGTGCCTGGCACTGCTCCCCATTGCCGTAACAAATGTTCCCGTTACATCTTCTAGCTGGTCATCTCCATTACTTGTCTGCTCTGGTAATCCTTTTCATTGTTGGCTTGGCAACATTAGTGATCACAGCAAGAGTGACATTGATATTCTTCTGAGGGGTTCCTGACCTCTAATTTGGTACCTAGTTCTGACCACTGTCACGGGAATGTCTGAATGGCCAGAGGGCCCAGTTCTATGGCTTACCAGCTAAAGAGCTGGCTCAGAAGAGAGAAAAGAAATTACTATCAGGAGATGAGGTCTGCCATACTGCTCTTTGGTCTTGGATTGAGGTGGCCAAGGAAATGGCCCAGAGCCTCAGGTCATTCCCCAGGATGTCAGCCTCCACTGCCACACACTACCATGATAGCACAACTGCATGTGGCATGTTGGCCCTAGAAAGGCTTAGGCAGGTTGAAGTGGATAACTGCCTCCCCTCTTGCTTATGATGGGTGCTTGGTCAACAAGTACAGGCTTAAACTCTTAGACACCAGGCTGATACTGTGCACCTGCCACCACATCAGGAATAGGCTTGCTACCCTCCTGGTGTCTACATTAAACTTTAACTAGAGTTTAAAGTGCGCCATTACTTGTGTGGCTTTGGTTGACTGGGTAAACAGTCTCCCTAATCCTGATATGGTATCCTAAACTGCACATAAATCTTATGGATTAACCCTGCTGTCCCACATTCCCAGTACACCACAGCCAAGGGCCCATTATATTGACCCTTGTTTGTATTGGAACTCTACCCTGTCTTTACCCCTTGCTGACTCCTACTATAGCTAGGTCTCTCCTTCTCCCAATGCAAATACTCAGAGGGTGGTCCTTACTGCATAAACACTCATGCTTGTTCTGACAGTTGAACATAATGGGTGACTGGGAGAGGGGTGGGTGTGAGACAAAAGCTGACTGGTACAGTCTGTCCAGGGACCTAGGGTGGTGCAGGTGCATGGAACCATTGAGTGGCTGATTTTGTTGAGCAACTATCATCTAACTCTCCTTTACTATCTCAAATACTTTACTCCAGCCCCCCCCATTCAATCCCTATCAACTGCTGAGCAGAGGTGATGTTAAAGGCTGATCCCCACCATGCAGCGACTATATCATGCTTGCAAAGGGGGACAGAAGGGGATCCCCCAGTGAAGTCCCAACATAAATGACACTGAGAATAATCTATATGTCACCCCTGCTCCCTGCAGCGCCATAGTAGGTGGGAAGAATTACCACCTCATCCTCGGTGATGCTGAAGCCTCCAGACTCTGCCTGCATCACAGATTTTGTTTGAAATTAAAGGAAATAATAGCAAGAGTCTTGTTTTCAAGCCTGAAATGTAATTAATCCATATAACATGGTCCAACTGTTCTGTTTTAGAATACATGCTGTTTGAAATGCAAAAAAGCAACAAATATATGCTGCAATCCTAATCCTGGTTTTGCCCTGGGAGTCCATTATCCAACCAAAGCCCTTGCCCTATAACAAATGGCTTACCTGCCTCCCTATCCCCAGTAGGCTCTACTGTGCTATGAATTAGGTGACTGCTGACTGTGTTTTAAGCTTCTCAGGATCACAGGCAAAAAGGCTGAGTTCCCAGGATGCCATAGCTTCTCTACCCCCTGGGCAACATTCCTCATCCCTGGAAGCCTACCTTGAGAGTTATCCTGATTGGCTCTCTTGCCTCATAAATTACAATCACCTGTCACCCTTTCCTCTTGCTGACCACAGCCAATGTCTCCTTTTCCCTCCCTCATCTAAGGCCAAATTGAATGGCTAGGCATTCAGCCAGGAATGTGGCAGGTATGGGGTAGGTAGCTTTCTGTCCAGCTTGGGAAAGGTGGGGCTCCAACAGCCAAGTCCCTTTCAGTTTAAATTCTCCCAGAACAGCCATTATGTAGTATAACATGTATCTTTCTAGGCCAGACTGGATGGTAACCTCTTAAAAATAAAAAAACCTCTAAAAAGTATCTGGATGAGTGGTATGTTAAACATTTTTTTAACCACTGCATTGAAGAAGTACTATGATCAGCCTTGTCTTTTGCAGTACTCATACCTGAAGGACATTATTTTAAGGGACGTTGAAAGCAAGATGATGGTAGCCACAGTCTATATCCTGAGATAATGGTTGATAATCTTCATAGGTTTCACAGGTATATACAGAGCTAAAGGGACTTTCATCCATAGTGCTCGCCATCTATGTCTATAACCGATCTGATAGATATAGTTCATCTAGTCAGAGTTTAAAGACTTTTACGGATGAGCTCCCACTACTGACCCTGGTAATGCGTTCCATATAGGAACTGAATTGATTGAACCACATCTTTCTTCTCTATGTTCTGCAGTGTTCCCCTTTTAATTGAAGTGGATGTGCCCTAGTATTGTGTATTTTATTCCTGAGCTCCAATACCAGCTTCACCCACAGCTCATGATCTATTAGAGATTTGAAGAGCAAACACATATCCCTCCTCAGCCTCCTATACTCCAGTGTGAACATCTTAAGTTATCTCAGCCTGGTGTTATAGTCTTTTGATTCCTTCCCTTTAATTTATCTAGTGGCTCTTTTTGTACTCTCTCCAGCCTGGCTATATTCCCCTTTTGGTATGGAGACCACACCGGGGCACTGTACCTCATTAAGGGTCTCACCAGAGATCCGTACAGTGGGACCATGATGCTGCTCTCCCTGCTAGAGATGTGCATGAGTATGCAATTTAGTACCCAATTGGCCTTTCTGCTGGTATTTGCATAATGTGTACTGAATTGAAAATCTTTTGAGATGGTGATCCCAAGGTCCCTTTCCTCTAATACAGTTTTGAGGTTGATGTTACCCAATTGATAATTTGCATTTGAATTATTGTATCCCAGGTGCATCACAGAACATTTTTCTGGATTTAAATGTAGTTGATGGGTGCAACACCAATCGTTTATGTGCTCCAATGCCTTTTGTAATATCAAGTTGTCTTCCTTATTTAATAGCTCAACTCCTAAGTGGCACTCTTCAGTGAATCATATACACTGTGCAAGGATGTATTCAAAATTCAGTCATTAGACTAGCAAAAAGTCCATCTTTGGATGCTGCAATAAGGAAAATATCTGATAAAATTGAAACACTTATTCAACTGCGACTCACTGTTCCCTGCATTAGTGCAAATGCTAAAAGGAAATTTTCAGCCTTCACAGATTTAAAATCTACCTAAGCTGATCCATGAAGTGCAGTAGACAAAATCATTTGTTACTTCTTTATGTTCATCTGGAAAGACTGGACATTCTTAGTAACCCTGACATGCTGTACTGTAGCAACAGAAGTTGTAGAAAAGTGTGGTAGATACAGTTCTTCATTTGGAAATTTCTAATCATAACCTGGAAGTGTATAATACTAGTACAGTAACAACTTTGATCTCAGCAGTTATATTTTAACAAATGTACACGTCACTTTTAAATCTTTAGAATTCCACCTTGCTCTTTTATTTGTCAGACATGTTGTACCATCACAAACCAATTCTGTGCTATTTTCCAGTTTAGAATTTTGTGTTTTGCAATTACTGAAAAAAATCAGTTGAGGAGTGTTTCACCTGCATGATGGCAACTCCAACATTTGATGTGAAATGTCTTTGTCTAAGATCCTTCTACTCAAAAAAAAAAAAACACTCTGGTCAAAATATTACCTGCTCTGGGCCGGCCTGGTGGTGCTGATGGTTGAGGTGCTGGACTCCACACCTCATGCTATGCCGGCAGCCCAGGTTTGGGAATGTACTTAGGCTGCAGGGGGTCAGATGGAGGAGAAGAACTAAGCATCCTAACAGATGCTCTCCTCCTCCTGGGGTGGGTTACCAGGGTCCATATAGCACCCATAGTTCCTCTCCTGGTGAAAGCACAGGCAATATGGGGCACACGACTCTCCAGAGTCAAGGGTGGGGAGGACGCTGTGGGGGTGCTTGATGACGGCATGTGTCAGCATGTCACTCATCTGGACTTTGTCCTCTATGCAGGCATCCTCAGAGGGTACTGGGTGAAAAATGGGAGAAAAATGCATACACCCCCAGCCCATTGAGCAACATGAAACTGGGGGGGGGGGCCTTGAATGGACCTGGCAGATGGAATAGGAGGGGGTACAAGGCCCCCTATGAATGCCAAAGGAGCTGGGCAAAGTATATAAAAAAAATATCACCCACTCAAACAGGGCCTTGCACTTGGATGCTGGAAGATCAGGAAAAGTGTGGGTGAAGGGTGAGCTGTAGTAATAACAAAAGAGACCATTGTTTCTTTCCCTTCAGACCTTGTATTCATTAAATGTGCACTTTGAATGCTCATGAATGCTTATGGGCAAATGTGGGGGAGCTACTGCCCCCCCCTCGCCCATAGGCTATGGCACCTATGTCCTTGTACTGTGAGGTCCTCCAAGGTATTGTTAACACAACTCTCAAACAGATCAAAAAAATAGACTGCATATCATGGAAATGGTTTACCTATTCCGAATCGACAATACTGTTGTTGATGTTCAGCATAGTGAGATCCTCAATGTTGACAGGCTAAATATTGCCTGTCAGACATTGGTGTGTGTTCTATGGGGGGGCTGTGCCCCCAAACTCCCCACATGGGGGGCTGTGCCCCCCCAAGACCCCCTTGTTAAAATAACTAACTCCAAGTTAGAGTTGTCTGGGGGGGGGGGTGAAAGTTGGTGAAATGGCAAAATTTCACCCTCAGGTCCCTCACAGTGACAATCTTGAAATCTGTCAAGATTGTCACTGTGAGGGATTTCGCGGTCGTGGTTTGACTCTTCCATCGGTACACACATGGAAACATATAAACATATAGGCATACTTAGGCAATATGCCCATCATGATTGCCCATCAATTTTTAATGATCATATCACTTTAAGTAAATTATTCTTGATTATTTTTTTTATTTTCTGTTTATGTTCATTGGTTCATATTCCAGTACTACACAACCTACAGTAAGTAGTTGATTTTGGAGCTCAGCAGCAAAACTCAAATGCCTAAGAATAATGTCATGGTTAGATAAACTTGTGCCCACTACAGCTAGCAGGTTATTGCCCTTACACCCCGTTAAAGGTCATGGTAGCCTGCAAACACTTCAAAATTTAGTTTTGAGCATTTTGCATCTCTTTATGGTGACAAAATAGGTACAAGAGATACAGAATACAGTGACCTTTATATTCTTGAATGTGTTTTTGTGAATTTCCATAAATATTGACAACCACTATGTCCAGATGATAACACAAAGGTATGATGGATGTAAATGTTAATGAAGCTCACTAACATGCAACATAAAATGTTAATTATAAAGTATTATACAGACTTCTATAGAAATATAGAAACATAGAATTTGTTGGCATATAAGGACCACTTGGCCTACCTAGTCTTCCAATTTTCCCCACCTACAGTATCATCACAGTCCCTACTTCATGTGTGGCTATTTCTCCCTCCCCTCATTCCTTTCCACTTAAATTTCATTATGCTTATCACATGCTTTCTTGAACCCCATTACTGTTATTCCCCCAACCATCTCAACTGGTAATCTATTCCAGGAATCCACCATTCTTTCTATGAAGGAGTAGTTTCTAATATCTCTCTGAAATCTACCCCTCCTCTATCTTCATAGCATGTCCCCTTGTTCTTGAGCACATTTTTTCTAAAAGAGACCTTCCTCCTGTACCGTACTTACCCAGTGAGGTATATGAAGATCTTTATCATAACCCCCTTATGTATTTAGTTACCTTAGTTTTTCCTCATAGGAATATTAATTTAGACTCTGCACCATTTGTGTTGCCCTCCACTGGACTGTCTATACTCTATGTCCTTCCAGAGATGTGGTCTCTAGAACTGTATACAGTATTCCGGGTAAGGTCTCACTAGCAATCTATACAGTGGCAAAACCACCTCCATACTTCTGCTGATGGTCCCTCTTCCTGTGCACCCCAGCATCCCACTAGCCTTCCCAACTGCCTTGTCACACTGCCTGGCAACCTTCTGGTCATCAGAGCTGATAACACCCAGGTATCTATCCTGCTTGCTTGTCATCAGTAACAATCCTCCCATTTTTGTACTCTGTCCCTTGGTTGCTGTACCCCAAGTACATTATTTTGCATTTCTTTACATTGAAGCCCAGCTGCCATACCCTTGACCAGCTCTCGAGTTTTCTCATCTACATATTCATGTATTATACTGGTGCATTTGCACCTGTAGATTAGGGTTGTGTAACCACTTTAATGTTAATCCCCAGGATTTTGCACCTTAATTACTTTGCCCCCTTTCAACCAATTTACATGAAATTTGGAAAGCACAGTGTTTGTGTTTGGACCTCTGAAGTCTAAAAATGTCATGTACATTGGTTCAGTGGGGGGGGGGGGAATTACAGAGGTACAAAATCGTAAAAATCACAGTTTTAGGACTTTTTTGCACTCCCCCCTCATAACAGATAAAATGTGAGGATTTGAAACCTGAAACTTTAAGGTTTTATACAGTTTGGCTCAAAGTATGTGCTTTTGTATACTGTAGTCAAGTAGATTTTAAATAATTTAAAAAGTATGTTTATTCCTTTGGCAGTCTCAGTGCAAAAAATAAACATTCTAGGGATTGATGTTTTTTTTTTTCAAAAGCATAATGTCCTGTTGTATTTCATTATATGTGTCATATAATATACTGTAGTGTTTTTGTATAGAGTTATGGTGTTTCGTATACTGGATCCAGTTATGATCCAATATAGGAAAAACAATAACACTATACGAAAAACATAAGGCAATAGGACAACTGTACATCCTGGTGACATTTGCCAACAGTCCTGTATTTTAAGGGGCATCCCGTATTTAAAAAAATGTAAGTTCCATTATCAATCAATGCAGGATGCCTTTTGTCACTTATAATTAATTATAAGTGACACCATATTATAAATCATGCAGTGATAGAATAGGGAGGATATCATGAGGGATGCATCTTATTTTAACCCCAAACATTGCTTTGTCCAGTATCTGTCTCACATGGTAAAGGTGCTGCCCTGCAGATGAGTTGTATATCAAATTATAAAACAGAAATTCATAATACTCTGAAAAGTTAAATCAAAGTTAAGCAGTACATATATAGGTACTGGTTTCCACTGAGTTCAGAGCTTGTATCTCAGTATGTGTCCCATGTTCTATAGGCCAGCGACCCATGTTTCACTGCAAAAGGTTGTGAGGTAAGCTTCTGGATTTTATATGTGTGTGTGTGTGTGTGTGTGTGTGTGTGTGTGTGTGTTATGAGCAGCTCACTGAAAAAATACAAGCTTTTAATAAAAACATATTTCAGAAGATGGTTGATAAAAAATAAAAATACATATGTAATAAATAATTGCAGCAGCAGCAGTCATACTGTGTGTGAGGATGAGCATACTGTAAGAAAGCCATCTTCATTTAAAGCTAATGAGACTGCCTGAAAAACTCTATACTGACACAGCTCCATAAATAAAATGAAAGCTTGAGTCAAGGAACCAAGCAGCAGGACATATGCATGGCACAACCTCTCCTGCACCTGCCCTCCTGCACCTGTGGGTGCTGCCTTTTAAACTGGTAAAAAACACAAGTTCACCTTTAGGTACCTGGAAGTGGTGATCACGTCTAACATACAGATCACATCAGCCTCCACTCAGAACCAAACTGCCATTGTAAGAGTGTCTCTAAACCAGGGGGCAGTTCAAGACCCAGGGAACCCATTCCATGTTCTGTCCAGCCAAATGTTCTCTTTGTCGCGGTGGAACAGAACACATTAAGCTCAGAGCTGGACTGCATGAGTAATGGGAAGCATTTGTAATCCTGATATTCAGTAAGTCTCTGAGGTGGAGGACAGGATCAGGGAATCATGAAACCTCCAGCTGGGAAGGGATTGTGTAACCTTAGGGCTGTGTACACCATATGGAGGGTGTTATGAATGTAATGGTCTCAGATGGACCCTGCATGACGGGTGGAGCTACAGCATACAGTTTTGATGGACATGATAGAAGGGAAAAGGTTAATGAAAAGAAAGGACAATGTCAAACCCTGGACTGGAGAAGAGGAAGGCAAAATGCAGGAAAGAGTTTTCCATCCAAATGTGACTCATCTGTCTGCTTGAATTATGACCAAGGCTAACATACTGATCACACCAGCCTCCACTCAGAAACAAATCATCATTATAACAGTGTCTCTAAAGCAGGAGGCAGTGTGGGCCCCAGGGGACCCAGTTTATGTTCTGTCCAGCCACAAGTTCTGCTTGTCAGGGTGAAACAGGACATGTTAAATTCAGGGTTGGACTGCATGAGTAATGGGAAGCATTTTTAATCCTGATACTCAGTATGTGTCTGAGCTTGAGGATGGGGTCCAGGAATCCTGAAACCTCCAGCTGGGATGGGATTGTGTAACCTGAGGGTTGTGTACACCACATGGTGGGTGTCATGAATATATCGGTCTTGGATGGATCCCACATGATGGGTGAAGCTACAATATACAGTTTTGATGGATATGATAGACGGGAAAAGGCTGATGAAAAGAAAGGACAATGTCAAAGTCTGGACTGGAGAAGAGGAAGGCAAACTGTAGGAAAGTGTTTTTCATCCAAATGTGACTCATCCCTTTGGCCAGGATTTGTGGGACCTCCTCTTCCATCCAGGGACCACCAGTGCCACTGCCGTTGCCTCAGAGGTTGCCAAGAAAGAGGAGCAGTTGGACCACAGTGGGCTCAGGGAGGGTGAGGGTGGAGGAACAGAGGCACATCCCTGCAGCTGTAACTCTTCACAATTCCTATGCCATTCTGGCAAAGTGTGGTTCCTCTATGGAGGCACCTACAGTGGAGACCAAGGAGGATGCTGGGAACCTCCACAAAGGAGACCCACAGGAGGGTGGCAGGGGACCCTGCAGGGGAAAGAAACAACTCCAGGTGGGGTACTCCATTGTTAGGAAGGTAGAACTGGGCAAGGAAGGGCAGAGGGAGGTAAGGTGCCTGCCTGGTGCCATGGCTTGGGGGAACAGGGAGAGAATCCTCAGGATTGCTGGAGCAGCTGCACAGGGGAGGGAGCTGGATGTCATTGTCCACTTATGGACAAATGACAACTAAGAAAGGGATTAGAGAAGTGCAGGAAGAGTTTGTGGAATTGGGGAGGGGCTTTAGTCAAGTAGCACGCACGTAACCTTCTCGAGGTGCTACCATCTATGGCATAGGAGGCTAGGGTGTTCCGTGCCATAGGATTCAATCAGTGGTTGAAAAACTGGTGTGGAGCTCAGGGTTTGGCTTCATTGGGGACTGGGGGTTCACCTGGAGTGATGCAAGCCTATACTGGCATGATGGGCTGCATCTGTCTGGGAGGGGAACCAGGATCCTAGGTGATAGGTTTAAATGCTTCATTGGCAAGCTTTTAAACTATCCAAGGGGTGAGGAACTGGAAAGCAGCAGGAAAATCCTAGCCCCCCAAACAATCGCGGTAGTAAGTGTGGCAAACACCAACATGGAGGTGTCGATAGGGAGAAGGGCAGAGGTAAATGGAGAAAGTGACAAAGGCAAGAAGGACAGGGATGGGGCAAAAGGGAGTAAGGCCATCAGGAAATGGAGGGTAATGAGTACCAATGCCCATAGTCTGGGCAACAAGCTCCCTGAGCTGGTGGCCTTAATGGAAGAGGGATGCCTGGATATCGTAGCAGTCACAGAAACATGGTACACAGAGAACCATGACTGGATGTTAACATACCAGGGTACATAACCTACAGGAGAGACAGGCTGGGGAGAAGAGGGGAGGATAGCTCTCATGTAAAGGAAGGATAAAAGCAACTGAACAAAAGAGTAAACAAGGAGGAGAGGAGGCACTGTGGGTCACCTTGGAGACTGGAAAGGCACCACAATCTGCACAGGGGTTGGGTACAGACCCCATGTCAGGGGAAGGAATGGACAAGGATATGATGGAAGGCATTCTTGAATGGCAGAGAAAGGAGATACTGTTGATGGGAGACCTGAATATGCCAGATGTTAACTGGAGCACATTTGCTGCAGCGACATCCAAGAACAAGGCCATTCTTGATGCCCTACAGGTGGCAGGCATTAGACAGCTAGTTTCGGGACCCACTCATGAGGGAGCAATCTTAGACCTCGTACTCTCAAACGGGGGCAGTAAGAGGATCTCAGATCTAGAAGTGGGTTGCCATCTGGGGACAAGTGACCATCATACAGTGTGGTTCACGTTAAACTCAGCTACAGAGTCAAGCCATACAAAAGTGAGGGTACTGGACTTTAGGAGGGCTGACTTTGGCAAGATGGGAGAGTGCCTCAGAAAAGCACTAGCAAACAGGCTAGAAGGAGGTGGAGCAACAATGGGAATTATCAAACTGCCATCACAGAGGCAACAAGCCTTGTGTGAAGCAAATAAACAAATCAAAATGAAGAAAAGCCACTATGGTTCTCAAGAGAGGTGGCTGTGAAAGTCAAGAAGAAAAAGATAGCATTCCAGAAGTATAAGGAAACACAGAAGGAGCAGGACAGAGAGCTGTACCAGTTAAGGCAGAAAGAAGCAGGGAGGGAAGTCAGAATAGCAAAGGCCCAAACTGAGGAAAAGATAGCCAACTCAGTTAAGAAGGGGGATAAAACATTTTATAGGTACATCAGCGAGCATAGAAAGACAAAGGGAGGGATAGTGAGGCTGAATAGAATAAACAGTGGGTGGGCAGAGGGGGACAGTGAAAAAGCAGGAATACTGAACGAATATTTCTGCTCAGTATTCACAAAAGAGGAGGGAAGTGCTTAATCAATTAACAGAAGTACTCTTGATAGAGGGTCGATTCAGTCCTTTCACAGAAGAAAGGGTTCTGCAAGAACTCCTAAAACTGAAGGTGGACAAAGCAATGGGTCCTGATGGAATTCACCCCGAATTCTAAAGAATTAAGGAAGGAACTAGTGAAACCACTGGCTACTCTTTTTAATAAATCATGGGAGGATGGTGTGGTACCCAAGGACTGGAGGAAGGCAGATGTGATTCCCTTCACAAAAGTGGGACCAAGACAGAGGCAGGAAACTACAGACATGTCAGTCTGACCTCTGTGGTAGGGAAAGTGATGGAGTCACTTCTGAAGGAAAGAATAGTTGAGTACCTAGGGTCAGTGGAGCACAGGATCCAAGGCAGCATGGGTTCACAGCGGAAGGTCATGTCAGATGAATCTAATAGATTTCTTTGACTGGGTGACCAAAGTAGTAGACCAGGGAAGGGCTGTGGACATGGCCTACCTAGACTTTAGCAAGGCATTTGACACAGTCCACACAAAGATTATTAGTCAAATTAACCAGCCTGGGAGTGGGTCCTAGGGTGGTAGCCTGGGTAAAACATTAGCTGGACAACAGGACACAGAAGGTAATTGTAAATGGAGTCCACTCTGTAGAAAGGGCTGTTACTAGTGGGGTACCTCAGGGTTCAGTATTGGGTCCAGTCCTTTTTAATGTCTTCATCAGTGTCATTGCAGAGGGACTGGAAGGAAATGTATGCCTTTTTGCAGATGACACAAAGATCTGCAACAGGGTTGATACACAAGGAGGCGTGGAAAGGATGAAAAGGGACTTGGCAAGGTTGGAGGAATGGTCAGACGTATGGCAGCTAGGATTCAATGCAAAAAGTGCAAAATAATGCACCTGGGAAACAAGAACCCAGGGGAAGAATACACAATGGGTGGGGAGGTAGTAACAACAACAAAACAGGAAAGGGACCTGGGGTAATCATATCAGATGACCTTAAGGTTAGCAAGCAATGTGAGAAGGCAGTAGGGAGGGCCAGGGTATACTGGGATGTATAAGGGAGAGCATCAGCAGCAGAAAACAGGAAGTTGTTATCCTCTGTAAAGACAGTTGGTGAGACCCCATCTGGAATACTGTGTCCAGTTCTGGAGACCCATCTCTGCAAGGACATAGACAGGATAGAGGCAGTCCAGAGGAGGGCAACTAAAATGGTGCAGGGTCTGCAAGAGAGCCTTATGAGGAGAGACTAAAGCAGCTTAATATGTATACCCTTGAGGAAAGAAGGAGAGGAGGCATGATAGAAACTTTCAAGTACCTCAAGGGAATCAACAAAGTCCAAGAGGTAGCATCTTTCAGAAAAACTTGCAAGAACAAGGGACACAATTTAAAGATAGAAGGAGGGCGGTTCAGGGGCAGTGAGGAAGTATTTTCACAGAGAGGTAGTGGATGCATAGAACAGCCTTCTTGAGAAGTTGTGGAGTCTAAAACTGGGGAAAATTCAAGAATGCATGGGACAGACATAAGGCAATTCTTGTGGGGAGCAGGAAGATATAGGCTGTTGGTTAAATAGGATCCGCGGCCTGTCCTGTAGGTAGGGAAATGGGCAGACTAGATGGGTCTAGCGGTCCTTATCTGCCATCAAAGTCTATGTTTCTATGTTTCTATGTTTCTATGTCTGCTAGAATGCTGTTAACACACACACACAGACACACACACACATATGCTCACACCCACGCACGCACACACACACACACACACACACACACACACACACACACACACATCATAGGGACAAGCATAAAAAGCATCTCTTATTTTATTAAAAAAAATTCTTGTTCCATATAAATCAGATCCAGAATTTTTTGTTGTTAAAAAGAAAAAAAATATGTAGAAAACCAACAGTTCATCACATACAAATCGTTAAGAAACACTCGGGAACCTCAATATACAATTATCAATGCTATTTAACAAGCATATATACTAATAATTCAATATGTAAAACATCCTATGTGCAAATTTTGCCAGTGCAAAGTAAATGGCTTGTTTAACTGAGTACAAAAGTATCCCAACTTTATCCTCTACTGTGCCATGAACATTAAAAAAAGGTAAAATATATTTATTTATTTCCAACTCCAATAAAAGAAAAAACAATAATAAACGGGCAATGTGTTTTTTCTTTCATTTACATCACATTTACAGTACTCAAGGGCACTAGTTCCAGTCCGAAAACTATTCCACACCCTTTGTTTGTTAATGAGCCCTAGTCTCATCAAACAGATTATATTCCTATCTTTGATATTTTCTACCACTTTCAAATAATACTCTACTTTCTAGTATCTTTTCTTTTTTTATGAATTCTCATATTAGGCAAAAACTCTATTTTCTCCATATCTTTCTGATAATATACATCCACTATTCTCTACTTAACAATTTTTACACATCTACTAATTTGTTCCTTCTGATCTTGATGCCGTATAGGCATCATTCCAAGATGTCTCAAATTATTATTGAGCTGACCAAACCAAAAATATGTAAGTCCAAGTCTTTTAGTTTCTTCCCAACAGTGCCTTGGCAATCTCATCTTTTCCATTTGTAGTATTCTTTCCCAATAATTCACTATTCTGCAAAATACAAATTGTTCCAAGCTAACCAACCCTTTTTCCAATCTAAGTATTGCTGTTGGGGTATGCCTTGGTAACCTCAATACAAGTTGAATAAAAAAAAATGCTCCCCTTCTAAACTCTTTACATTAGCAAATATACCCCATATTTCACTACAATACAAAATCTATTTATTTTACCTTCAAAGACCCTTCTCATTGCAGTGAAAGAATTACCCCCAAAGCAATTTGCAAATCTATGTATGGCCTTTGCAGATTCTATCCCTACACTTTTAACTTTATCCATATGGGCTTTCCAAGCTCCATTATAATTAAATGTTACCCCTAAATAGGTAAAGCTTGTCACCTGTTCAATTTCAAGGTTGCTCACAATCCATTTTTTTGTTTTAACTTTCCTTTTCCCCATAATCATCACTTTACTTTTAGTTACATTTAACGGTAGTCCTAAGAATTCCAAATGCTTAACTGTACAATTTAAAGCCCTCTTCTGCCCATTCAGTGGTCTAGATAATAAAACAATATCATCCGCATAAAGTAACATTTGTATTGCTTGATTATTAATCTGAAGACTATGTGTATCAATGCTTTCTAGTTTCTTAACCAAAGTTTAAATATATATTGCAAATAACAATGGGGCCAACAAACAATCTTGTTTTACACCCCTAGTTATATGCAATTTATCTGTCAAGGACCCAAATCTTATCACCCTAATCCTGATTGAAGTATCTGTATTTAGCATATTCAATATTAGCAGTAATCTAATTTCAATCCTAAAATCTTCTAATATTTCCCAAAGGGTCATTCTATTGGTGTTATCAGAAGCTTTATGAATATCAAGGAAGGCCACATTTAAATTTTCTTTTTTATGCTCAACATATTTTTTACTCAAATAATTCAACACAAATATATGGTCCGCAGTGCTATAGGTTTTCCTGAATCCGGCCTGGTATACAGATAGGATTTTCTGCTCTATTATCCAAGATTCTAGAATCTGTAAAATAATTCTTGTGTATAACTTCATCAAGACACATAATAATGTGATGAGTCTATTACATGCTGGGTTTGTTCTGTCTCCTTTCATAAATAAGGGGACAATTAATCCCTTATTCCAACTTTTTGGCATTTGTAAGCTATTGTTTGTCTTTGTAAAAACTGGTGCCAAAATCCTTGCCCACCACCTTGTATTTGCTTTAAAGAGTTCTGCTGGTATGCCATGTGGCCCAGGTGCTTCATTATTTTTCTGCTCATTTACTGCCCAGACCACCTCTTCCTCTGTAACATTTAACCATGGCTCTATTTCTTTATGTACATTATTGCCCTCCATTTTCTCATTTGATTCTCCTCCGAATAAATTATTATGACACTTATACCATGCATGTGGTATAATAATCCCATCTATATTTAATTCTCTATTTTCTGTACCATAAGCTACCAGGTTCCAAAACTTCTTACTGTCCTTATGAATTATAGCATCCTGTTAACGGATCCATAACTTGTTTTTAAACTGATCATTTTCCTACTTTACAATCTTTTATATTCCTTCTTAAGTCTTAAATAAGCTTCTCTTAACCCTATCTTGGAGAATCCTTTACTACACCTTCCTGCTTTTATAACTAATGCTTTATGATTCTTATACCACCCCAAACCTGAGTTTCCTATTCCTTGAGTCTAGGAGCTGCAGCCAGATTGCCTCTGTTCTCCTTTCTTCCCCCCCCATCCCTTGTGCATTTGATCCCATCCCTCACATAGTCTGCCACCCCACCCCCTCCCTCCTTATGCTCCTTCCTGTACAATTTGTATCCTGGGATTGCCAGATCCCAGTCCCGATGCTCAGTTGCCCATATTTCTGTGACACCTGCAATATCCACTCTCCAAACTGTTAAGAGTGTCTGTAGCTCAGCTGATTTGTTTCCTAAGCTTCTTGCATTCAAGCGAGACCACCCTCCATCCTACCCCCTTCCCTTCACTGGGCTACATCTCCTCCCTTCTACTCCCTCCTTTTTTGGCCACTCAGAGTCATTCTCTGTTAGCCTGGGGTGAGGCTGTGACTCCACTCTATCGGATCCCTGGCTACCCGCTGTCCACTTGCCAACCCCCAAACTAGCTTAAATCCACCTTTGTCGCAATATACCACCACAGTCTTTGCTTTAATACCTCCTTCCCCTTCCCCACTCAGGTGCAGCCTATCCCTTGCAAACAGATTGTTATTATCTCAGGTACTGATACAGCCAACTACAACCCCATATCCCTTAGTTGGACACCATTCTGCCAATCATGTGTTCAACTCCCTAATCATCTCCTTTCTCACTGTACTTGTGCAGGGTACTGGGATCACCTCGGAGAAGGCCACAGACTCCCTAGTCTCCTTGCACAACCTTCCCACTTGTTACCTCCACCATTTCCACCACTAGGCCATTTTTCCCCACATGTACCACAATGTGTGGTTTCCTCCTACCCCTTCTTACGCACTTTAGAATTGCCTGTCCTGTCTTGTCTACATTTAATCCTGGTATGGACTCCACCCATATCTGACTGCGCCTCTCCCCCTTGCTGCCCCATCTGATCCTCTTGAGTATGGAGTCCCCCAACACCAGTACACCCCCTGCTCTTTCCTTGTGCCCATCGCCACCCCCCCAACCAGGTTCTCATTTCTGGGGCCACGAAGATGGTGCTTTTACCATATGCCCCAGTGTCTTCCCCTGCCCCTCTCAATTGGGACCTCCCCCCTCCTCCTGCTTGACTGCCAACCTCCCTCTCCCTCTCCCTGTCCCTCCTCACCTCTCCGAGTATTATCCCTCCCCCTGCCACACCTTGCTCAACCTCTCCACTAGTAATGCCCATCACTCCCTACTCTTTGTGAGTGTTATCCTTTGTGCAATCTTCTCTTGCATCCTCTTTTCCATGTGTTGCTAGTAAAGCAAATGTGTTCTCTACCCCTTTGCCTTACTATGTGTTTTCTCCTCCCTCCTGCCCAGTGCTGTGCCTTTTGTTCTAGGTTCTACTAGAGTCCACCCTTCATCAGCTGGCTTCCTGTCTAGTTTGCCCCTCCCCCTGACCCCTCCCTTGACTCACTGTTCCTTCTCTGTGGTGCCCTCACAATACTCTCGTATGTCAGTCCTCCTGCCGATGCAATCCTCCCTTCATCCCTCAACCTCCCCAGCTCCCTGCCAAGCCGCTGAACCTCTTCCATGAGCCTTCTTAGCCTGTGGCATATTGGCACCCTGTCAGCCTCCACAGTATGTTCATCTGCATTGCTACCCCACAACCATTGCATCCTACAATCCTACCCATGGTCCACACTGCCTATGCAGCCTCTCCACACTAACTCTCTCTACAGCAAGTAGAATTAACTAATCCTAGCCCAGCCTCTAACAGAAACTGTAATCCCAAATGCCCTTTCATACAGCTTAAGACAGCCAACTACAGTACTAACTGGAAACCACAATCCTACTCATAAGGACTGTGCACCTACTCAAAAGTTATATATATATATATCTTTAAGAATTAGCTCATATGGCTGTTCCTCATTTTCTCCTTCCTGACTCGCTCTGAGGGCTCAGGTTAGATTGCAGCTTCCCAATCTCCTCCCTCACAGCCTTCAAACTCAACCTCCAGTGGTATTTCAGTATTTAAGAAACGCTGATGGAAGAGGTGGGTGGGAGGACTTACATAGTCACTCCAGCCACATAATCCTTTAAGCTAAATTCCACTTTAAGCTAAATTAAAAAAATAAAATAAAACAATATCAAAACTTACAAAAATCATCTGCATATTAACTCCCTCAACAGCAAGTAGAATTAACTAACCTTTCTCTCCTGTAGTTTAAAAAACAATAGCAAAACTTACAGAGATCTTCTCCACAGCAAGCAGGCTTAACCACTTCTTCTCTGCTGCAGTTTAATGACTCACTCATAATTTAAAGGCTATGTGGGTGGGCAAGTCTGGGCATGCCCTGTGCAGTCACTCCAGCTACAGAAATGTTTAAGGTCACTCCAGCCACAGAAACCTTTTAGCTACAATCCACTTTAAGCTAAATAAAAAAAGAGTAAAACAGTATTAAAATTTACAAAGATCCTCTACACATTAACTCCCTCAACAGCACGTAGAATTAAGTAACCTTTCTCTCCTGTAGTTTAAAGGCACTGAGGGTGGATGAGGCACCAGGACCAGAGGGCATTCTCCCCAGGCTGCTGAAAGAACTGGTGGAGGTCCTGGTGGGGCTGCTGGGGGACCTGTTCAATACCTCCCTTGACACAGGATGTGTACTACAGGACTGGAGGATGGCTCATGTGGTGCCAGTCCACAAAAGTGGCCCAAAGGATGAACCAGGCAATTACAGACCAGCAAGCCTCACATCCATTCTGGGGAAACTAATGGAGGCAATCCTGAAAGAAAGGCTGGCTATGTTTCTGGCAGTCAACAGACTCCAGGACAATCAGCAACATGGGTTTGTCTCAGGAAGATCCTGCCAGACCAACCTAGTTGAGTATTATGACTGGGTGATGAGGGAACTGAACAAGGGTCATGCAGTGGATGTCCTGTATTTGGACTTCATTAAGGCATTTGATTCAGTGTCTCATGGGCAGCTGGAGGGAAAGTTGAATTATGTGGGAGCGGGGTATAAAGTTGGTGAACTGGATCATGAACTGACTGAAAGGGAGGCAGCAAAGGGTGGTGGTGGTGGGGACACTCATCTCCAAGGGATGTGACAAGTGGGGTACCACAGGGCTCAGTTCTGGACCTGGTGCTGTTTGGGATTCACATGGCATCGGGAGTATGATCAGTTGGTTAGCTGATGATACCAAGATGGGGGTGTTGGTGGATGACATAGTAGGGTGTCAGGGGCTACAGGACAACCTGACAAAACTGGGGGAGTGGTCAGAAATGTGGCTGTTGCGGTCCAATGCTAAGAAGTGCAAGGTACTGCATTTCGGAACAAGGAGCCAGGGGATGAGCTACCATTTAGGAGGGTTCAGTAAGGAACCACAGAGGAAGAAAAGGATCTAGGGGTGGTTATAACAGGGAATATGAACAACACAGCACAGTGCAGGAAGGTGGCAGCTAAAGCCAACAGGATGCTGGGGTGTATTGCGAGAGGAATTTCCTACAGGAGTAGGGAGGTGATCCTGCCTCTGTACAGGCCACACTTGGAGTGCTGCATGCAGTTCTAGCACCCATACCTGAAAAAGGATGTCAGATTACTGGAAGGGGTACAGCACAGAGCAACAAAAAAGATCCAAGGATTGGAGGACAAACCTTATGAGGAAAGGCTGAGTGAGTTAAATATGTACCCTCTGGAGGAGAGGAGGAACCAGGGGGATATGACTGAGACCTTTACGCACCTGACGGGAATTAACAAGACAGGTACAGAGGGGGTATTTAAGCTGAGAAAGGGAAGGGCCATGACATGGTATGGTCTCAGACTGGAGGGGGTGAAGATATAAGAGAGAGCTGAAGAGACATTTTTTTCTCGGAGAGGGTTGTGGCTAAGTGGAACTGCCAAAGGAGGTGGTATTCTGAAAGATGGTGGCCAGTTTTAAAAAGGGATTGGACAGGGTGGGGGGAGGTAAATGTGAGGGGGGCAGGTGCAATGTAAGGGTGCTAGCTGCACATTCGAGCAGACTTGCTAGACCATGGAGCTTGTTTCTGCTGGCAGATTCATATGTTTGAATATTCGTTACCCCACAATAAGGTCATGAAAGTTAAACCAGCGAAAGCTGGTCTAACTTGCAGCATGTGGCACACAGGATCAGGAATCTAGATTAATGGCCAGGGAATGCAGCAAGAAAAATACATCAAAAATGAGGCAGAAGTTCTGTCTGTTTAGATTTGATAACTCCTGCGACTTAATTTTTTTTCTTCTTTTTTTAAGGTTCAGGTGCAAACACAGAAACATAGAAATTGTTGGCAGATAAGGACTGCTAGACCCATCTAGTCTGCCCAGAAACCCTGTACTTGATTATAGCTCCTGACCCTCCCTCTGCTTTACCTCTATGGTTTCCCTTTGCCTGTCTCATGCATGTTTAAATCCAACCACAGTGTCGCTCCCATCACCTCCTGTGGCAGACCATTCCATGCATCCACCACTCTTTCTGTGAAGAACTATCTCACATTCCCTCTTAAACAGCCACCTTCCAATTTAATGTCATGCCCCCTCATTCTTGTGCTTTTCCTGTATTGGAAGATGTCTCCTCACTGCACCACGTTTATGCCCTTGAAGTACTTGGCAGTTTCTATCATGTCCCCTCTCTCCCTCCTCTCCTCCAGCGAATACATATTGAGGTCCCTTAATCTCTCCTCATAAGTATTGTGGTGCAAGCCCTGTACCATCTTGGTCACCCTTCTCTGGACAGTCTCCAGCCTATTATGTCCATTCAAAGGTGTGGCCTCCAGAACTGTACACAGTTCTCCATGTGAGGCCTGACCAGGGTTTTATATAATGGCATCACTACCTCCCATCTTCTGCTCGTGATACCCCTGTCAATGCTCCCCAGCATGCCACTGGTCTTCCCTGTTGCCCTTGTACCCAACTTTGACATTTTCAGGTCCTCTGAAATAGTAACCCTCAGGTCTCTTTCTTCCTTGGTGACTGTCAGCAGCTCCCCCCCCCCTCCATCCTGTAGCTCTCTCCAGGGTTTCTATGCCCCAGGTGCATAATTTTGCATTTCTTGGAATTAAACCACAGTTGTCACTCCTCAGATCATTTCTCAAGCTTCCTCAGGTCCTTTCTCATTTTCTCCACCCCTTCTGAAGTATACACCGTTACAGACCTTGGTGTCATCTGCAAATAGGCAGACCTTTCCTTCCAGCCCATCTGCAATGTCACTAATGAAGATATTTTTAATTTTTTTATTTTAGTCTTTGGTAACTGGGTAAGGCCCACTAGGCAAAAGTGCCTGTTTTCAGTGGTGACCTAGGAGCACTGGGCGTTTAAGTGACTTGCTCTGAGTCACACAGTGTGCAAGTGGAGGTTGTCAGAATCAAACCTTGGTCTGGTTTGCTGGATGTACCAAGCTCGTTCATTTAACAGGACTGACCCAAAGACTGATCCCTGAGGTACCCCGTTGGTCAGCCCCCTCCCCAGGTTGTACCCCATTTACCACCACCCCCAGTCTCCTGTTCATTAGCGAGTTCCTAACCCAGTTTACCACCTTGTCTCCCATGCCCAGACTATCCATCTTGTTAACCAGACTCTTATGAGGGATGGTACTGAAGTCTTTGCTGAAATCGAGGTAGGCAACATCCACCGCCCCCCATCCCTGATTTACTTCCTTCGTCAACCAGTCAAAGAAATCTATCAGATTCATCTGACATGACCTACCTGCTGTGAAACCATGCTGATTAAGGTCCTGGCTGCCAATGGCTTCCAGATGTCCCACTATGCTTTCTTTAAGCAGTGCCTCCATGATCTTCCCCACTACTGAGGTGAACTATAGTTCCCTGCCTTTTCCATACTGCCAGATCTGTGTAGAGGGACCTGTGCCCTCCTCCAGTCCTCTGGCACCACTCCAGTGTTAAGTGACTCTGTGAACAAGGCTGCCAGAGATTCTGCTAGCTCTCTTCGCAGGTCCCTTAATATCCTTGGGTGTATGCCATCTGGCCCCATCACATTATCAGAACAGCAGAAAAAACACAGCACCAACACTTCTGTAATATAATCTATATTTTACTCACATGTATGCAGAAAAGAGTAAAATACAGTGGCGCCATACAAGGTGACAACCGCTCCCAAACACACAAACTGTCCTACCGGTTTCATGCTAAAGTGCCTCCTCAGGGACTAATTTGATAATCACAATCAGTCATTTAAATAGAAAAAAAACCTCTTAAAGTGACAGTACAACACTTATACCACTAGTATATATAATTGTGATAAATAAATTTAGTATAATAATACACCACCCATACACAATGAACAATTAAAACAATTCTAGTATGAGTGCAATGACCTAAAGTGCAAAATAAATGTCCATAATCTAAATTTCAAAATGATAAATGGACTTATTGCTATTAGTCAAAGTACTACAATACTGTACAAGTAATTTTTACTATGCCATGCTTTTTATGTGGGTAAAACTTCATGTGCACTCAGATTAAGAGTTTGTGAACATCTGAGTGACATTAGATATCACAAGGAGAAAAAATGCCTTGGCACAACATTTGCAACAATGTCATGATGTTACTGAACATAAATTTTCATTTTGTGGGATAGAAAGAGTCAGTACAGGCCCAATAGGTGGTGACCTGGAGAATAGAATTCTTTGTAGAGAATCATTCTGGATTTATACTCTGGGTGCTTTAAAACATCCAGGATTAAATTATACTTTTGACATTGCACCTTTTTTAAGGTCTAAATATTTTAGACAATGAAATATTTTGGACAATAATATGTATTGTTTACCTCTTCCATGTGTTCCTCTTTTTCAGGTTGAATTTACTTCAGCAGCCCTGCTATACACAAATGTACCTGCAATCTCAACTCTATTTTGCCTGTTAAGAGTAAAAATTACTTGTACAGTATTGTAGTACTTTGACTAATAGCAATAAGTCCATTTATCCTTTTGAAATTTAGATTATGGACATTTATTTTGCACTTTAGGTCATTGAACTCATACTAGAATTATTTTAATTGTTCATTGTGTATGGGTGGTGTATTATTACACTAAATCTATTTATCACAATTATATATACTAGTGGTATAAGTGTTGTACTGTCACTTTAAGAGTGTTTTTTCTATTTAAATGATTGAATGTGATTATTAAATTAGTCCCTGAGGAGACCCTTTAGCGTGAAACTGTTCGGACAGTTTGTGTGCTTGGGAGCTGTTGTCACCTTGTATGGCGCCACCGTATTTTACTCTTTTCTGCATACATGTGAGTAAAATATAGATTATATTACAGAAGTGTTGGTGCTGTATTTTTTATGCTGTTCTGTTGTCTTTTACACTGGCACAACAGAAGCTGGATCTGCTTTTTCTTTAGAATCACCCATCACTTTATCAACCATAAATTTAGTGAGCTCCTGCAGGACTCTCTTTCTGCGAATGGACTGCTCTCCACCTCTCCCCCTCCACTTTGGCATCTGTTGCTCAGCTGTGGTGCCTGTCCCTCCCCCTCTTCCATGAATATTGAACAGAAGTATTTATTCAGTATTTATCCATGTCTCCCTTCTTACACTTCCCTTCCTCCCCATTGAGCCTAACAATCCCCCCCAGTTTTCCTTCTTTTGCTGATGTTTCTGTAGAATGTTGTGTCCCCTTTCTTTACTGTCTGTGCTAATTCTTCCTCAAGCCATGCCTTTTCTCTCCTTACTGCCTTCCCCACTTTTTATAGACACTCCTGGTACACCTCCCTGTCCTCTTCCCTTTGGATCTCCTTATATTTCCTGAACCCTGCCCTTTTATCCCTTACTTTGTCTGTCACCTCTTTTGAGAACCATAGTGGCTTTCTCCTTCCCTTGCATTTTGATACCAATCCGATGCATTGGTTTGTCACTTCCACTATGGCTCCTTTTAGGTGCTGTACTGTCCTTTCACCCCCCCCATCCCCCTTTTCTGCAGGGCTATTTTGACGCCTCTCCTCATTCAAGCGAAGTCTGCATTTTTGAAATCCAAAACCTTTGACCCAGTGTGACTTGACTGAGTCCTCGTCCCCATGTTGAACCACACTATGTCATGATTGCTGTATCCCAGTTGCCATTCTACCCAGACATCTGTGATTCTTTCCCCATTGATCATCACTAGATCCAGAATCACACTGTCTCTGGTGAGATCAGGCAAAAGCTGCCCGAGTCCTGCCTCCTGTAGGGAATCTAGTAATCCTCTGCTTCTGGCTGAAGCAGGTGTCTGGGTGATCCAATCCACATTCAGCATATTGAAATCCCCCATCAGAAGAATTTCACCTTTCATTGCCATCTCATGTATTTCATCTACTAGCTCCCTGTCTATTTCCTCCCCCATCCTGGAGGCCTCTATATCACCCCTGTGTGTGTATTGCTGTGCCATTTCCAGGTTCAAGGGTGACCCACAGTGCCTTGATTTCCCTCTGTTTACCCTGCACCTGTGTCACCTTTATACTCTCCCTGACATACAGGGTGACCCCATCCCTTTACCCACTCAATCCCTCCTGAACAGAGCATAACCCAGTACATTGATTTCCTACCCATTATTTGCAGTGTACCAGGCTTCAGTTATTGCTGCTATGTCCAGGTCTGCTTCTACTCATGGCCTCCTGGTCTGGGAGTTTATTTTCCAGGCTGCAATCATTAGTTATCATGGCCATCAATGCTGTGCATTTTAGATTACACCTTCTGCCCTTGCTACTGCTCTCCTGCTTCCTTCCCTGACCCCAGTTACCTTTCTTCTGTGGTCTCAATTCCACCACTTCGGCCTCCACTCTGACAACTTCAGTTGTAATTGCTGTCAAATTATTTTCCTGCATGTGCCCTGAGGGGGTGTTACTAAGCCTCCTGACCCTCCTGGCTGTACCCCATTGGCCTGTTTAAATGCTTGCTGCTGAAGCATTCAGACTTGTTACTCAGGGTCGATAAATAAAATACCCATTTTAACATAAGATGCATTCTTCAGATGCAAAGTCTTCATTTATCATCTTTACCTGGGGTCCAGGAAATTACTAACTACTCTAATTACAACTTTTCATTTAATATTGCTATACTAACCCTTTTTTGAATAGCCAACTGGACTGGGGTCTAGATTTTTTTTTAAATGACTAATTTTTAGCATTTTTGAAATAACAAATCCTTTCTAGTTTGGATACATCCAGTGAGTATCAAGTTCACCAGTGTTTCATATATTGGTTGGGGCACTGTCCTTCCACTTGAGGATAATACACTTTTTAGCTATGCTATATGACATAGTTAACAATCTTAATTCATTGAGGTCTAAGTAATCATTCAGAGGGTGTATCCCAAATAATGTGATTAGAGGAGTTAGAGTTAAAGTTTTCTTACATACTATTGATAACACTTTTCTGATTTTACTCCAAAAATGTGTTAAGTAAGGGCACAAATGAATTAGCTCAATCAAGTTTCCGGCAGTACATGGGCATCTGTGTCATTTATCTGTAATAGTGTTATTAAACTGATGTCATTTAGATGGAGTATATGTGCAATGTGTAGTGTTCATCTGTATTTGTTGTAATTTGGATGACCGTACATTAACAGTATAAGCATTAATAATATTTTGCCATATTTCTTCTGTGAGGTTTATACCCAGGGTATTCCCACTTACTTTTTAATTTGCTTACATTGTTATTTATTTTTATTTTTTTTTGTACATAATTGTCTGGTAGATTATTAAGATTCATTGTCCTCCATTCATCCTTTTAATTCTGTAATTACTCTATCAAAAATGGGACATCCTTTACTTTAACTAGAGCCTTATTTTTATTAATATCGCTTCTTATTTGCATATATTTAAATTTTTATACATTATGTAAATCAAATTGAGATTGTAGTTGGGTAAAAATCTTAATGGTGTTTCCATTATATAGCTTGTCAATCTGAATGATACCCTTGTCTTGCCATGTTATAAAATTGTTGCCAATTTTGGAAGGAGGGAAATTATAATTTGTAAAATATTGGAGTGTATTTCATTATACACCTTTCCTGTCCCATCAGAGACTGGGTTTTAATCCAACAGTTATAAGTAGTTTCAGTAGTGATGCATTTCTGAATTTTTTTTTTTAATTTTCTCATAATAAGCTGAGTATAGCAAATTCATTAAACTAGGGTAAGGCTGTACTTCCACTTCCATTTGAGTAAAAGTTAATGTAGGCCTCTCCTCTCCTCTCCCATCCAATGCCATACCTGTGCTATCTGGAATGCTAAATAATAAACATAAAAGTCTGGTAAAGCCTGCCCACCCTTGTATTTTGGGAGGGTCAGAGTAGACCAAGCTAACCTTACCTTAGATTGCTTCCACAAACATTTGGCAATGATAGATTTCAATGTGGCAAAAAAAAATGTTTAGTTGCCATATTGGTCCTTGTAAGAACAGATCCAGAAGTGAATGGTTTGATACCTTTTACTGGACCAACATAGATGTTACAAAAAGAACAAAGTGCTTTAGCTTTCAGACCAACCAGGTCAGGACTTGGTTTGCCAAAAGCTAAAGAAGTTTGTTCTTTTTGTCACATCTATGTTGGTCCAATAAAAGATATCAAACCACTTACTTCCGAATATGGCAAAAAAAATGAGGTATTGGAATGGTCAGAGTTTGAAACAGGAACAAATCTTTAGGCAAAGTCTGCATTTTTATTAAACTGATTTTTCCAATTAGAGTCAGGAGCGAGTCCCACCTATTTAAGTCTTTTTGTATCTCACTCAGTATCTCCACAAGGTTAATTTAATATAAATTGTGTGTGTTTGTTGCAATCTTCACCCTTAAATATTGTATATGCATAGCAGATTGCAACATTGGGTACTGCACTGGAATATTAACAGTAAGGTTTTTATTTAATATTAATAATATCAATTTGGACCAATTAATTTTATATCTAGATGCAGAACCAAACTGTTGTGCTAGGTCAATAAATTACTTTATTGAATGTTCTGGTTGTGTTATATATAATAATGCATTGTCTGCATAACGTCCTATTTTTCTTTGTATTATTGTTTATTTTAATTCCATAGATCTTAGCATTACCTCTGATGACTATAGCAAATGGTTCCATTATTAATGCAAAGATTAGTGGAGACAATGGGCAGCCCTGCCTGGTGTCCCTAAATAATTCACATTATTAGAGATATTATTACTAGTCTTGATGAAGGCACTGGGGGAGTCATAGAAAAGCCTAATCCATCTACTGAGCTGTGCATCGATCCCCATTTTTTGAAAAGCTGAAAAAATATATGGCCACTCTATCTGATCAAATGCTTTTTCAGCATCTATAACCTGTAATGTGGCATTCATTGATTTATTTAAAGAAATTATATTAATAGTGCATCTCATGTTTTTGGTAAGGGTTCTGCATTTGATAAACCTGTTTTGGTTATGATTAATAAGAGAAGGTAAAATGGTATCTACTCTACTAGCAATTATCTTAGAAAAATTCTGTAGTCTGTGTTGAGCAGTGAAATGGGACAATATGATGGACAACTCAACAGATCCTTGCAATTCTTAAGAAAAAATGACATTGTTACTTGTATAAAAGATTCAGGCATTCTTTGTATTCTGTTAAATGAGTTAAATAATAATTGTAGTGGACCAATTTTCTAGGTTTTAATTTTGTTTTAGAAGTCTACCCCAGTCTATCTGTGCCTAGTGCTTTGCCTGTAGGCAGAGCTTGAATTTTTGTTATTTCTTCCTGTGTAATTGATTGATCTAATTGTAGCCTTATTTCTTCCATGATTACAGGAATTTGTCTCACATCTAAAAGTCATGTAAGCGCCTGTGAATTTTTAGTCAGTTGTGAGGTGTATAAGTCTTTATAAAATTTAACAAAAAAATTAATTTATTTCAACAGGTTTATTTACTAATTTATCCTCATGATCTTTAATCCCTATTATAAAAAGTGTCTGAGAAATGGAGCTTTCTGATTGGCTGTAAGCATTCTATCAGCCTTCTGTTAATCTTTTATTAACATACATGCAGATCCTAATCATATGTTAAGCAAGGTTGAACACTGTTTAAAAACTGATTTTATTATAATAGCAATAAGGCACTCCCAGGAGTTAAGTTAATGGTCAGTTCATCACCCTCTAGGGACATGTGGCACTCGGCTATGCCTCATGCAACATTGCACCTCTAGAGGGTGATTAACATACCATTAACATAACCCCTAATCATGCCTTATTGCTTAATTATTGTACATTTCTTCTATTTTTTTTTGCTTGCAATGCTAATAATTTAAGTCACCTATCAGCTAAGATATAATAATTTGACCTTGTGTTGAGTATTTGTTTTTCTGTATTTTCAGATGTTATTTGGTTAAATCGATCTCTTTTCTGTATTAACTTTTTAAAAATATCGTTATCAAAGGAGGTACTATGTAGTTCTGATAAAGTATTAATTCTTTTTCTAATTTTGCCAAGGATCTGTTTCTGGTCCTTTTTTCAGCTACTTCAGTGATTATCATTATACTGTACCTCTTATAAAGATCTTAAATGCTTCCCAAATATTAATAATTGAAGTGTTATCCATTGTATTAAATAAAAAGAATTATTGACATGCCTTTAAGAGTTTTTTGTGCATATGTGGTTCGGATATAATTGACTGATCCATTCCCCATGTTCTACGTGTGTCATTCTGCTAGTCAGGACACATGGAGCATGATCTGAAAGAGTAATGCCTGGATAATCAATATGAGTTATAACAAATAAAAATTACTCAGAAATGAGAAAAAAGTCAATCCTAGAATAGCACTGATGGACTGCTGAAAAAATTAGTATGTTTTTCTTTGTACAGCTCCCTCCAGGGATCTACAAGTCCCAGATCTGCTGAGAAGTTATTAATAATCTTTCTTGTTGACTGATGAATTTTGTCCAAACTGGTAGTTTTATCTAACTGTCACATGGCTATGTTAAAATCCCCACCTATTATGTATGGATACTCAAATGTTGATAAGGTCAGGAAAAGTTCAACAACAAATTTGGGGTCATTAATATAAGGGGCATATAACGACACATAAGTATATTTTAAATTATAAACTTGTATCTGAGTTATATTAATTGCAATCTTGACTCCATGTGAGTTTCTAGAATAATCGGATTTGTAGGTTGGGCCCCAGCATTTAACAAACCATGCAGTTTCTCTTGTTGTAAGATGAGTCTCTTGTAACATAATCATGTTTATATCCTTTTTCTCCAAATGATTTATTACTTTGACTGTCTTTGATCAGTTTTGAAACTCCTTTACATTCCAGGATGCTTTCTTAAATGTATCTTCCATAATGTAAGTTCAGATTCCTACTACTTTGCATTGTGCAGTGCTTTACCACAAACATCCACTTACTCATGTGTTGCTTTCCTGAACCCCTTAGCCGAATCACACAGTTTAGTCTACTAACCTTGAGCAATATGCCTTTCACCCAAAAATTATTAGGTTTCTGCTTGAAATTCAGAAGAGAATACTTTACCTCTGTGCCCCTTTACCCTCTCTTCTTCTACCCCCAAATCCTAAAACCAAATGCATACTCCCTAACCCCCACCCTTGCAGGCAAGATGGTCATATAACCATCTCAGTACACTGGTAGAAGCACCCTGACTTAGAGCTACAATGTCCCCTTCTTCTAACATCTACCTAGATTATTATATAAAATAAAAGAGAGTTATAAATATATATCTTAGTAACTTAGCCCTTTATTTAGGTAGCTTTGGTATAAACCCCTTTCATGGGCCATCTTACTGACAATGCTAATCCTCATAGAAGAATGAGCTGGAAGTTAATTTATTGACTCAAACAAGGGGCAAATCCCCCCCCCACAACTTCCATTTATTCCTTTAGAATTGCTAGAGATCTTTATTAAGACTTGTTTGACCTCCTGTTTGACCATCTGATGGGTCTTAAGTACAATCTTGTTGCTGTCCCTTCACCATATTTGATGCAGATATTGGTTGTGAGTTATTAGATGGTGATGGATAAGGGTTTGAATGTGCCCTGTAGTCTCTTCTTATCCCAGGTTCATTTTGATTTTCATAAACAATCTTAAATGCTTCCATAGCATCTTCTGGGGAGTCACATGTTTGCAACCTTCCATTGAGCACATATTGAATCCTTGCAGGGTATAATAGGGAGAAACTAATGCCTTTATTAAATAAAAGTTCCTTTAAGGGGTTAAATAGCCTCCTTCTTTCAGTAGTTTTGGCTGAAATATTCAGGTAAGCATTAAAGTTAATATGTTCATAAGTTAGGCCTTTTGAAATTCTTGCTTTATGTAGAATAGCCTCACGATCCTGAAACTACAAATTTTTAATAAAAAACATTTGTGGATAGCTAGAATTGCCATTGAATCTGGAGCCTGCATGATTGGCCATGTCCAAAATAACTTTATCTTCAGGGTACTTCATATTAACTGCTTCTGTGACCATTTTTTCAAAAAAGGGGACTGGGTCACCTGACCCTTTCACACCATCTGGGATTTTACATAGTTTCACATTACCCCTTCTAGCCCAATCCTCTTGCTCTGCAATGTTTTGCTGCAGAGCCTGCACTTGCTTCTCAAGTTGCAGGAATTTATTGGGAGTTTGATTTGTGATATCTTCTACTCTGGCAATTCGATCTTCTAGTTCATATGTCCATAATGTAAGCTTCTCTAGTTTGCTTTCAACTCAGTCAGTGAGACTATAACATTACTGTGCCTTTAATATCACCTAAAGCCTTAATCATTTCCTCTTTTAGGTTAGCCACTGCAGCTAACTCACCTTCATTTGGGTGCAATTCTCATTTAATTAAGCATTTGTTCCTGCTTTGGCTCCTGCGACCAGTGATGTGGAAGTCAAATTTGAATTTAGCACTTCTTCTGCTTTCTGTAAGGTTATGCCCTCACTCTCTATGTTATCTGTATCATTAGTTTCTTGATTCTCTTTAGTTTGTTTGGTCTTAGTCCCATTCTCCTGGGTGCTTTGTAGTTCATTATTTAATTCTGATGTCTTCCCTAAATCTATTTTAAGCAATGCTGCCCTTAAGGGAAGCTCTTTCACAGATTCAGCATTTTTCAACTGCTTCAGGAACTTGCCCCTTGTTATATATAACTGCACTAGTAACAGTTGAGAGTTCAGGATCTCACCCCTTTCCTCACTGGTGCTTGCTGTCACTTTAAGTTTAAAATAAGTGAAGATGTTACCTTTTGTCTGTGAATGACTCACTGAAGGAGAAGTCTCTAAAGGAGAAAGCAATGGCTATGGTGCGTCTGAGAATGTCTATAGATCTGGGAAGGTTGGTGAAGGATAAGCTTCCCATCACCATGTAGCCCACCACTCCTTAAATTCTTTATTCTTTTTCTTTTCTCATCCTAGGCTTCTGATGGCACTTTTGCTCTCCTAACCACTTTCAAAATTCCATGCATACACTAAAGATCAAAAAAAAAGATTTGAGGCTCGATCAGCATTATACCAAACTGAAACAAGCAACATTTAGGTCGGCACTCTCTGCATGTCTGGAAGAGGTGCTCCAGCCAGGTGCTGCTGCACTCTCTTCACCTGGCCATCTTGAAACTCTCAACATGTGATGTAGAGATGCTCCTGATAGGTGCCTGATGCCCTGCAACTTCATTTTAATCTGGAATCTTTTTTTCTTTAATTCATTTATCTGACCCATCATCTGAGACCACAAACTTGATCAGAAGTTTACAGCTATATGTACAAATTGTTTCACTAGGAGTTGTAATTTCATGATCTCAGTTTTTCTCTTAATTTTCTTATCCTTACATCTCACAGAGAACATTTTAAAATATTTAGCAGGTCACATGTTACATATCTATAGACTGACTGTGCTTCAGTTTCTCTTCTGCCATGTGTGTTAATCAGAGATAGAGGCTGCATTACTGCTAGCTTGGTGGGTGAGAAATGTAGAAATCAATAGTTTTGTCAACACCAGTGGTTTATTTTTGATTCTTATTTTATTCTTTATCTTATTTAGTTTTTATTTTTGTATTATTTTCTCTATATTTCATCGATTATAACTTCATCTAAGTTTCCCTTTAGTTCAGGTTTCATACTTTTACTTCTCTGTGACTTCAGATCTTTTAACTTTACTTTCTTTTTCTTACTTTTTAGTCCATTTATATGCACTCCTATTTTTTATTATAAAAAAAAAATGAATGGACAGAAGAGAACTGTGTTTGTGACAGGAACATGTGGAAGGAGTCATAGACCTAAGGAGGATATAGAGGAAAGGGAGCATCATGGACATGGACCCGACTTGGCTATGTAGGAGAGCACTGGATGCAAGAACTATGAACAGTAGGTGGGTTGATTCAGCAGCCCCCAACAGCCCATGCATACTGCTGATGCTGTGCTGTTGGGGGCTGATCATAGTCAGCCTTGTGAAGCTCTTAAGTACACATAAATGCACAAACACAAATTATAAAATTCTAACTTGCCAAAATTTCTCCAGAATTAGAAATTATTAATGCTGGTATTATGCAGCTGCTGCTGTGGTGTTTAAGGGTATCCATGTTCCCTGCCTCGAAAATGGAATTGCAGATGCTTTATCTCATTTACAGTGACAGAGATTCAGGGAGTTGGCTCCAGCAGTGGAATAACAGCCACAAATGATCCAACCTCTCCTATGGAAGGTGGTGACTTTGAGACTTGGAGGTGCATAGGTAATTCCATTGCCCCACAAACCAGAGCGGACTATCACAGAGTTGTGGAGTACTATCTTGTGATCTGGGCAGAGGTAGGCTGGCTTAATACATGGACAATTCCAGTCAATAAGCTATGCAATTACATTATTGTAGCCAAGAGGCAAGGGTTGATGCCAGAGGTAGTAGGGTGGCTTCTGTCAGGACTGTCTTTGTTTTCTGATGTGATGGGGTACATGGACGCCTTCCAGACCTTTTTGGTTTGGAAAGTCCTGGAGGGTTGGAGCAAAAGGTCCAAACACAGAAAGGAAGCAGTGCTACACAAGCCTTCTGAAAAATCCATTTACTGGAAAAAGTGCTGCCAAACAAAACACAAACACCTTGGTGCTTTGAGGGATCTAAGCCCTCTTTTGCATCATAGCCATGTGACATAAAAATAAAGAGAAACATTCAATTTAGAAGCAAAAAGCTTTGTTACAATTCAGCCTGAAACTGCAACATGTTGCATTGCAATAGGAGATACTGGCAATTTAATTTTGCTTTTGTATTTTTTATTTGTTTTTAAAGCAAAAATTCCCAATATGAGATCAAACAAATTGCTTAGAATTCCTATACTAGTTGATGCATCGCCATTAAAGGCGCTAGTCAATGAATGTAACATGATGAACTTTTCAGATAAAAATGAAAATATACAGGATCAATATGAGCAATCAGATGCCCCCACTGTATCAGTCATGAATAAATTATTGATTAATACATTAAATTTATACAATTTAAACTTTTACAAATTTTTAGTTATTTTAAGCTATATTAACATTTGTAATTACATATTTTTGTACTTCATGAACTATTAAATTAATATTTCAGAAAATTAGTTAGAATAACTAGACATCAAAAAGAGGAATGCATGGAAAAGTCTCAAAACACAGAGAAATTAATTTTTATAAATACATAGTTAAATTGAGTTTCCTATTAAGACCTCCTGGGTGCACACTTTTCAGGCTGAAAATCCATCCTGATTCCTGTTGGCACAATTTGGTGACTCAATCACCTCTCCCAATCTGGTGCTTAACATGTTTGAGAAAGGTGATTCACCCTTTCATCATTTTTTTTCCAAAAAATGGGCTCCTAGTGCTGAATCAAGATTAGAATTGTGAATGTCCCTAATATGTTCCAGCATGCATTCTTTTACTTGCCTAGTTGTCATGCCAACATAGACAAGTGGACAAGAACATTGGGCAACATAGATAACAAATGGAGTGGAAAATTAATAAAATTCCTTAATTGTTACCGTGGAATTATTAGTAGGATGTTTAAATTCCTTATTCTGAGTCACATCATTGCAGGTCATAAAATGGCCACATTTGTAATGGCCAATTGGTTATATGGGAAGCCATGTATGTGGTCTGGTAGGCACAGTATAGTGAGCAAAAGCCTGCTCAAGTAACCCAATGTGTGATGTCCATCTGGGCATGGGTTTAGGCCACACAACCAATGGTCTACAGGACTGAATATGAGGCAAGGCTCTTTTAAACAGTGTTTTTGATTGCATTTTGTGAGTCATTCCAGATCTCGGAGCTGATGCAGATGAGTGAAAAAAGGGGGAGTCCAAGTGTATTGTATGAGGACATTGCAGTGACTCCAGAAGAGTTTTTTTGAGAGGCTGCAGAGAAGCAAGACTAATCAGAAGGGTATGGGCCATTATTGCCCAGTGAAGGCCCCAGTATGTTCCTTATGTGATATTCTGGCATGGTTGAGAGCATATGAGGCATCTCACCCAGTGGAAGGTGAGGCATTCTTCCAGCATGAGGCTGACAAGCTGGTATCAGCCTATTGATTTTGACAAGTTCTGGAGCTGGCAGTCCACCAGGCCAGATTAAATGAGCATGAATTCAGCACCTGTTCATTTAAGATCAGGGTAGCAATGACTGCTCAGAGTCAGGGCATGCCAGATGCTGAGATTCAGGTGCTGGGGTGATGGAAGTCCCAGGCATTCTTATGCTACAGCAGACCACACTTGCAGTAATGTTTTCCCTTTGCCTGTTCCAGTTTCACTGGAGGTCTCCAAGAGCATATGGTTCTGTGGGCATCCCTCTATCAGCCAGGCACAGGAGTGAGCAGTCTGCCAGCCTAGGGGCAGAATAATGGCCATCTCCCAGCAGACAGTGCAGATCTGTTGGACTGGCACAGATGGCATGTGCTGTGAGGAACTTCTCCCCATTTTAGTGGGGGAGAACTGAAGGAGACTGACCATACATTCTTCCACTCTGTCTTGGGGGTGAGGATCTGGGGTCCTGAAAGACAACTGACCTGCTGCTGCTGATGAAGAGGGTTATGCAATCCATATCATGGTGATGGCCCAAGATAGTGATTATCTGGTTGCACCTCATACAGCGCTTGTATTAGCCACAGGCAAAGGACTTTAAATCTCTGAACACAGTATGTATTTGCATTAATTGAGAAATGTGATCATTCATGGAGGCCATTGAGTGAACTATATTTAGACATAAGGAAATTAACTCCTCTTGTCTGGGACTTTATACTCAGGATGGTGTGCAGTTACAGGATGAAGGGTGGGAAGGCTTGGTAGCACAGCTGGAGTAAGCTGCTTTGGGGTTCAGACTGCATCCATCTATCCTGTGGTGGCTTGGGAGTATCACAAACTGATGATGCAGTGGAAATGCGGGGATGAGTCAAACTCTTTCAAAGAGCTTATCACCTCTAGTCGGCAAAGGCCAGGGGACTGCACAACATGGACCTAGTTGGGAAGGGAGGGTCACGGTCCATCCACATTGGATTAACCTGCAACTTGGCTGCAAGACCTCTCCAGTATTGGGTGCTGGGTACTAACCCAGGAAGTACATCAACTGGTTGGCACACATGAGGGTTGGCACATCCAATGGCAGCACATGGTAGGGCCTGTAGAGTCAGTTGATCCTACTAGCTGTGAATTCTTCTCTAATATGATGAGATAAAATGAGCACATGGATGCAGCCATTTACTCCAAGACCTGTGTCAGAGTGTTTATTTCAGGACAAGGGAGTGGGGGCTACCAAGACAATAGAGGGGCTACAAAAGTATTGCATTAGTTGCCCATTTGACTGGGGACTCCCCCCCCTTGACCTGAAGCTAGGAGGGACCATCCTAGCTGTTGGCGAACAGACCCTGGAAGCACCTCAAGAGGAGGAGGAACCAGAGGGTCTGCCCACAGGGCGGTGGCTATCTGTAGTAGGGTGGAGAGACAGGGGATGAAAAGAGCTGTAGGACAGCTGATTCTCCTCTTTTCTCCTCTCTTGCTTGGGTTCCCACCCAACCCATTCTTGTAAAAGCAGGGTTAGGGTCAGCCAGGTCAGGCAGAGATCCATTGATCCACTAGTGGTAACCATGACTGGGATTGGGGAGTGAGTTTTCTCAGTTTTTTTCCCAGTAAAAATAGCTTTTTCCAGGTTCTTTGCCTCCTCCAAAGGAATAAAACTTAGGTAGGACAAAGCAAACTTAACTGTTGCAGTCATGGGAATGGCAGCTTGGGAGTATTGCAGACTGATGGCACAGGGGAAAAGGCAGGGTGAGTCAAAATCAGTGGAAGGGCTCATTGCCTCCAGTTGGCATGAAGCAATGGGACCACTGAGCCACACCTGGTGGAGAGGGGAAGGTCACAGTCCAACCTCATCATGTTAACCTGCAAGGGTGGCAGTGCTAGATGGTGGGCAGTTTCTTACCACTTGGCCACAGGACCTTCCTACTCTTGGGGGCTAGGAACTGACCCACAGAGTCAGACTGGCCTGGCCAGATACCCGGAGATTTCTGGGTGGATACCCAGAGATTTCTGGGTGGGACCCCCAGAACAGTATTGACTACCAGCAAAAAAAAAAAAAAAAAATTAATGTAGAGTAGGGAGGAAGACAAGTGGATCAAGCAAGTGATTCAAACTGTGTTATGTGTTGCACTGGGACCCTCTCCCTTTGTTGTTCACCTTGGGATGCGGTACCACCAGTCAGACAAGTGCTCCAATACAAACAACAACATACATAAAACAAAAGGTGGATTACACAGAGAGGATGGAAGAAATTGTCTGAAATCAGACACAGCCAACCAACCATGTCATGTCCCTATCATACCTTCCCTAGGTGATTTAACTGAAGAGACATGCAGCAAAGGTGTTATGGGGGCCTGTACCAATTAAGTTAGGGTCAAGAGTCTTGATCTTTAGCTAATTTGTCAGTGGTGTGTGGGGTAGTGGTGATCACTTGCAGTGGGCTGTCCAAAAGGCTTTACACCTTTGATGTGTGGTGCCTCATGGTTCAGTTTGCTGACTTGATCAGGTCTTTCCTTTCTTCCCTTGGGCTGTTTAGTTCCTCTTTTGAATTGGCACTGGAGTCAGGAGACAGAGGAGAAGAAGAAGACCATCACTGAGTGAGAGATGCCAGCATGTTGTGCGGTGCATGTGTGTCTGTCTGACAGTGACACTTTGACAGCCCACCGGACTTCTTTGAGCAGCTGAGCAAAAAGGTAGGTGTAAGTCTTCCCACTGGACCATCCATCTGTGATCATCTGTCAACTGACCTGTTGGTGGTTTCATGTTTTATTGGTTTGCGTGCAGCAAGATACAGTGTAGCAGTTGCAGATAAATTTACACAAGGAACTAAGTTACTCGGAGACTAACGGGGAATGCCAACAATCCACAATCCATAATTCCATCTCTTCAACCAGCTGGTAGTCAGTGAACCCCATTCTCCCAATGGCAGCTGCTCACTGGCTCCTACAAGATATGACCCCCTGCTGTGCTGACACTCTCTACTTCATCTAACCTGGAACGCAAACCTTAGCAACAAAAAATGAATGACTCAATCAACAATAGAGAACTATCATTAGCTCAATCTGGGAAAAGACAGCCTGATCATACCCCTCTTTCCCTCAGCACTTCTCCAAGTTCAAAGGATAGCAAGTTATGTCAATGCTGCTGTTGCCAATCCAACTGGCTATTCCCCCAACATTTTACAGGGCACTCACAGGCTTTATTTGTGCTTTAAGGCTCCTGAGTAGACTTTGGCCCTTCATGTATTTCACTTTCAAATTTCTCTACTATATTTGAACATGGGGAAGTGCTCAATGTTTCCTCTGCTGTACTGCTTCTTTGACTGACCTCCTGAAACTACTGTTTGAAAAGAAAGATTGCTCTTAATTGGTCAATGACCCCATAGTTCTTTTAATAAGCCTTGTTCATTCTAAATCTTCACTCAGCATATTTAATGTTGCTCAAATTTGTATAGCCTAGAACTCAAGGGGAACTCTACTCGTCATGTTCTCATGTGATCTGGATTTCTTCTTTTCAGTCCCGTGGCCATGAGAGACTGATTGACAATGTTGATTTCCTATCTTCCTTTCCGCTAATATAATATTAAAATAGTAGTCATTAAATATGCTAGCATAAGGGAAAATATATGTCTGGAAATGTTAATTCAATTAGAACCCCATATTCATACTCCTACACATTTTTATGTTTGCTAATAATACTTACTCTATTTTTCCATCTTTCCTCTTATTATTACTTTCACTAATGATTAACCATTCTTGTGTATTATGGCACTGGAAAAAGATTCTTAACAGTGCCCCCTTTATTTTACTTTCTTCCTACTACTGTTTCAAAATGAACAATAGCTCAAAAATCATTGTTTACCTCATATGTCATTGAACAATCCCTGTTATTCAACTGCTTGTTATGTCTTGGTAACTTCTGTGCAATGCTCATCATTATGAAACTTCAGCTTCACATTTTATAATGCACTCATTTCTATGCTGCGGATACCAGGGCCAGATACAAAGTGTTCATCCCTTAATTTTCACTTCATATAATACTATGAGTGTCTATCATTTTTCGAGTTCTCACTTCTCATACTGGCATGGAATTCAGACATATGCTGTCAATGTAACTGAAGAACTCTATTCATACATCAACATTTAATGGCATGCACTAATTCATATTGTTAGCTTACTTGCAACCATAATTCCTTCAAGCATTTAAAAAAAAAAAGTATTTTCTTCTTCCATGTGCTCACTTTACAGTATGTTAATATCTATCTATCTATCTATCTATCTATCTATCTATCTATCTATCTATCATCTGTCTGTCTATCTATCTATCTATCTATCTATCTATCTATCTATCTATCTATCCATCTATCTATATTATAGGGGTGTGGTCATGCCCTTATAGTTAGGGTTCAACCATCACTTCTATGCTAAACTCAAAATTTTGCACTTTAATAACTTTGCAATGATTTAACTGATTTGCATCACATTTTCAATGCTCCATCAGGGATTGAATATCTCTTGATGTGCAACATTTCATTCCAGTTGGATGTGTGGGTGTGGAGATGCAGAATGTCAAAAATGTGAAAATTACTGCTTTTTGTAAAATTATTTGTCATGCTGGTGCACAAAAATGGCTGGGGATTTTGGTTAGAAATTTTTAGGCTGAAAAGGTCTTGGATGAAAGATGTGCCTTTCGGAAATTTGGTGAAAAAATATTGATCTGTTAAAAAGGTTATAAAATTTTAAAATTGTCCATTATTTTCGAAGAGAAAAGTTAGATGAGATCCTCAAAATAGGATTCTGTGTCGCAAATGGGCAATCCTGTCACAAATGAGTAATTCTTTGTCACAAATGGGGAATCTTTTTTTGTGCTTTTTGCACTTCAATAACCTCACAATCATTCAACCAATTTATATGAAACTTTGCATGCACCATCAGGGACTGAAGATCTCTTGATGTGCCAAGTTCCAAGCAGCATAGCAGAAGATGCTGCAGCAAGGATTCCTATAAAACTGTAACTCAGTTGAGTCTTGGACCTTCCTTTAAACATGCTCTCTTACTCCAAAAGGTTCCCCTAGATTGTAATATCTACCTACTCTCCAATTTTATTGAATGCTATGGCATACCACCCTAGAGATCCACTGGATTGGGGGAGGGGCAGGTAGTAGCTCTCCATTCGACATCATTCACAGTTACTGACCCCACCATATTGTACAGTACTAAAATGGTTCCTGTTCTCTCACATTATTTGGAGAAATAAATTTATTTAGACCTATGGAAACCTGCATCCATTCAAACAACTCACTTGGAGATGCAAAGCAATTACCAGGGTTCAAAGGCAGAATGGTCTACCTTTAAGGTTTATTACAGGTACATGTAGTTTGCTATGATCAAAATTAAGTTTGTTTATTTTTTTCTTTCCTTATTACTTGTGCACACTTTGCAATGAGTACTAGTTCTGTGCTTTTGATGGGTATTATACTTGGGGGAATCTTTACTTCATGTGCGGAGCTCTCATCTGCTGCTTAGTACACTGTAAAGGTATTGTATTTTCTACAGTCTCTGTGGTTTACTCCTTATTATAGGCCTTTAGGTGTCTCCTCTCCAAGATGCATAGTCATGCAGGTGTAAAACATTCAGTTTGCAGGATTCATTTCTCATCTTATACACTACTGAAAATCCCAACCCTCAAAGTGTGTGCTATTTCTGTCCATGAATTGTTGATACAATATTCTCAAACAGAAAAAAAAAAGATAACCCTGCCCCAAACCTATTGGCCAACTTATTTCTATCTTACTGCTGGAGCAAGAGAGAAACTGCCAGAGAATAGTACTAATTATAATTTGTTCAGTTCAGAGATTCATGTCAAGACCATTACTGCATCGTGGTCTTGCCAGCAGCATGCTACCATCAATGGAAGCAAGTTTCATCAAAGTACCACTGTTTGCTTTGTATGGCTAAGAAGCTGACATGGGCACAGAGCAGGTTGGCAAGATATAAAGTCAAAGCAACTACTTCTTTTTGTTCTCTTTTGTTTTCTGAATGCTTCTGGTTATGGTTTAAGTAAGTGGAAATTGTGTTTTGAAGGGACTTTTAGTTGTATGTAGTAGTAAAAATTTTTATTTTTATACAGGATAGCAAACTTTAGGTCATAGACCTATTTTCAATGTTGTCCTGTGTATCTATAGTTACAATGGTTTATAATATTGTGTGCCAGAATTATAGGGATATTTTTTTAAAATAATAGGAAGGAGTCAGGTATATACCTAAGAAAAGTAATACAGTTCATGGGCAGGGAATCATGGATCACTTAAAATGCATTTTTTTTTCTTGGTGGCCTAAGGCTATCTTGGATAACATACTTTTGCAGTTAAAACAATGGTGCTCTTCAGAATGGCATTCATTTTTCCCTCATATATGGTTGTGCACATAGTGTTTTGGGAAGCAGAATGGCTCAGAATGGCATTATTTCACTATAAAACCAGGAGTTTGACAAGCTGTGTAAAAATGGTACTGGAGTTTAAAACTGCTAAGTTCTGTTTCTACTTTAATCGATGTGGTCTGTGCTTTTAAAGAAATTGTTGCATCACTGTGGAATACAGTGGCCCATGCTCTACCTGAAAGATGGATGGCAGTCATGACTGTTGCTGCTAGTGGTGAGTTTGTGTATGTGTGTGTGTGGGGGGGGTAGTGTTTATGGTACTGATTTGTATGTGGAGCTATAGTACAATTTGCTTATCTGGGAGTTGGGGACAAAAATGTAAGTGAAAAGTAAGGGAATCTATACAGTGGTTCTGATTGTATAACATGTGCATGGCATATATTTTAACTCATGATTAAAACTTTACTGGGCATGTAGATAGCAGAAGGAGCCTGGCATACCTCAGAACATCAACAAAAGCAACTCAATGCCATGAACAAAGGAACAGTGCATGCAAAGGTAAACCTGCTTTCATTGCTTTGTGTAACTTTGGTTTGTCATTGATTCAGTTGTAACAGCCTTCAGACCCATTGACAACTTTGTATGTTACAGTAATAAAAGTACTTGAGAAAGTATACGACCAGATTTTAGGTGGAGGACCATTGCACTGGGAGAGAAACTACAAACTGAGTGGCACAAAAAGAAGAGTAACCATGCCAAAGATGAACAAGCAGACCACCATGATGAATTAATCCAAATCAGGTGCACAGAAAAGAAGACAGGCCAACTTGTTTGTTTTATTGGCTGCAACATGTGACCCAATGCAGAAGAAGCTGTCACTTTTTACATGCCCCTGAATCAAGGAAGATAATCAGCAAAACAAGGAGACTGTCTCTCAAGATGCAATAAAGGAAGATGGACAAAACGTATCCCAGTGCATGGTCAGCTATAATGGTAATCCGATGCAGCAGATGCAAGAAATGCAGTCAACAGATTTGGAAATGAAGAGAAGTGGTTAATCAAATGGGGGAGAACATCAAAATACCAGCTGAGTTTCAAGTTCCCAAATGGTCTGCTTCTTTGTTTGAAAAAGTTGCTTTTGTTCACAGGCATCCAATTCAGCCAGGTCCTGGCAATGTTAAGTACTTGCCTTACAATGCTGCCAGAATCTACAAGCAGACCCTTCCTGAGAGCAACAAAGTCATTCCAAGAAACTGGATAACTCTACCGGTAATTCACGCTGTAGTGCAATATATCCACTGTAGCATCTGCATAGCATTTTCTGATGTAGAAACAAAATTTGTTATGGGATACCAAGACTTCAAGCACCTTTACCAAGGCATATAAGAACACAATGGATCCAAAGCTCACAATGCAGCTGTGAATGCTTATTTGGCCTGCAAAATAGATGGAGATATTGAAACCCTCATCAACAAAGAGATGGTTGATAGTCAGAGAAAACAAGTCTGGCAAAACATAGATGTCGTGAAGAATATTATTGAAGTTATTAAGTTTATTGGGTGCTAGTCACTACCACATCAAGGAAAATAGAAAGCTCTGTATAGCTTGGAGAACCCAGCACTCAACCGCGGAAATTTCTTGGAGTTGATTCTTCTGCTGTCTCAGTTGATGTTCCTCTCAATCAACATGTCTGTAAGTCACTGGAGCAAAGCAAGAGAAGGAAATAAAGAAAACAGCATCACAGAAGCTCATGACCATGGTACATTGGTTACTTTGCATTCAAAGACAACAGTAAATCTCACTATTAAGATTATTTTGCAGATAATGAGGGATGACATTGTACGGGATACTACAGACTAGAAAATCAGCATTCAGATGGACACCACACAAGACAGCGTGTGATTGACCAAGTGGCTCTCATTCTGTGATATGTAAAAGATCTTCAAGTTCACTAGCATCTCTTTCCTGTGGTAGAGGTGCAGGATACTTTTGCAAAAGGAATGCACACAGTTTTAAATGCCAATTTTGAAAAACATGTTCTAAATATGAAGAACGTTGTTGGAGAGTCTTGATGATGCAGCCAACATGAGAAGCACATTTGTGGGGTTGCATTCTTTAATTAAAATGGATTTTCCAAACAGTGTATATACCTGGTGTAATGCACATGTTCTAAACATGTGTGTTGCAGACACTACTAAATCAGTAGTTCAGACCAAGACACTATTTGGTTTGCTACAATAGACATCCAACTTCATGAGTGAATTTCATAAGAGGATGACAATATGGAGATTGAGCACTGATGAAACTGGATGAGACAAACTCAGAAGGCTTCAAAAGACTGGTGAAAAAAGGTGGTGGGCCAAACCAAGAGCACCGGCATGTTTATGTTTATTTATTTTTTATTTATTTAGTTTTTGTTGACCGGGTATGTGAACTAGACAAATCCTGCTATTTTCAGGCATGACCCGGGGGAAGGGGATACAGATGAATGCCAACTAACCTTGAACCAGATGAAACTGTTGGTGGTATTTTAAGTGAATGATGGAAATTTGGCCAGGACACTGGGGAAATTCCCCTGCTCTTTTCGAGAAGTACCATGGGATCTTTAACATCTACCTGAACTACCACCAATCCAGGCAGATGGGACCTCAGTTTTTTAATGTCTCATCCAAAAGATGACACCTCAGAAGTGCAGCACCCCTCTCATGCTGCACTACAGTGTCAGTACTGGGATATTAACCCAAGTGCCAGATGTGGGAACTGAACCCACAGCCCTCTGATGTCCCGGCCTCAGAGGCAAGTGTGCTACCTACTGAGCCACTGACACTGTATAAAATGTATCTATGGAACGTATGAAAATCAAGTAAAGAATCTGCATGTGACGCTTCTCAGGACTCTGACTTTCATTAGTACTTCAGGACATTTTGATGCCAAAGCAGCAAGTGAGGCTAATTCACTGCTTGAGAAATGGACATTTCACATTATTTTGATGTATTTTCTATTTTTGAAGAGCTTTGCTATGATTGAGCCATCAGAAAAATACCTGCAGACTAAATGACTGGACTACCTGTTAGCATGGCGCATGGTGGATCAAGCCAAAGATTGAGTTACAGCAGTCGAATTTCAAGGATATCCATGCAAAAGCGTTGAACATTGTTGCAAAAGCACAAGAAGACATTGACAAATTTTCTCATGATATTGAACTTGAGGATCATCTAGTGAATAAAATGATTGCCAGAAAGAAGAAAATGCCTTGGGAAAATTTAAATGATGAACGAGTGACTGATCCACTGAAGCTTTTCAAAGTTGAAGTATACAACTGCATTATGGATAATTTTTTTTTTTTTTACAGTTAATTTCTTTCTTTTCCTGGGCAGCACTCCTTCAGGACAGATCCTCCAGACCCATCCCTCTCTCACGGCTTACCTTCTGCTGTTCTCCACGGCTTGCCCCCCCGTGGTGGGGCGGCGGGAATCCCTTGACCCCACCGGAATGGATCCGGTGCAGAGGTTACCGCTATTCATGGGAGTAGGGCCTGCATGGATTGGCCACCATTGTGCCACAGCCATGACTCCCTTTTTCATGTTTTCTCCTCCCCTTGGGAGAGGGGGCATGCAATAACACCCTAAGGAGAGAGCGCACGGACGTCTGCATGCGGTCCTCCAAGCATCTGCCTCCTGTCCTTCCCATTTCTTAGCATCAGTGTGCTTCCCCCCAGCCACCACTAGGGGCCAGTCAACACTGACTGCTGGTGTCCCCCATCCCCAGAAAAGGACAGCAGTCCCTCAGATGCTCTGTCCTTCTCCTCCCCTGCCGACCCCCAGCGGCCCGTGCTCATTCCCAAACCTGGGTAGCCAATGTAGCATGAGGTAAGGCATCCAGCATATGCATAAGGTTAAAATGAGATTAATTGTCCATTTTGATAAGAACAAGCAACTAACTCTGGATACAAGCTGCATGAACCAATGTTGCTTTGAAGGTATGATTCAAGATGGCATACCAGATGAAAGTCTTAAGAAAGTTAGTTAGTTAAAACCTTTATTTTTAGACAGGAGTTTAGGTGGAATATCACATCATTAGGACATAGTCCTATTTTCAAGATGGTCCTGTAAAGATATAAAGTGCATCTAAACATATAACTCACAATATATAACACAATAATCATATTCTATTACAAAACGTAACAAAATATCAAACATTTCACAATCTAATACATCCGACATCTTATGTTAAAACTCATCTATAACAAACACAATGAACTGTTAGTTCAGTCCTCAAACTAATTAAAAGTGCTTTCACATCATTAATTTGATTACAAAATACAGGTTTCAAAGCCCACCATAATCTATGAACAATAACAGGATATCTTAAATTACTATATGTGTTCATGATTTTTGGAAACACAAAACTCCTCAAATTAATATCTCTTAAATTATAAATATGCTTTTTTATTTCCAGTTTATCATAAAGACACCTAGGTTGTTGTAGTTTTACCACTTCAAAAATTTGAATTGCCCAGGTAATCTGGCGTTTACTATCCTGTGTAAGCCATCCTAATTCACTAAGTACATCACAATGATGTGTTTTATAATCTTTTTGTATTATGAATCTAGCCATCTTGTAATATAATTGATCAATCTTTATTAACAATCTCTTAGGTGCCAAACCGTAAATATGATCTCCATATTCCAAACAGGAAGAAGAAGTTGATTTATAACCCGTTCCCTCATGAATCTATTCATACAAAAACCAGAACGCCTAAACGCTCCCAACCTTTTATTTACTTTTATTATAGTTTCTAATATATGATATTCAAATTTTAAAGATGCATCTATCCAACCCCCTAAATATTTGTATTCTGAAACTTGCATTAAGGTTTCGTTTTGTAATGTTTTTATATTTACTGTTTCTTTACTATTATTTGAATAATTTTGCTTACTTCCAAAAACCATGAATTTAGTTTTTTTACTGTTAAGTATTAAGCCAGATTCAGTCAACCATTTACATACCCCTGTGAAATTTATCTATAGGTTCTTCTCCGTTTCTCTGTAAGTATGTCCACTAGCAATTAAAAGAGTATCATCTGCATAAAGATTTATATTTGAATATTTTACACAATCCACAACATTATTTATGTAAATCAGTGGCAGCATTAGCAGAATTTGACCATGACAAACTTTAAATGGAATTGTTGACTTTTGCAAAAATGTTCCCATGACTGCAAAGACGCTTGCCTGATGAGTACAATGATGTGTTTACGACTGAAGATAATGATACTCAAGATTCTAAAGCTGCTTGTTTACCAGGAGAAAGTGATGGTGACCAGAATGAGCAAAGAGAGAAACAGGAAGACATGCCAAAAACACAAAGCCAATGCAAGTCCTGCAAAGAATGTCTGATGGGCTGTTATAAAGTCTTAGCACAATACAACATGCATTCATTATCCTTTTTAACTTTGTTCATTGTCTATGAGTGTCTGCTGACTCTGTCCTTTACCCGTATGTCCTGCAAGAGAGCTTTTAGCAAACTAAAAGTCAACAAAACTTTACTGTGTTCATTGATGGGACATGAGAAACTGGAGGCATTTATGATTATGGCTGTTCAGAGAGATCTCCTTGAAGGAGTGTAGGCAGAAGAGTTCACCCAGAAACCAAACTGAAACATCAGAGGTGTACAGAAAACAACTGTCAGTCTGACAGTTTTGTATAAGTTTAATTTTATTAAACTTTTTTATCAGGTTAGCAAACAGTGCCCAGGAAGGCTACTGCCAGTTGTATCCTGGGGTGCAAGATGGTCTTGGTGGTGGAAGGCTAAGGAAAAGGATACTTACAGTGCTGGTATCTTTGCCCTCAGACGTGACCATAAGGGAGCTGGGGCACTATGACATATATTGTAAATGTCAAAAGTACAAGTGTGAACTTAGTTTTTGCAGTGCTGCGGGCTGGTACCAGTCCAGAATTCCAGTGCTTTCTAATTCTGTCAGCAGCCCAAGGGTTACGATCAAAGGACTTGGCATAACATATATTTTGATTTGTACTGTTTGTAAAATCACATGTGTTTATTTTTGTCTGGGTTGTAATTGAAAAAGGGCCATGTGTCCCACTGTACTTACCCAGTAATCAAATCACATAAGTAAATGATTTTGGCATTTTAACCACTTGTTGCCTATGTGAATATGTATTGTTTACTTCTGGCTATGGTAGGCATCTGTTCATGTAGACAGAACATGGATTTCACATGTAAGATGAAGGAATACATATCACTGTACATTGTAACATTCGGAGTGTCTCTAAAAATTTGAAATTTGAGGCACCCTGGCTCTTGATTGAGGTGTAGCCATGTAACCAGCCCAAACCTTCCTTGAGCAGGAAGGTTATCCCAGTTGATAGTGGTTCACAGCACAAAGGTCTTTATCCCCCACCTGTGGGTGGCCAGGATTTATTCCCATTGTTCAGTGGCTCAACTTTGATCTCCCCATATGGCACAATGCAGGGTTGCGCCAGCATATGCACTGCACATCCCCGGCTGAATATTGGGATGTGCCGCAAATGCATGGGCAGGCCCCCTGCATCTGCATTGCATACAGTTACATTGCAGTCAGGCGCGTCAGGATTTGCGCTGCATCTGGTAGCTCTTTCAATATCCCACTGGTGCGCAATGTGGGGTTGCACCTGTGCAACTCTGTTACGCCATGTGCAACCCCTTTGAATATCTGGGCCTCTGTGTTTCTATGGCTATTGGTTGGGCCTTTGTATTATGAGACCATACCTAACTTTGTATTCTTGTGTTTTACCATGAATGTGCAATACACACATAAACACTAACAAAAATAAAACTCCAGACACAGAAACATGTTTTATAAATTTACTGTGTAACTGTGCACCAATGACATAAGTAATAAACATGCAAAAGAAGTGTAAAATGCTGATACTGTTTAGAGATAAGGAAAGTGTATAGGGAAAGTTTAGCATGGGCTGACACATTGTTGATAGAAAGGCTCTTCATCAGAAAGGCCCATTTTTCAAGAGTGTCCTAGGGCAAATGTATGCCACGCATCACAATGCAATGCAATGTAATAATACAGTATGACAGAACATTTACACAATACTAAAATCTATATACATAATACCAATTCAGAATACCACAATGCATACTCATTCTTCAGATGTAATATTCCAGTGGCCTCAAAATGCAGCCACCAGAACTTACTGGTGGACTCACCATTAATTGTTTCACCCCAAATTCCCTGGTGATTTATTTTCACAGTATACAATAAGCCACCATCCAAATGTCTTCATATAAAATTGAAGAACATTGCTAATTCCATTCACATTTTGTTTAATTAGGGCTCCCAATAGCACTGTAACTACATTGTGCTGGAGCCTCTCTGGCCTTTTAATAATCTTGGCACAGCAGACATTGTGCTTCAAACAACTAGTATTATGAATCTTTATCTGTTTGCATCTGGGTATGTAACAAGAACTGTCTCCAGAAAGGTAAAGAGTAGGCAAAGCATAATGGTCAAGCCACTGAGGTGCCTTGATGTGGTGTTGAGCTTCACCATTGATTTGGTTTTAAAGGTGAACTCGCAGCTCCCTTGCAGCAATGCTGTGAGACTGAGGTTCTGATTTAGAAAAATGCAAAGTAATATTAGTGGGTGGGGGGATGGTATGTAGAGATGGGTGAAGTGACCCCAATTCACTCCATGAAGTGAATTGCGAAGCAAAAGTGGATTTGTGGAGTGTCCCGCAACGTGAAGCAGAGTACTTTGCATTATAATGGGTAACGAAAAGTCCATTGAAAACAATGACTTTGTGCTACTCCGCCTTCCCAAACCACTACTCCACCAAATCTTAAGGCGAAGTATATTGAAAACAATGTACTACATAGATACATAGACAGTGTCAGCAGATAAGGGCCTATGGCCCACCCAGTCTGCCCATTTGAGCTTGTAAGTTCAGTTTATGTTTTCCTAGAAGTCTGTTGCTCCTTACCCCTGACCTCCAGAATTCCTTTATGTCTATCCCATGCATTCTTAAATCCTGTGATTGTTTCAGCCCCCACCACTTCCTCTGGCAGGGTGTTCCACTTGTCCACCACCCGTTCTGTGAAGAAATTCTTCCTTCATGTTTCCTCTGAATCGTCCTCCCTCCAACTTCATCCCATGCCCTCTAGTCCTGGAACATCTTTTTCACTTAAAAATAGTGTATTCCTGCACCCTGTTCCTCCCTGTAAGATAATTGTATGTCTCTATCATATCTCCTCTCTCCCTCGTCTCCTCCAGGGAGTACATGTTCAGTTCCTTCAACCTGTCCTCATAGGACTTGTGATGCAATCCATGCACCATCTTTGTTGCCCTCCTCTGAACCTTCTCTACCCTGTCTATGTCCTTACTGTACATAGGTAAGGTCTCCAGAACTGTACAGTGTACTCCAGGTGGGGCCTCACTAGTGTCTTGTATAGTGGAATTATGACCTCCCTTTTCCTGCTGGTGATGCCCCTGCCTATGCATCCCAGCATCCTATTTGCTTTACCTGCTGCCTTGTCACACTGTTTCACCTACTTTGAGGTCAAAAGAGATGATAACTCCAAGATCCCTTTCCTGCTTGGTGCATGCTATATCCTCACCCCCCAACTGATATATTGTGCCAGGGTTTCTGTGCCCCATATGCATTATCTTGCACTTCTTTGCATTAAATTTCAACTGCCAAACCCCTGAACATTCTTCAAGTTTCTGCAGGTCACTTCTCATTCTGTCTACACCCTCTGGTGTGTCTACTCTGTTACAGAGCTTTGTGTCATCAGCGAACAGTGAAATTCTGCCTTCTAGGTCCTGCGCAATGTCACTGGTGATGTTGAATAGGACCGGTCCCAGCACTGATCCCTGTGGTACCCACTGGTCACTCTTCCCTCTGTGGAGTGACAGCCATTTACCACCACCCTCTGTGTCCTGCCACCCAGCCAGTTACCTACCCACCACACTACTGTCCTGCCCACATCCATATTCCCCAGTTTATGTAATAGTCTTCTATGTGGCACAGTGTCAAAGGCCTTGCTGAAGTCCAGATAGGCCATGTCCACTGCCCTCCCCTAATCCACCTCCCTAGTCACCCAGTCAAAAAATTCAATGAGGTTGGTCTGACATGACCTCCCCCTAGTGAAACCATGCTGAGTTGGGTCCTGTAGTCCTTTGACAACCAGATGTTCCACCAATCTCTCCTTCAGTACTGCTTCCATGATCTTCCCCACTACCGAGGTGAGGCTGGCTGGTCTGTAGTTCCCCGCTTCCTCTTTGTTCCCACTTTTGTATAAGGGGACTACATCTGCTGTCCTCCAGTCTTTGGGTACCTCCCCTGTTTCCAGTGATTGGCTAAACAGGATAGCCAGAGGTTCAGCCACCACCTCTCTTAGTTCTTTAAGGACCTGGGTGCACCTCATCTGGCCCCATTGCTTTATCAACTCTTATTACTTCCAGTTCCTTCAGGACCCTTTCTTGTGTAAAGGGACTTGTGTCCATTTCTGTACCATTCTCACCCCTTGTACTCCCTTCAGACCCATTACCCTCCTCTTCCTCAGTAAAGACTGAGCAGAAAACCTGTTCAATATGTCAGCTTTACTGTTGTCATCCTCCATGCGGCCCCCATCCTCCCCCTTCAGTCTCACTATCCCTCCCTTTGCCTTTCTTTTTTCACTTATATACCTGTAAAAGGTTTTGTCCCCTCTACCCACTGATTTTGCAATGTGTTCTTCTGTCTGAGCTTTGGCTTCCCTTACTGACCTCTCTGCCTCCCTTTGCTTCTCCTGGTACTTCTCCCTATCCCCTTCTGCCTGTGTCTTTTTGTATTGGCTGAATACAATCTTTCTGGCTTTCACTTTCTTTGCTACCTCTTTGGAAAACCATAATGGTCTCCTCTTCCTTTTCCTCTTGCTAACCTGCTTAATGCATAATTCTATTCCTCTTGTAATCCCCATTTTAAATACTGCCCACTGTTCCTCAACCCCTGATTCCTGCCCCATTCCCCTTAATGCCTCTTTCAAGTATCTCCCCGTTTTCCCAAAGTCTGCCTCCCTAAAATCCAGGATACGTGTTTTTGAGTGGTTTGGTTCTGCTCTTTCTGTGATTTCAAACCACAATAACTGGTGGTCACTGTTCCCCAGGTGCTCCCCCACTGTTACCCCCATCACACTGTCCCTGTTCGTGAGCACAAGGTCCAGTATTGCCTTCTGCCGAGTTGGTTCCATGACCAGTTGCTTGAGGAAGGCACCCTGAAGGGAGTCCAGGATAAATCTGCTCCTAGTTGATGCTGCTACTGCTGCTGGGATGCTCCAGTCCACGTCTGGAATATTGAAGTCTCCAACCAGTATTACCTCACCCTTGTCTGCCAACCTTTGGATGGCTAGCATCTGCTCCCTATCTGTTTCTTCCTCCTGGGCTGGTGGTCTATAGATCACACCTGTGCGGATGGCTGTCCCCATTTTCCTTTCCAGCTTAACTCACAGTATCTTTCCCCCATTTTGTTCCTCCGGGATCTCTGTGGCCCTTATGTAATTTTTCACATACAGTGCCACTCCTCCTCCCTTCCTGCCTGCCCTGTCTCTTCTGAATATGTTGTAGCCAGGTATGGCCATCTCCCAGTCATGGTTATCATTACACCAGGTTTCAGTGATGGCCACAATGTCCAGGTCTGACTGCACCATGACAGCCTCCAGATCTTCCATCTTGTTGCTAAGGATCCTGGCATTTGCACACATGGATTTCCATGATTTGACCTCCCTAGACTGTTTTGCTGTTCTACTCCAGCCCCTTTCTTGGTTGTCCTTTATCCCTGGTTCTCCTTGCTGTCTGCCCTTCTGCTGAATTTTGCCCCTTTTCTGCCCATCCATCTCTTGGGCGCTAATCTCCATCTTTAGCACACTGCTTTGTAGAGATAACCACTCCTCTGGTTCACTGGTTCCACTGCTAGCTGTGGGGGGTGAGCAAGTAGGTACCCTCCTTGCTGGCCTGCCACCCCCTTTTCTAGTTTTGCTTATCAATGTAGCATTTAAACTTATCATTGAGTGCTTGATTCCTCCAGGATGGATGCAGGCCATCAGGCTTGAACAAACCTCCATCCCTCCAGGTGGGTCCCCAGTCACCAATGAATCCAAACCCTTCCTCACAGCACCAGTTCTTCAACCATGAGTTAAAGTTCCTGGTGCATGCACCCCTATGCTCTCCTTTGCTTCTCGCAGGTAGTACTTCTGAGAAAGTGACAGAAGGAGCTACTTGCTTGAGACCCCTCCCTAATTCCCTAAACTCTGCCTGAACTTCCTTTGGCTCCCCATTTGCCAGGTCATTAGTACCTAGGTGGATAATGACATCCAGCTCACCCTCCTGTCTTGCCTTCCCAGTGATCCCCATGATCTTCCTTCCATCCCTCCATGCCGTGGCACCTGGTAGGCATCTCACCTCCCTATCCTCCCTCTCCTGTGTTCCCAGCTGGATACCTCTTATGATGGAGTCCCCCACCAGGATTCACTTCCTCCTCCTCCTCTGGGGTCCACTGCTTTCCCCGCTGAGGTCACCTACTTGGCTAACCTCCACATCCTTTCCTTCCACTTCTCTGGGTACCTCTATTTGGTTGTCGCCGTTTGCAAGTGTGGCATATGAGTTCTTGAGTAGAATAGGATCTGGGAAGAGCCTCTGCCTGACCACTCTAACCCTCCCTGAGCCCACTGTCATCCAAGTGCTCCTTGTTCTCGGCATCCTTTGAGGCAGTTGCATTGGACTGGGTGATCTCTGGATAGGGGTGATAATACTCCAGACCCAGTTTACTTCTGTTCTGAGTCTGGCTACCTCATCCTGCAGTCCAGAGAGATGCATGCTTATAGGGCAGCACCTCAGTGTCCAGAAGGTCTGCCTGAATATGGCTGCCCCACAGCCACTGTATTGCACCACTCCCCACGTTATACTGCAATTATACTGCTATTCCACTACTTGTCTGCTACTGAAGCTCTCCTAGTTCCCTTTTTATTAATTTACTGTCCTAAAAATCCTGCCACTGATCCTCAGATACTTTTCTTTAAAAAAGAAAATAAACCAATAAATAAATAAATGAGTGAAAACACTTGTCGTGCTGAGGGTGGGCTTCTTCCCCTTTATGCCCCTCCTACTCCACACCCCTTACTATACCCTATGTTTAGCTCCTGTCAATCAGATTTAACAGGGTATATAATTAAGAGTTGGGGAAGTGGAGGAGGGGGAAAAATTTGCAGCAATTAAAGACAGCAAAGAAATACACCACCACTACGTTTTAAATTTTCAACAGCCCAAAAACAATTCTAAGTAAAGACAACAAAGAAAGTACAGTGTCACTAAAAGCCCACAATCTAAGTTTAAAAGAAAAATAGAAATTATCAGTTACTGTAAAGCACTGAATTGAATATGTTTCCTTCCCCTTCTGGCTTCTTCTGAGAAAATAAAACTCGCTTGCAACCTCAACTCTGACTAAGACCCACCTCCAGTTATCACATAGCTGAGGTCAGAGGCCAGACAATTAACATCCCTCACCAAAACTACAGAGCAAGTCAGACAAGCCAAGACTAAATTTGCAGCAATTAAAGACAGCAAAGAAATACACCACCACTTTGTTCTAAATGTTCAACAGCTCAAAAACAATTCTAAGTAAAGACAACAAAGAAAGTACAGTGTCACTAAAAGCCCACAATCTAAGTTTAAAAGAAAAATAGCAATTATCAGTTACTGTAAAGCACTGAATTGAATATGTTTCCTTCCCCTTCTGGCTTCTTCTGAGAAAATAAAACTCACTTGCAACCTCAACTCTGACTAAGCCCCACCTCCAGTTAGCATGTAGCTGAGGTCAGAGGCCAGACAATTAACACCCCTCACCAAAACTACAGGGCAAGTCAGACAAGCCAAGACTAAATTTGCAGCAATTAAAGGCAGCAAAGAAATACACCACCACTACATTTTAAATTATCAACAGTCCAAAAACAATTCTAAGTAAAGACAACAAAGAAAGTACAGAGTCACTAAAAGCCTACAATCTAAGTTTAAAAGAAAAATAGCAATTACCAGTTACTATAAAGCACTGAATTGAATATGTTTCCTTCCCCTTCTGGCTTCTTCACCTCACTTTGCCTTGTTTTTAAGCTCTGAAGGTGAATTTTGCAGTAATTCATGGGATTTCAGGTCACATGGGCTCTATATTGTTCTGCACAGCCTCAGTTCGGGGTAGTGTGTGTAGGAAGCTGAAGGAGATATTCTCCTCTGAGAGATGTCTGGGATTCAAACCTTCTAAAAGCTGTTCAAAAAGCCTTTTTGAGTAATTTCTTTTTGCTCAAACTTAGTTCATCAATTGTAGGAAACCATCCTGTGCTCATATCATGGAGTGTTTATTGTTTGTGTGTGGATTTTGAATGTTAATGTACAACATTGGGTCTGTGTAGTAAGAGACAGTGAAAGTGTGCCTTGGGGAGGGGTGTATCTGTGGTGTAGGTAGATTAACTTGGAGAAAAAGACAGTTCTTTCTGTGTTGGTGATATTTTTCTTGTATAATAACTGTGTTAATGTACACACAGTAATATTTTCAATAATTCTTGCCATTTGTTTGCTGATTGTTGTGGAGCAGCAGTGCATAATTTTAGTTTGTTTAAAATACGTGATTATATTACTGAAGTTTTCAATTTGCTATGCATTACTTAGTGTGTGTATGAGTATGTGTGTGATGCATGTCATCAAATCAGACACATTTTATTGTGTTACATAGTAATTTCAGCAATGTGTTGTGAACCTGCTATCCACTGCAGCTGTGTGATTTTTGTACTTCTTTGTGGTGTCTTTATTGGTACTGGTACTAGTACTAGTAACTGTTACTGGAGCAGTGCAGTACACTGCCCCCCCCAACGGCTTTCCTCAACCGGCAAAGGTATTCTTTTCCAGATTTGAATTTTTGATGCTGAGCACTGGTTAGGTGTTGTACCTTTGCATCTGTGTCTCTTCAGTGTGCAGCACAATCTTAATCTGTCTGTGCATTTGCATCTCTTTAGGGTCAAATCTCCATCTGTAACTTAAGTCACAGTTGTTTCTTTGGCTTCCCTTCAGAGTACTGGACTGGCGTGGTGCATAATTCTGCATGAACATTGTACTCATTAATATGCATTTTTAAGTCGGGACTATAATCACATTCATGAGTCACTAGTGATACAAATCACATTCTTCATCAACATGGTCACAAATGCAGTCACAAATCACAATTCAAGATCACGTCACTCACTAATCACATTTTTTTTTTACTAGTTACTTGTATGTATTGTAAGCCTGTTTTGTAGTATCTCTCCATGCTTCACTACCCCACCACTGTACTCATTAATGAGTGTTTTTAAGTCGGGGAGTTTTGTGCCACACCTCATCAGGGCCTGGGGAAGTACAGCCATAGGCATTCATGTTTCTTCATCATCACACTCACAAAAGCAGTCACAAATCATGATTTACGATCATGTCATGAATAACAACATTAATTTTTTTACTAGTTACTTGGATGTATTGTAAGCCTGTTTTGTAGTATCTCTCCAGGCTTCACCACTCCACCATTGTACTCATTAATAAGTGGTTTTAAGTCAGGGAGTTGGACAGTGTCTCCAGTATATACACAGACTGGAAAGAAGACTGACTGCACACATGCAGTTTAGCACAGTATACTTGCACTGCTTAGAATACAAAGTGTCACACATACAGAAAACAACAAAAAAATGGCATAATTACATACAAGAGTCAGAGATGGTGAAGGAATACATTTTATAACACAGCAAGGAAGGTGTGGGGGGGCACGTGGTGTGAGGAAAAAAAAACTAATGTGGGATCCCATGGTGATCCAGCAGCAGTTACAGCATGGACATATTTTGCAACTGATGTCCCTCTATGCGATCCAACCACTGCTCGACAGCACTCACCTTTTCACTGTTCTCTTTGACAGCAATCCAGAGAACTGCCAAGTCAACCTGCATTTCACGCAGTTCTCTAGGGTCCACACTTTCTACAGGCTGACCTGCTGATGGTGGTGGTAGCAGTTTTGGTGCTGGTGGAGCAGCAGGTGCTGCTCTTGCCCTCCTCTTTTTAGGGCACTGCCATGCACAGCTGCACCCTCTTCCACAGAAGGGCCAGCAGATGCAGGCATGGCCCATTCTATGGCAGTCTGTCATTTCAACTGGTGGTGATTGAGCATATGGGTGCGCTGGCCCCCAGTTCCCAGGTAAGTCCCCTGGGGCCACAGTGCACCTCCACCTCACATAGGCGGCACCTGACCATGCTGCTGTCCCCCCAACACAGTCAAAAAACTGCCAAATAACAGAGGTGCAGGGTGGACCAGATGCAGGCAGGGGAGGACCAGATGAACTGGCAGCTGGCTGGTCATGGTGCTCAGCAGGGTTGGGATCCATAGCTGGGCCCAGGGGCACAGGGACATCCTGCTCCAAAGGACCCGGTGATGGATATGGTGGTGGTGCTTCAACTGCCTCAGAGTCAGGGGCAGTGCTGGTCCTGCTTCCGGGGTTGGGGAGGACACTGAGAATTTTAGATCCTCACCCTGGTCTATCTCTCCTACTGCACTCCCTCAGTCTGAGCAATGACTACTCACACTGTTACACAACACACTTAGTCACAAAGACAAACAACTAACTACTTATAAAGGTAAGAAACATAACTTTACAGAAAGAACACATTAAGTAAAAAAGAGTACAGAAAAGACAAAAAATGTAGCTTATAAAAAAGCTGTTGGGTCTAAAGCAAAGTTTAAATCACCTCCTAGCTCTGATCTCCAAGTCTCAGCAGTGACAAAACAACACACTCCCCTCTCTCTGTCTCTGTCTTCACAGGACAAAGTGAAAGTGTCTGCTTATATGACTCACTTCCTTCCTTTTCCTTCCTGGCTATGGCTAAACAGCATGGTGAAGTCCATTGAAAACAACAATTTTGCTTCACTTCACTTCACATTGTCATTCCGCCTTATCACAAAGTGGTAAAGACAAGGCGGAGTGAACACTTAACATAGAAGTTGACAGCAGATAAGGACCGCAAGAGCCATCCAGTCTGCCCATTTCTTTTTCTACCTTATAAATGTGCCATCGGCCTTTGCTCTCTCAGTGGCCTATCTATTCATACTCATCTGTATTGCTCTCTTATGCCTATCCCATACCTGTTTCAAGCCCTGCACTGTATTCATAGAGACCACTTCCTGAGGTAGGCTGTTCCATGCATCCAGCACCCTTTCTGTGAAAAAGAATTTCCTCACATTCCCCCTTAATTGGCCTCCCTCTAATCTCATGCTGTGTCCTCTTGTCCTGCTATTTTTCTTATATTTAAACATGTTAGACTCTTTCACCTTGTTAATGTCCGTTTTTGAATGTCTCAATCATATCACCTCTCTCCATCCTTTGCTCTAGGGTATACATATTGAGCTCCGTTAATCTGTCCTCATATGTCTTCTGATGCAGTCCCTGCACCATTTTGGTTGCTCTTCTCTGGACTGCCTCAATTTGGTTAATGTCCTTGTGAAGGTGTGGCCTCCAGTACTGCATGCAGTACTCCAGATGGGGCCTAACCAGTGTTTTGTAAAGAGGGATTATTACCTCCCACTCACAACTTGTGATACCCCTATTAATACACCCTAACAACCCCCTAGCCTTACCTACTGCTTTAGAGGTCTGCTTGGATGATTTCAGGTAATCGGTGATGATGATACCCAAGTCTCTTTCTTCCTTTGTGACTGCCATCAACTCCCCTCCCAACCTATAGGTGGATTCAGAGTTTCTCTTCCCTGTGTTTATGATCTTGCACTTCTTTGCATTAAATCCCAGTTGCCACTCTTCTGACCATTTTGCTAGTTTATCCATATCTCTTCTCATTCAACCCACCCCATCTGGATCATCTACTCTGTTGTAGATCTTGGTGTCATCAGCAAACAGACAAGCCTTACCCTCTAGTCCATCTGCAATGTCACTAATGAAGATATTGAAGAGGACTGGCCCCAGGGCTGATCCCTGAGGTACCCCACTTGTGACTTGCATCTCTTCTGACTGTATACCATTTACCACCACTCTCTGTTTTCTGCCCGTCAACCAGTTTGCTACCCAGTTGACCAACTTGTGACCCACCCTGAGCCTACCCAGCTTATTTATCAATCTTCTATGTGGAACAGTGTTGAAAGCTTTGCTGAAGTCAAGGTAGGCGACATCAACTGCTCCCCCTTGCTCCACCACTCTGGTTACCCAGTCAAAGAAATCTACGAGATTAGTTTGACAGGACCTTCCTTTTGTAAACACATGCTGTCTTGGATCCTGTGCCCCTATGGATTCCAGGTGTTGCACTATCCTTTCCTTAAGGAGTGCCTCCATAATCTTGCCCGCTACTGAGGTAAGACTGACGGGTCTGTAGTTCCCTGCCTCCTTCCTGCTACCACTCTTGTGAAGCGGGATCACATGAGGCCTTCTCCAGTATTCTGGGACCTCTCCTGTGCTCACAGACTCACTAAACAGTTCTACCAATAGCTCTGCTAGTTCCACCCTTAGCTTCTTAAGTACTCTGGGATGTATGCCATCAGGTCCCATTGCCTTGTCCACCCTGAGCATAATGAGCTCTTGTAGGACCCTTCCTTTTGTGAAGGGAGTAGTGCTCACCTCCCTGCCCCCTGTGTCCATGGTGCTTAGCTGTGGGCCCTGCCCTATCTTCTCTTCAGTAAATACTGAGCAAAAGTATCTATTTAGGATAGATGCTTTTACAGGGTCCTCCTCCTCACATGCCCCCTTTTCTCCTTTGAGCTTAGCAATACCCACTCTGGACTTTCTCCTTTCACTAATGTATCTATAGAAAGTCTTGTCACCTTCTTTTACTGTTCGTGCTAGTGTTTCCTCAGTTTGGGGCTTTGCCTGCCTTACTGCCTTCCCTGCTTCTGTTAGGGCAGTTTGGCATGCCTCCCTATCTTCATCCCGCTGTGTTCCCTTATATTTCCTGAAGGCCAGCCTTTTGGCTCTGACCTTTTCTGTTACTGTATTTGAGAACCAAAGTGGTTTCCTTCTTCTTTTGCACTTCCTTTTCTATCTAACACAATGCGATGTTTCTTCAAGTATTGCATCCTTAATGCTTGCCCACTTTGCCTGTATCCCCTCACCTGTGTTTCTTTTTGACAGTGCTAGCTTAACTCTGTCGGTCATCTTATCAAAGTCAGCTTCTCTGAAGTCCCATATTTTTGCCTTGGAATGGGATAATTTAGATGTAGTGGCCAAACTGAACCATACCATGTGGTGGTCACTGGCCCCCAGGTGACCTTCTACCTGGAGACCTGTGATCCTTTCCCTGTTAGTCAGCACTAGATTTAGGATAGCCCTGTCTCTTGTGGGTTGTTGTATCAGTTGTTTGAGGCCCTCCCCCTGCAGGGAATCCACCATGTGTCTAGTTCTGGCAGATGTTCCTGCTGGTATTGACCAATCTGTATCCAGCATGTTGAAGTCTCCCATTATCAGAACCTCCCCTTTAGCTGTCATGTTTTGTATATCTTCTAACAGTAATGTGTCTATGTCCTCCCCCTGGTCTGGTGGCCTGTAGACAACCCCCAGTTCTTATGGCTGTCCCATTTCCTGTTTCCAGGGTGACCCACAGTTCTTCTGGCTCCTTATGTGTATTCTGAATTTCTGTAGCTTTGATATTTTCATTGACATACAGGGCCACTCCACCCCCTTTTGCACCTCGGTCTCTTCTGAACAGTATATAGCCAGGTACTGAAGTCTCCCAAGTGTGGTTACTGGTAAACCACATCTCATTAATTGCTACTATGTCCAGTTTAGCCTCTGACATTATTGCCTGCAGGTCAGGATCTTATTTCCCAGGCTGTGAGCATTTGTGTACATGATTTTCCATTGGCCAGATTTCGGTGTGTTAGTTGTTGGGTGAGGTTTGGCATTTCCCCTCTGTGTCTTATGGGAGACGGACCTTTTTTCTTACCTGGTGATACAAATGAACTGCAAACATGCTCAATCCCTGTTTGACCACTAGCTGGGGGGGGGGGTTCTCATTCGATGTATGGGGTGCTGCACCCCTCTCCCCATTTGCTTGTTTAAATATTCTGGAAAGACATCAAACTTCTGCCCCAATGCACTGACTCCCTCCTTAGTCAGATACAGTCCATCAAATTTAAAGAACTTTCGCTCCCAGAACTGTTGCCAGTTCCCTACAAATCTGTGTCCTTTTTCCTGGCACCAGCCTTTGAGCCACATGTTTAGCTCCCCTATCTCCCCTTCTCTGACCTTCTGTCCATCTTCCCCCCTCTCCCAGACTGGCAGGATCTCAGAGAAGGAGATGCCAGATGAGATGGATGATAGTTTGTCACCCAGCCTGGTCAGGTGTTCCTTGGTCTCCACAACTGACTGGCTGGCAAGATCATTAGTCCCTATGTGTACCAGGACATCAATGTTTTCTCCTGCTTTGTTAACAATTTTAGCAATGCGGTCAGTGTCTCTCCACGCTGATGTACCTGGGAGACATCTGACCATTACCCCTGACTTGAGATGGGTATCAACTCCCTGAATCATGGAGTCTCCTATGATCAGAAGTTTTTGGGATTTCCTTTTTGCTTTTTTTGTTTTGGTTCCTGATTTGGGCGAGTTTTGTTGTGCTAGCTCCTGTGCTGCAGTGTCCTGCTCTGCAGTGTCCTCTGCCCCTTTGTTTGATTTCAAAGATAGAGGCAGATACCTGTTTGTAGTGTTTATATGGTTTTCAGAGGTAATATGTTGGAGAGCACAGAGTGATGGTGCACATGATTTGCCCCTCCTAACCACCTGCCAACCTCCTGGACCAACTACCCTCTGCGGTTGAGGTTCTTCTTTAGGATGTTGGGGAAATGGCGGGTGGTTCTTATTATGTATTTCCACTTGAATATGAAATTTGAGGCGCGCAATCTCTGCCCATGCTGCCTGGAGCTGAGCCCTAAGATCTGCAATGGCCCAGCATGTAGGACAGTGTCCTAAATCCTGTAAGACTGTCCTTCTGAAAAGTGTTCCACAGTATCTGCAGTTAATGATTAATTCCAGATAAGTTGCTGGGTTTATAACCTGGTCAGAGTAATTAGAAGGAAGAAAATTCAAGCAATGGTTTGCATTGCACACTCCACATAGTGGAGTGGCAATGTGAAGTGCCCACTTCGCCAGCGGAATTTAAATTTGCTGCAACTCTATTGGTATGCACAGAATCAACTATATAAAAACCTACACTACTTTTAAGTAAATGAATAAAAAAGTATTACATTGTGTTCTGCTGAATCGGGACCACAAGTTACTACAGCATTGCTGCAGGGGAGGGAGCTGTAACTTCATGATGCTCAGCATTTTTGCAGCATAGCTGTGAGTTCACCTTAATTCAATGGAACTAAAGCCTCCAAAATAATAAGATAGTATAACTCATACCAGTATTGGAATAGCTGTATTACAAATGGAATGCATGCTGTTATTTTATGGTCAAATGCATGCTACAGTTTGCATGCCAGGGCATACCAGTGTCTGTAAAATCTGGGCTACAGTTTGTACACTAGGGTATACTGCAGTCAGTACCAGGGCCCCATTTCCAGGTGTGCCCTTTTCTTCTCAGTCTGACCCTGCTGACCCAGGAGGTACATCGATTCGTTGGCACACACGAGGGTTGACACATCCAATGATGGCATGTGGTGGGGCCTAATGAGTTTTCTGATCTTCCCAGCAGCACATGCTTCTCCAGTAATGTGATGAAATAAAATAAATACATGGCAGCGGCCATTTCCTCCAAGACCTGAGTGAGAGTGTTTATTTCAGGAAAGGGGGGTTGGGGCTACCAGGACAATTAATGACAGCATTGCAGCTGACTGTGATGTGACTGTCAAGTAGATAACCAAACTACTATAGCTTCCATTGTTTTCAATACACAGGCACTTGGACAATAAAATGCACTACAAAATTAAAAAAATAAATAACTTTAAAAAAGTTTTCACAAGAATAGAGCTACAAATTACTATACAACTGGAGGCAGTAGGAATCTGTATACACAGATTGTTATACCTAAATTGGTCCCATCTGCCTTTTCATTTTGCTCACATATAATGAGGCCATTGGGTTTAAGCATGTCTAATTCTTTCTCCGCCAACCTGCAAACATATTACTCTAGAAACTAGTTGCCAGCCAATTTCAGTTTCTCTGAAACCTTATATAAATAAGGCAACACTACAAAAAAGAAACGTTCACTTTAGATAATTTACCTTATGTCCCTATTTATCATTTGTCTTGTTTCCAGAGATTTTCTTCTTGCTGCATATGTCACTGCATGCTTTCCTACAGTAGAATCTTGTGAGTTTCACCCACATATAGTTCCAGTGACATTTGCACAATCAGCTCTCTAAGTACAGACATTTAATTTTATTTGACAATTTATTTACCCAGGATAGTCAAACAAGATTCAATATCTAATTTACATTGGTGTCTGGCTTCTAGTTTTCTCTACAGCTGGGTGTAATGGAGCACTGGGAGATACAATTGACTTCCCCAAGGTTACACAGTACTTTTTGACAATATTTGGCTCTAGCAGGATTATAAACTGTCGTCTCATTCCCCAAGTTGGTGGTCTTACAAAAAAACAGCTATGTATGATCGTACAATACAAGAAAAAAAAAACTTGTATTTAGCCTTGTATGAAGAATTGGGAGGCCACTAGGACTAAACCAGTGTAAAGATATGCTCATGCATACATTTTGTGACATTCCAATGTTTACCAAAGTATACACACAAATGATATGAAAACCATGTAAGACATAGGCTCGGATCAACATGGGAGGTCACCAAAGGTGAATATGTTAAATAATCTGCACTATGCGAAATATCCAGTTCAATTACTCACTGAGTGCTATATATGAACATGGAAATAGGATATGGTATATAATACAATAAGGAACATAGTAAGGGAAGTCATCAAAAGTCACTAAATAAAAATATGCAGATGTATAAAATGCTCTTTTTAATCCTCCATGGAACACTCTGTGTTGTGCATACTGACCTATAAATAAAGGCAGTTAGTTGTAAGGAATAATGTAAATAAGTAAAATCATTGTGCTTTCTCTGCAGTCTTGTACTTGGTGAGGCTTTTTTTGTCATTTAAAGCATGGTGTCTAGAGGTACCACAACCCCCCTCCCCCCCACTGTCGTCCTTTTAAGCATTCTAACATAAACTGTGGGGTAATATTCCATAGATTACATAAGTGGAAAATGAACCCACAGTTTAATTATGTAAACTGCTGAATATTATTCAACTGGCTCCTTTGTTTGTGAAACATGTTATGAGTGACAGGGACCCCTATATCAAGGTTTGTATGTGTGTAACCAATTTGCAGGTGTGATTGATATGAGAGAAGATATAGTTACACACAAGAAGGTATTCTAAGAGATGAAATCGGGAGCACCCTCACCTTTTCAGATCCAGGGACTTAAAACCTTGGAAATTATGTCACACCTTCAGACTTCTTGCACAGCTAAATTTGCAACTCCCGCACTTTTCCATTTCTGATAATTTTGTGTATGGTGTGTGTGTGTGTGTGTGTGTGTGTGTGTGTGTGTCAGGGGTTAACGAGGACCCTCCTCCACCCAATATGACAATCTGTCAAACTCTGGATTTGAGAGCCCCATTCCAGTGGGTTGGGGAGCTCACCCCACCCCACCCCATCCCTTTACCTCTTGAGCCCATGGGTGGGGTGGTGAGTGGATCCATTCATTGCAATGAACCTCCCCAAACCTGACTATCTCTTTCCACCCAAGAACACATCATTTTCTTTAGATGAACAAATTAATTGGTGACAAAACCACAATGGGAACTTCGCTAAAACCCATGACTGAAGAATGGACATAACTTCAAATTTACTTATTGTTATTTAAAATTATTCTGTCCTCTCTTTGTCCCCAGAACATGTTTTTCTCTACTTCTTGTTCTTTTTTATGCTTGCTCGTTTTAGTTTTATAGCAAACCTGTGTTATGTCCACCCCACTTGAAAACACTGCTCCAATGATGGTAGCGGCATCTCAGGGCACAAAGTAGATGAATTACAATACAGTTTCTTTTATCCCAGCTGCATGAATGAAAAAAATGATAGTTTGCATAAACAGGAGTTCATTAAAACAGGACCACTTGAGACTGCACTCAATTCAGTGCAAAGTGTTACTGTATGTGCAAGCTGGTGTAGCGCTGGGAGGTAAGCGTGTATGTCTGTTTCATGTTCAGGTGGGTTAAGTACAGTATTAGTGCTTGTGCATTAACTTTTTTTACACTTCTTTGTATTTTTAAACTGTTTCCTAATTGACTTAAGGTATTGTATTTGGTTTATTTTTTAAAATCTCCAGTTGGCAATTTGTGGGTAAAGAAATCTGGTACCGGGCGAATACTTTGTGGACAAAATAACACCTAACAGTACAAAGCAGGCTAATCATCGCTGTCTACAATGTCAGCATGGAACAATATCACTGACCCAAACCCCATGGGCAGTGCACAGGATGAATAGGCAATGTGCCGACCTAGACCCCATCCCACTGAACAATGGCCCCAGGCACTGTAACTGCAGCCAGCTGCAATGTGATGGCCAGTCTCCCCCAACCTGCTGCAATATGGTAGACTACATTCCTGGTGTCTAGTGGACCCCCACCCCTACACCACCCCAGCAGGTAGAAACCCACTCCCGCACTCCCCCCAAAATACCCCGACAATGGGCAGGTGGCCAGTACAATCCTCCACACGCTGCCACAGCTGGCCACGCCACTGAATGACCTGAATGAGTGAGTATGTATATGCTCATGCAGTTTCTTCAGTGGAGCAGACAGCCATTGCGGTTTGTGGAGGGCTGTGATGACCACCCCACCCATTGTCGGGGTATGTTGGGGGGTGCAGGGGGTGGGCATCTACTTGCTGGGGTGATGTAGGGGTGGGGAGTCCACCAGACACCAGAGATGTAGTCTACCACATTGTGGTGGGTTGGGGGGGACTGACCATCACATTGCTGCTGGCTGCTGTTACACTGCCTGAGGCCATCGTTCAGTGGGATGGGGTCTCGGTCGGCACCTTGCCTATTCATCCTGTACACTGCCACGGGGTTTGGGTCAGCAATATTGTTCCATGCCGACATTGTAGATGGCGATGATTAGACTGCTTTGTACTGTTCAGTGATATTTTGCGTGCAATGTATTCACCTGGTACCAAGAAATCCTTCACAGATGTCTCCTGCAGTGTAGGAACATGTTTTCTGTTTTGCTTTCCCTCCTAGACTGCTCCTTAATATCATCAGGTAAACTGGATTGCAGGCTGTCTTGTTTTCTGTCCATAGTAAGTATTTCATAAATCACTCTACTGCCTGAGAGTGCGTTTGTACTGGTGCTTTCGTCACTGTCCAGTCTGTTTCTCTCTGTAAGTGACTGATAGCTGAAGGTAAGTTAGCCATCTGACTCTAAATAGGAGATCAAGCAAAAAAGCTAATTAAGGAGCAGATAAAGGCATGCATCAAATCAGCAGTTCCTTAAACTGGGGATTCCGAGTTTGGGGTTCAGGTCATTGTAGCAGTATTATATTATACAATATATGATACATTTAAAAACTTATACATAGATACATAGACAGTGTCGGCAGATAAGGGCCTATGGCCCACCTAGTCTGCCCATTTGAGCTTGTAAGTTCAGTTTGTTTTCCTAGAAGTCTATTTCCCCTCACCCCTGACCTCTAGAATTCCTTTATGTCTATCCCATGCATTCTTAAATCCCGTGATTGTTTCAGCCCCCACCACTTCCTCTGGCAGGGTGTTCCACTTGTCCACCACCCGTTCTGTGAAGAAATTCTTTCTCATGTTTCCTCTGAATCGTCCTCCCTCCAACTTCATCCCATGCCCTCTAGTCCTGAAACATCTTTTCGCTTAAAAATAGTGTTTTCCTGCACCCTGTTCCTCCCTGTAAGATACTTGTATGTCTCTATCATATCCTCTCCTCCCTCCTCCAGGGAGTACATGTTCAGTTCCTTCAACCTGTCTTCATAGGACTTGTGATGCAATCCATGCACCATCTTTGTTGCCCTCCTCTGAAGCTTCTCTACCCTGTCTATGTCCTTACGTAGGTATGGTCTCCAGAACTGTACACTGTACTCGAGGTGGGGCCTCACTAGTGTCTTGTATAGCGGAATTATGACCTCCCTTTTCCTGCTGGTGATGCCCCTGCCTATACATCCCAGCATCCTATTTGCTTTACCTGATGCCTTGTCACACTGTTTCCCTACCTTGAGGTCATCAGAGATGACAACCCCAAGATCCCTTTCCTGCTTGGTGCATGCTATATCCTCACCCCCAACTGATATATTGTGCCAGGGTTTTTGTCCCATATGCATTATCTTGCACTTCTTTGCATTGAATTTCAACTGCCAAACCCTTGACCATTCTTCAAGTTTCTGCAGGTCCCTACTCATTCTGTCTACACCTCTGGTGTGTCTACTCTGTTACAGAGCTTTGTGTCATCAGCGAACAGTGAAATTCTGCCTTCTATATCCTGTGCAATGTCACTGATGAAGATGTTGAATAGGACCGGTCCCAGCACTGATCCCTGTGGTACCCCACTGGTCACTCTTCCCTCTGTGGAGTGACAGCCATTTACCACCACCCTCTGTGTCCTGCCACCCAGCCAGTTACCTACCCACCACACTACTGTCCTGCCCTCACCCATATTCCCCAGTTTGTGTAATAGTCTTCTATGTGGCACAGTGTCAAAGGCCTTGCTGAAGTCCAGATAGGCCATGTCCACTGCCTCCCTGATCCACCTCCTAGTCACCCAGTCAAAAATTCAATGAGGTTGGTCTGACATGACCTCCCCTGAGAAACCATGCTGCCTTGGGTCCTGTAGTCCATTGACAACCAGATGTTCCACCAATCTCTCCTTCAGTAGCTTCCATGATCTTTCCCACTACCGAGGTGAGGCTGACTGGTCTGTAGTTCCCTGCTTCCTCTTTGTTCCCACTTTGTATAAGGGGACTACATCTGCTGTCCTCAGTCTTTGGGTACCTCCTGTTTCCAGTGATTGGCTGAACAGGATAGCCAGAGGTTCAGCCACCACCTCTCTTAGTTCTTTAAGGACCCTGGGGTGCACCCTATCTGGCCCCATTGCTTTATCAACTCTTATTACTTCCAGTTCCTTCAGGACCCTTTCTCGGTAAAGGGACTTGTGTCCATTTCTGCACCATTCTCACCCTTGTACTCCTTCAGACCCATTACCCCCTCTTCCTCAGTAAAGACTGAGCAGAAATACCTGTTCAATATGTCAGCTTTACTGTTGTCATCTTCCACGCGCTCCCATCCTCCCCTTCAGTCTCACTATCCTCCCTTTGTCCTTCTTTTTCACTTATGTACCTGTAAAAGGTTTGTCCCCTTTAACCACTGATTTTGCAATGTGTTCTTCTGTCTGAGCTTTGGCTTCCTTACTGACTTCCCTGCCTCCCTTTGTTTCTCCTGGTACTTCTCCTCATCCCCTTCTGCCTGTGTCTTTTGTATTGCCTGAATGCAATCTTTTGGCTTTCCTCTTTGCTACCTCTTTGGAAAACCATAATGGTCTTCTCTTTTCCTCTTGCTAACCTGCTTAATGCATAATTCTGTTGTTCTTATAATCCCCATTTTAAATACTGCCCACTGTTCCTCAATCCCTGATTCCTGTCCCATTCCCCTTAATGCCTCTTTCAAGCATCTCCCCATTTTCCCAAAGTCTGCCCCCCCTAAAATCCAGGATACGTGTTTTTGTGTGGTTTGGTTCTGCTCTTTCTGTGATTTCAAACCACAATGACTGGTGGTCACTGTTACCCAGGTGCTCCCCCACTGTTACCCCCATTACACTGTCCCTGTTTGTGAGCACAAGGTCCAGTATTGCCTTCTGCCGAGTTGGTTCCATGACCAGTTGCTTGAGGAAGGCACCCTGAAGGGAGTCCAGGATAAATCTGCTCCTAGTTGATGCTGCTGGGATGTTCCAGTCCACGTCTGGTATATTGAAGTCTCCAACCAGTACTACCTCACCCTTGTCTGCCATCCTTTGGATGGCTAGCATCAGCTCCCTATCTGTTTCTTCCTCCTGGGCTGGTGGTCTATAGACCACACCTGTGCGGATGGCTGGCCCCATTTTCCTTTCCAGCTTAACCCACAGTATCTCTCCCCCATTTTGTTCCTCCTGGATCTGTATGGCCCCTTATGTCATTTTTCACATACAGTGCCACTCCTCCTCCCTTCCTGCCTGCTCTGTCTCTTCTGAATATGTTGTAGCCAGGTATGGCCATCTCCCAGTCATGGTTATCATTACACCAGGTTTCAGTGATGGCCACAATGTCCAGGTCTGACTGTACCATGACAGCCTCAGATCTTCCATCTTGTTGCTAAGGCTCCTGGCATTTGCACACATGGCTTTCCATGATTTGACCTCCTAGACTGCTTCACTGTTCTACTCCAGCCCCTTCCTTGGTTGTCATTTATCCCTGGTTCTCCTTGCTGTCTGCCCTTCTGCTGAATTTTGCCCCTTTTCTGCTTATCCACCTTTTGGACACTAATCTCCATCTTTTGCACACTACTTTGCAGAGATAGCCAGTCCTCTGGTTCACTGGTTCCATTACTAGCTGTTGGGGGTGAGCAAGTAGGTACCATCCTTGCTGGCCTGCCACCCCCCTTTGCTAGTTTAAATGCTTGTCAATGTAGCATTTAAACTTATCATTGAGTGCTTGGATTCCCCTCCAGGATGGATGCAGGCTGTCAGGCTTGAACAAACCTCCATCCCTCCAGATGGGTCCCCAGTCACCAATGAATCCAAACCCTTCCTCACAGCACCAGTTCTTCAACCATGAGTTAAAGTTCCTGGTGCATGCACTCCTATGCTCTCCCTTGCCTCTCACAGGTAGTACTTCTGAGAAAGTGACAGAAGTAGCTACTTGCTTATCTGGTTCTTCATGTTGTTTTATTTGTTATAAGGAATAAACATGGGAGTCAAAATGCAGGTTGCTCTTCTGGTTATATTAAGCTGCTGGAAGAGCGGTGGATGGTTCGTTTTTTGTTCCGATATTATAATGTGTTCTCATTGTTCATGCTTCTATCAGAGACCATCTACATGTTGTAATGGTGCACTCTGGCCAGTCATTAGGGCTTCATTCAGCATTTTCCTGTCATCACTAACTATTTTAATGACTTGACTAAGTGGTTAACTGATGCTTGTGTCTGAACTACTTGTATTTATTTCGTTTTTTTATTGATAATATCAGTTATAGACTTGCTCCTACCTCCTGAGTTCTGACTGGATAAATGTATCTGCTGGGAATGAACTTAGTGACACCCCCCAAAGCAACATTTTGCAAGCTACCAAGGTTCTTAGTTTACTTTATCAAAATTACTTAATTTCATTTTGTTTCATTTTTTCAAAACAAAATCTGCCATTTCTGGTCGGAACTAGCAGGTCCAGCTCCAGCTGCAAAAGCACTTGCACCATTGAAAGTATTAGTGGTCCACAATAGCCATCCTTGAATTTTAGCAGCATGCTGTTATTTTGTGCTGTTTCTGCCAGTTAAAATATAGTGACCATTTTATTATTTTATTGATCTGAACAAAAAGAAAATAAAAACATGTAATGTAACTTGAGAACCTTTGTAAAGTGAAAAATGTGTGTGTGGTGGGGGGAGCCAATTTCAGTCCCAGCAAATAGTCTTCCAGCTAAAACTCTAGAGGTTGGAGGGAATCTTCAAGTGAGTGTATTTATTTGTAGTGTGAGTCAGTTCTAAGAAAAATCAGAGGGACACCACAGGCAGGGTGGGATCAGGAGATTAGTGTTAGTAGGGATTCCAGGTAACTTATAACAAGGAAAGAAAGGAAGGGATGGTGAGAATATGTTACAAAACATACTGTGCTCGTACAACTGGTGACCTGTCCACAATGCTAATGCATACCATTTACTGACCTGTTGTGGTTCTCACGACCGGCGCCTATAATCACTCAGATATAAAAAAATATTTCAGTAACAATACCATCCTTATCTGGACATGGCATCACATGTGAAAATACCTACAAGCCATGGGTGGGACTGGAACTACTAACCGAAGTCTGTCCTTGTGTAGTAACAAACATAGCAACTGGGGTTATACATTGGGCTGATGTGCAGTGTTTGCTTTTGCCTGACATAGGCAGGTGTGCTCAGATCTATAAACCCTCATCTCATATAATAATATTGTGAACCATGCAACCCGAAGCCATCATAACACTCTTTTCACTTTAATTCAGTTTCCTTTTTGTAATCCACACTGCCTGCTGTTCTTGGATATAATGTACATCAACACAAACCTGCCAGTATAGTTTAACATAACCTAGACTTCTGCACTGTGTTACATCTTGAAGTTTTGTAGCCTCTGTAAAACATGATGTTGATGATGTCTTCATATACCATGGATTTCTCACTCACTATCAGCAGCCTGTAGATGTGTTTTCCACATTAAGAGAATCAGTGTACCATGCAACTTCCAGCTTCAGCATCTGCATCTGTATAAGGGCTATAAAAAGTTACCATTGGTGCAAATATTAAATGAAGTCCTCAACTTGACAAAAGTAGTTGTACTATGTTGAGAGAAAATGATGTTGCTAGAGAGATGGGAAGAAATTCTGATTAAAACTAGCATATCAATATAGTCTATAAAGTGTATGGAGGGTGGGGAAGGATGGTGCCACTAGGCACCAGAGAAACAATGGCTCACAGACTGGTAAAGTGCAGACCAGGGGAAAACAGAATCCCCATGGGAATACGAGCAGGGGAAATGGAAGTATAGAGAAAGGGTAGAAGATAGCCCTGCTAAATGCCAGGAGCTTGGGCAATCAAATGCCTGAGCTCCAGGTGATGCTAACTGAGGGAGCGGTGGATGTGGCAGTGGTCACTGAGACCTGGGCCACCGCAAGACATGACTGGGACCTGAACCTGGAGGGTTACACTATGTTCAGGAAGGACAGGGGGGAGGGAAGGGGAGGAGGGGTAGCAAAGATAGTCAAAGACTGCATTGGCATGGGGGAGTAGAAGAGGCAGAGGGAACCGTGGAGGCGATTTGGGTAACCTTGATAACAAGGGGGGGCAAGAGAGTAAAAATAGGAATGGTGTATAGACCCCCTGCACTGGCGGAGGAGCTGGAGGAGAGTCTGGTGGCAGATGTTGGGAGACACTGCAGACTGGGCAGGGGAAGGGTGGTGGTGTTGGGGGACTTAAGCATGCCAGGAACAGACTGGGAGACTATGACATCCTCGGTGTCCAGGGAACAGAGGTTGTTGGATGTCTTTCAAGACGCGTTCCTAACTCAGCAGGTGGGGGAACCGACCAGGGAGGCGTGGGTACTGGATGTGGTCCTAGCAGACAGTGACCAGATTGGAGGCCTGGAGGTAAGGGACCCATTGGAGGGGAGTGACCATACCACGGTCTGGTTCTGCCTGGACCTAGGAGGGGTAGAATACTGCACAAAGACTGAGGTAACTGACTCTAGGGGCAGATTTTATGGAATGGAAAGGATCCTTATGAGTATTTGGATGGGATTGGGCAGACATGGACGCTTGATGGTAGGTGGAAATCGCAGAGAGGGGTGCAGGATGCTACCAGCACCTGTGCAAGAGTAAGATGAAAATGCTGGTGGGCCCAAAACTCCTGCTGGTGGACCAGAGAGGTCCAGGAGGTGGTGCAGGGAAAGGCAGCCTATAGGCAATTCAAGTGCTCAAGGAGTGAAAGGGATTGAGGGGAGTACGAGCTGATGGCTAGAAGGGCCACTAGGGTGGTGAGGTGGCTAAGGCAAGGAAGGAGCAGAACCTGGCCAGGGAAATTAGGAGAGGGAACAAGGGGTTCTTTAGATACATTGGGGAAAAATGAAGGGTGAAGGGGCAGATTAGCAGTATTAAAACAGGGGAGAGATGGGCACAAGACCTGGGGGAGCAGGCTGAGGTACTAAATGAGTACTCCACCTCAGTTTTCACCAAGAAAAATGGGGGTGCTGCATCATACATGGGAGGAGACAGTGATACTGAGGGGGAACCCTTACCGATCAGTGGGTCTGGGGAGAGGGGGAGGCATCACTGGCAGGAGGGGGGAAGGCTAAGCAGGGAGAAGAGGTAGCAGAAGTGGAAATCACAGAAGAGAGAGTTAGGGAAGCCGTCAGGTTCTTTAAGATGGAGAAAGCACCGGGGCTGGATAAATTACATCCCAGAGTGCTGAAGGAACTTGCGGATGTCCTGGCGAAACCCCTGGTGGAGTTTTCACCATCTCTCTGAGGACAGGATGGGTGCCCCAGGACTGGAAGGTGGTGCATATAGTGCCTATCCACAAGGGGGAGATCAAGGGAGGTGGCAGGGAACTACAGGCCTGTCAGCCTGACATCGGTAGTGGGCAAGGTGATGGAGGGCATTGTCAAGGAGAGGCTGGGGGGGACCTGGAAAAGTCAGGGTGCCTGGACAATAGACAGCATGGATTCATCCTGGGGAAATAGTGTCAGACAAACCTTGTGGAGTTCTATGACTGGGTGACGAGTGCCTTGGACCTGGATAGACTAGTGGACATCCTCTTTCTAGACTTCAGCAAGGCATTTGACTCTGTTCCTCACATGGGCCTGTTGGATAAGCTGGGAGAAATGGGGGTGGGGAACCTGATGATCAGATGGATAGGCAATTGGCTCCAGGACCGGAAAGTTGGTGGGATAGTCTCATCCCCAAGGAGGGTCATTAGTGGGGTCCCACAGGGATCAGTCCTTGGGCCCCTCCTGTTCAACCCCTATGTCTCTGACATAAGGACAGGTATCAGGAATGAGATGAGTCTCTTTGCGGATGACTCAAAACTGGGAGCGGTGGTGGATGGGGAGGAGGGAGGTGGCCCCACAGGGGACCTGGAGGCTCTGGAAAGATGGTCTAGAAAGTGGAGCTGAGGTTCAATGCAGGAATGCAAGGTACTGCCCCTGGGAGCCAGAAACCCGGCAAGGTACACTTGGGGAAATGCTAAGTCTCGTGGCTGAGAGGGACCTGGGGTGGTGGTGGTGGATGCCAAGATGAGCAACTTGGAGACTTGTAGGAGGGCAGCAGTCAGGCCAACAGGATGCTGGGATGCATCGCTAGGGATCACCTCCAGAAGGAGGAAGTGATACTCCCTCTGTATAACTGTTGGTGAGGCTGCACTGAGTACTGCAGTGCAGTTTTGGAGGGCCACACTAAAGAGGGACATTAAACCCTGGAGAGGGTCCAGAGGAGGGCAACCAAAATGATTTGGGGCTTGGGGACAGGACCTATGAGGAGAGGCTCGAAGAGCTAAATATATACACCTTGGAAGAGAGAAGGGACAGGGGGACATGATAGAGGTCTTCAGGTACATGAAGGGGTAAACAGGGGAGGAACAGTCAGGGTGCTTTGAAGGAAGGAGGAAGGGGCCACTAGAGGGCATGGGTGGAATCTGGAGGGGGGAAGATTCAGGGGAGAAAGCAGGAGGTGCTACTTCACTGAGAGGGTGGTGGAGCCATGGAATGCGCTGCCTAGGGGGCTGGTGGAGGCAGAAGTGGTGGAGGGGTTCAAGAGGGGGTGCAACAGGTACAGGGAAAGAGTTCTGGAAGCAAAATCCAATGCAGCGAGAATATCTGGAACTGGGAAGAGAGAAGCCAGAGAAGGTGAGGGGGGCAGCAAGGTCAGCTCCCAGGGTGGGGGCTGACCAAACGAGCAGACATGAAAGACCATTAGGCCTATGCTGCTGGCATTTTAGTATGTTAGTATGTTAGTTTCTACTACTGCCTAAGCATGTGTTCCATCTGTGGCTACAGAAGTCAAGAAAGTCCTGCTGTTCTCGTACATGAGAATGTGGGAGAATGGCTCCTCTCATTCAGCTGGGCAATGAGATTTTGGGTGCCCAGATAAGGTATTTCCGGCAATGTTTCAAAAACACAAACAACAGGATCTTGCTGAACAGGTCTTGAGCTAGGTTCAGGTGTGTTTTTTAAATACATTATTTAATTATAATTTTACTGTCTATAACTTTAAAACAGTAAAATGAAAAAGGTAGCCACTTTGATTGTTTTATTCCCCACAGCAAGTAAATAATGGAAATAACCACTGGTGATCTGTTCTTTACCTTTTCCATTCAGCATTTCTCTTTACTTGATGTATGATGTGAACACTTGTCAAATTTTTTTTTTTACTGATTGCACTGTTTTTATTTTTTTTAATCAAACTTTGATGTTCCAAATCAAGATAAAAAAAGGGACAAGAACTTAATTGAAGAAATATACAGAATGACTGAGAGGGGTGATGAAATTTTGGTGGGCGACTTTAATCCCCCAGATATAAATTTGAACACACAGATGGCAGCTACAACAAGAAGCAGGGACTTCTTACTGGCCCTGCAGGGAGCAGAACTATGTCAGCTTGTTAAAACTCCAACAAGAGGGGAGGTCATTTTAGACCTGGTACTCACACACAGTGAGAGGGTCAAGGATATTGATGTGAGCTGCAGTATTTAAAACAGTGATCACCAAATGGTCACTTTCCAAGTCAACATGTCAGAGGACACCTGCCACTCAAAAATAAAGGATCTGGATTCTAAGAAGGCTGATTTTAATTTGATGAGAGTCACCCTAAAAGAGCACTTAATCATGGATGAAGGGAGGGTAGACGTTATGTGGAAGAGACTCAAGAGACCAGTCCGGATGGTCACAGAACAATGCTCCAAAAGGGTCTGTAAGGCAAAAAGGAAAATAAATCCTCTCTGGTTCTCCAAAGAGGTAGCTACCATGGTGAAGGAAAAATGAAAGCATTTATGACTTATCAAGAGACCAAAAATGAAAAAGACTGGGATATATATAAAACAATAAAACAAAGTAGGCAAGCAAAAGGATCAGAAAGGTCAAAGCCCACACAGAGGCCAAGACAGCAGAGGGGCCCATGAGAGGAGACAAAGCCTCCTTTAGATTCATCAGGGAAAGAAGAAGGCAAAGGGAGATATTATAATAATAATAATCTTTATTTTTAAAGCACCTTTTCAAGATCAAGGTGCTGTACAGTAATACAACATATAAAATCCAATAAAACACAGAAAATCTATAAAACTGATAACCAAATAAATAAGTATCTAAAATATTAATTCTGGGTAGGTGCTATGCCACAGAAGGGCCTTCAAGGCCTTCTTAAAACTTTCCACAGTCGTGCACTCATGTATCAGATGAGATACAGAACTGCACAGGGATGGGGCTGCATATATAAAAGCATGGGCCCAGATGTTTTAAGACATACCCTGGGAATCTCTAACAACCACTCATCGACTGATCGGAGTAGTTGCTCAGAGCAGTAGGGACACAGGAGCTCTTGCAGACAGTCAGGGCCCTGTCCGTTCAGGGCCTTAAAGGTCAGAATCCCGACCTTGAAGGTGATCTGCCAATGAATCCGAAGCCAGTGCAGCTCATGCAACACTGGCATGATGTGACTCAAATAAGGAGTCCCCTTCAAAAACCATGCTGCAGTGTTCTGCACTAGCTGCAAGCGGTGGATATCAACCCCTGGAAGCCCAAGGTACAGGGAGTTGCAGTAGTCAAGGCGAGAGATCACAAAGACGTGGATCAATGTTGGAAGATCACCCAATGGAATAAGGTGCCTAATCCTGATTATATTCCTCAGATGGTAAAACGAAGACTTGACAGCTGCCAACACCTGTGAACTCAGTGTGAGCCTGTCATCAAAAATCACCCCCAGGTTCCTCACCCATTCAAAGGAAGGAAGCTGGACACTCCCAAGACAGAGTCCAGAGTGTTATCCAGGCCCAACCCCTCTGGCTGGTGACCCGGATCCACTACCAACACCTCAGTCATTCTAGAGTTCAGCTTCAACCAGCTGAATCTCATCTAGTCCTGGATTTCTGTGAGGCAGTTGTTAAAGACCAAGCATCCTGGTACGGTGTGAAAGACAGGTAGAGCAGGGTATCATCAGCATAGCAGTCAAACCTCATCCCATACCATCTTACAATGTCTCCGAGGGGCAACATATACACCACGAACAACATGGGGGACAACACTGAGTCCTGAGGGACCCCGCATGGCAGAGTGAATGGGTCGGAGGGAAAAAATCCCCCAAACCACCCTCTGAGATCTGCCAGTGAGGAGAGATTTAAACCATCTGAAAACTGTACCAGACAGGCCACAGATGAACCTCAGGCACCCAAGAAACACCCTATGGTCCACGGTTTCAAAAGCTGAAGAGAGATCAGGAAGTACCAAGATAGAACGGAGCTTCTGATCCCTTGCCATCAGGTGATCATTGAGCAGCTGAACCAGAGCGGTCTCAGTACTATGCCTCTTACAAAACTGGACTGGACAGGTTTGTAGATATCATGGATGGTCAGGTGGTTCTCCAGTTGGAGAGCCACAACTTTCTCAATTACCTTCCCTACAAAGGGGAGTTTGAGATTAGTCTGTAGTTTGCATAGCAGCCTGGGTCCAGAGCAGCTTTCTTCAGGAGAGGTGCCACCACTGCCTCCTTCAGAAAGCTAGGAAACTCACAGAACTCTAAGGAGCACCAAACTATCTTTGCAAGCACAGGGTCAATGATGTCAGAACAACCCATTATAAGGGAGGTTGGACCCGGGTCCAAACGATAGAACGTTAGGTGCATACCCTGGGAAATCTGCACAACATCCACAACTTCCAGTGGGTCAAAGGAACTCCAGGTGAACCAAGGAGATGTGACTGAACACTGACCACTATCAGCTCCCATACAGTGAGCTAGTCAGATCTCTGCTCTCATGCTGCCCACTTTATCCGCAAAGAAGCGAGCAAGCTCATCACACTCAATTTGTGAAAAGGATCTTCGAACCTGAAGAAAGGTTTGGTTGTACAACCTGTCCACCTTTTGAAAGAATTGAGCCGGTCGATTCTGAGCAGTAGCAATCTCCCCAGACAGGACGCTGCCTTCTTAAGGGTGATTGCTGATTGAGTAATTTAATAATGTTCCATCAATCTAATGTAGTCAGTTACCAAGGCAGATTTCTACCAGCAATGCTCTAACCTTCGTCCTACTTGCTACAACTCCCTCAAGGTCTCATCAAACCATGGAGGCCGAGGGCAAAGAGAGAGAGGACAAACATGGACAGGAGCAACAGAGTCCAAGTGGGCGTGTGTGATAATGGTGAACGCCTAAAGGTGATCACCCTTATAGCTCAGTCAGAGTGCTGAACACATTTGGCACTCTGACAACTACCTAGCACACACCAACACAATGGCACCAGGACATGTTTTACTACTTTCTGTGAGGGGTTGCACCCCACACCCCCTTGTGGGGCTTCACCACCTGCACCCCCCCACTTAATGATTCTCAACTCCAGGGGTGTGCATGTTGGGGGGGTGAAAGTAGTAGAAATAAAAAGGTTCGGGCCAGGCACAATAAAAATTGCACCAGCACCCGGACCTGAACCCAGTACCTCAGCCACACCAACCATCACCCAATCCCCGATGCCATGACGCAGCTTGACTGGCAACCACAGCACCACCCCCTACAGTCTCTCCACCCCCTCCCAGCCCACGCTCACCATGCTCACTTCCACCCCCCCGCGCACATACGTATAGTGACATCCTGTTGCCTAGTTCAACCACCCCCTCATCCTGTTGCCCTACCTGTCGGTCGCCGTGAGTGGATAGCATGGGGAAGGTGTCACCGTAATGGATGGCGCCCTTCCTGATGTGCCCATTTCATGGGTTACTGAGTCCAGAGCCATAGTAACAGCCTTGTTATAGGTCTGAACTAGGCTTTATGGACTCACCCTTGCCCCCGGAATGACTGATAGGTCTAATACCACCGATAGGCCATCAGGGTTGACATCCTGCAAAGGGAGATATCTGTTCATCTCCACAGGCCTATATGGGGGTGCATGGAAACTGAACCTTACAGTGTGATGATCTGATCATCCAACTGGTTCCACCAACAAGTCAGAGGTTTCAATAGCCAGGTGCAAAACCAGGTTAAAAGAGTGACCAAGCTTATGGGTTGCAGAAGCAACTACCTGTGTAAAGCCCAGTGATATCATCAACTGGAAGAAGTCCTGACCAAATTGCGAGAGTTTATCATCGACCCAGCAGTTAAAGTCTCCCAGGACCATCAGCCTGGATGACCAAAACACCATGTCGACCATGAAGTCCGCTACTTCCTGGAGGAACCATTTCTCACCCCTGGATGGTTGGTAGATGAGAACGATCCTACAGCCTATACCTTCAACCACAGTACACTCAAATGAGCTGGCTTCCTCAACTGGCACACCTGCAAGGTCCAGTTCTGTCTTAAAACAAATAGCTACCCCCCCAACCCTGTGGTCTGCTCTCAAGCAGTGTATCACCTAGTACCTGGCCGGAACAGCAGCCTCTAATATGGGGCCAGCATTATCATCCAGCCAGGTCTCAGTGATACATGCCAGATCTGCTGTCCCAACAGGATCTGCAATTACTGCAGTCTTATTCTTAATAGATCTGGCATTGCATAACACTGCTTGAGTCTGATGGGATTCCAGGACTGCCTGAGCTATCGGCCCACCAGTAGTGGAGCCCTTGGGTATGGATACCAGACATAGAGGATCTCATTCCAGAACCCATTTCACCCCAGGGTGTCTCCTGGACCTCACTACCCTGATATGAGCACCCCGCTCACTCTCCTTCCAATGTTCAGAACCCCGAGCCCAGCCACACCCCCTGTGAGCAATTCCCAATGTTCTACAATGTTGATATACTACAGGCTGTAAAGGGGGTGCATCAATAGCATGGAGGCCCTGAAGTTCAGAGGGTAAGTAGTGCACAACCAGGAGAGTAGTCTGCCAACACATCTAGGCCACCAATATATCACGTCACACACCCAAAAACCCAGAACACTCAAAAACCACAAACAATGCAGCATATAACAATGAAATCAAACAATTCAGATTCTCCCCACTACACAAATCAATATGATTCAATCCTCCGCTCTCTCTCACAGAGTGGTGGACAGAATTCTAAAATTAAAACAAAATCCTCCAAATTCTAAAACTAAAAATTCTCCCCCTGACGTAAATGACCAATATAATACAATCCTCCACTCTCTCTCAGAGTGGTGGACAAAAAACAAAAAAAAATATTAAAAAAGACAAAAACCCAGCACCCCATCACTTATCAAAGGTACTTCACTCCTCCACTCTCTCACAGAGTGGGTGAGGGAGGTTAGAAGATAAAAGCCCCACACACTGTCTCTCACACAGTGCGGGTAAACAATTATACTAACTAAATAAAACAACCCCAAAACAACAATAACTATATCGTATTAAAAAGAAATCTTTAAGAGAAATAAGATAAAATTACAAAAAAGGAATAACACTTAAACTTCTTCGGCCATTAATAGGCCCTTAAATAGTCCAGCTCTTCCCAATTACATAAGACTTTTATTAGGTCCTGCCATCAGTTCTAAGAAGTACTCTTGAAACTTAGTAGACCACAAAAATAAAACAGAGTTAGGATTACCACCGGAGATGGAAAAGCAGTAGAAAAAAACACACAAGAAAGCAGATATACTAAACAGGTACTTCTGCTCTGTATTTACTGTATTTACATTACTCTTCAATTCACTAAGGGGGGCATCCTTGGTCCATGGGTTGATACTAATCTCTTCACGAAGACCCAAGTACTAGAAGAACTGAACTAACTACAAATGGACAAGGCCATAGGACCTGATGTGATACATACACAAATCCTGAAGGAGCTGGTAAAGGAACTGGCAGCCGAACTGGCAAGACTATTCACCAACCTCCTTGGAAAGTGGAGTGGTACCCAAACACTGGAAAAAGCAACAGTGGTCCCACTCCACAAATCAGGCAGCAAGGAAGAGGCAGGAAACTACCAACCAGTAAATCTCACATCTATAGTGAGAAAACTGATGGAGACATTGTTTAAACAAAGGAGAGTAGTCCTCAAAGCCAGGGGCTGGCAAAATCCCAAGCAGCACGGTTTCACAATGGGCAGGTCATGCCAATCTGGTCAAATTCTTTGACAGGGTTACAAGGGAGGTGGATAGAGGGGGGGCAGTAGACATTGTTTCCCTGGACGTTAGCAAGTTCTTCGACTAGGTTCCACATAGAAAGCTGGAAAGGAAGTTAGATCACACAGGGGTAAGGCAGGTAGTAATTAACTGGGTAAAAAACTATCTACAAGGTAGAACTCAGAGAGTTCAGGTAACTAGAGTAGTGTCACCAGAAGGGAGGGTTAACAGCGAAGTGCCCCAGGGCTCGGTGCTAGGGCCACTACTCTTCAACATTTTCATAGCTGACATAGCAGAGGGGCTAGAAGGAAAGGTGTGTCTATTTGCTGATGACACTAAGATATGTAGCAGAGTGGACACCACAGATGGAGTGGGAAAGATGGAATCAGACCTATGGAAACCTGAAGAGTGGTCTGGAGCATGGCAGCTGAGATTCAATGACAAAAAGTGCAAAATAATGCACGTGGGTAGAGGTAATCCAAGGAAGATGTACTTCCTGGGAGGGAAAAAGCTAGTTGCCACAGTTCAGGAGGGTGATCTGGGCATCATGATCTTGGATGACTTAAAGGTTGGAAAACAGTGCAAGAAGACAGCACTCAAGGCCAATGCAATGCTGGGATGCATTTGGAGAGGAATCATGAGTAGGAAAGGTAGGTGCTCCTGCCACTCTACAGAGCTCTGATAAAGCAACACCTGGAGTACGGCGTAAAGTTTTGGAAGCCCCACCTCAAGAAGGACATCAACAGATTGGAGACAGTTCAGAGAAGGGCAACAAAAATGGTGCAAGGATTACATGGCATGTCTTACAAGGAAAGACTGAGGAAATTAAACATGTATTCATTGGAGTAGAGAAGAGAGAGGGGAGACATGATTGAAACCTTCAAATACATTAATGGAGTAAATATGGTGCAAGCACAGGAATTTTTTCACTTCAAAGAACATAGTAGAAGACTTCCAGTGACGCCGGCATGCATGGCAGTTTAGCTTACAGAGCACTCCCCTGGGTCGTCTCCTAAATCCTCCACCACCAAGCTTCATAACTGGTTACAAGAGAGAAACAGAGGTGCCTTGACTCGATAATGTTGCTAACTTGTCAGAAATTAAAAGAAATCACAGCAGGTTCAGTCAAAGTAAATGCAGATCTGAAGGGTACTTCTGCACGACATGTAGGCTGCGATTCTCCCGGGTGCATGCCATCTCATAGCTCTAGATCAGTCTCAGGCAGCAGGTCCGATGATGAGCCGGCCTTTACCATTACATAGAAAAAACTGCTCAAAGAACTGAAACGTTTGGGAGATACGATAGAGAAAATTTACACTGACCTGGAAGAGATTCACTCTGAGCAGAAAGAGCACAGTCGGAAGATAGTGGACCTTGAGCAGCATATGAAAGAGACCTCTGCAACTGTAGACCTCCATAGCGGCACTATCCTCCAGCTGCTCGACCAGGAGGTGTGGATTCAACAGAAGCTGTAGGATTTATAAAACCATGCATGATGAGGCAATATAAGGATTCACGGCCTCCCAGAGCAGACAGAAATGGGAGACATGGTAGTTTTCATGGACAGCCTAATTAGGGAACTATTAAATTTACCTCCGGATTTTGCCCTAAATTTAATCCGTGCTCATCCGTCCCTGGGGCCCAGACCAACAGGCCCAAAGACCCACCCCTGATCCATTATAATTGCCTTTCTTGACTATTGGGTCAAGGCGGAGATACTTAGCAAAGCTTGGGCCAGGGAAGAAATACTTTTTGGAGATACCAGATTGTACTTTGAACATGATTATGCACCCACCACTATGGACAGGAGAAGCAAGCTGTTTCTGATTTTAAAATAGCTCTGGGCGAAGGGAGTGAAAACCTGGTCCTAGCTAAAATCCAACTTAGAGAGGACAAACATCTAGAGACCTGGGAACCATGGTCCAAGTGGTTGGAGGATTACCCTTCGACATAAACCAGACAATTATCCCAAGAACAGGCTATGTATGACAATGATGATGGATTGACCTGATCCGAGAGGAGACCTGGATCATTTCTTGCCCCACCCTGAAGTGACTCAGATATGCAATACTCTCCCCAAACAATCAACTAATCAGCTACCTAACTTAACTCACATGTAGAAATTCATCATAACAAATAATATAACACCCCCTTATACTCTATGTAAACATTACCCGACTAATTAAGTAGACTACTGTATTAATAAGATTATGATTAAGGACTTTTAGACATCCCAGGATATAATGTTATTGTGCTATACTGTTGTATAATGTTTAGATGGTTGTAAGGTTCACAATTTATTATATACTTATACTGATGCTTAATGTACTAGGTGGCCGTACTCAGAACCTTGTTTTGACTTGAAGCATTGGGCTTCTATTGTACACATTTGGATATATAGTATGTAGCTGCAAAGATTGGATTCTGATGTATGTCACGATCAAGCTCTAAATAAAGATGCATTTAAAAAAAAAGAAGACAGTAGGACTGGGGGCATGATTTAAGGCTAAAAAGGGGCAAGGTCATCACCAACATCAGAAGGTTCTTTTTCACAGAGAAGGTGGTGGACATGTGGAATAGCCTGCCCCAGGGGTAGTGAGTGCCAAGACGGTGGGTAAATTCAAATGTGCATGGGATAGGCACAGGGGAGCCTTCACACAAAATAGGTGGTAGAGGAATGGGGTATATTAGGCAGAACTACTACAGGGCAAACTAGATGGACCAAAAAGGTCTCCTTCTGCCATCACTTTCAATGTTTTCTATGTTTTCCCAAAAATTGTTACAATTCAAAAACTATTTTTTTTCACCAAACCATCCAAAGGCACACCATTGGCACAGGCCCCATCATCCATGAAAATTTCATGAAGAATTTCAAACTTTCTAGGCTGTAGGTGAGAGCAAAAATCACCAATGTTAAGTGTTTGGAATTCTTGTTTTTTTTTCACTTTTTTGACTCTCCATATCTCGAAAAGTGTATCAGATGCCATCACAAAACTTTCCACGTTTTGAAACTCTGGCAACCTGATCACGCATGCTACATTTTGTGCTAATTTGTTAAGTGACTGCAAAGGTATTCAGGTGCAAAAAATTGAGTTTAACGTTGAACTGCCAACTCAACCCTAACTATTGTGGTGCTACCATGCAACTATAATTAGGGTTGAGTAGCCTGTTTAATGTTAAACCCCTAACTTTGCGTATTATTATCTTTGGTCACTTTGATGAAATTAGCTGAAATTTTGTATGTGTTGTCTAGGAGGCAAGGTCTTTATCTGCGGAATTTGTTTGTGATAGCAGCTTGTGCGGTTTCTGAGATCCACATGTGTCATTTTTTGTAAAAATCTGACTTTTTTCCTATACTTAACATGTTTTTTTTTCATCCCTACAGCCTAGATGGATTGGAATGTTTTCCCCATACTTGCAGGGGATATGTATCATATCCCAAGGTAGTACCTTCGACTGGCTTGATAAAAAAAAAGTTCCCAAGTTATAAGGCTTTACAATTTACTGTTTTCTAACCTGCGCATGTGTAGTAGCATTTTTCAGATAATATTCTGTGGCAAAAGTAAAAATTTGATGCCACAAATGCCCATTTTTACTTTCACGCCACTCAATTGTAAAATGCACTGAACATTTTTAGTGCCGTACCAAATGCCATCTTGTTGATTTTTTCCACTAACTGACAAACATGGAAAATACATAAAAATGCTGTGAATTTTAAAAACAAACATCAGACCCTAACTAAACGGGACCCGTTTAGCTTGATTCTGATGTTTGTTTTTCAGTATGCTGCCCACAAATACCCTTTCTGGGCACCCACAATCTCGGGTGACCAGCTTAGTGAGAGGAACGCTTCCCCCACATTCTCTGTATGAGAACAACAGGAATTTATTAATTTCTGCAGCTGCAACTAAACTTGTACTGCTGGCTGCAGTGAGAGCAGTGATGAGCCCTTGATTCCCTGCTATATAGTGGCACCCCCCCAAAAAAAAAGTGGGAAGGAGCATCTGTTCTGTGGAGTTAGTAAGCCTGGACTCCCCACAAAACAATAAGGCATGCCCAGTGGTTAAGTACTGTGTGGGCTCCCTTCCTCATTTGACACCTAACCATGGCTGCTCATACATACTTTCTTACCCATGAGAGTAGGGCTCAGAACACAATGCCTGCTGCAGAGAAAATAAGCTTTCCCATGGAGTGGAGTTGGCTGTCAGTCAACTAAAGAGTCTGGAACTGTGAGGCAATTGCTCCCTAAAATTGTTCTAAAGAGAGAAAACAGCTGGAGTCAGAATACACCTTAACCCCTCAGCTCCCCCAGCCTGCATCCCTCATGCTTCAGCTGTGTCCCTGTCAAGAAGATGATGAAAGACCTACTATATTATCAGACTACCACAGTATAGATTGGGCCGACTCATGGTGAAACTGATGTAGATGGCAGAGAATGGGGCCTCTGATTTACCCTTAATACAAGCAGTTAACTGACACACAATGTCTTTATCATGTTCCTGGCATCTGGCCTGTTCTCCTACCCTCCCAGCACTGAAATCTTGGCTATCTGCTGAGGTAGGTAGGAAATAGGCTGGTGGGTAGACATATTGGCAAATGACATAAGGGAACCCTTTTTTGTTGATTCCAGCAGAAAAGCCTTCTCAGAAAGCCTTGGGGTGAAGTGCTGGAGCTTTGGTGGCAGATGTTGAACTGGGGCAGGTCTGTATTTTTGCATTTTTATATTCTGCTTTTCCATTGGAATCAACTATTTTAAAAATTATTAATAAAGCTGATTTTTATATTGATGATTGAAGCCAATTTCTTCATTCAAACCTGAACCTGTTGTTCACCTTCCATTTGTGTATGCACAAAGGAAAAAAGTAAACATAAGTGGCCCTAAAATTGATCCCTGAGGCACACCTCCATTAATTTTACCAATACTAGACATCACATTAGAAACCTCAGCATACTGGGAGTGATCCATTAAATAGTCTACAACCCAGGAAACAATATTAGATAAAAAACCCAAGGATTTTAACTTTGAACAAAGCAAACTGTGATCAGTAAGACTGAAGGCTTTAGTCAGGTCCATGAACACGGCCATGGTAAGGAAAACATTATCCATACTACTCAGGACCGAGTTCGTGAACCTGTTCAAGGCTGTCCCAGTACCAAAACAGTTTTAAAATCCATGCTGGTGTGAAACATAGAAATATAGACTTTGATGGCAGATAAGGACCGCTTGGCCCATCTAGTCTGCCCATTTCCCTACCTACAGGATAGGCCACAGATCCTAGTTAACCAACAGCCTATTTCTTCCTACCCCCCACAAGAATTGCCTTATGTCTGTCCCATGCATTCTTGAATTCTCCCACAGTTTTAGACCCCACAACTTCCTCAGGAAGGCTGTTCTATGCATCCACTGCCCTCTCTGTGAAATAATACTTCCTCACATTGCCCCTGAACCGCACTCCTTCTATCTTTAAATTGTGTCCCCTTGTTCTTGCAAGTCTCTTTTTCTGAAAGATGCCACCCTCTTGGACTTTGTTGATTCCACTGAGGTACTTAAAAGTTTCTATTATGTCCCCCCTTCCCCTTCTTTCCTCAAGGGTATACATATTAAGCTCCTTTAGTCTCTCCTCATACAGCTTCTCTTGCAGACCCTGCACCATTTTAGTTGCCCTCCTCTGGACTACTTCTATCATGTCTATGTCCTTGCGGAGATGGGGTCTCCAGAACTGGACACTACTCCAGATCGGGTCTCACCAACTGTCTGTACAGAGGGATAACAACTTCCTATTTTCTACTGCTGATGCCTCTACCCTATACATCCAAGTATACCCCCAGCCTTCCCTACTGCCTTCTCACATTGCTTGCTAACCTTAAGGTCATCTGATATGATTACCCCAGGTCCCTTTCCTTTTTTGTTGTTGTTACTACCTCCACACCCATTGTGTATTCTTCCCCTTGGTTCTTGTTTCCCAGGTGCATTATTTTGCACTTCTTTGCATTGAATCCTAGCTGCCATACTTCTGACCATTCCTCCAACCTTGCCAAGTCCCTTTTCATCCTTTCCACGCCTCCTTGTGTATCAACCCTGTTGCAGATCTTTGTGTCATCTGCAAAAAGGCATACTTTTCCTTCCAGTCCCTCTGCAATGTCACTGATGAAGACATTAAAAAGGACTGAACCCAATACTGAACCCTGTGGTACCCCACTAGTAACCCCTCTTTCTTCAGAGTGGACTCCGTTACAATTACCTTCTGTGTCCTGTTGTGCTGCTAATGTTTTACCCAGGCTACCACCCTGGGACCCACTCCCATGCTGGTTAATTTGACTATTAATCTTTTGTGTGGGACTGTGTCAAATGCCTTGCTAAAGTCTAGGTAGGCCATGTCCATAGCCCCTCCCTGGTCTACTACTTTGGTCACCCGGTCAAAGAAATCTATTAGATTCGTCTGACATGACCTTCCCACTGTGAACCCATGCTGCCTTGGATCCTGTGCTCCACTGGCCTCTAGGTACTCAACTATTCTTTCCTTCAGAAGTGACTCCTTCACTTTCCCTACCACAGAGGTTAGACTGAGAGGTCTGTAGTTTTCTGCCTCTGTCTTGGTCCCACTTTTGTGAAGGGGGATCACATCCACCTTCCTCTAGTCCTCGAGTATCACACCATCCTCCCATGATTTATTAAAAAGAGTAGCTAGTGGTTTCACTAGTTCCTCCCTTAATTCTTTTAGAATTCTGGGGTGAATTCCATCAGGACCCATTGCTTTGTCCACCTTCAGTTTTAGGAGTTCTTGCAGAACCCTTTCTTCTGTGAAAGGACTGGGATCGACCCCCTATCAAGAGTGCTTCTGTTAATTGGATTAGGCACTTCCCTCCTCTTTTGTGAATACTGAGCAGAAATATTCTTTCAGTATCCTGCTTTTCACTGTCCCCTCTGCCCACCACCATTCATCCTATTCAGCCTCACTATCCTCCCTTTGTCTTTCCTACGTTCACTGATGTACCTCTAAGGTTATCCCCTTCTTAACTGAGTTGGCAATCTTTTCCTCAGTTTGGGCCTTTGCTATTCTGACTTCCTCCCTGATTCCTTCTGCCTTAACTGGTACAGCTCTCTGTCCTGCTCCTTCTGTGTTTCCTTATACTTCCGGAATGCTATCTTTTTCTTCCTGACTTTTACAGCCACCTCTTTTGAGAACCATAGTGGCTTTTTATTTTGTTTTGATTTGTTTATTTGCTTCACACAAAGGCTTGTTGCCTCTGTGATGGCAGTTTTGATGATTCCCCATTGTTGCTCCACACCTCCTTCTAGCCTGTTTGCTAGTGCTTTTCTGAGGCACTCTCCCATCTTGCCAAAGTCAGCCATCCTGAAATCCAGTACCCTCACTTTTGTATGGCTTGACTCTGTGGCTGAGTTTAATGTGAACCACACTGTTTGATGGTCACTTGTTCCCAGATGGCAACCCACTTCTAGATCTGAGATCCTCTCACTGCCCCCGTTTGACAGTATGAGGTCTAAGATTGCTCCCTCACAAGTGGGTTCTGAAACTAGCTGTCTGAGGCATGCCACCTGTATGACATCGAGAATGGCCCTGCTCTTGGATGTGGCTACAGCAAATGTGTTCCAGTTAACATCTGGAATATTCAGGTTTCCAATCAACAGTATCTCCCCTTTCTCTGCCATTCTAAGACTGCCTTCTATCATAACCTTGTCCATTCCCTCCCCCTGACATGGGGGTCTGTACACAACCCCTGTGCGGATTGTGGTGCCATTTCCAGTCTCCAAGGTGATCCACAATGCCTCCTCTCCTTTCTGTTTACTTTTTTGTTCTGTTACTTTTATCCCTTCCCATACATAGAGAGCTACTCCTCCCCCTCTTCTACCCTCCCTGTCTCTCCTGTAGGTTGTGTACCCTGGTATGTTAACATCCCAGTCATGGTTCTCTGTGTACCATGTTTCTGTGACTGATACAATATCCAGACATCCCTCTTCCATCAAGGCCACAATCTCAGGAAGCTTGTTGCCCAGACTATGAGCATTGGTACTCATTACCCTCCATTTCTTGATGGCCTTACCCAGTTCTGTTAGGACCCTTTCCTATGTAAGGGGACATGTGTCGATTTCTGCAGAGTTCCCACGTCTTGTACTCCCTTCAGACCCATTATTGTCCTCTTCCTCAGTAAAGACTGAGCAGAAATATCTGTGTACTTGCATATTTGTATAGCTCACTCTGTAAATTATCTGTATATTTGGTACTGTTTGTAAGAACCTGGGTCTAGCCAGTAAAATGGCCAAGTGGCCCAGTGCTATTTACCTTGTCAGCAAAATTTTAAATAAAATACAAAATACATTATACAAAATATTGCCTGTGTAAGGTTTGCATTTTGAGGATTTTTCACACACCCTCATTGTTTGATAATCTCATAAACCCCTTGAGCTTCACTCTTGGAGTTTAGCGGTTATCTTACACCTTGGGTGTGTGAAAAATCTTCATAATACACACTTGGACAGGCATTATTCTTTATGTAATAAATACATAAATAACATCTAAATAAAACAGTAATAGCAGATAAAACTCCTACATTACTAATACATTTGAAAAACTACTTAAAACATCTCCCACCGACTACACTTAGCAAAAGCTGTATCCTTTGATGCTCCAGCAATTATTGCACCTCCGAGCCCTACGTGCTTCTTTCACTGTCATTTTGTTGTTGCTTCTGGTGCCACAAATAGTATAAACTGCCAATCCTGACTGCAGCTCCAGCATGGATGCTTCAGCCTCAGAATGCATAGCACAATCGCAAATGTTGGCAACAATCTAGAGGACACTGTCACAAAAACATTCCAAACCAGGAAATAATTGCAAAAATGATCATAGATTGCAAGCTTGCTAACTATTACACCATACACATATATTATATAAAATAAATCTTGGTAAGTAATAGTAATAATAGGGAAATCTACCATATCAGTAGGCTAATTACATTAATTACCTCACTCAACCTTCAGACACATGGGCTATCGAGCCTCGGAGGGCCCTGTGCTTCCATTTTTAAGACAACAGCAACCAAATTGTCAGCATAGGCTTCTTATTGCCCCGCCTCATGTACCCGGTACAGTAAATTTTGAAATCCCAGCCAAAATGTGATTGCGTACCACCGTAATGTCATTCAATGCCACATGTGTAAAAACTCAGTTTGGCATGGATTTGAAAAATGACAGCTGACACATACATGAGTTCATTTAAAAAATGGATATGTTGAAAATTTGGGGTACAATTATTTAAATTTACCAAAGTTATGAGTGAGAGTAGAAAAGTTTCAATGGATATGCATAACTATCCTATTTTGACATATTTTGAGCCCACATTTTCAATATAGCTTTCGTATGACTCCCCTCATGAACAAGGCAGTGAAAAGGTCAAATCCTGCCCAAAAAGTGATTTCACCAAGCAACCACAAAATCAGCTTCTGGGCCAGATTTCTCAAATTCCACTGTCATTGTTTATGAGTTGGGGTTGCAAAAAAGATATTTTGAAAATTTTGGTTCAAAATATGCAACAATGGCAAAGTTATGCATTAAAGTTGAAAAACCTTTTGAAATACATTGGACAGCATTTACTTTAGTTTCTCATATTGCAGTTGGCAGTTCCAGCAACCAGACAAGTCTTTGGAGATTGGATCTTCGCAAAGCTACTTTTTCAGGTGAGTCAGGGTGTGTGGAGGGTATGGGAAATGTGGAGATATGGGTGCTCAGTCAAAGGTGGGGGTGGGGGTTTGGAGCCATGAGGGACCATTTTCTATTTCACAGGGAAAAAAAAGAAATCAAGGGATGGTTTCCTTTATTTTAGATGAACAGGGATGGGGGTACCACTAGACAACAGGGAAACTATAATAGCTATGGGAACTATCTGAGGGGTGGCATTCCACTGTACACCAGAGAAACAGTGGAAAACATGGGGATGGCCATTGGAAGGGAGGGGGTGCTATGGGACACCAGGGAAATATGAGCAATACTGGACAGTGACTGGAGGGGTGGGGGTGCCACTAGACACCAAGGAAACAGTGTCAACATACAGGTATGGTGATCAGAGGGGGTGCCACTAGACAACAGGGAAATATGAAACAATATGGATAGGGAAATCAAGGAGATGCAACTAGACACCAAAGAAAGTTTAATGCTACAAAATACGGGAATGGCGATTGGTGTGGGGGTGTCACTAGACACCAGGGAAACCAGGAACAGCAATCAGAGGGGTAGGAGTGTGCCACTAGACACCAGGGAAACAATGGCAATATGTGAGAATGGTGATGGCCTGCCCCATTCAATCAGTTAATACAGCTATTTTGAAGTGGTAACTGAGCATGCTCAGAACCAGATTTTGTTTCAAATAAAATAACTTGTAAACAAAATAATATGTTTTCACCAAACCAACAAATAAGACATATGTGGGCCAAACACTTTCTATACTATTTGCAGACCAAATTTTCAAACCATGTGAGTGCTAGATGGTGGCTAAAAACAGCAACAAAACACTGTTAAGCCAACATTTTTCATGTCATGGAACAAAAAAAACACAGAAGTGAGTCATGAAAAAGGATTTAAAAAAACACCTTTCGGAATCCTTTCTCCAACAGCTTACTGCAGAATTCACACAATGGGGTTCCAATGATTAACATAAATATTTTGATCTCCCTTTACAATGCCATTTTTGTATCATTTCATTTTTTTAAAAAAGAAAATGAAAAACAAGATGACAGAAATGAAAAAAAAGATATGAAAAAGGGCTGCCATAAAATCACTTCATACATCTATTTTGAAATGCTGACTGAGCATTCTCAAAATTCAAATTTTTAAAATGTAATATCTATTAATATCTTTTCACCACACCAGCAAAGGAAATCCTTCTGAGCCAAGCCCTTTCTACCCTGAAAATTTCAAACCAAAATTCCAAACCATCTGGGTGCTATGTGAGGCAAATAGTCAGCAAAAAACAGCAATGTTTTTATGTTTTTTCACTATATGCATCTTGGAATTCACACATGCGACTGGAACGAAATGTGGTACATCAATAGATATGCCCGACGAGATTATGCATGCAAACATTTGTGCACATCCATTCAATGGTTGCAAAGATATTAAAGTGCAAAATGTGGAGTTTAACATTAAAGTGTCTACTCAGCCCTAAATATAGTGGTGATGCGGCATCACTATAATATGTAGATCCAGAAACAAATGATTTGATACCTTTTATTGGTCCAACATGGATGTTACAGAAAAGAACAAAGTGCTTTAGCTTTCGAACCAACCAGGTCCTTCTTCAGAAGCTTTGTGGCAGTTTTTTCAAATATCCCATATTATTAACACCAGATTATATAGAAAAAGCAGAAATAATTCTCATTAGTTTAACATACACATTTAAAACATAATAGAAGATTACGTCAGAGAAGCTAATTAACACCAGTATGCCTTTAACTGAGGAGCCTCAGAAGGGCAAAGGTTATCAAGAATTCTCTACAGCCAGAGCGTTCTTGTCACATAAATTTTAAAATGTCTCAGTATGCCAAGAAAGCATTCTAGTGATAAAAAAAACCTTGGAGTGGCGTTCTCTCTAATACATGTAAGATGAGCTTACAACTTACATTCCAGTTGTCCTGGTATATTAAAGGACAGATAATGAGAGACAAAATCCTGAAATTAGGTATAACTGCAAGTTGAAAGCAAGCCTCAAATTAACCTACACATATAAACATGATGCATGAAAGTATCACTTGTAAATGTAACTGCAAAAAAATAAATAAATAAATAAATAATAATAAAAAAAATACTTGTCAAGGACCCCCAAGAAAACGAGACCATGAGCCTGATAAATGCAGATTTCAACACAGAGTCTGTGTATAACAAACATGCACAGAATCAGTCTAAGCAATCTAAATGAAAACCCAAAGGAATTACACCTTCAATGAACCCCCAAGTAAATCAGATATGCGCTAATATGAGTAGTTAAAATGTGACAGTGTGAAATCCATCCACTGACAACTAATAGAAGGAAATAAATGCACACTATATGTGAAAACTAAGTGTTCTAGCCACATAACAACTGCCCCATGCCACGCTCCACCCACACATATGTGTGTACATACACCACAACCCGACACACACACACCTGCACACCCCACACAACCAACTAACACACAACAAATATAGCACACATTCCACACACACCACACCACGCACAACAAACAAAACACACATACACACCATACCCACAACACACAAAAACACAACACACACAAAACACACACATACATACATACATACATCAGTATACACACACACACACTTAAACGCACTCACCACAGTGTTAAGGTGAAAAGTCAACAATGTAGATAACCATAAACTTACAAAATCAAAGGCCCGCTGAAGAACTAAACTGTTTATGTCCATCTTTTAAAGTAAAGGTCTGTGTAAGTTTAAGTAGAATAATGTGTCATGTACCCAACATCAATGTTCAATCCATCCGCCACCATATTGAGAAGTAAAATAAGTCTAATTTCAGAAGCCCGTCTCTATTGTGTACTGTTGAAATGTCCTTTTAAGACCATCACAGACATATCTGAGATAATATAATATGTAGAGAAAGACAGATAGCTAGATAGACAGACAGACAGACAGACAGATAGACAGATAGATATACAGACAGACAGACAGACAGACAGACAGACAGACAGACAGACAGATAGATAGATAGATAGATAGATAGATAGATAGATAGATATAGCATAACTGCAGTAGTGACTTTATTAAGGCTGCTTTGGATTTTCTGTTTAAACCCATTTTCTAACACTTATAACTCAGCTAACTTAAACCCTAGGACTGCGATGTTTGGAATATATCATCTCAGTCATACAGTCTACACAAGAGGAATGTTCAATCAACATCTGCTGTTGTAAGATATGTGTAGTATTTGTTTAAGAGTAAATCAAGATTACTTGGTCACGCATGGTCAGGTCACTAAAATAACTGCTGAGTGATGACATTGGTTTTTTCACATCAAAGTTTTAGATGAACAAAATGTCAAGGTAATATATTTTATCTATTACTTTAAAGTTAAGGGTGACACTTTAGTGTTTGTGAGTGAAGGGTTGCATGAGAAACGACATCTTTTTTTAAATAATTTTAATTAGTTTACTTTGCTAAAAATGAAACTGTCCATAGACATATACAATATGGGCAGATAAATACCACTGGTGCAACTAGTGTATCAGGTCCTTATGTAGATCCAGATGCCAATCCAGTACTGGCCTGACTGTATGTGCATTAATAATACCCTACACCACCGATCACCGTCTCCACTTGTATCCCCTTTGCACGACCCCAGCCCCCACACACTATGCTGCATTCAATCAACAGTCCCATGTATCTGTCCCATCCATACTTGAATGCATTTAATGCCTGCTCACCAAACAGCCCCCTGTGGTAGCTGGTTCCATCTGTACACTACCCTCTCCATGAAGAAGTTCTGTGCATCTTCGTGACTCTTCTTAATTTGCCTATCTCCAGCTTCAGATTGTGCCCTCTTGGAATGTTTCCATCCTTGAGTCTAAATAATCTATGGAAGTCTACTCTGTTGATGCCTTTTGAATACTTAAAGGTTTCGATAATGCCCCCCCCCCCACACATACACACACTTTATTCTAGTCTTCAGATAGTACATATTAAGGTCTTCCAACTTTCCCTCATAAGAAATTCCCCTGCTAGCCTATGATGGATAATCTATTTCTCTTGTATAAACAGCCACCAGTTGGTCCCTGTCCTTCAGATGAGGACTCCAGAACTAGACACAGTATTCCAAGTGAGGCTTGACCAGCGAGCAGCGTAGTGAAATAATCACTTTCTGTCTTCTAACTAAGGAAGTTCTTCCTATGAATCTAAGCATCCTGTCAGCATTTATATATGCCTTGTTACAGTGTGTCAAGTTCTTTTCTCTGTCACTGATTATGTTTACAGATGGGTGAAGTGGACCCAATTCGCTCCATGAAGTGATTCGTGGAGTGAAGGTGAATTTGCCGAGTGTTCCACAACGTGAAGAGGAGTACTTCACGTTATAATGGGTAATGCAAAGTCCATTGAAAACAATGACTTTGCATTACTTTGTAGTACATTCCCAAACCACTGCACCACCAATTCTTAAGGTGAAGTACATTGAAAACAATGTACTTCACTTCACTTCACCTTGTTTTTAAGCTGTAAAGGTGAATTTTGCAGTGATTCATGGAATTTCTGGTCACATGGGCTCTAGATTGTTCTGCACAGCCTCAGTTTGGGGTAGTGTGTGTAGGAAGCTGTAGGATACAATCAGCTCTGAGAGCTCTCTGTGATTCAAACCTTCAAAAAGCTGTTAAAAATGCCTTTTTGGGTCATTGTTTTGCAGAAACTTTAGTTCATCGATTATAGGAAACTCTCCTGTGCTCAAATCATCGAGCATTTATTGTTTGTGTGTAAATTTTGAATGTTAATGTACAACATTCAATCTGTGTACTGAGAGACAGTGGAAGTGTGCTTTGGGGAGGGTCTTACCTGTGGTGTAGGTACTTAGATTAACTTGCAGAAAAAGACAGTGCTTTCTGTTTTGGTGATATTTTTCTTATATAACTGTGTTAATGTACACACAGTAATATTTTCAATAATTCTTGCCATTTTTTTGCTAATTGTTGTGGTGCAGCAGTGCATAATTTTAGTTTGTTTAAAATATGTGGTTATATTACTGAAGTTTTCAATTTGCTAAGCATTACTAAGTGTGTGTGTGTGAGTATGTGTGTGATGCGTGTCATCAAATCAGACACCTTTTATTGTGCCACATAATAATTTCAGCAATATGAACCTGCTATCCACTGCAGCTGTGTGATTTTTGTACTTCTTTGTGTTATCTTTACTGGTACTAGTGACTGTTACTGCAGCAATGCAGTACACTGCCCCCCCACCCCTGCAGCCCACCCCAACCGGCAAAGGTATTCTTTTCCAGATTTGAATTTCTGATGGTGAGCACTGGTTAGGTGTTGTGCCTTTGCATCTGCATCTCTTCAGTGCACAGCGCAATCTTAATCTGTCTGTGCATTTGCATCTCTTTAGGGCCCAATCTCCATCTGTAACTTAAGTCACAGTTATTTCTTTGGCTTCCCTTCAGAGTTCTGGACAGGTGTGGTGAATTATTCTGCATGAACATTGTACTCATTAATATGCATTTTTAAGTTAGGACCATCATCACGAGTCACTCATAATACAAATCACATTCTTCATCATCACGGTCACAAAAGCAGTCACAAATCACGATTCACAATCACATCACAAATCGCAACACAAATTTTTTGACTAGTTACATGTATGTATTGTAAGCCTGTTTTGTAGTATCTCTCCAGGCTTCCCCACCCTGCCATTGTACTCATTAATGAGCATTTTAAGTCAGGGAGTTTGTGCTACAATTCATCAGAGAAGTACAGCCATAGGCATTTGTGTTCCCAATACAATTTCATATTGTTTATCTCACACCGTCGATACTGAATCACGTTCTTCATCATCACAGTCACAAATGCAGTCACAAATCATGATTCACAATCACGTCACAAAACACAACACTCATTTTTTGACTAGTTACTTGGATGTATTGTAAGCACGTTTTGTAGTATCTCTCCAGGCTTGACCACCCCACCATTGTACTTATTAATGAGTGTTTTTAAGTTGGGGAGTTTGTGCTACAGCTCATCAGGGAAGTACAGCCATAGGCATTAGCATTCCTTCCGTACAGCATGTGAGTTACAGTACTGTAAGTAGTGGTGGGCAAAGTGGCCCCAATTTGCTCCATGAAATGATTCATTGAGTAATGCGGAATCCGTGGAGAACTCCAGAATGTGAAGCAGAGTACTTCACTTCATAATGAGGAACGTGAAGTCCATTGAAACCAATGACTTTGCATTATTCTGCCTTCTTCAAAACACTTCTCCACCAATTTTAAGGTGAAGTACATTGAAATCAATGTAATTTGCCTCACTTCGCCCTGTAATTGAGTTCCAAATGAAATTCTGCAGTTATTCATGGGATTGCAGGTCACATGGGCTCTAGATTGTTCGGCACAGCCTCAGTTCTGGCCTGGGTAGTGGTAGCTATAGACAGTTTGCTCTCAGAGCTCTGTAATTCAAGACCTCTAAAAGCTGTTTAAAATGCCTTTTTAAGTAATATTTTTTGCTCAAAATTTAGTACATCAATTGTAGGAAACCCTTCTGTGTTCATATCATCAAATATTTATTGTTGTGTGTTGATATTGAATGTTAATTTAGAACAGTCAGTCAGTGTACTGTGAAGTGTGCTTTGGGAAGGGGCGTAATTGTGGTGTAGGTAGATTAACTTGGAGAAAAAGGCAGTATTTCTGTTTTGGTTAGATTTTTCTTGTATAACTGTGTTAATGTACACACAGTAATATTTTCAGTAATTCTTGAAATTTTTTTGCTGATTGTTGTGGTGCAGCAGTGAACAATGTGTCTGTTTAAAACATTTGGTTATATTACTAAAGGTTTTCAATTTGCTACACATTACTTGAGTGAGCGTGTTAGTGTGTGCACGATGTGTGCCATTAAATCAGACACCTTTTATTGTGTTACAGAGTAATTGCAGCAGTGTGGACCTGCTATCCACCACACCTGCATACATTTTTTATACTGCTTTGTGGTATCTTTACTGGTAGTGAATTGTTACTGCCGTGCACTAATCCCCCAACTGGCAAACTGTATTACTTTACAGATTTGGATTTGTGACTTGTGAGCACTGGCTAGGTGTTGTTGTGCCTTTTCGTATGCATCCCTTGAGTGTGCAGCGTAATTTTAATCTGTCTGTGTATTTGCATGACACCATTAATTCTGGGAGACTGCATTTCTTGTTACACTCTCATTTCACTTTGTCAGCACTGGGAAATTTTCTGGACACAAGGCAGTAGCATTTTGGGGGATGCACATTAATTCTAATGACTCTGTGTATGACCTAACCACTGCACACATGACTGAGTGTGCCATTATTTCTGGGAAACTTTGCATTTCTTGTTACACTCTCATTTCACTTCATCAACACTGCAGAGTTTTCTGGACACAAGACAGTAGCACTTTGGGGATGCACACTCATTCTGGTAACTGTGTTGGTGGGATGCTTCCAATATTGTTGTCACTTTGCCTTACTTCACGTTTAAGGTGGAATGACAATGGGAAGTAATAATAACAAGGTGAAGTGAGCCTTTCCTATGGGGCACTCCATGTAGCGAAGTGCCAATGCGAAGTGGCCACGTTGCATTAACTTCGCCAGTGGATTTTAAATTTGCAGCATCTCTAATTATGATTCCAAGGTCTGTCACTTCCATTGTGTGCTCCAGATGCACTCCAGTCAGCAAACATTCAGTTCTAGAGATTTGTTCCTCCCAAGTGCATGACCATGCGTTTTTCTAAATTGACTCTTGGTCGCCCAGATCCCAAAGCATTTCTCCTCCTTGCCAAGATCCTCCTTTAATTCCTGGATAACTTTGTCATTATCTACTTTGCCACATATTTTTGTGTCATCAGCAAACAGTGACATCCTGTCTGTATACCATCCCAGTGTCACATATAAACATATTGAAAAGCACAAGGCCCAAGACTGACTCCTACAGCTTACTGTTCATCACCTGCCTCACTCCTGGTCTAACCTCATTAATAGCCACCCTCTGAATGCTGTCCCTAAGCCAGTTGTCCACATACGTAGTCAATGTGTCACCAATTCCTACATCACTCAGCTTCTTCACTAACCAGGTGTTGAGCACTGAGTCAAAAGCCTTACTGAAGTACAAGAACAAGACATCTTGGACTCTTCCATTGTCCAGTTCCTGCAAATTCCACTGTAAAATTCAATGAGATGTGTCTGACAAGATATTCTCCTCACAAAACCATGCTGCCTTTGATCTTTGAGACTTGATGCCTCCAGAAATTCGACCAGCAGCTCTTTTACTATGTGTGCCAGTAGCTTATCAGGGATGGATGTCAGGCTTCCAGACCCTTAATTTCCCAGATTCCCCAACTCCACTCTTATGTGGGGGGGGTAATGACATCTGCCATGCTCCAGGTACCCAAAACACTTCTCCCATCTCTAGGGAACAGTTGACTAGGTATGCCACTGGCTCTGACAGTGCTTGAGCAAGTTCCTTTAGTAACCTGGGGAATAGTCCAACTAGTTCAGGTGACTTGTCTACTTCTAACTCCAAAAGATTTTGTTTAATTTGGATTTGACATATTTATTGAGCTGTAGTTTTATTATTTATAAGTGTTTAGTTTGTGATGACTGTTTTTAATTACTGTTTTACTTGTATGGTTTTATGTACAAGTGCTTTGGTCTCTGGAAAAGCACTTTTTATAAGTAAAGAATGATTTGATTTGATTTGATTTGATTTGAAAAAACTATTTTCTCTGAAATAGTCCCCTTGGTCCATGTTAGCTCCTCTTTGGCCTGTAAACTGCAATCAGGGAGAGGGCTACTTTTTCCAATCATAAAGACCAAGAAAAAGTATCAGTTCTGGAGTTTGGCACTCTAGCTATCCACTTCAAATCAGTCTTCCTTTTTTTAATCTTCCTTTTTCAGTTTTTTTTACCATTCTTTTCTCCCATATATAACTAAAAACTTCATGTCATTTTATTTCAGTGCTAAGACCCATTGAGTGAAGCTCATTTGTAATTTTGACCCACTTCAAAAAGGACAATACAAGTTACATGAATATGCACCTCATACAGTATAACACTATTGTAAAATAAAAATAAAATCATTACATAATATTAATACAAACTTCCACAGCTCTGCAATGAACAACTAAAATATACTTTGTAAAAGTTCAGAAACATGAACAATTGGAAAAAGTGGAAAATACCGTTTTTTAACCCAGAAACTGATGGACAGTTTGTATTTAAACTATGGACACAAAATGGTAGAGAATTCCACAAAGCAGGTACAAAGTTACTAAAAATGTCTGTAGAGCAAAACGATTATCACTCAAGGAACTCCTGATTCAAGGGCATGCATATTGTGCAAGATGGGGTTAATTTTTCAAACTATGATACATTCTGACAAGTAGTCTGGGATCTGCCCCAAGACACGTGTATAAGAAAAAAAAATCAGTCTATGGAGCCTCCTGCTGTCTGCCAGAGAGAAGGAAAATGTTCGTGTCACTTGTCTTCACTTTCCCTACTATCCTGACTTCTGTGGATACCTTTGTCTTTCTTAACATTGTGCTAGTCTCTTTGACGGAAATCATTCTTCTCCCTACTCACCTCTAGCTAGGATTTTGTGATTCCCTGAATGATGTCTTCTTCACTATAACCACCCTCATACTTCTCTTGTCTGTTAAATTAGTCTTTTTCTCTTTTGCTTCTTCCTGAACTGTTTAATGCAGCAGAGCATGAATGATAAAACAAGTAATTAATTCTGTTTCAAATAAAAGTAAACCTTTACTTGTTTGTGTGCTGTCTTTATTATTGCAATAACATCTTTATATTTATTAAAATCAAGAAAAAATGAAAATAAAAGATGTGCATCTTTTTTTTATGTTAAGAGCCAAAGGCAGATGTGCTCAAGCCCTTAGTGTGGCATTTTGAATAATATGAGCATGCATGCAGTATGGGCTAGTGTGTATGTGCCTTGTGGCTGTGATCTACAAAAGAACCCCAGAGCAAATGCAATGGGGCATGGGTTATCCCTGAGGATATTGGCCATGCAGCCAAATTTTTAAGAAAAATTGCACATACCCAAATAAAGCAAAGCATCATGGGAAGCATATGCAAATGCCCATTGTGGTTGTGATGTTGGACATACCTAGAGTGAGACAGCTGTCTCTGCAGGGTGTGAATATTTTATCATGAGGCTCATCTTTTTGTCTGAAGAACTTTGAGAGAGGTGAATATAAAGAAGACCCTAGGCTTGAACAAACACATATTGAAGGTCAGTGATTGCTAAGGGTGTCAGACCTGAGAAACTGGAGGGACTTAGTGATTGGAGACCTTAGGGAGTTATAGATGCCCAAGAGCTTACAGAACACCAGTGAACCTAATAAAAATCCTGTGATTATCAGGGACTCCCAGTTTGAGAGACAGAAGTTAAGTTTGGCAAGTTTTATTTTCATTATAAACATTATAAAGGCACAGTTCTGTGGCTCAAAGAAGCTGGTAGGGGATAAAATTCTCCTAAAAAGGTACTTCTTTAATGTCTCACTTTTTTGAATTGCTTAATTAATTTTCAGTTTCATTAATAAATCAATGGCTCAGTCTGAAAAACTTTTAAAACTATGGATCTAGAAGAAAATTATGATATTGTTAAAGCCTGTGCAGAAACACTAATTTGAAATGTTATGCAGCTCCAGCAGGTGCCTTTAATATGGTTCTACAGTAAAAACAAATTAACAAGGGAAATCCTATATTTGTAACCATAAAACTGAACTGTGTGCTACTACAGTATATTGTTTTTATTTGGAGTTCCTGGCATCAATATTTTTGAGCTTAATTTTATTTGGAAATATATTAGATCAAAGGGCATAAACATTTTCATTTAAGTTTTTTGTGAAATATTGTGCTGTAATCGATCTCTGTAGAAAGGTTGATTTTTTCTAATGAGAAACGGATAAAAAAAGTTTGAAAATGCTGATGAGTGGTTGCGAACTCCTAACTTTGGAGCCACTTTGCTCTGACTGCTCCTACTGCATATCTAAGACCAGTGAGATTTGACTATTGAAATGTTGTCTGGCTACCTTAGTTTTGCTATATATGATCCCTGAATTTATTTATTTTTTTCTTCAATGGCATGATTTCCTTCTGTATATTCTGCCCAGTTAAATTATTACCCTATGCTAACAATTTAACTGTCATTAATACAGAAAATGGAATCTCTTAACCATATGAGCTAATTAATGGACTCCTGAAACAATGAAACCTTGAACTCTGGATTTAAAAATTAACAGAGTCATATCCTTAAAGGAGCCATTAATCTGTTTAGACTGAATACTTTTTTATTATTCTAACAATTTTAAAGTATATCTGTACATTTTCTCCAGCATGCTGATATTATTTGCTTTCATTTACAGGCTAAAGAGAGTTTGGATTATTAGTCAGTACTGTTTTAGTTACAGCTGGAGTCTGTTATGTGATATTTTCTCCAATAGGTGCATTTTCCTTACTGTTTTAAATATTTGTATATGCAGTAACCTTTTAGTGGGTCTTATAATGACACTTTTTATAGTGACCCATGTAGTCTGAATGCTTTTTACCTCCTTTTTCTTTATTTATAAATTGATGGCTTTCTGTATATGGACTTCAGATTGTAAATGGAGCCTTCTCATCATATGTGCTATGGATTCATGAGTTAATGGTTCCCTGAACACTTGCTTTAAAATTGAATGGGCTCCTCAGCATAATGGAGACACAACTTTGTACAGTTGGAATTCAGTATTATTGAGTTATACTAAATACTGTATGAATGTTTTACTGCTTTATATACTGAGTAATATTAGGCTATTCTTGCATAGTAATGCAATAGGTTGAATGTGTACTGGTTTATGAACATTTAATCATGTTCAATTTATAATAATACTAATAAAATAACATTTATTTAATTAAGCACCTTTCAATATTTCAAAGCGCTGTCCGATATTCAAAAACAAGACACATATACAAATACATATAATATAAAGTCATGATAAAACAGGAAATGCCTTCCCCCATAAAAAAGTCTAAAGTGCCTGCTTAAAACTCCCCACCATCCTGCACTTCTGGAGCTGATGGGGCAGAGAATTCTAGAGGGTAGGTGTTGCAAACCCAAAGGCATGTTCGCCAGATGACTTTAAGTTAACCCTCAGAATCTCCAGCAACCCCTTGTCAGCCTAGCGGACCTGTTGCAAAGGGGTGTAAGGAACCAGGAGCTCTTTCAAGTAATCAGGACCCAATCCATGTAGGGCTTTGTAAGTCAATAGACCTACTTTAAAGGTGATCTGCCACTGTATTGGCATCCAATGCAGAGTATGCAGCGCTGGGGTAATAAGAGCTCTTCTAGATGCCCCAGTCAACAAACATGCTGCCGCTTTCTGCATTAGCTGCAAGTGACAGATATCAACCCCAGAAAGCCCTAGATAAAGGGAGTTGCAGTAATCAAGGTGCAATGTCACAAAGGCATGGACCAAAACAGGCAGGTCACTGAGTGGAACAAGGTGCCTAATACTGCCAATGTTCCTAAGATAGAAAAAGGCCAGCTTGATGACTGCTGATACCTGATGTCAAAGAGTCAGACTATCATCAAGCACCACTCCCAGGTTACGGACCCATTCAGAGGTGAGAATCTGGGCCTCCCCCAGGACTAAACTGGAAGGGAGTCCAGTCCTCAATCCCTATACCCTATGACCCAGGTCCACAACCAAAACCTCAGTCTTTCCTGGGTTCAACTTTAGACTACTGGAATTCATCCAATCTTGGATTTCTGTTAGGCAGCTGTTCAGTACCGAGATAGCACCAACCTGGTCAGGCGCAAAAGACAGGTTGAGCTGGGTATCATCAGCATAGCAGTGAAATCTCAGCTCATACCGTCTTACAATGTCTCCAAGGGGTAGCATATATACTGTGAATAATATGGGGGACAGCACTGAACCCTGAGGTACCCTGCCAGGCAGAGAGAAAGCCCTGGATGAAAACAGACCCGAGACCACTCTCTGCATTCTCCCAGCGAGGAAAGATGAAAACCTTCTGAGGACTGTGTCCGACAGCCCACAGATGAACCTCAGGCATTCGAGCAGAACCCCATGATCCACAGTAGCAAAAGCTGATGATAGATCCAGGAGAACCAAGACAGAACAGTGTCTCTGATCTCTCGCCATCAGGAGATCACTGAGCACACGAACCAGAGCAGTCTCAGTACTATGCCTCTTATGAAAACCAGATTGAAGAGGTTCATATAAATTATGGATGGTTAAATGGTTATCCATTTGAGCAGCCACAACTTTCTCAATAACCTTCCCCACAAAAGGGAGGTTAGAGATAGGCCTGTAGTTTGCTAGGTTCTCTGGATCTGAAGAAGCTTTTTTCAGAAGGGGGATCACCACCCCCTCCTTCAGGTAGCTAGGAAACTCATCCATATCTAGAGAGCACCGGACAATCCAAGCTAAGACCGGGCTAATGATCTCACTACAACACAAAATCAGGGAAGTAGGGCCTGGGTCTAAACTACAGCGCGTGGGACACATCTCCTGGACAATCCTCCTAATGTCTACGAAATCTGGCAGGTCAAAGGTACTCCAGGAAAATCCGGGCTCTGCGACAGAGCACTGATCAACAGCAACCCCCTTAGAGTGAAGTTGGTGGCACTCCCTCCTGATGTCATCGACCTTATTTGCAAAGAAGCAAGCGATCTTGTCACAATCAGTTTGTGTAAAAACTCAATGGAGCTGCCGACAGGTTGGGTTGCACAGCCTGTCAACAGTTCTAAAGAGTTGAGCCAGTCGGTTCCATGTGATAGAAATTTCCCTTGACAGGAATTCTGCCTTCTTATGGGAAATTTCTGTTTGGTAGAGTTTATAATGCTCTAGCAAAATATGGTGGTCGGCATCAGCAGCAGTCTTTCTCCAATGGCGCTCTAACCTACGCCCCAATTTCCACAACTCTCTCAGAGCCCCATCAAACCACGGGGCTCCAGGGCGATGTGGAAGGGGATGAACTCAGATAGGAGCAATCTGATCAAGGGCTGAAGATATGGCCCCATTATAGGCCACTACCAACTGTTCAGGATCAGTGCAAGACTCTTCCAACAACGAGAGGTCAATATCCACCATTAGGTCTTCAGGGACCACATCCCACAAAGGGCAGTACCTGACCAACTCCACAGGAGCCGACCTACCCAGGAGGGCCTCAAAATTGAACCCAAATGAGTAATGATTAGACCAACCAACTGGTTCCACCACTAAATCAAAGGCCTTGATCTCCAGGAGGAAGACCAGGTCAAGAGAGTGGCCTCCCTTGTGTGTAGCTGAGGAAACAACCTGTGTAAAGCCCAGAGATGTCATCACCTGGAGGAAATGTTGGCCAAAAAGTGAGAATTCATTGTCAACCCAGGCATTGAAGTCACCCAGAACCATCAGTCTGGGCGACTACAAAGCCATGTCAGCAGCAAAGTCTGCTATTTCCTGCAGGAATTGCTTCTCATCACCTAGTGGACAGTAGATGAGGGCGATCCTGCACCCAACACCAGCTACCACGGTACACTCAAATGACCTGGACTCCTCAACTGGTATGCCAGTTAGGCCCAATTCGGTCTTGAAACAGACCACAACCCCCCCATGGTCCAATCTCGGGCGATGTACAACTGAGTACCCGGTGGGAACAGCGGCCTCTAAAAAAGGGGCTGCATTCCCATCCAACCAGGTCTCAGTAATGCAAACCAGTTCTGCCCTAGCAACAAAGTCTGCAATAAGACCAGTCTTGTTGCAGACAGATCTGGCATTGCATAACAGCACCCGAGTTGGATGAGGTTGGCGAGCTGTCCCAACTACTTGCCCTCCCAAACTGGAGGTGCCCTTGGGTATGGGAACCAGAATGGAATCATCACATTCCAGGTACCATTTCACCCCAGGGCATCTTCTGGGCCTAACCACCCCTATGGGAGAGCCTCACTCACTCTGCTGTCCGAAACCCCCCCACCCCTGACTCCCCCTACAGGCAATCCCCAATGCCCCACAGCATTGACAGATTGAAGCAGGCGGGGGGAGAGGAGAAAGGGTGGAGGCAGAGAGAGCGGAGGCCAAATAGCACAGGACAGGAAGGGCAAGCAGGCACATTTCAATTAACACTATTAAAATAATGGGAAAGCACAAAACTCAAATTTCCCAAATCACAAGGTGATACTATAAACAGAACTAAGACCCCAGAAACATAAATAACTTAAATATCAATCCTTACCAAATAAATCAAATAGACTACCCCCTCCCACTATAAGATAGCCTTCAAACCCTGAAAGAAAAGAAAAGAAAACTAAAAGATACAATAACACAATCCCCTCTCACAGGATAAAATAACACATCAAAATATAAAATAAAATATTCCCTCTCCCACAGCCCTCTCACAGACAAGGAGGGGGAAAAATAATAAAACAGACCCCTCTCACAGGATATTCAAAATAAACATTAACAATAACATAAATATCCCCCAGCCCTCCCACAGCCGAGGAAAAATTAGTAACAAAGCACACTGGTACTCTCATTACCAGAAAACTATAAAACAATTAAAAAAATCAGGGGAAAAAAGGCATCAAACAGTAGGAGGAGCGATAACAGTCCAAATAATCCAATGTAAGATGAACCCAATGTCAGGTCCGATGGAGCAGAATAGATGTTTCCAATATACAAAAATGTTCAGTCTCAGTGGATATTCTAAGAAGAGAATAAAAATCTTCAGAAGTAAATACAGGCCAAAACAATGGAGAGCAGGGGCTCCCCCAACTCACCCCCTAATCTGCCTTATCAGGTCCAGCTATATACCAAGGACCTGCAGCCACAAATATCCCAATGCCACACCAAAAGGATCAACCCAGGGATAAATTAGGAGCCCCCCACTGATACCTAGCTCCCCAGGGGAGAGCAAAGCAGCTCCCGCTCGGTCCCAGGTGATAACAAAATTACTCAGGCACCAATGGGGGGGACAAACCCCCAACCCAGAATAAGCTATTGTTTTAAGTAATTGTTTCTGGATTGAACAACACTTCATATTTGTATGTTTTGAAATGGTATTTGCCGAACAAATACATCTTTGATTGATTGATTGACTGCTAGGCCCACCCAGTCTGCCCATTTTCCTTACCTGCTACAAAAACTACATACCCTATTAAATCTCTGGCTTTATTTTCTTTCCTATGGCTAGGGTTCCACTATGACTATCAAATACATTTTTGAATTCCCCAACCAAGTTAGCCACTACCACCTCCGCTGAGTGGCTGCTTAATGCATCCATCACCTTTTCCATGAAGAAATACTTCCTCACATTACCCCTTAGTCTACCCCTTCCAGCCTCATGTCATGTCCCTTTGTTCTACAACATCTCATTTTCTGAAAGATGTTACCCTCCTGTACCTTATTTATGCCCTAGAGATATTTGAAGGTCTCTATCATATCCCCCTCTCCATTCCCTCCTCCAGGGTATACATATCAAGGTCCTCCAGTCGGTCCTCATATGACTTTTGGTGCAGACCCTGCATCATTTTGGTTTCCCTTCTTTGAACTGCCTCTACCCTGTCTATTTCCTTACAGAGATGCAGCCTCCTGAACTGGAAATGGTACTCTGGATGGGGTCTCACCAATGATTAATATAGTGTCATCTCCACCTCCTTTCTTCTGCTGGTGATACCACTCCCTATGCACCCCACTACCCCACTGACTCTCCCCACAGCTTTGGCATATTGTTTGGCTACCTTTGGGTCATCTGAGCTGATCACTCTCAGATCCCTTTCCTGTTTGGTGGCCATCAGTATTTGCCCCCACCATATGAGCATCCCATGGGTTCCTCTGATCCAAATGCATGATTTTGCACTTCTTTTCATTGAATCTTAACTACCACACTCTTGATAATTCCTCTAGTTTACCTAGATCCCTCCTCACTTTTTCCACCCCTCCTGGAGTGTCTACCCTGTTGCAGATCTTAGTATCATCTGTAAAGAGGAATACTTTTTCATCCAGACCCTTCCCAAGGTCACTTATGGAGACTTTAAATATGACTGGCACCAGAACTGATCCCTGTGGAACCCTGCTGGTCACCCTCCTTTCCTTGGTTTGAGCTCCATTTACCACCATCCTCTGTGTTCTATCCGTCAACCAATTTCTAACCAAGTTTATCACCTTGGGACCCATTATCATGCTGTCTAGCCTGTTTACAAGCCTCTTATGTGTATTGGGAAGCAGTTTCGCGCAGTGGTTTAAGGCTCTGAGCTGCAAATCTTGTGACATCCAGAAGATCAGACCTAGATTTGAATCCCACAGCTTCTACTTACAGAATGTGTGACCCTGAGCAAGTCACTTAACTTCCCTGTGCTCCCAGGTCACACCTGTAAAAAAAGCTTTCAGCTTAGTGTGCTAGTCCTGGTTAAACAACTAACAAAAAAACGAACAAAAAAAAAAGCTGTTGAAGACATTCCTGAAGTCCAGGTAGGTCACATCCACCTCTCCCCCAGATCCACTTCCCTGGTCACCCAGTCAAAGAAATCTAGCAGATTTGTTTGACATGACTTTACTGCTGTGAATCCATGCTGCCTCAGATCCTGTGCTCTGCTGGATTCAAGATGTTCCATAATACTTTTGTTTAGTAGTGATTCCATTATTTTCCCCATCACTGAGGTCAGGCTGCATCACCTATAGTTTCTAGCCTCCTCCCTGCTCCCACGTTGGTGTAGCAGGACTACATCTGCTCTCTCCAGTCCTCTGGAGCCACTCTTGTTTCCAGTGATTCATTGAACAGGGCTGCCAGTGGTGCTGCCAGCACCTCCCTAAGCTTTTTTTATATTTTAGGATGCATTCTGTCTGGTCCTATTGACTTCTCCACTTCCAGTTTGCGAGTTCCTTTAGAACACTCTCCTCCTTAAATGGACTGGTCTTGACCTCCTTCCCTTATTGCTCCAGTCACTTAATTATGGTCCCTTACCTTCCCCCTCTCCTGTGAATACTGAACAAAGATATTTGTTCTGGATTCTTGCTTTTTCTAAGTCTCCTTCTGAACACTCCTCTTCTCCCCCTTAAGCCTTATAATCCCACCCCTTGTCTTTCTCCTTTCACTAACATACCTATAAAAAGTCTTGTCCCTTTCTTTATTGCCTGGGCTATGTTTTCCTCCATTTGCTTCTTTGCAATCCTGACTGCCTTCCCTGCCTCCCTCTGCTTATCCAGACACACTATCCTGTCTTCCTCCTTCTGTGTTTACTTGTACTTCATGAAAGCCAACTGTTTTGCTCTTACTTTCCTGGTCACTTCCTTTGAGAACCATAGTGGTTTTCTTTTTCTCTTGCCTTTGTTGCATTGCTTTTACTGACGCTGTAGTCATGACATTTGAGTGACTGAATCAGGGGTGGAGGTGGTGGAGCTGGGTTGTAGGTTGTTTGTGAGCATGAGAATACCTTTGTCATGTCATATGTTAATATGGGTCATATTCAGTAGTGTATGGTGGCGTTTACTGCTGCAGTAGTCATGAGTTTTATGTCTGATTATCTGACTTTTTTTGTCTCTTCTGATTCCCTTTTTAATTATTTAGTTTTTGTTGACTGGGAAAGGAGGGCTAGGCAATTTTATTCACCTTATTTCACCATTTTATAGCTACCCTCAAATAGAACACCCCGAATTGAAGCAGCACACTGATTTGACATTAAGCAATAGAAGCCACCCTCGTATACAAGCCTTATGTAGTACACAGTCAAGTCATCATTGCAATGCGATAATGATTTGTAGTACACAGTCAAGTAACATTAAGAAGTGCTCAGTCAGCCAAATTCATTTACCCTCATAGTGCTAGTGGACATTGTTGCACTTTCTCATTTAGATTCAGAGACTCAGAATTGCTAAATAGTGTTAGTATTCACCTGTAGCCTTAAAACTCAGTCAGCTGAATTCATTTACTGGTAACTTCACTAATATCCTCTGCTACGGAATACAACACAAGCAAGCAAGCAAGTTTCCTCACATCGCGTTGCTACCACATGGCCTTTGGTTGCTACCGCATCATAGCGAAACTCACAGCCAATGTCATAACCATAGGCACACTAAGAATGAAGAAATGAAGAAAAATGACAGACAGGTTTTCAAGCTTTATTGCTTCTCAGTTTATTTATTTATTTATTTTTTTTGGTTATGTACATAAAAGTAGGCAGGCATTTAACAAATCCAAATGGATTTTAATCTAGTTCATTGTCGCTGTTCGGGTCGGCTTCTGCTTCTGAGCCACTAACTTCGGGCTCTTCAACATAGAACTCAATATCATGCGAGTCCTGCGAATCCTGCAAATGGATGGTGTCAGCTCCTGAAGAAAAAAAAGAAAATTGGTTAGAGCCTGACAAAACTTTTTTTTTAATCAAAATAAATGTTTTTCATCCATACCTGGGTACAGAGATATCAGCTTGTCAGTAATGGGCTGCTGAGCATCAACAGCAACCCCCTCTTTTATTGTGCAGATGGTGGTATCCAAATCAGTGGATGTGATGCCGCAAACACTTAGCCATCCTAACACAGGTAACACAGAGCTCTACTGCAGCACATCTTTGGATTTCTGGTGAATGTCATTACCTGGACTTCATACCATAGTATAAGTAATAGAAGCCACCCCCAAATAGTATCCGCTCTCAAATAGAAGCCCCGTCTTACAAAAAATGTAATAGAAGCCGCTGCTTCTAAACGGTGAAATATGATATTTCCAACATTGTCCTGTTGGGATACAGAAGAAAACCAAGTGAAATTGAACCAGATTAAGCTTTTGGTGGTATTTTTGAGACGTTTAATTGATGTAAGAAAAAAACAATAAATGCTATCACATTCTTTTTGCAATGGACTGCCCACAGGCTCAATGGAAGTGTGTTGTGCTTCCATGCCAATGGCCTGGTTCAGAAGTTAGCCTGGTTCTGCTCAGGTTAGGCTAAAAGGCTGGAGCATGCTCCTTAAGGGAGCATGAGGCAGCTGGGGAGTGAGATGGTCCAGCCCTGGCACATTAGTGGCTACTGGCAGTGTGCCAGGGAGCTTGTTACCTCACTATGGGTGGCACATTCCCAGAGTGCACTGCCACAGTCAAGGCTGATATAGACTGTGCTGGACATCTGGGGTGGTGGGAGGAACCAAGGGAAAAGTAGCATGAGGAAAAAAAGTGGAGCCTGGGCTACAAGAAACCCTACTGGCATCCCATGAACCAACAACATCACTCCAGGACACCTGGCAGAGAGTTAGATGTTGGCTGGAAGAGAACCTCCCTCCACCCTGCCACAGAGGGGTACTCTATGGGGACCAAGGCTAGGTAAGCACTGGGGGGATGGGAAATAGTGGTGTTGGACAAGGCAGGATTGGAAGCAGCTGCCCTGATGTCATTGCGGAGGATAAACAAATGATGTAAAAAAAAATATTCTGTTTGCCATATCATTTATATTAGATGGTTGTGTTTCTTGTTGTATTTCAGATACTTTAATTAAGTATATCATTATTACTGCTAGCTTAGTTTCCCTTGAGATTTTTACTGATCCCTTATTCAAGACATTTGAGTGAATGCATCTATTTAGTTGTGTGTGTAAGTGGGGGGGGGGGTTGCGGGAATGAAAATACTTTTTTTGTAGTCTGCAATATTTTCCTTATTTTTTTATTTTCTATGAGATAGAATGATGGCTCATGCCTTATCCATGCAATGTGTCAATAAGTATACTTGATATTGCAGGGAAAAGCAAAATCCATCCTCGATGCTCCATGCCTAAATTTACATTAAACTGACAAAATCAGTACTCATACTGAGCATACAAAACAGTTCCCCTATACTTAAAACAGTGATCAAAACATCACAAACTTAGATTGTTTACTCAGGAGACAGTATGAGCATACCCTGTATATCAGAGATGTAGTATATCAGAGATGTATTTAGTTCTTGTATTTTTCCTTTTCAAATTTACTTTGTGATTGGCTGATGCAAAAAATTATATTAGAAAGTTAATTAATAGAGTGAAAGAATTTGTGTCTGTCAAAAGTTATGGCTGTGATACAACACATTCAACCATCCATGATGCAGCATTGTCAAAGTCATACCTATTTTGTAAATGGTATATAGCAAGGTCTGCATTCTTCAACAGATACCTGACATACATATAGAATTGTATGTTCATTATGCATGAGTGTTTTTGTGTTTTTTTCTGTAATTTTGTGTTGCCTATGGATTTGCAGTACATGTATGGTTGCACAGGCATCATTGGCAAGTAGTGAGGATAAATGCTAACCCAGGCCATCTGTTATAGTTATGCACAGAAAAAAATGAAGTAATGAATTGATTTTGTGTTCTAACTGTACACTCCTTTTCCACTTTTCAATGATATGTGCAGTTATTTGAAGGATGCCAAAATATATATTGCCATGATCATATACAATGTTATATATCTCAGAATAAAAGTTTGCATTAACACTCAGCACACTCACATTTGCCTGTTACTCCCTGCTGAGCTAGAATTATTTTATTAATTTTTCCAATCATTTGTGAACTCTACTAATTGGGGCATGTGGAATTATGGTACTTTCAGTGTGAGTAACTATACAAAACTATGTAGCCATATAAAGAATTAGGTCTTGGAAAGTTGGAATTTTGTATATGTATATTAATAAAATAGTTGACAACATGCCATTTGTGAGTATATTCGCCAAAAAAATAAATATCAGTCTGCCTAGCATTATCATTTATGTAACTGTCCTGTACCCTTCTTCCAGGTTGCACATCTACTTGCTTCAGTCTTACAGTTTTTACAACTGAGTGGATCCACTGTGGAATGGGGGTATGGGGCTAGCCAGAATATTTGGAGGTACTACTACTCTATCAGATTTTTAATTTCACAAAGTTGAGCAGAGTTCATGTAGCCCCCCCACCCCACTACCAAATTTCCACCATTGGGTACAGGTATTATTAAGAACAGTAATTTCTTCTTGCTTGCAGACAGTGGTTAAGAACATTTGTTCTGGTATATTGTTGGTGTAGCTGCCCATTCATTTAATTTGTAAACCAAAAGCAATTGGCACGGAACATCAGGCTGTCGGTGATTGCTGCTGTGATAGCTTGTGTTGCTTTTCACCAAAAAAGGTTATTATTGTAGTAAACTAGTGGTGAATGAATATTTTTCTGCTAACCAGAGATGTGTGGCTGAACAGTGAGTGCATGCTGACTGAGACTCTATATGTCACAGCCCCAATGTACACTCCTGAGCTACATGTGTGTTGGCTTCTAGTTCTTAAGTACATTTGTTGGTATATTATTGGTCAAGATGCCTGTTCATTAATGTTATTATTTTTTATTTTTCTTTTACTAGTTTGTTTTCCCAGGGTAGTCCAACTAAGATGTAGCACTCTGTTAACAATGTGTGTGTGGGGGGAGGTCTTGCTTTCTAACCAGTGTTCAAATAGGATGGATTGAATCCCAGGAAGTAAACTGGCTTGCTTGAAGTCACACTGGTAATGAATTATATTCAGAACAATAAGAGTATATAAATACAGATAAGACAGGTGGATTCTTGGTCCCAAATTGGGATGATCATCATGTTCTCTAGCACTGATGAACTTCTGGCTTCCAAATACCTGTCTGGAACACTTCAGACCTGAGAATGTTTTGACCACAGGGATACTATATGTCAACAAACACAGCAGACTTGAAATATTACAGGAAGAAGATCCATCCGCATTAATATAACTAAGGCTCTGAAAATGGCTGTATCTTGTTGGGGACTTAGAAATGAAAATTGTGCACAGAGGCAGATGATTCTACCTAATGCGAACCTAGTCAAGATAATTAAGGTTGTCTGTTACTTCTCCTTCATTTTTGGAGTGAAGACAGCAATGTAATACAGTAATAAAGGCAACTGACTGCAAACGGTGCAGACCTTCTTCATAGGCAAGGAAAGCAGACCCCCTGAGCAGATGTTAAAACATTTTACTGTGACAAATGTCAACCTATTAATTTCGAGTGTGACTCAACTGATCCAGCTGGCTAGGCAGGTGGTACCTTCCTCCCTCATCACCCCATGTTGTGTGTTCTTTCTGAAGATCTGCATTTGATTGATGGGGCCAGCCCGCCCCAGTAGAAGACCACCACTCTTGTGCCAAGGGAATACAAGTAACTGCACTCTCCTTCTTTTGCCTCAATTGAGCAAGTTTTGTCTTGAAAAGATCTCTTCCAGGAGCATTGGAAAAATGTTTACATGAAACACAGCAGATTAAAGCTCCTCCAGTTCCTAATCATATCCAAATAGGCTCTCGCATTTTCCAAGTCTGTGGGAATGTAACTCCCATATATTTCTTTGTTTGTTTGTTGTTTGGTTTTTGCTTTTTGTTGTTGGCTGGGAAAGGGATTAGGAAATGTTTCCAGGTTTCAGCCAAGAGGGCTTATACAGTACATGCCATTTCAAAAGGACACAGCACTGACTGTTATAATATAGTAGCAGGTAAGGAGACACAAAGGAAGGGTGGTATCCCAGGATGCCCTCTCCTGTATTTACATAATTGTAAGTCTGTGGTGTAGGAGTAACCACAGCCAACTTAAGAATCTACCAAGAAACAATTCATGAATTTGGGGTGGTAACCACATAAATGATATCTTCATTATGTTTTTGTTTTAAACAAGCTGCCATTTCTGGACTCTATTGATCTACCTCAGCTAGCTAAGGATCAATGCAGGTCCTATCACATCATATGAAATTCAGTCTGCTAATGCTCAACTTCATGGAGACAAAGCACCAGGACCTGATGGGTTCCCGATGGAGATTTATAAAATTATAGGGGACTTGGTAGGTGCTTTTTTGGCAAAAGCTTTGCAAGAAGCATGGCCAAAAGGTGCATTACCAGTGACCTTGAATGATGCCATCATTATAGATGTAGCCAAAAAAGGTAAGGACTCATACTAGTGCTCCAACTACCACCCCATCTAAATTTGGACCACAGAATCATGGCCAAGGTTTTGGTGAATTGGCTCATTAAAGTTATGCCACTCATAATCCACCCTGACCAAGCAGGTTCTGTGGCAGGTAGAGATAAGTAAACCACATCAGGAGGCTAGTCATTCTGATGTGGGCCTCAGCATTCTTAATGGAGGCTGTGGCAGCTGTAGCTCTGGACACTTAGAAGGCATTTGATTCTGTTAAATGGTCTTATGTCTTGACTGTTCATAGGACATTTGGAATAAGTGACAACTTAATCTGTTGGATCCAGCTTATTAGTACTTCACATCACATGGCAGTTCTCACTAACAGGCATCTTTCTCCATCCCTTTCGCCAGGCAGGGGCACCTGACAGAGTTGTCCCCTGTCTCCTGCAGTGTTCGTGCTTGCCATTGAGCCTTTAACCCAGAAACAGCGAGAGTCCTCCATGATCCAGGTAATTACTGTAGGGCAATAGTCACATATGCCTATAGCAGCTGGACAGGAGGCGCTATTCACTAGGATGTTGTGGAGAATAAATGCCTGTAACAGGAGTCTGTGAAAAGTTTTAAAATATTTTAAAAATGGTATGCCACCATTGCCATATTACTTTTAACTTCACAGACCTTTCCAGTCCATCTTTGAGCCCTCTGCTCTGGTTTGCAGGGTTGCACAGTTGTGGAAATGGTAGTCCAGTGCCTTCAAGCCTGCCTGACTGGGTTGGAGTCCTAGCAGTATGAGGAGCCTCCCGTCTGGATTAGCAGGACCGACCAAACCCACAGTGGCTTTCGGTGGCCTGGTGGAGCTAGGAGAGTTGGAGTCTTGGAACTGAGGATCGTTGAGGACTGCTGAGAAAGTTAAATGGAAAAGTAATAAAAAGAGAAGAAGTTCGAGCTGTATTTTTATAAACTTAGCTTGTTTTCTTTGAATAAAACATATTAAGCGCATTTATGTATATGAGCACCAGCTATATGTGTTCAGAAAGTTCTTTTAGTGGTAGTTAAACAGACTAATTAAAAAAAACCTTTTTAAATTGGTTAAAGTCCTTGGCACCTACTTTGTGCTGGCATAGAAGGGAGTTATCTACCTTTTTGATCACTGATATTTTTTGGCTTTTTGGATTAGTATTTTGGTGTTTTATACTTTGTATCATTTATTTTTATTACTTTTGTTTCTTTTTGAGATATAATCCATTGTGTGCAGAACCAGGAAGTAGGGGACAGGTGAGTGAACAACCATTGGTTGATTCATTCATGTGACCTCAGAGCATAAAAGTCTGGTGAGATCAGAGAACTGAGAGATCATTAGCTTTGCAACCTCTTTGGAGTGTGGTTGTATCGAGCTGTTCCATAGTCATTTGATTGCACATATTACAACTACATAGGACAGCAAAACTAAAGTACTGTAGGATTATCGCCACTTGTTTTGGTGTTCTCTGTATTAAGTGTATGGTTGCTCGAGAAAAGGGAGGAGTAGATCAAGCACTCCCTGACCTCATCTTTTAAAAGTTTTTTTGCTTGGATTTCTGCCACCTGAACTTTTGAGTCAATAGTGATGATTGCTGACACTGCCACCATAAAAATTAAGAAAGTAAAATTGATATTAGAACCTAAAGTGTTTTGGCTATTTTATGTTTTAAGTCCTTGTTTTCCCAATCTATGTAGTAATAAAGAGGGAACAATTTTAAACTAGATAGTTGTAATAGCCAGCTGGTATGAAAGAAAAAGGATGTACTGGCTCTAGTTATTTTTGTTAGTGTGCTTTCTTATAATAGTGCTACAGAGGGAAAGTAAAGTGTGGGGAAAGAGGAGAACCAGGAAGTGCAACTGGAGTTATTGGAGGCTCATATTTTCCATAAGAGTCCTTGAAGTTTATCATTGAACCAGTGATACCTTAAGAGAATCTACGAATATTCAATCTATATTGCGATCGTCATGGGACTTGCTCGATGGGACCTTACTACAATAAGGGAAAGAAAGGAATAAGGACTTAAAAGAAGTCACAGAGGTTTTCTTTTCTTTTTACCTTAGGATTCTCTCTGAAAAAGTACATCACATAGTGAATCTCTTTAGGTTTATTCTTACTGCTTTGAACTTACTGCTTTGGACTTTGGCTATAGGCTAGTCTAACATCTATTTCTAAACTGGTCAAACTTGTTAGGTTCTGAGCCTATCTGAAGAATGATTCTAATATTAACCAATATAAATTATTGCCTGGTGTATGTTTTTCATTTTAGAGAATTTGATGTTAGTTATAACTATACTATAAGTTATTAAAGGAGAAAATACAAGTACTGAATGTTATAATAGAGCATTTAAGGTATTTTATAAAAGGTTACAAGAACTGGAAGCCATCACAGTTATTCGTCTTCGTGGCACCAAGTTATTAATTGGGCAGTACTAGTATCAGATTGTGTTAATTGTGTTACCTGTGCTATTGTGCTATTGTAATATAATCAAGAGATTCATAATTAGTGTTGGACTATAGAAAGAAGAGAGCTATAACACAGGGGTCTCCCAGATAGTGTGAACGTGATAGAATGCCGGCAACAACTAGAAGAGGAAAAAAAAAGAATGGAAGGGATTACATTAAAAAGAATGTCATTAGTGTATTGAAAATAAATGAATCAAGAGGTAAAAATAGTTTTAGGAAAACAGAAATTAGAGATAAAGAAAGGCTTTCAGAAATAGTTGGAATAAAAGAGATGGAAAGTATGGCAATGAGGGAGGAGGGTATAGAAATTACATCACCACAAATAACAACTTTGAAAAAGAAAAGCATGAAACAATTGTCATTAAAGTCTGTTTTCTGCCCTAAAAATTCAGAAAGGAGTTGATGATAGATTCAAGTGGAACAGATATTTTGGAAATAATAAATAAAGAAGTGAGTAAAACAGTGGAGGACATCAGGGAAACTAATAACAGGATCAAGCAGAAAACTGAAGACCTTAGATTAAGTATGAATCAAACAGATGTGGGGATGAAAGATCATAAAGAAAATGAACATGAGGAATTAATTAATGAAGAAACACCAAAGGATGTAAAAGAGGAATGGAGTTGAGATGGTGGTGATGGGACTCAATTTATGAGTCCCATAATGATGGACTTATTCACCTTCAATAATCTATCTAAGGAAGTACTCAAGGCCCTGTGTGACCCACTCCAAGCGAATATTTTGATATACGAACAGCTGACTTTAATTAAACAAAACTAAAATTTTCTAAAGGGGGGTTGTCTAGAAAATAGAAATTTTATCCTGCAAAAAAGAGGATTAGATTATTATTTGGGGAGGGTGTCAAGGGACGAGTGGGAGAATGAGGTGGAACCATATACGATTTTGTATTGGAATGTGGAAAAATATTTATCCAAGACAGATATTAGGGAAGGTATAGATTATGGTAAAAGGAATAGAGAGGGTGAGAAAGTAGATAATATAATAAAAAAGGGACTTAGAAATAGAGGAGGAATCCAAACTTTTTATGTTACCACAGAAAGAATGGAGGGAAGGAAGTATTGTGAGAGAAATGAGAAAAGGTAATGAAATTATATGACAAAAAAGATTACAGCAAGAAAAGAGTAAGGGAAAGGACAAAGGAAAAGGAAAAATAAGAAGACCTATTATTGACCAGGAAAAAGACAAATCAACCATGATAGTGGAAATAAGTAATCAAGAGGGGGACAGTGGGGGAACTACTAAATTAAATTTTAAGGATTCACAAGACAAGGATAACAGAGTAAAGAATAAAAAAGAAAAGAAGAAGCGAGAACTAGGTAAAGATAAAAATCAAAAACAAAAAGTGAAGAAAGGTAATAATAGGACAGAAGAAAAGGGAAAATGGAGAATATCCCAAAGATTGGGAATGTGGTGGACAAATTAAAAGATATAGAAGGGAAATAACATAGAAACTTATAAAAAAGACAAAGAGAGCTTGAGGATAAGATAAGGAGAGAGAGGCAGAACATGAAATTGGACAAAATCTTGAGAAGAACAATAGAAGCCGATTATGTGCTACCTTTTCATAAGGTAGGCATTATTCCAAATGAGACTGAGGAACAACTAAAGACACATATGAAATCTTGCCTACAAATGATTTTACAAGAACAAAACCATCAATCTACAATGTTGGAACATATGAGTATTATTCGACCAACAGAAGATAAAGAAACGATTTTATTAATATCTGACCAGTATTTTGCTCTGAAAACTAATGAAAACCAAAAACAGAAGTTTGGGAATCTAGGTTTTATAGTTGAAAGTATTGTTAACATAAAGTTGTTATTTCCAGATTACTACGAAAAAACAAATAAAGACAGCAAAAAACAAAATTTCCTAATCTCTGTCTTTGGTTTGAATAACTTTTTTAATGAAAATAAAAGGAACGTGAGGGGCAAAGTGGTTACACTATTACAGAATATACTAAAAGTGAGAGAGTTGAATAAAAAGATAAAAAAAAGTAGTAAGATGGGAAGACAATGGACAATTGAAATTGTGGCTAAATAATAGATTGAATTATGATTTAATCCTTTCTAATACATAAATTCTGGATAGAATGGATATTAATATAAAGGGAGATTCCATGTTGGATGAAGCTAAGATACCAACTTTCAAAACAGATCATTGGTTAAATTTAATACAGGTGACAAATCGTTTCCAGGAATTACAAGATTTGAATAATGATTGAAGGTTAAGGGGTAATATAGTTTCAGATAAATGAAATGTCAAGAGAGTGAAGGTTAAAAAAGACAGATCTGAGAAAATGATTTCCTGGAATGTGTCAGGAATTAAAGACAAGATAGTTGATTCTTCATTTAAGAAATATGTGATGAATGTTGATATCATATGCCTCCAAGAGACATGGAGTGTAGGTTAAATAAATCTTAATGGACATAGGCCATTTAGAAAACATGCCAAAAAGGAGAAAAGAGTTGGGAGGTTAGTAGGGGGATTGGCAACTTGGATAAGGATTTCTAAAAATATAACAATAGATGAAGTCCTTATAGATTTGGATTATATCCTGGGACTAATAATTGAAATCAAAGATAATATATGGATATTGCTAAATGTGGATATGCCATCAACAAATTCAAAATACAACAATATTAATACCTTAATTCTGCTGGTCAAAATAATAGATAGTTGGGAGAAGGAAATACCTCATTGGGGAATAGTAGTTGTGGGAGATCTAAATGCAAGGGTAGGACATAACATCAATATGCCAGAAGATATGAGAGAACTATGTTCAAGTATTAACAAAGAGGGTATTAAGGAGATTAGATCAATGAAGGATAAGAAAGTGCCTGTTGGGGGAAGGAAATATGTAGAGAGTTGCATCAAAAGAATTTTACAATAATTAATGGTAGGACTAAAGGAGATACTAACGGAGAATATACTTATATGGGAAAGAGAGGATCATCAATAATAGATCTATGTTGGGCAAACATAAATGCCATAATGTGTATAAGGGATCTACAAGTGGGTGGAAGGGCAGAGGGTGAACATAGTCCACTGGAGATCATATTCAACTCATTAGATTAGACAAGAAATTAATATCTGAGCAGGTCTTTCCAGTAGCGCTCCTACATAACTCAGTCAGCAGCTGGCCATGGAGATAAGAGGTGGGCTGTGCCAGTTGCCAGCTGGGGATGGGTCGGGGGGAGTGCTGGGTGGACTGGCATGGCTGGGTGTGGGGCCGCTAGACTACCAGGGTTTATCAGGTTATTTGATGCATTTGTGGCTGGTGACTCAGGGGTCGGGGCATGGGTGGGGGGATGACAGCACCACCCCAGGGGTGTTTTACAATGGGGAATTCGGGAGCTGGGGGAGTGGGCAGCCCTGCAGGGCATGGATCTCACAGGGAGTCGAGGGACAGGAGGGTGGGCAGCCCTGGGGGATGTTACTGTGTGGAGGGTATGGGGGGGCATGTACTTAATTGGGGATGGAGTGGGAGTGTGTGCTGCCCATTGGGGCAACAATGGAGGAGGTCTGGGCATTGGGGGGCAGACACATGGACCGGGTTCTACAGAACCCTTGGAGGACGGATGTAAGTTACACCGGCTAAATGCAGGTGTAACTTATGTTGCCAGTTCTCCTCCGGGGGTTCTTGTAGAATCCTGACATTGGGGACTTTGTTGCTGCCCTTCTGGCACCATGTCACAGGGGGTTTATGGCACAACTGCCAGTGTATCAGCTGTTCAGCACAAGTGGTCTGTGACATGTTGCAGGCCACTTCGTAGAATAGCACAAGTCGCAACTGCTGGCATAAGTTGCTACTTGTGCCATTCTACTTTGGCGCAAGTGTGTTATGCCAGGTGGTTCTTTTCTAGAATCAGGACCACGGTCTGTAACAGAACTCTAATAAAAAAGGGAGAGATTTGAGTTTAAACCATGATTCTAATGTTATAGAAAATGTATTAAGTTTTTGCTACTTTGGTGTAACCCTTACAAGTAACCTAAAATGGAAATTGGATGGAAGTTATATAATAGATAAAATGAAGAGGTTTGTGCCGATGGTGGAAAAATTTGCTTATCAATATGCAGGTCAGTCTGTTAAAGGATTTCTTAAGGTTCTAAATGCAAAATTAAAAGCCAGATTTTATATGGGGCAGAAATCTGGGGAGGTGATGAGAGGGAATCAAAGGGTCTGAAAGTGATATTAAATAAGTTGTATAAATGTATTCTGGGATTATCAATGGGGGCATCTTCCGTTCTGACTAGATTAGAGTTGGGGCAATTGACTGTTTGGTGTAATATTGTCTAGAGATTAGCGAGTTACTAGACAAAGGTATATGAAATGAACAAAGAGAGAGACTGCCCAGAATATGCTTAGAAGAATCTTAGTTTATAGAAATAGAGGGTTTGTTTGCCCAGGATTATATGCTCTAGAAAAAATTATAAAAACGTTTGGTCTTCTGGACTGTTTGGCTAACAGCCTTATATTTTCTAGAAAAGATGTAGAGTTATATATGAAAAGAAGAATTAAAGATATATTCATCCAATCGGAGATGGAAATTAGTAGACAGGTGAAAATTAGTAATTGGCTGGCCAAAAATTAAAAAAATAATTTTGCATTGGAAACATATTTAATAATATTAAAGGATCCAAAAAGTAGGAAATCTTTAACAAGATTCTGGTTTGAATACTTCGACTCACAGAAATTGAGAGGCATATTTGCTAAGCAGAAAGAAGGCCTCTGTGAATGTAAATTAGAGAAGGATGATCTGTTACACATTTTGATACTATGCCCATTATATGCATTCGAGAGGCAAATATGTTGGGGAACTTAGATATGGCTCCAAATTTTCAGATGAATAGTTTACTCAAAAGTACAAATGCTTGGCAATTGGAGAACCTGACAAAGTTTTTAGGCTGTATCGAAAGGAAAAAAAAACATTTAACAAAAAGTGAGGGGAAGAGGTAATGATTCAATATTATGTAAGAAAAAAAATTGACTGGGTGCTCTGAAGAGGTGGTTAAAATAGATGTTGGTGTTAGTAACAACAAGAAATTATTAAGTATAGAGTAAGAATAAATTATTAAATTATATGATAATAGTGAAGATTGAATAGTGTATATATGCATATCATTTCTACCTTTGTACTTTTAAACTTTGTATATGTTTATAACCAATGAATGAATGTGATTTTGAAGATGTTTTAATTGTATTGACAATACCGTTTGTTACAACAATAAACTACTACTACTACAAAACAATGTTGTTCACAGATGATATTTTATTGACCAACAAGAATCCAGCCACTTCCACACCTGCAGTGGCCCATTACAGTCTGGGTTTCCACTGCAATGCAGAAGATACCCAGCTGTATATGTCATTTGCCCCTGGAACGAATGGCACCATTGAAGTGCTACATATGTGCCTGGCCAAAATTCAGGATTGGATGTCCTTTAACTGGCTGAGGCTGAACCCCAACAAGATGGAGATGCTGGTGAGTGAGCCTGGTCACTGGCATGATGGGAGTGCCTCTGGAGTGGTAATAGGTTTGGTCATGGGAAATACCCCGTTGATGGCATCACCCAAGGTGACAAATCTGGGCATCATCCTTGACAACAGACTGACACTGGATGACCAGGTGTCATCTGTGGTCCAAAGTGGCTTCTACCACTTAAGAAACGTTATTTTGATTAAACTCTGAATTCCTTCAGAAGACCTGCCCTCACTGGTACATGCCTTTGTGACATCCAGGCTGGACTACCATGCTCTATACTTCGGGGTCAGTGGAAGGAACTTCCACCAACTGCAGCTGGTGCAGAATCTGGTGGCAACATTGCTGACAGGCCTGTCCAGGTCATGTCATGTAACCTCAGTCCTGCAAAATCTGCACTGGCAGCCTCTTAAATGGAGGATCCTCATCAAGGTGGGCTTCCTCACCTACAAAGACCTATACTACTCAAGACCTGGCTATCTATCTGACCTCCTTACACCTGCCATTCTGGTATGTTCCCTCTGCTCTTCATTGAGGGCCTCCTAATGGTTCTGAGGGCCAGGCTGAAAACCTCAGGAGATTGCTCCTTTTAAGTGGCTAGCCCAGTTCCCTGGAACGCGTTTCCAAAATCTTTGAGGGAGACTCCATTGGTGGAGGTACTTAAAGAGGTTCCGAAGACCTACCTTTTTAGAAAAGTGTTTTTATAAAGCCTTAGCTGATTTTAATATTACTGATTTAATTATTAATTTATTATGTATTTATTTATTTTGGTTGTCTGCTTAACCCTTCTTTTATTACCTGTAAGGTGCTAAGAGCCCCCGGGATTGGCCACCATACATAAATAATATTTTACTTACTTACTTAAGAAATTTGATTGTTGTCTACTATTTTCTGATGTTGGTTCAGTACAGTTCTAGTAATTGATATTTGAGGGTGTATTTTTTGCAGGACAATAATATATATATTTTTTTTATGTATGCATAGTGTTTAACTAAGATGATATTAGCAGTGGTGTGCTACCATGTATGATGGGTATCAGTATGGGCATTGCATGATTCCTTATGCATATCTGCATTAATTGCAGTGTGTTCTTTACTCTGCAATCCAAGGAGCAGGTATCTGCTCTGGCCAGGTTCTGAGATGGCATCTTTATTGTATATTGTTATACTTATTATACTGCAAAATCTCAATAAACTATGTATTTAGAAAAAGCAACGCACCAAAACAACACCCTGTGATGTTTTATGACTTCCTGTAGCACTTCATCATGACCTAATACAGTATTCCACTAGTTTGTAATTTTTGAAAACCTCCTGGAGGTTTTTTTTGTGCTAAGGAATTAATATTGTCCTTCTCATTGGGCTGCCTTTTGATTAATGATCTTCATCATGTCAAATAAATCATCTCTTCCTGGCTGAGCATTCAATCCTTTCTTATTTTCCTGCTCAATATCTATCACCATTAGACAGCTGCTCAACAATCTCTACTGCCCAGCCAACTCCCTGTTACTGGGAATAGGTGAAGGAGACAAAAACATAATTTGCAATTATTCAGTGATCATGCCCTTATTTAGTACATAGATACATAGATACTCTTGGCAGATAAGGGCCTATGGCCCACCTAATCTGCCCATTTGAACATGTAGGTTCCCTTTACATTTTTCTAGAAGTCGGTTGCATGATTCCCTTATGTCTATCCCATACATTCTTAAATCCCGTGATTGTCTCAGACCCCATCATTTCATCTGGCAGGGTGTTCTACTTGTACACCACCCTTTCTGTGAAGAACTTTTTCCTTATGTTTCCTCTGAATCACCCTCCCTCCAACTTCATCCCATGCCCTCTATTCCTGGAACATCTTTTTCACTGGAAAATGGTGTACCCCTGCACCCTGCTCCTCCCTGTAAGGTATTTATATGTGTCTATAATATCCCCTCTCTAAGGTAGAACAAATACATGTTCCCACTGGGAATCAAACAACTGACTCTTTGCTTGTAAGGTCAAGACACATCCACTGCACCATCTGAGTCACCTGAGTTATTGTTCATTAAACTTCTCCCCTCCTATGTTTATTCCCAAAACTATCAAATTTCAAAGTTTCAAAAACTTAACCATGAGGCTTTTCATTCCAGTCTACTTACTGTTGAGTGGGGGAAACTATTGTCACTTACTAATGCTGACAAGACATGGGATTACTTTTATTATTGCTTTAGTTTAATTTTTAATTACCAGGCCCTTTTTTTTGGAGAAAAGACTTAAGTCTCAACACGCTCCCTGGTAACTCTTTTTGTCATCTCACAATTAAAAATATTTGATAAATTGTATCAGAAGGCTAAGAAATTGGATACCCCTGAAACATGGTGATGTTTCTGAAAATTTTGAAATCACTGCATTATCTTAATAAGGAAATCTAAAACTTGTTATTATAAAAACAATCTGCTGGACTCTAGATCTAATCCAAGAAAACTCTGGCAGTTAGTGGATTCCATATGTAATGCTCCATCTGCCTGAAACATTTCCAACTTGTCCTATAACGGTCACACCGTTAACTCTAAGAAAATATCAGTGGTCTTTTTAACACAGTTTTTGTAGAAGGCCCCAGCTTGTTATTAGAAAAGGCTGGGCTGTCTCCCCTAAATCCACTCTCTGGGAAACTAAATTATTTACCTTTTTCAAGACCCACATTTTATTGTAAATATATTAGTTACAAAGAGGTGTTTGATCTTTCATCATCTTTAGAAGAAGACTCTGCTAAAGGTATTAATAATTTGGATTACTTTCTATTAAAATCTAGTACTGGCATTATTACCCCTTTGTTAACTCAGATATATAATCTGCCCCTTACTACTCAAATATCTCCTTCTGCTTGGAAATAGTCTATTGTTGTCCCTTTACAAAAGGTTGGAGACAACTCTTGCTGATAACTATCGCCCCATCTCATTATTGCCAATATTATCAAAATTTCTTGAATGCATAGTCCACCTGCTGATTTATCAATATCTACAGTACTTACCTACCATGTGCTCTCGCCTGCTTAGTCTAGCTTTTAACCTCATCATTCCACTCAGACAGCTCTAATTGATTTTCTTGATTCTCTTTCCAAAACTTTGCACAAGGGTCAGTTTGTTGGGATAGTTTTCATAGACCTGTCCAAGGTTTTCGAAGTAATTAATCATCATTTGCTTCTAAAACTATTATTTTCTCATGGTTTTTCCTCAAATGTTGTATTCTGGTTTTCATCTTATATATATTTTTTGTTTTTATTTTTTTTTATTTTATTTAAACAGCAGTTTGGAAAACCTTTGAGCCATAGGCTCATTTACAAAGGTACCTTGTCACAGTAAGATAAACCAAAATACACAGTATAGCAGTACAACACATAAGTATAACAGTAAATTAAGACATAGATACAAACAAGCTGGTACAGGTAGGATGGATGCAAACAATACCAGAGTTATGTCGTCCTTAGCAGCTTAGTAATAAGCTTTGTCATAAGTATTGAGTACGGCTTTGACTAGCAGCAGTTACAGCATCGGGTGTTAATAAGGTGGTTACATAAGGAAGTTTTGAAGCACGATATAGTTGGAGCTTCGGAGATGGAGGGAGGCAGTGTGTTGAACCAGCAGGGGGCCCTAAAGCTGAAGGCTCTTTGGCCGTGAGAGGTCCTAGCTCTAGGGATAACAAGAGAGGTTTTCCCAGAGGTCCTAGTATGAACTAGTGGGACAGAGCGGCGTATGGTGGTGGTCAATCCTGGTGGGGAAAGCCCAAGGAGGGTCTTTTTTGTAAGGGTACAGGTAAGATATTTGAGGCGCTCATCGAGATCAAGTACCAGCACTTTAGCATACAGTAGACAGGTGTGTGTCATCCTAGGTGCTCCAGTAATTAACCTGCAGGCCTTATTCAGAGTAGTGCGAATTTTATGGAGTACGGTCTGATCAGCAGCACCATACACCGGCAGTCCATACTCCACTAGGGACAGGATAGAGGAGGTGACTGCCAGTCGAAGAGCCTCTGGGGGGAGGCAGTGTTTATACCGATGTAAGATGCCCAATCGGATATTAGTGGCAGTACTAGGGGCAGCATGTGTCCATGGAAGGAGAGGGAGGGCAAAATGGATCCTAGGTATTTATAGGAACAAACTTGTTCGAGTGGGAATGAGGACCCAGAGTGAATGAGGAGTTTGAAGTTGCAGGACTTGTTTTGGGGATGAGTGAAGAACATGGTTTTTGTTTTTTTAAGATTTATGACCAATCTATGTTCCTTGAACCAGCCCTCGGCTTCAGTGAAGGACTTCTGCAGCGAGTCCTGGAGGGCAGTAGGGTTACGATTTGAGGCAAAGATGACTGCATCATCAGTGTACAATAGAATGTTCCCCGAGCAAGAGCGTGGAAGGGTGTTAAGGTAAAGGAGAATAGTAAGGGCCCAGAATGGAGCCCTGGGAACCCAGAAAAGATGGGACAGATGTCTGAGTAGGTCCCATTAATTTTTACACGCTGTGAGCGGTCAGACAGATAACTGGTGCACCAGGAGATAGGCCCAGCAGCAAAACCAGAGAGACTAAGGGCATCAGGAAGGAGGGGGTGAGAGACAGTGTCGAAAGCTTTCGAGAGGTCAATGAAGACAGCACCAGCCAGAGAACCAGTGTCTAAGGAGGAGTGGAGAAAGTTGGAGAACTCTAGGAGGGCTGTGTTGGTACTGTGGCCCACTCGGAAGCCATGCTGCTCAGAACAAAGGACATTGTAGGTGGAGAGGTAGTCAGAGATTTGAGAGGCCACCACTTTTTCCAAGGCCTTGGAGACAGGAGAGAGAATGGAGATCAGTCGATAGTTTCCAGCCACAGTCCTATCACCACCTTTAAAGATAGGGGTGACAGTGGTGACTTTCCAGGCAGTTGGAACCTTCCCCAGGCAAAGAGAGTGGTTGATGAGGCATGTGATGGGGGTAAGGACTGTGTCTAAGACCAGCCGTAAGATACACGGATCCAAGGTGTCACTGCCTGTACTATTACTCTTGAGGGCAGTGACAAGGTGCGGCCTAAGTTCTTGGGCAGAAACACGGAGGAGGAGAAAATAAGGGCGAGAAAGATTTACGGCAGGTGCTGGAGGAGGAGGGTCAAAAAAATTTGTAGGAAGGATAGGGCTAAGGTCAGTGAATGAGGTGTTGAGGTGGTTGGCTATGAGGGCTGGGTCTGAGAAGACACACCATTAATGTTGATCTGGGTGGGTGGGGGTGTGCACTCCCATTTAACTGTTTAATGTTATCCCAGAAGGTTCTGGGATTCCCCCATGAGGCAGTGAGTGAGGACCGATAGTGCTCAGACTTGGCCTTTCTGATGGCCCGAGTGCACTTGTTTCGGGTGGCAGCATATAACCGCCTGTCATTGGGCCGGCCAGTCTCAATGGCACGGTGCCATAGGTTGTCCCTATGTTTGAGCTGGTGGATCAAAGCTGGGGTAACCCAGGGGGCATTCTTCCTTTTAGAACGGCGGGTCAACACTGGGGCAAAGATATCACAGGCATTATTAAAAGTTTGGGTAAAGAAGGAGAGAGCTGTGTCGATGTCAGGAGTTGCCTGTATAGGAGACCAGTCAATTTGGGACAGAAGTTCCTTAAGTTTTATCAGTCCAAAAGGTATTAGACGCCACCGGCATGTGGACTGTGCTATGGGTTTGGGGACTGAGGTTGACCAGTGGAATAGAATGGGGGAGTGATCGCTGAGAGAGTCTGGGAGGACTTGTACATTGGGGATCCGATTAGGGTGGTTGGTGAGTACCACATCAAGCAGGGTACTTGAGCCTCTCTTGGGGTTAGTCCTGGTAGGGTGGGTAACTAGTTGCATTAGGTCTATTGCAGAAAAGGAGTCTCGGGTAGAGGAGGAGGAGGAGGGGCTGAGCCAGTTGACATTTAAGTCACCCACCAGAATTTGATCAGCGGAAGGAGGTAGAGAGGTAAGGTATATGGAAAGAGCCAGGCTGTTTCTTGGAATGGGTGTCTATCCTCTTTTCTTTCCACAAACACAGGGGTACCCCAAGGGTCTGTCTTGAGTTTCCTTCTTTTTAATTTGCTTGTTGACCCTTTACCTTCAATAGTTAGGAACTGACTTGATGCTGATGACACCACTCTTTTGTTTGCTCACAATGATTTAAAGTTCCTAACTTCCTCTCTTCAAACTGATTTTGTAAAAGTTGCTGATTTACTCTCCTCATATTTATTACTCTTATATGGTTAAGAAAACAAAAAAAAATGCTATTTGGGTCCAAATCTCTTATTATCAATGCTCATTCCTTCTTTACCATTAAGCTTAACAATGTCTCTTGCAGTTTTTCATGAATTTAAATACTTGGGCCTGACATTTGAGTCCACTCTTTCTTTTAAATCTCACATTTACAACACTACTGTAAAAACCTGTCAATGTTTAGGTTGATTGAGAATGGCCAGACATTGTTTATTATTACAAGATCAAAAAAAACATTGTGGCTGAATGAATACAAAATTGGATTATGGTGATTCTAATTATTGTAATTCCAACAACATGGCTCTCTTTTAATTGACATGGTATATTTTCAGTTATTATGGTTTATTTTAAGTTGTCCAAAAAAACAAACATCTTTGCATTCTCCTAACTCAACTAAACTGGCTGTCTCCTTCATCAAGATGTTTACATCATTGGCTTACTCTGATTTATAAAATACTAAATCACCTAACCTCAATTTACCTCTCAAATAGATTATTAGCAACCACTCATAGCCATAATTTAAAAGAGGTTCCCAAATGGGGTTTACTCTTACCTAGATGCCAGTCTCATTATGGAAGAAATAGTTTTTCTTTTGGTGCCCCTATTTGCTAGAACAAACTTTATTTTCACCTGAGTTATGAAATTCCCGGACAGTATATATTTTTAAACACAATCTCAAGAAAAGGCTTTTGTAGGCACAATCCATCTGCAACTGATTTTCATGAGCAACAAGTTACCTGTTTTGTTATCCATTTAGATAGTATGTATTATGTATGCCTATTAACTTTGTAATTTTTGTATCTAATGGACTTGGGATGTTCTGTAAACTAGACTTGTTCTCGTGGAACTTGGCCTGTAAATTCAAAACTTTGAAATAAATAAACAAGTGTACTGTATCAGGTGGAAATATTGGATAAAACTTCAATTTGTTAAATCCCGAAAGCAGTAATGTCATTATTATTGAAACAGGGTGGATCTGATTTATTGAGGTTAGAGCAAGCTATGGTGTTATTGTTTTTACAACAGATAGATGAGCTGGGATTGTTTCAGCCAGATTGCATGAAACAAATCCCCAAAAGAGAAAAGTATTTCTTCCAAAGTCTTACTCAAAGTTTTTAGTGTCAGTGCCAGTGGCTAAGTAAGTGGAATACTCTCATCTAGGGTAGGAAGACTGGAAGGTCTTGGGTTCTAGTTCCACATTGGGAACTTGGCCTAATACCCAATACTGACACTGCAGTGGAGCACAAAAGGGCTGCTGCACTATTGAGGTGACTTCCTCCAGATGAGACATTTAACTGAGGCCCCTTCTGCCCATCATTTTTTTGGTTTCTGTTTAACCACCTCCAGTCAGCTCACATCTGATAAGCGTCCTACCCCATCACTCCAACTTCCACTGAGTTGTACCACCAGCCATCTTTTCCCAGGGTCTGTCCACCCTGGTGGTGTTCCCCAACCACTGCCATGGTCAAGGATCCAGTTTGGGCCAGCCATCTCTGCTGGTTGACTGTGGGGTCTGTGAGCATTCAGCCTACTGTCATTTTTCATTTTTCAGTGTTCCTGAAAGCCGTGGCATACAGTGACATCAGGATGCATGCCACATGCTCCCAAGCAACATGCATCAATGTCTGCCATGCCATCACAGAAGTTCAGGCCCAGGCTGCCTTTACACCAGCTTCTGGCAGGGCCAAGCAAGTGCCAGACTCTGACCACAGCCCCTCCAAAAGTAGGAAAGCAGTGCTCCAGATGTTCGATCCTCCTGCTTCACCCCACATACAACCAACACAATTACCAGTTCACTGAAAGGAATCGGAGTGTCTGAAAATGTGCATAGATAACCATACACAATAAAAGACAGTGCATGAGCATCCAGTTACAGACAAGTCTATGTCTTCATATTGATGTACCCAAGATCAAATTGCTCAACAACCAGACTAATTCAAACTTGTCCTCTATCAGAGTTTGAAACAGAACATAAAACAAGACTGATGAAGACCTAATAGTGTTCACATCTTACTATAACATTCTATGACTGGAAAGTACAAATATCATCCTCAGTGCATTTAGCTAATTATGATCTGTGTCACTGAAAAAAAACAGAGGCAGCTCTTTACCTTGCACCATGCCAGTGACTTGGCTTTGGGAAGAGCGTGGGTCATCAGTAGAGATGTGCAAAATTGGAAAAGTTTTGCCCAGTGAAATATTTCGCTTAATTAATGCATTTCGTAAAATATTTCATTGGGTAAAATCTGAAATTTCACCCATAGTTGAGCACAAAATTTCACCCTCAAGTCGGTGAAATTTCACTTGTGGGTGAAATTTTGCACCTGTGGGTGAAATTTCACCACCCACTGAGAAATGTTGCCACCTATGGGAGTAATATCACCTCCTGTGGTGAAATGTTGTGGCCACTAGCCAAAGTTCTCCTTGGTTTCTAGTGGTTCCCCTGCCCCCCTGCTGAATTTTTTTTTTCCCTGGTGTCCAGTGTCCCACCAGCCAATCACCAGCTGAAATTGCATCACATAAGCACCCCCCCAAAGTTACCCTGCCCCCATTTGTTTTATTTAAATAAAAATTCACCCTCCACTCCTTGGTGTCTAGTGATCTCCCCAACAATCACTGGATGTAATTCCATTAAATATGCACTCGACCCTCAAAGTTACCCTGACCCCTCCATATGTTCTATTAAAAAAAAAATCACCCTCCACTCCATGGTGTCTAGTGGACTCCCACCCCATCATTAAATAGCAGCACCCACTCTGCTCCCCCCCAGTACCCCAATCAGGTCACTAGCACAGCCCTCCACTCACCTTCACAGCTAGCAGCCCAACTGAGTGCCACTGAGTGATTGATTGAATGAATTAGTGCATGCTCATTCATTCAAGGGCTCAGTTGGGCTGCTGGCCATACAGGTGAGTGGAGGGCTGTGCTGGAGGCTTGGTCAGCATACTGGGGGGAGCTGGGTTGGTGCTGCTCTCTAATGATGGGGTGGAGGGGTTGGGGGGCCACTAGACACCAGGGAGTGGAGGGTGATTTTTTTTTTATTAATAAAACAAATGGAGGGGGTGGGTAACTTGTGTGTGGGGGGCATTCAATTTATGGACTTGTGGTGGCTGGCGGCAGTGGGTGAAATTGTGAAATTCTGCCTCAATTTCATGAAACATTTCATCTGGCTAAATTGCCTATTTCACTACAATTTTGCTTGTGAAATTTTATTTTGCTGCATCTCTAGTCATTGGGTATCAGTGAGGGAGGACTGGAAGAGGACTGAGTGGCCAACTGGCAGCTCTCCTCCCATGGACTGGGGTGGTGTGCCTTCCCAGTTCTCAGCTACCACCAGGTGGATGCCTCATGGCAGAGGAGGTGTATGGAAGGGTGACAGAATGTTGGAAGGGTGGAAGGAGCTGTGGTTCTGGGCAGAACTTACTCCATACTGCCACAGCTTGGGGAACATGTGGAAAAAACAGAGGTAAACAGTGGACCTGGGTTCAGTGAGGCCTCACTTGAGGCACCGCAGCACACCCTGACTCTTCAGGGTTCCTGATGATGAATTCTGGATGAAAGGCATGAGGGGGGAAGACAGCCCTCCCTGGCCCTGACATGATGGACAATCTACATTGGAACCCAGTCCTGAACTGTGAAGAGAGGTAAGGGAAGGCTGATGGTGCCTACAGATGAGGCTGACTAGCAACAAGGTCTGGTCAAGGAAAACAAGAACCTTTATAAAAAAAGTGTATTTTAAATTTATTTTTCTAAATAACAATCTGAAGTTGTATTCTTGAATACATGCAATTCAGTTTCAAAGATAGCAGACCTGCAGAGGAGGCAACATGTTTAAACAATTTAAATAGTAGTAGTAGCTGATGATTTCCATAGTAACTTGTTATTTTCTATTTGTGTATTAGAATATCTTCCACATGATCAGAACATTAAGCACAAACAAAAACATTCAAAGCAAGTTAAACATGATAATTTCACAAGTGTTAGTCATGTCAATAGACTGAAGCAATTTAATTTGGATAGAATCGAATGTTTAAATATACTGTTTCAACACTAACTACTTTTATTTTGTTTAGGCAACACACAAATGAATGAATATGTTCATGCATGGACACTAAAAAATGTTGTTATTCACAAAAGCCTGTGGAGTAAAAAAAAAACCAAAACATGTATTGGTTGTGTGCATTTGGGTACTTGTCCCTTATTGTGCATTCACATCAGGGTTGTATAAATGTTTTATGCCCTGTCCTGAGACACCCATGATGTGAGGGAAGATGCAGGAAAATGTGACTGGGCATTTTTATCTGGGTATGTATGGCTAGATGTACCAAAAATTTAATTTCTGTATGCTGCTGGAAATTCTAAATATGTATGTATTTTTTTCAATTTTATTTATCTCTGTGCTTCAGGCAGGGATATTCCCTCACTCAGTGCCTCCATGCCCAACACTGGCATCCCCCAACAGCTGCCCTGACCCAAGGCCCGCAGCTTGCTTCCTGTGGAGGGGCACCCCAAGGGGATACCAAGCTCAACAAACTTCGATCCCGGGAGTGGCATGCCACATCATGAAATGCCTTTCTGCTGCACTTCCGCACAGGGGTTTTCCCTTGTGTGGGTCCCCCAAGACATGGACATGCAGTGACAGCAGTGTGTGGGCATGTGCAATCCTGTGCATGCCCCACAGACATCTGCCACTGCATTCCCTCTGCTGTGTGGTCCTGGCTTGATTTACTCCCGGTCTTCACTGGTTGTCACCCAAGCAGCGGGCACCACCCCCCCCCGGATTTGGAAAGCTGCTCCTAGGATGCTCATGCAATCTCCCCCCAACCAGTCCTGTGAAGCGCCGGGCTTACTCATGAATCTGGGTCACCAGTCTTGCAAGTGCTAGTGCTACCGATGCCCTGGCAGGCTGGCCTGCTAAACATGTTTTGTTCAGTGAAATCAGTCAGAATGCATTATTCCGACTGATGCATGTACAATTGTCCATGCCACAAAATACTTATTCTACAGCAGTAGGCACTTTGTGACAAAAAGTCACATGAACACAGTGATGGGCTCTCTTCAGATGGCAAACTTTGTTGGCATTTTCTTTTCTTCTGAAGGACATTTTTTTTTTTTTTTTTTTAGTTGTTTAACCAGGAGTAGCACACTAAACTGAAAGCTTTTTTAGAAGTGCGATCTGGGAGCACAGGGAAGTTAAGTGACTTGCTCAGGGTCACACAGTATGCAAGTGGAAGCTGTGGGATTCAAACCCAGGTCTGGTCTGCTGAATGTCACCAGATTTGCAGCTCACAGCCTTAAACCACAGCTCTATACTGACATCTATTAAGACACAGTTTATCTCATTATCATCTGCTGTACAAGATTACTCATTTTTGCCCTTTCCATCTTCTCAAGTAGTCTCTGTAGAACTAAAAAAAAGTTATAATAGTAGACTCATTACTTTGTGATTTAAAATTAAGTATTCATTAAAAACTGACAACAACAACAATTAATTAAAAAAATATATCAGAACAAAACATAACTTGTTCCAGTTAACTGACATAGATCTAATGTGATTCCATTAAATTCTAGTGGTAGCAGAATTATGCTTGTTACTATAATCTAGACATTATAACAGAAATGTTTACTAAAATGATAGTAATGGAGCTGAAATAAATTTTGTTGGGATAAGAGTGTTGCATTTCAATTGCATAATGGATCCTATTTACTGCTGAGACAGGAGTTAATTTCACCACAAAATATGCAAAGTTGTATGCATATGGCAAAGAAGCAAAGATGAGCAGGGTCTCCAGAGATGAGCAACTAACATTTTACAGTATTGTTACAATAAACCATTTAAAGGAAAGAGTAGCTGACACCTGAATCATATGCACCTTTAGAAATGAAGTAACACAGTAATTAGAGTTTTAAATTCTAGTGTTTCTTTACTGGCCAGGAAACCCCCGTATATCTTTCCTTACATGCTTCCCATGGGAATGTTTGTTGTTTAACCCTTTACAATTGCAGCAGAAGTCCTAATTCAATCTGAGGTCTTCTGTTATGTGAGTGAGGGGTGAACCTTTAGCCAATACAATTGATTTGATTTCTAGTATGCTGACCATTCTAAACATTGCATCTGTTGAATGTTGGAAATACTGAACATTAACAAGGTTGGGAAAAGGGTAAAAAAATGCAAAGAAGAATGGGGAACAATGAGGAAACAGGTAACTGAGAGGAGTTTGGGAAAATAGTGGGTGCACTAGTTAGGATTAGACTGACTAAAGGAGGGAAATATGATGTTAGGATTTCAACCCTAATGCCCCCCAGCCATCTTACAGGCAGCGACAGGAAAAATAATTATTGTTTGACCTCTCCTGTGTCTCTGAAAATCAGGTATGGGGTGTGCCTTGGGGTTGTCAGCCCTAATACTTGCACCATTCCATCAGGAAATAAGCTGAAATGTGTACAATATATGAGAATGGAATGGGTGCTAGGGTTGACAACCCAAAGGCACAACACATGTCTGATCTGGGAACATGCAGGAGAGGTCAAATAATAATAATGGCTTTTCCTGATTCCTGATTCTGCCTGCAGGGTGGGGTTGTGTGGTTAGGGTGTTAGGGTTGGAAACCCAAAGACCACATTTCCCTACTTTTTTCAGTTTAACCCTAACTAGTTCATTAATAAATTTTTTGCAATGAATATGTATATATGCATACATTAATCCAAAAAGAAAAACAAATGCATTTCTACAAAATGTATCTTCCTGTGAATTTTAAAAAACATTTATAAATGATAAATAAATAGCTGAATACATACCTGTCAATCAACTTCTTACCTCAGAAATTAGTAAACATTTATAAAAGTAGGGACAAATGACCAGAACCAGGAACTTGTCTTAAAAAATGATCACATCTGTTTATGAAGTTGTTATGATGAACAGTATAAAATATTTTGTGAAGAAGAATTAGATAACATTCATGTCTAGCACTGGTTTCAAATCCTTCCTATTCCATGACAGACATGACCATTTTAGAAGGTTAAAGGACATTCTGAGGCAGAATCAAGGACAGTTGAGATGCATGGCTGCAAAGGCTGCATTACTAGGCTCAAAACTATTCTCCATGCAGCAGATTAGTAAAGTTAACTGTCACATTTTATGGTATCCAGTTGGTCTTAAGCAACTTAGTCTTGTGAGTGTTTTATTTTCCTTATTTTGGTACTGTAAAATCATGCTTCATCTGCTTTTCCCTATAGTTTCCAAAGAGTGAATGATCAATGACAGAATGCATCATGGCACATTTAATTCCCAGTTCATACCAACACTATGTTCCACTGTAAGTAACAACTACAGAGTAGTTACTCTGACTAGTCCAGTTAAGTTGCAACATTAATTTTTGAAATATATATTTCATATACTTAATTACTGTTTTTTTATTTATGTTATTTATTTAAAAGATTTACCAGGAAAGCACACCGAGCAGCATTGCTCATTTCCAGGTGTGTCCTGTGAGAGAGGGGAAGGAAAGGGAAGGGAAATAAACAAAGCAATAACAGTCAAAACAACAAGTCAGCAGAACATACAGGTTATAGTATTTCACAATTGCTCAACATTTCAGTTACAGTATTACACATTGTTAAGTGCAATTTGCTGGAGGGCTGACAAATACTGAATGGACTAGAATAGATACAACCAATCAGGGAATGGGAAAAAATGGACTCAGAAGACACTGAAGCAAAATAGCAAATGTAACAGATAATGGCTAAGTGAGTGAGTGAGTGAGGAAAGGGACAGGGATGGTGGATAGAGAGGAGCCAGGCAGAGTTAGTGGGAGTGTAGAGGTGGGTAGAAGTGCCAAAATGTGTGTGTGGGGGGGTACTGGATTGTGACAGTGAAGGGGGAGCTTAGAGTGTGAGGGGATAAAACAGATGGGGGGATTAAGAGCAGGTGCCAGTAGGAGAAAAGAAGTTACATAGGAAGGAGAAGAGGGCAAGTGGGGAGGTGGTGTGGTGATGTGGTGGATGGAAATGGGAAAGGAATTCCACAATTTTGGGAAGCAGTGGGAAAAAGCAGCCTGGCCAGCAGAGGACCTAGGGTGGACAGCCAAGATTTGAGAGTCATAGCTTCTAAGGGAGTAGAAGAGAAGGGAGGGAGTGATAGAGAGGACGAGAGGTAGAATGTAAAAAGTACATGTATGATCCCTTGTATAATATATGGCTGCATGAATTGTACTATCATATCCCCTTCACAGAGGTATGCATATGATACATCACATTTGACAAATTTCAGTACCTTTGGTGCTTTGATTTACAACTGACATCACAATCCTCTGCTCACAATAGTTTGCTATGGAAATGATCATGATGTCATTTTGAAGGATTATGTTGTAGACAAGCAGCTAGAGGAAATAGAGTGCAGCAGAAAGAAATCTTGTTTCTGGAAACAGATCTTTGTTAGACATAAGGGGTCAGATTTTCAGTGCCCCTGAAATAGGTGCAGGTCTGGGGGAAAACCTGCCACAAGTGGGGCTTCACAGTTTTTCCCACACACACACTGTACTTCTAAAGCAGGAGATGGTTTACAACTTGCTCCATGATTTATGTCAGCCTGCAGACATCTTTTTAGTGCACCTGTGCCAAAATGTTATGCCTGGTGGAACCAGGTGGAACGTCTCCTGCACCTCCTCCTGTTGCCAGTGCAGAGCTCAGGCTGAAAATAGTGAAGTCTGCATAGGTGGAGAATTCACTCTGCACCAGATGCTGCAGAGTGGGACTTAATCCCAGGAGGGCTGAAAATCCAGCCCAAGGCTTTAAGTCAAATGCCCTTGTCCGACCCATGCATGATCCCTGCTATAATATATGGCTACATGAAGTGAACTATCATATCCCCTTCACATTACAGTATTATGATTTTTTTTATTAAAAATTTTTTTCAAGGCTGGCCTGGTGGCGCTGAGGGCTGAGGCACTGGTAGCCTTACCTCACGCTATGCCGGTGACCCATGTTTGGGAACGAGCATGGGCTGCTGGGGGTTGGAGGGGTAGGAGATGAATTGAGCATCTGTAGGATTGCTCTCCTTCTCCGGGGAAGGGGGACACCAGCAGTTCAGTGCATGACTGGCCCCTGGCAGAGGCTAGGTGCTGGCACACTGAAAAGCTACAGAGTGGGTGTAGATGGGGCAGACATTCAGAGGAGCACATACCGGAGCATGCACACTCGCTCCTTGGGTGTCACTGCATGCCTCATCTAGGGGAACCAAAATTACAGGAGGAAAAACAAGTACTTGCATGGCACAATGAAGGTTGGTCCTCACAGGCACCACCCCCATGACAGGCAGCAATCCTACCAGCACCGAATCCAGAGTTAGGTGGGTTGAGGGATCCCCACCGCCCCACTACGGGGGGGGGGGCAAGCCATGGGACAGCTGGAAGGATAGGCTGCGAGCAGGGAGTGAGGCTGGGGGAATCCGTCATGATGTAGTGCCACCAGGGACCAGGCAGATAAAGAAATTAACAGAAAAAAATTGTTTTCAAAATAAAACCACTGCACTTTATTGGGTTGAAAGAGCTCTGTTGCTTGTACGTTGTTCTAAATATATTTTGTCACAGTTTTCAACATGTTTATACTATAACATAGTGCTTCTTTTTTCATGCAGTGCAACTTTCCCTTCCCTTCCCTTCAAAGGTGCAGGCAGATTCCCCTCAGACATGCTCTGAACCCATTCATTTTATGAGCCAGTATGTGTCTAAAATCAATTTATCTCTCTGCAGACTTGGAATAGAAGTGAATGGGAGCTTTTGAGACTAGCACTGAAAATTGCATATTGCTGCAGGAAGGCTCTGAAAACATTAAGTATGCTTACATGGCAAATATGTCACACAAGCTATGAAAGTTCATTCCTCTTAGAGTGAACATTATCAATGTTTATTTAATATTTATATAATGGTCACTGCTATCAAAATAGTGGCAGTTCATCTAGTAACATGCTTCTGAATATGCTATAGAGATTTGTAAATTGATGAAATTTCTGTAGTGTACCATCACCAACTTGTTAAGATCTATTATAACAAGCATTTGTCTATGTCGAATGTTGCTTGCTTGTATGTGCTGTGTAGTTATTTGGAAGTCAGTGGAGTGCAAATATTGAAAATTTGAAAACTTACGAGCATGCGTAGGAAGTGCGCAACGCAGGCTCGTAAAACAGTCATTTTTAGGAATTTTGACACCAAATTTTCAACATAGCCATTTGAAGACCTCTGCTCATGAACAGTGTCACTGTGATTTTCTTAATGTGTCCCATACATTGATTTCGCACACCGACTGTGTCATTGTGTGCTACATGGGCAGAAACACGTTTTGGGCGAGATGTGAAAAATAACAGCTGTACTGCTCATAAGGAGGTGTGGTAAAATGACAATGTTGAAAATCTGGAGTGAAAATATTGAAAATTGCGAACTTCCAAGCGTGTATAGAACTGCGAACGCACGCTAGTAAAACAGTCATTTTTAGAATTTTTCCACCAAATTTCAACATAGGCTTTTGAAAGCCCACCTTATGAACACTGGCAGTGTCATTTCGACACTGAGGCCGAAGGTGATTTTCGCAGTGATCATAAATCACCTCGGGCCCGACATCACCATGATAGTGAGAGCATTCATGAGAAGGAGTCCCAAAAACCCCATGTTGAATATTTGGTGCAAACATTCCATAAAGTGCCTGAGATATGCAGCAAAGTTGAAAAAAACCTATTTATTACATTATACAGCTTACCGGCATTTCCCCAGTTCACGGTCGGCTTTGAAGAGTGCAGACATTTTCCTGGTCCACTGGAGATCGTCGTGCCGAGGTCCAGAGGTAAGTATGGGGTGAGAGAGGGTGTGGGGAGGTGGGGTGCACAGTGGGTGGGCGCAGGTGGGGGCCCAGACAGCGAGGGACCATTTTTGTGTTGCAGGTTTTTTTTTTTTAAAACAGGACGAAGAAGGACGTTTGCCACACTGGGATGGGCTCCCAGTGTGGCACAAGGATGCTGTTTGGGGGTCATGGAGCCGATGGGGATTGGGCACCCCGTCGGTGATAGCATCTGTTGCCACGCTGGAGTAGGCTCCCAGCGTGGCACCGTCTTCGCGGGGACAGTGGTGCCATAGGGACGGGGCACCTCACCTACATATATTGATAAGTTGCCACGCTTGGGTGGGCACCCAGCATGGCATGTGCAACTCAGTTTTTGTGGGGGAGCGCAGCACAGCTGACGGGGGATTGGGCACCCCCATCGGCTATACAGTGTGGGGGGGCGAGCATGCAGTATGCGTTGTGTGTGTGTGTGTGTAGGGGGAGCGCGCATGAGCAGGCGCTATCTTATCACTGCTCACTGAAGCGTAGCTCCCCCGTTCAACTGTACGCCACTGCATTTTAGACTGCTGTCATAGACAGCTCCAGCAGTGATTGGAGAACTGCGGCCACGCCTGCAAACACACTGACTGATTTGGAAGAGGGCTGCCACACCTACGAAAACTCGGATGATGGCACTATGTTTCTTGCACATGCATGCAAGCAACATAAAAAGGGTAAACAGAAAGTCACAATCTCATTGGCTCAACAACATTCTAAGGCCCTAGATTAATTGCTGGAAAACCTAAGGTAGGAACATCATCACAAGAAAGCACAGCAAATGCATACTCTAGAGTGAGAAAAACAAAGCATGTTTAAACTGCAAAGCATTCTAAAGAAAACTGTCAGGCAGATATTTAAATCTGAGATCAGTTACCTTCTGTAGGCATTTGCCACATACTGTTCTACCTACGGTCAGTCTCTTTTAAGAGTATCTTCATTTTTTTTTTTAATTAAAAACAGTACTTCCCCATTGGTATAGCAGAAAAACAAGTAAAAAACATTTTAGTAGATTCAGGCATCCACAAGTTAATCATCATGCCCCCCAGATATTGTTCGGGTCTTTCCTGTGATTGTTAAATAGCACAATCACCCCGCCAGCACTACCAACATCACCTTCTTAATACAGAAAGAAAAATGTGTACCTTTTCTTTTTTCAGTTCTGTGAAGTTAGAAGGGAGACGCTAGCCACTTTGGTATACAGTCATTCTAAAACACACAACAAATCAAAAGGTCTGTCTCCAAACTTAGAGAAAAAGCAACAAAAAAAGACTTTTTTCTCATAAACCAGCAAAATATAGTTGGTAAATAACAGATCTCTTTGAAACGTATAAGTAAAGCAATAATCTGTAGAAACGTTTCTGTATATCTGTTATTTTTTACAATAGCATTAATGTACTCCCAGGAGTTGGTTTGCCATTGGTTAATCCAACCCCTAGGTACATGAGGTCCTACGAAATGCCTCAGGGCCTCAATATGCAACTGATGGATTTATTAACTACTGGTAAACCAACTCCAGTTTTACTTAATACTTAAAACATATTATACAGTAAATCTTTTGTCAGCAGCATCTACTAAAGGCTGTGTGCTGATTGGTCAGACCAATGCGTATTAAAGGCTCATAAAAGCAAGACAAATGTTCAGATGTGCATTATTCCAACAGTTGATTTGGTCACTAGAGGCAACATCTAAAACAGTTTTAACAGTTTTAGACAATGTTAAATTAAAATGTTAAGTTAGAGACAATTTTAAGTTAAAATGTCTATAAAGCGGTTAGACCCTTAGGTGAGATCCCTTCCTGGTGTATGCCTCAGGCTTTAACCACGACCCCCCCCCCAAGAACATTATCCTCCAAGTAAGATGCTTGTCCTTAGTCTATATTACCTAATAAATTATTAAGCTCTGCTGATTTCGTATGCTAACATGAATTATCAACTAATAACAGGCTAGACATTGATCCAATAAGTATTATTCTGTTTATCATGGTAAATGAAGGGAAACCTAGCAGCATCTAAAATAGTTTTAATAGTTTTATACAATTTGAAAAAAAACACTTTTTTTGACAGTAGTAAAGACTTCAGTCTCTGGCTTCTGCTGGAGGATAATGTCCTGAACAATGTTCAAGGCCGTCAACTTCAACTCTGACCTTCATACTTCCTTCAGGTCATTATCCTTGAAAAGGACCCTTGTCCATAATACTTCGTATTTTTGGGTGTTATTAAAATGAGCTGTAACTAACAGCGAGTTGTGGGTAGGGGAACAAGTTCAGTTTAAGGATAGATCAACATCTTAAAACTATGTGCATTAGAACCCTTACAAACAGAACTGAATTTTGAGGGAGAAAATGTAAACTAAAATTTCCCCTGGTTATGCTGGTGAACCTTTCAGACTAGGTCAAACTTTAAATTTCAAAACCCCTGGAATTGCTTTAAACTCATGATTGTGAAGCTCCAAAATTTCTCTTCTGCTCCTCAAATAGCAAAATCCAAAACAAAAATGAAAACTGACAGGATGTTGATGGCAGCTATGCTGGGCTGACCATCGGTTTTGTTTATATAGTGCAGTAATCACACAGTAATAGTAGTTTAGTTTTATTTTTGGTTCACTTTGATCATTTTATTTTATTTTTTGTTTTAGTGTTCTAACGATTTTTATTTTGTCACCATGCGTGAATGCTGCAGCTTGTAACTGCATATTCATTCTGTGACTGTCAAACTCGTGGTTCTCGCTTATGCTCTTTGCAGGTTTTAGGAGGAGTCTCCTTCTCTCCCTGTTTTTTTATTGATACCAGCATTGTTTTCTGGACTCCCTACATTCGTTTATGGAAATCGTGGCTGTGCACCCTTAATTAGTTTTGAGGACCAAAGACTGCTGGCATACAATCCGCCAGTCCGCGACAACTTTGGGTTGTTTTCTGTGGTGAGCTCTTCGAGTGTTTTTCACTCCTCGTCGCTGGCCTTTGTTGTGCTACAAAGTATGGATGGAGATGTTAGAGGACTGCCGACTATCTGTTAAGGACCTGTCAAGGATCAGACTATTTTGAATCTTATTTGGTGAGACTGTTCCAATTTATTATTAACTTTAAAGACTTAGCAGAACATGTGTTTTTGGGATTTGTAGCACTAAGAAGAGCTCAAAGATCACACGTATTTTTGGATATTATGTGTCTTTTAGACCTTTTGGCTGGATTTTACCTTGCAGATCAATTAATGTACATAGAGTCCCTTAGACTGGCTTGTAACCCTTTATTGTGGTGGCCAGTCACAGGAATCTGCTTCTACCCAGGAGGCTGGGCCTGCTTGGAGCTGGGGAGCCGGCTGGTGGGCTCACGACCTCTCCAAAGCTCTCTTTTGGTGTGCTGGTAAGCGGGCTTTAAGTGAGGTGCTGAAGTGGTGGGGCTCATATTTCTTGTGGCTGGGCCTCACAGGAGGGTTTGAAGGGACTCGGCTGCTCTTAGATTTGAATTTGGACTGCTGAGAGTTTAAGGAGTTGGAGACTTGGTGGATGCTTCTTGCTATTCGAGGAGTTTCTTTTGGGAAGCAGGACTGCCAAAACTTTTGTATTCCGATCAGTGAGAGGGCCCGGTTGCTTTGGGTACCCTGGTAGTGAGAGAACCTGGGTGTCCCATATTTTGTGGTAATTAGTGCACCTTGTGAGAGGAGGTGTACTGAATTGCTTTGGTAATTCTAATCTAATATAATATGTTTTTTTTTTTCTTTCGTTACTTCCTCCTGCAACCTTAGATAACCTGCTTTATCTTCCTATAGACACTTCTATGTATGTAAATACCCTGTAATCTGTACAATATCTGTATAATTCTATGTACATATGAACTTCTTTTTCTTCCTCTCTGTAAACAGTTTTATCTGTATTGCCTTGTAAATACCTGTGTTGACCTGTATATACAATTGTTCATGCTCCACCCAGGTCCATCTTGCAAATGAGCATCTGCTCAACAGTGAACGCCTGGTTAAATAAAGACTTGATTGATTGATTGATTGATTGATTGATTGAATCTGGATTTTCAAAAAGTGACTTTCAATGGCGATTTAACATCCTTTTGATGAGGGTTTTATTTAATTTGTTTTATAAAGTATTTGTTTTTGTTTGTTAAAATTAAACGTTATTAGGTTGGGTGGGGAATTTAGTTTAATTTGTTCTTGTCTCCCTTTTTGGTGAGAGTGTGTAAGGAGTTTTGGAAAGAGGATATCTTTTTTTTTATTTTGGCCTGAGACATGTGTTATGGATTTACCCCCCAGGTTGTGCCAATCCAGCCTCCGATCTCTGTGCTTTCCACCCTTTTTCCCCCACCCTTACCATTTGTTACTTATCAGCGTTATAGAGCATTGGGCATTGCCCGTAGGGGTGGGGGGTTAGGCAGGGGGTGTGAACGGTGGAGGTCAGATAAGCAGGGTACTCACATCTGGGTTGTTAAGTCCAGAAGATGCCCTGGGGTGAAATGGAGTCTGGAACTGGGGCCTCCATGTCTAGTCGCCATACCCAAGGGCACCACCAGTACTGGTGGGCAGGTGGTTGGGGCGGTCCAGGAGTTCCATCCAACTCGGGCGGTGATATATAATGCAAGATCTGTTAAGAACTAGACCGCAATTATTGTGGATCTTGTGGGGACTGCAGATCTGGCGTGTTTCTCTGAGACCTGGCTAGATGGAAACGCAGGCCCCATATTGGAGGCTGTGATTCCTGCTGGGTTTTCAGTGATTCAACGACCAAGATTGGACCACGGGGGGGGGGGTTGCAGTCTGTTTCAAGACCAAATTGGGTCTCACTAGTGTACCAGTTGAGGACACCAAGTCTTTTGAGTGTGCCGTAGTAGCAGGTGGAGGTTACAGGATGGTTCTCATCTACTGTCCACCAGGGAACGAGAACCTTTTCATGCAGGAAGTAACGGACTTTGTGGTTGATCTGGCATTTGAGTCACCCAGGCTGATGGTCCTGGGTGACTTCAATGCCTGGATCAAAGATGAATTTTCACCTTTTAGTCAACACTTCCTCCAGTTGATGACATCATTGGGCCTTATACAGATTGTCACCTCTGCTACTCATAAACACGGCCACTGTCTCGACCTGGTTTTCCTCTTGGGAATCGAGGGTTCTGACATGGGGTGGAATCTGTCAGAAGGTCTAACCACTAAATTTGTGAGATTCAATTTTTGCACCCCCCCCCGTAGGCCTACCTCTGTGGGGATGGTCAGGTACCTCCCTTTATGGGCTGTGTGCCCTGATGGCCTAGCAGCGGCATTTGATCTATCAGAATTTCCTATGGCAAGCAGGGATCCAGAGGTTTTGGTTTTAGCCTATAATAAGGCTATTACTGCAGCTCTGGATTTTGTTGCTCACATCCGTGTTCGTCCTCTCTCCCGTCGACCCTGGTCCCTATGGTTTGATGGGACTTTGAGGGAGTTGCGGCAACTAGGACGAAGGTTGGAGAGCCATTGGGGGAAGTTCACCCTAGATGTAGACCATCTTAGACTGCTAGAACATTACCAATTCTACCAGTCAGAAATCTTCCATGAGAAGGCAGAGTTCCTGTCCGGGGAGATCGCTGCCGCTCAGAACTGACCAGCACAGCTCTTCTGATCCATGGATAGGCTGTGGAACCCAGCCTGCCTGCAGGTTCGGAAAGCTTTTTCACAATTGGAGTGTGAGGAGCTTGCTCAGTTCTTTGTTGATTAGGTGGCCGACATCAGGGCGGAGATCCGACCGACTCACTCTATGGGAGTTGCTGATGATCGGCACTTGATCACTGTCCCTAACTTCTCTTGGAGTACCTTCGACCGGCTGGAGATCGTGGATGTTATGCAGATTGCCCAGGGTATGCACCCTGTAGTTTAGACCCAGGCCCAACTTCCCTGCTTATGGGTTGTTGCGATATTAACGGCCCAGTCTTAGCGCAGATAGTCTGGTGATCCCTGGAGTGGGTGAGTTTCCTAGCTCCCTGAAGGAGGCTGTGATGACTCCCCTTTGGAAGAAAGCTTCTTTGGACCCAGACTTTCTGGCAAACTACAGACCCAACTCTAACCTCCCTTTTGTGGAGAAGGTAATTGAGAAAGTAGTGGCTATACAACTGAAGAATCATTTCACCATCCATAGCATCTACGAACCCTTCCAGTCCGGTTTTCAAAAGAGGTATAGTACCGAGACTGCACTGGTTCAGGTGCTCAATGATCTCCTGATGGTGAGAAATCGAAGGAACTGGTCCATCGTGGTGCTTCTGGATCTCTCTTTAGCTTTTGACACCATAGATTATGGGGTACTGCTCAAGCACCTGAGGTTCATCTGTGGTCTGACAGGTTCAGTCCTCGGATGGTTTAAGTCCTTCCTCACTGGATTTATTCCTCTGACCCCCTCTCTCTGTCATGTGGGGTTCCTCAGGGCTCTGTGCTGTCCCCTATGTTATTCTCTGTGTATATGCTGTGCCTTGGAGACATTATATGATGGTATGGGCCGAGGTTTCATTGCTATGCAGATGATACCCAGCTCTACCTGTCTTTTGTGCCTGGCCAGGATGGAGCTCTCTCAGTTTTTAATAACTTCCTCACTGAAATCCTGGACTGGATGAATTCCAGCTGGTTGAGGTTGAATCCAAGGAAGACTGAGGTGATGGTTGTGGATCCTGGACTCCGGATAGGGGGGTTAGGGGCGGGTCATCCCTCAGGGCTTTTTCTGGGGGATTCACAGCTCCTGATCTCTGAATGGGTGCAGGACCTAGGAGTGATACTTGATGACGGGCTGACATTATGATTTCAGATGTAGACCATCATTAAGTGATCCTTTCACCATCTGTGGAACATTGCCAGGATCAAGCACCTTGTTCCATCTGGAGACCTATCTACATTAATCCACACCTCTGTGTCCTCGCACCTTGATTACTGCAACTCCCTTTACTTTGGGCTTCCGGGGGTTGATAACCACCGCCTGCAGCTGGTGCAGAATGCTGCAGCCAGGTTGCTGACAGGGACTCCTCGGACTTCCCATATCATGCCGGTGCTGTGCGAACTGCACTGGCTGCCAGTTTGGTGGTGGATCACTTTAAAGTCGGATTACTGATTTACAAAGCCCTACGTGGACTCAGCCCTGACTACCTGAAAGAGCTACTGTTTCCTTACTGCCCCGAGCGACTGCTCCGCTCAACCGATGAGGGGTTGCTAGAGATTCCAAGGAGGGTTTTGAAATCTTTAGGGGCCTGTGCATTTGCACATGTGGCTCCTACCCTTTGGAATTCTCTACCCCATCTGATTCGGGAGTAAGCGACCCTGGTGGGTTTAAGCAGGCACTGGAAACGTATTTATGGAGTAAGGCCTACTGTGATTAATTGCGAAATTATATGTTTTTTATGTATTTATTACCGTTGTTTTATGAGGTTTTATATTTTGTAATGTGCCTTCACACTTGAAAGGAGCAAATAAATAAAGATTATTATTATTATTATTATTATTATTATTATTGCACTTGCATACTTTGCAAACTAAATCACCAACAAGAGAGGCACAATAATATTCCTCCCCACTACACCAATTCTCCTGTGGCTACTTTGCCAGATGCCAAGGTTCCAATAAGCACTTCCTGAGAGAAGGTAAATGATACCTGGAGCTGACAAGGGAAAGATAATTTAGGTAAAATTCTGTATATGACATGAAATATTGGATCTCTTGTTACATAATGTTAATGAATCTGAAATACAGCTTGGAGCAGAAATGTGACAAGTGTCAACCAGCCAGGGAGCTAAGAGGAAGGGTTTGATCAGGAAATATATTCTGTGGGGTATCGTGTGCTATGTGAACTGTGGAGAAGAAAAGTTAGTGCTTTAAGATTGTGTGGTGGAATGAAAAAGAGTAAGATATTTATTTTTATATGGCGTGCCATCTGAATGACTTGGAGTGCTTTATGTTATTGATCACAATTACAATAAATACATGCATAATGCAACAAAATATATTAATGTAATTTAATCACATTTCTAAAACAGTATCTAAATTATAAGTACATACCAAGAAAGAATCTTGCTGATGGGGTTAGGATCAGTCAGATATTTTGAAAAAATATGGGGTGTGGGCAGGGGTATTGGGTGGTACTTAGAGAAGTTGCAAAATAAAATTTCACAGGCAAAATTGCAGCAAAATTGGCAATTTCACTGGGTGAAATTTTACACAAAATTGTGGTGAAATTTTACAATTTCACTCACAATTTAGCACACCACAAATCTCTCAGTCACCCTCATTGTCTCCTGTCCCAACAGTCCCAACCAAATCCCTGGTGTCTAGTGCCCCCCCGCAATCACCAGCCCAAATATAAATTAAAATTCTCTCCATGGTGTCTAGTGGTCCCCCCCCCATGGCCGATCATTGGCCCAAATTGAACAAGCCCTCAACCCCCCCAGGTAAGTAATTATTTTTCCTGATCCTGGACCCTCAATCCTTTAAAAAATGTAATCTTTACCAGACCCCACTCCCTGGTGACTAGTGGATCCCACCACCCTCCCTGTCTTCAGATAGCACCCAACCCATTCCCACCCAGTACCTCGATTGGGTCACAGGTGAAGCCATCCACTCACTTCCATGGCTGGCAGCCCCAATGAGTGCTTCAATGAATGAGTGCATACAAGCACATGCTCATTCACTGAAGCACTCATTTGGGCTGCTGGCCATGGAGGTGAGTGGAGGGCTGTGTCAGCGATCCGATCGGGGTACTGGGGGATGGGGTGGGCGCTATCTGAAAACAGAGTGGGGGGTCCAGTAGACACCAGGGAGTGGAGTCTGGTAAAATAATAAATTTTTTTAAAGGATCGAGGGTCTAAGGATTGGATCAGAATATGGGAATTCTAAAATTAATGGTGGGAGGCAGGCTGGCCAGGTGATCAAGTGCATACCTTTTATGCAATGCTAAGAGTTTAGCAAACTCAGCCCTAACTAATGCACAGAGGTTTTAACACATTTCTTTTATGCTTTTCTTAAATTTTTGTTGTGGTATGGGAAAGGGGAAATTATTTAACCAGGAAAGGTACACTAAGCCAAAGCTTGTTTCCAGGTATGACCTGGGAGTACATGGAAGTTAAGTGACTTGCTCAGGTTCATACAGTATGCAAGTGGGAGCTGTGAGATTTAAACTTAGGTCTCCAAGTTTGCAGCTCAGTGCCCTACACCATAGTGCTATACTGCTTCCTTTGCAGGGGTGCTCCTGGTATGTGGCCAAAATCAGAATTAAACAAGTAAGAAAATGGAATTAACTTCAGTGACTTGCAGGCTATCAAGCAGCTTTTTTGGTGGGACAGCAATGGTACTATAACTGTTTGATTCTAATTTTGGCCACACACCAGGATCACCACTGGAAAACTTAAGAAATTAGAAGATTTCTGTGTATTAGTCAGAGCTGAGCTTCCTAAACCCTTAACATTTCATTAAAGAGCAGGAGAGGTGTGGTGTTCTCCTAATTAGTAAGCTCCTCTCTAGTCAACTATGAGACTCTAATGAGCCGGAACAGACCACATAAAAGATGCATCTGGAGAGTGGTTTCCACATGTGAAAGAGATAAAGCAGTTGGACCGCATATCACATTGGCATGTTAAAATTTAAAGTCTAGTTACCTGCCCAAAGAGAGGTCACATTGACATTGGTGATCTGGTGAATCATGATTCAGTTGAACGATGAGACTGAGAACCCCTTCAAAATAGTAAAATGATGGAATGAAGACAGGAAGTAAGAAAATTGAATTAGCTTTTGGGGGGCAATAGTACTAAAACTGTTGCATTGATTTGAACTTGAAGACCAGGGTTTGAGTCCTACAGTTGTCACTTTCTCATAGGGAGGGGTATCACTAGCAAACAGAGGGAGGTGGTGTTGCCTCTGTATAGATCACTGGCAAGACCCCACCAATAGTACTGTGTACAGTTCTGGAAACCACATCTCCAGAATGACATAGTGAGGAGGTGGTCCAAAAGAAGGCAACTAAAATGATGCAGGGTCTGCATCAAAAGCCCTATGATGAGAGACTAAAGGATCTCAATATGTACAGCCTGGAACCTAGTAGGGAGAGGGGAGACATGATAGAGTTCTTTAAATACCTCAGGGGGTAAATAAGGCACAGAAAGGGAGTATTTTTTTCAGAAGAATAGGTGCACAACAAGAAGGGGACATGCTATGAAGCTGGGGGGGGTGATTTGGTAGAGATGTGAGGAAGTACTTCTTCACAGGAAGAGTGGTGGATTCCTGGAACAGCCTTTCACTGGAGGTGGTGGGGACAAAAACAGTGGTTGGGTTCAAGAATGCATGTTATAAGCACAAAGGAATCATTGTCGAAAGGAAGAGGGAGGGAGAAAGAGCTATTGATGAGGGATGTTCTGATATAATAGTGTAGGTAGAGAGAAATGGGCAGACTGGATGGGCCAAGGGGTCCTTATCTGCCATCAAATGTTATGTTTCTGTGCTTCACTATAACAGTACTTCTGCAACATGTTGATATGCTTACAAACACAGAGGCTTTTGGAATACCCCTGAAGTCTCTAAATATATTTTGAAATTATCACCCGTGAAATCCCTTGCAAAATTCTCCTTTGTGAAGCACAATTCTACATGATTCTGCTATAGGAAAAAGTAGATATGTATAGCTCAAATTGTAACACAGAATGCTGTTATGCCACATTGGCATGGGCAAACTTCAATCACTGCAAAGTTGGTTTAAATCTATAGTGGGGGTGGCACTGATATTTGACATCAGGATTCTCAGACTTAAGATTTATGGACACACTTTGGGTCACTGAGGAAACATTACTCTGTTTCTACAGGGAAGGTTTTTTTTTTTTATTTGTTACACAGCAAAGCACACCATGTGGGCTGACCAAAGGAGGAATTGGCATTGACAGCAGAGGAAGAAAATGCTATCCTTTCCTTTCTGAGAGAGGAAAGGTGTAATCAGGCAGTCGCCTGGGGGTAGGGAGGCATGACATTTGGAAAGAAAAAAAATGCACTGCAAAAAAAGTAAAGAATTAGTCATAGACTTTGATCTATATTTTATAACTTTAAACCCAAGATACCCCATTACTTTGCTGCCTCAATAAAAATCTTTGCGGTTACTGCTGCAAGCAAACTCTGACAGGCCACATCTTTGAACCTGTGTTATAGTTAGCACACTACAGAAGTGATGTTTTTATTCCTTCCTTAATGTCCCACAGGGATCCCAATACTGGTTCTTTAATAGATACTGGCTTCATGCTTTCCCATTTGCTTCCCTCCCTGATACATCCTATTCTAACACTTTTGCAAGATCTGCTTGCTTTGCTCTACTAGTCTTAGTTTTTCTTGATTTTATTCCCAGAGCTGTGCTCCCTCTGATTGCTTCATGATTTTGTTCTGTGTAATCCTCCTCCTTTCTTAACCTTGTGACTGGAGCCTAAACCTCTATGACTAATTTATTTTTTAGCACAAATGTAGCATACTGTGGGAAATGCCTACCATTCTTATCACTTTATAAAGTATACTACAATATGTGTGCCATGTGTAATGGAGCAAGGATTGTAACATAGCTTATCATGTTGGTGAGCACATTCAAAGATAAGACATTGTTTATGTAAGAGTATCTTGAATTTCTGATATTTTCAAGTTAAATGTTCATTTATGATGTCTAATATAATTCCATATATTTGCCAATCTATCTGTTTGTCTATCTACTATATTTTTTTGCAGTTAATCAAGTTTTACCTAATTTCAAATAACACAAAATAGAACAGAGAGCAACAGGAGATGTGTGGTGTTAAACTGTACAGTACAAGGAGGCATGCAGTATTGTATGTCATAGCAATGGTGCAGTCATCTAACAGACAGTGCACCTAATATGAAAAAATAAGTACATGCCATAGAGAGTTACCAAAAGAACAATCACCAACACCTACTGCAGCATCTCAGGAGATCACTTAGTGAGATATAAGAGAAGAAGTGGCAGGCAGGGTTGTAAATGGGGGGGAGGGGAAGGGATAGAGTGGGAAGGATGAACGAACATATGAATGAAGGTGATAAGAAGGCAACTAGCCTTGTGATTATAAAGGTAAATACAGTGCATAAGGAGCCATGAAAACTCCCTCGTAGTAGATGTGGATGGGAGGGGGAACATACCCCAACCTCATAACCTGCATGCCACTCAGGTTGGCAATAATTGGGGAAGCAGAGGAGGGGAGAACAACCCCAGAAGTGATGGGGAGAGCTTTGCACATAGTTTAACCCAGAGTGGAAGCTAAGAAACTCTAGAAAGGAAAGGATGACCACTGACGGATGACGGTAAAGAGGAGAGCAAGGGGGAAGGGGTTGAGAACGGAGACAAAGAAATATGGGGATCAAGGTGAGTGGAGGAAATCTTTCCATGCACTCAAAGTAATTCTAGATCTATGGTGAATAAAGGGGAGACAAGATATGCGCTCTGAATTCTATACTAATTACACAAGTTCCCCCTCACCAGATGCAGAAGAAGAGGGAAATAATTCCAGTTGGTTTACTGCTTGGGACTCATCCTCCAAGGAGGGAATTTTTTACTAGCAGAGAAGCAGGAGGCACTATATTTATTTTTTATTTATTGAACACATTGGAATTACAAATCTTTGAGTCAGAGACTCCTTTGCAAAGGATCCACATCAAAATATAAATTAACTGTACAATACAAATTAAAAGAAAAAGGTGGATACATGAGGTACAGAGCTGGGTACAAAACATACAGAGGGTAGACAACTATTCCCTGAGTCAAGACAAGCAGATAAGCATCGAACTGTATATTATATTAGGATAGTACAATAAGAAACATAGAACAGTAATATATTTGAGAACACTCAGGAACAGGTACAAGCCTAGCATTTTACAGATTAGGGGGACCACTCAGGAGGTGGATACAGACACAGCATTTTAGAGATGGAGGAGAAGGTATGGAGGAGGAAGGGAGGGGGGATGGTGGGGGTTGCCTTTGGAGAAGACATTGCCCATAAAAGCAAACAGGGGAAAAAGCAGGGGGTGTAAAGAGAGCAGGAGGAGGGGAGGAAGGTTATAAGCAATCGCAGATACAGGAGGAGAGGCATAGCTCGTTAAGTTTGGATTTGAAGAGGCCTAGTTTCAATTCCAAAGAAATATCTACAGGTAGGTCATTCATCCAGAGGGGGGCCCTGTAGTAGAATGCATATTGCCCAAAGGATGAACTGCAGTGAGGGACTAGGAGTGGGTCTTTTGTAGAGCTTCTGGTGGATCTAGCTTGAGGGGCATGCTGGATTAGATCACAGAGCCCCATAGGGAAGAGACCAGCTGAGATTTTCTTGGCTATAAGGCAGGTTTGGTATTTTAGTCAAGCCTCAAAGTTTAGCCAGTTTGTTAGTTTGTAGAGGTTACAAGTGTGGGTCCACCTATCACAACCAGAGTCTAGCCAGCAGACTTTGTTCAGTGCTACCTTGATATGACTGAGAACAGTGTTATCAGCTGCACCATAGAAAGTAATCCAATAGTCAACCAGGGAAAGAACTGAGGATGACACGGACAGGCAGAGGGCTGCAGGAGGCATACAATGTTTGTGTCTGTGCAGTAGGCCAATTCTTGAGTTAATGGACTTAGTTAGAAGATTGATATGATCATGGTAGGTAAGATGGGAGTCTAGGATGATACCCAGATAATTAAAGGATTTTACCAGCTCGACTAGGGGGGTTTCATTGTTAAGAATGTGAAGGAGAAAGTATTTTTGCTGTTTTGGTGATGGGCGAAGATCAGAGCCTTGTTTTTTAATAGGTAAGCATGAGTTTGTGCTCAGTGAACAAGGCTTCTGCTTCAGAGAAGAAGCTCTGTACATCAATTTGGAGGGTGAGAGGGTTTGGGTGGCTACTGTAAATAATCACATCATCTGCATAAAGAAGAAGGTGACTTGTACAGGCTGAGAGAAGTGTGTTCAGGAAGAGACTACAGAGGAATGGACCTAAAATGGATCCCTGAGGGACCATGGGAAGAATAAGCAGGCTGGAAGAGAGGGCAGAGTTAATTTTATCTTGTTGAGACCTTGTGCCCCATTCTTGATGGTGCAAGTTCAAATTGACTTTATAAAAGTTTGTAGAATGCTGAGTACCCTAAGCACACGTAGTTGGGAGCAGTAGCACACGCTGTTTCTCACTTTGCTGAGATTTTTCAAACCAAAGTAAGTGATTTTGAAAATAATTTAGTGGCTTGCTGATTTACTGGTGGATGAACTGTTTGAACATTTGATGTGATAAAAATGGAGAGTTAGGCTTGTAACAGCCTGTTCATTTATTTAAAATAGACAGTCATAAGCAAACGGAGCCACGCTGCATAAACAGATCTGTTTAAACTTGTGAGCAGGGATTTGTTCAGAATACAACTGTGACACAAGACACCAACAATAATTTAGACTTATTGTCAATGAACAGTCAGTGCAGGAATTTTTTTAAGAAGAAATCTGTGACAGAAGGGACACAACAAACACAATTGTTAATGTACAACCAGGGCAGGGATTTTGTTTTCAGAAAAAAAACAGCATTTCAAAAAGAGACACAACAATCACTAATGATTGTTAATGCACAGTCAGTGCAGGGATTTCTTTGTAAGAAGAAAACTGTAACAAAGTGACACAACAATCACTATACGTAGTTACATGCACCCACCTCACAAATTTTGATAAAGATTAAGAAATGAAGGATTACAAAGTACATATGACAAAAACTAAATTTTAAAGAAATATCCTACTAAAACAAAAAAGAACTACATATCTCTCTGCAAGGCCATCTAAATTTCTCCTGCCCTTCCTCACTCAAGTCACCCAAACTCTACTTCTCTGTTTAAACAAAAACAATGACTTCATGTAAAGTATTTATTTTTCTAAATCAACAACAAAAAAGTAGTGTGTGTGCACAAGGCACTCAACCACAGTTTTGAAACAATTTGAAGAACAAACTGCACAGATCTACAAGTTTTATATAGGTTTTGAATCTTTCAGTTTAAGCTAAAAGCACAAGTTCTGCTCTCTGAGTCTCACTACACTGAGAGAATGAAACAGCAAGCTTCACATTGGCTGTTCAGCAACATGTGACCTCATATTCCATGGTGCATTGCAAACTTCGCACCATAGGCTGAACTTCGACTTCGAAGTTACAACTTTGCAGCTCTGATACACTTCTATTACTACCTCCCATATTGGCTGAAGTTTTTGAATTTGAAATTCCACAAATTTACCATTGGACAGCAAATTTCAACTTCACCATTCGAAAAATTTTGCAGAACCATGGAAATTCACGAAATATTAAGCGGAGCATATTTCACCAACTTTGCACAACTCTAATGAGGAAAGCATCTCACCCTCCAGCCTCTCATTGCCAGCACCAATCATCAGGAAGCAAACCAAGGGAATGCAGCTGGGTTAGAGTTCAGTACCATTGGTAGAGCTGGTTGTTTAAGATGAGCAAACTGAGACTGTTAGAGCAGGCCCTCCAATCTGATTTCCAAATGCAGACTATTCAAAGTAAGTGAGGGTAACTTGTAAAGATTATTTCCATTTCAGTCTGGCTCTAAAAGTGGAGTCTGTGATGTTATTCTGAATGGAACTATACATCAAACCAGCCCAGCCCCTGGTAACTTTGAGCCAAGCAGACAATGAAAAAGTGTTTAACTACCACTAGAATCTGTGCATGCAGAAACAAAAAATAGCTGAAAAAATATATGAAAAAAATACAAGAATGTTGTTTTCATATATGATTTACTTCCAAGACAAGCATGAATGAAAACTAAAAAAAAAATGTTTTACACTCCCTCTCCAAGCACCACCAGTGCCCCACCACAGAAGATGAAGACTTTTGTTTTTTTTCTTTCATTAATGATTGTCAATCCCAGATGAAAAAATTTAAAGCCTCCTGTTTGACAACATCTTTTCTGACAATTTGTTCCCAGTCGGGATGTTGGAACCCCTCCAACCCCCATTCCCAGCACTGGGCACCAAACCTAGTGTTGGGTGATTTTTTTTTTAAACATACTTTTGTGGACACAAGATGCTCAGCCCCAGGGCTTGCTTACATGTTGATTCCAAAAGTTAACCAATCACCTTTACCTAGTCATTGACACCCATGTCACCCACCACCCATGGCACACACAGAGCCTTAACACAAATGGTCTGAGCTGAGCACAGAGCAGCTAACAGGAGAGGCAACTCAGGGAAGATGAAACTCAGGGGGTGGGCAGATTATATAAACAAACTCTGGGGAGTGACATAACTCAGGGGAAATGGGAATTGGGGGTGGGTGGTCAGATTAAATAAACAAATTCCACTGGGGGACACAGCACTAACACCAATGGGCAGCTGATCAAGGAGCAATGAGTGGGGGCTTTGAATCCTGCACCACCCTGCACCACCCAAAACATATATACACATCCTTGAAAATGCATCAAACACCACAAAAAAAATTATTCAGAAGAGGAAGGTAGACTCAAACCTGGGTCCACTGCCCATCCCAGACATTCACAGCCTGTCACACTAACCACTAAGCAACAGGGGCAGCTTGCTCACTCACCACACAATGGAATGTTAGCTTACTCAGCCAGAGTGAAAACACCTACAGTGATAGTGCTATAATGTCCATGCTATATTTCCCTGTACCTGTTTTCACTCAAGCTATTCTGCCCTTATGGAGTTAACCATGCTATTATCTCCAGGGAACTTGACTGGATACCCTTGTAAATACATGTACATCAGTCCCGTGGTGGGTGACTGGTACAGCTGTCTCTGCAGCTCTGTTGGTCATCACATTAACCTCTGCTGTCCACCACCATTTGCTAACCTGTCAAAAAAAAATCTCCAACCCTCTTAGCCCTCTGCGATGCCCCCACTGCCACCTCTATGAATACATGTAGATTGGTCACATGGTAGACAACTGGTAGAGTTCTCCTACACCCTAAACCAGTCATTATTTTGTCCTCCGCTGTCTTTCTCTGGTCTTTAATCTGTAAAAATAAACAAAGAAGGTCCCACCATCTCCAATCCTCTGGCACCTATGTCAGCATCATCCCCCATCCTCATCAAAGCAAATCCCTCTCCCCACTTATTCAGCACAAGTTTCCTGCACTGTCATCCCCTAGCCATCTTTCTAATAACCAATACTCCCCCAAACAATCCTGTGGCACCAATGCCACTGTCCTCCAAGGCCACCCCAGTGCATACCTTGAATGGCCTCACAGTGCGCAACCAGCACAGCCATCATTTCTTTTAAGCCAGTTGCTGTTTTCTGTTCCACCATCTACTGCTAATCTGTAATCTAAACAAAAAAAAATAACAAGAAAAGCAAATCTGAAAAAATCTCACTGCTCATGCACAGGAACTTATTTTCAAAACAAAGGTTAGAAACATAGAAACACAGAAATTGATGGCAGAGAAGGATCACTGGGCCCATACTGTCTGCCCATTTTCCCTACTGCAAAACCACAGACCCTCCTTGATCTGCAGTTTTACCATCTTGTTCCTACAGCCTGGGTTCCCCACACCTGCTCCATGCATTTTTGAATTCCCCCACTGTGTTTGCCCCTACCACCTCCACTGGGAATCTATTCCATGCATTCACCAACTTTCCATGAAGAAATACTTCCTCACATTACCTCTTAGTCTACCCCTTCCAACCACATGTCATGCCCCCTCATTCCTGAACATCTCCTTTTCTGAAAGATGCTACCCTCCGGTGCGCTATTTATGCCCTTGAGATATTTGTAGGTTTCTATCATATCTCCCCTGTCTCTCCTCTCTTCCAAGGTATACATATTGAGGTCTCCCAGTCTCTCCTCATATGACTTTTGATACAGGCCTGGCACTATCTTTGTTGCCCTTCTTTCAACTGCCTCCACCTTGTAATGTCCTTACGGAAATGTGGCATCCAGAGCTGGACACAGTACTCCAAATGAAGCCTCACCAATGATCTGTACAGTGGCATCACCATCTCTTTTCTTCTGCTTTTGATATCTCTCCCTATGCACCCCAGTATCCCACTGACTCTCTCCACAGCCTTACTAAATTGTTTGGCCATCTTTCGCTCATCAGATATGACTTCCCCCAATTCCCTTTCCTGTTTGGTGACAATCCGTATCTCCCCCCCATCATGTAATCCTCCCCTGGGTTCTTGTGCCCCAAATGCATGATGTTGTACTTTTTCAAATTGAAACTCAGCTGTCACACTCTATACCATTCCACAGTTTTCCTAGGTCCCTCCTCATTTTTTCCACCCCTTCCGGAGTGTCCACCCTATTGCAGATCTTAGTGTCATCTGAAAAGAGGCATACATTCCCTTCTAGCACCTCTGCAATGTCACTTCTGAAGACATTGAAAATGACTGGCCCCAGAACTGATCCCTGAGGCACCCTGCTGGCCACCCTCCTTTCCTTGGATTGAGCTCCATTTACCACCACCTTCTGTCTTCTATCACTCAACCAGTTCCTAATCCAGTTTACCACTTTGTGACACACTCCAAGGCTGCCCAGCTTGTTTACAAGTCTTCTGTTTGGAACAGTATCAAAGGCCTTACTGAATTCCAGGTAGGCCACATCCACTGCCCCCCCACCCCGATCCACATCTCTAGTCACCCAGTCAAAGAAATCAATTAGATTTGTTTGACATGACCTTCCCACTGTGGCGCCATGCTGTCTCAGATCCTGTGCACCACTGGATTCAAGGTGTTCCACAATCCTTTCTTTCAGTAGTGATTCCATAATTTTCCCCACTATTGAGGTGAGGCTGACTGGTCTATAGTTTCCAGCCTCCTCCCTGTTCCCACTTTTGTGAAGAGGGACTACATCTGCCCTCCTTCAGTCTTCTGAAACCACTCCCGTATCGAGTGACTCATTGAACAGGGCTGCCAGTGGTGCTGCCAGTACCTCCCATAGTTCCCTTAATATTGTAGGATGTATCCCATCTGGTCCCATTGCCTTGTCCTTTTTCAGTTTTGTGAATTGTTTTAGGGCTCTCTCTTTCATAAATGGACTGGTATCCACCTCCCTCCCATATTTGCTCATGTTGCCAAACTGTGGTCCCTCACATTCTCCTTCTTCTGTGACTACAGAACAAAAATATTTGTTTAGTACTGAGGCTTTTTCCAGGTCCTCATCTACACCCCCCCCCTTCCCATTTAAGACTTACAATCCCACTCCTCATTCTTCTCCTTTCACTAATGTACCTATAAAAAAAGTTTTGTACCCCCCCTTTTTTTACTTCCAGTGCTATTTTTAACTGAGTTTGTGCATTTGCCCTACTGACTGCTTTCTCTGCCTCCCTCTGTTTATCCAGGTACACTACCCTGTCCTCTTCCTCTTTCTGTGTTTCTTTGTATTTCCTGAAAGCCATCTTTTTTGACCTTACCTTCCTGGCCACTTCCTTTGAGAACCATAGAGGTTTTCTCTTTCTTTTGACCTTGCTTATTTGCATAATGCAAAGGTTTGTTGCCTCTACTATGGATCCTTTCAGATGGGCCACTGCTCCCCAACTCCTCCCCATTCATCCCTCCCTACCAGGGCATTCTTGAGACATATCCCCATCTTAGTAAAGTCTGCCTTCCTGAAATCTAGGACCCACACCTTTATGTGGCTTGACTCTGCTGCTGTACTCATACTGAATTACACCGTGCAATGATTACTGGCCTCTAGGTGTCTGCCCACCCTGATGTCCACAATTCTGTCCCCATTGGTGAGTACCAGATCCACAATTGCTACTCCTGGGTGGGCTCTAGCACTAGTTGCTTGAGGTCTGCCCCATGCATGGAGTATTGGATGTCCATGATCCTTGCTGATGCAGCAGCTGGGATGTCCCAATCCACATCTAGTGGTGGGCTACTTGGGCTCAATCCGCTCTGTGAAGTGATTCGCGTAGCAAAAGAGGATTCACGGAGTTCTCCTCAATACGAGGCGGAGTACTTCGTGCTATAATGAGGAACGTATGCATTGAAAACAGCTACCTTGTTACTCCGCCTCCACTGGTCACTTCTCTTTCAATTTTTAAGGTGAAGTACATTGGTGGCAGTTCACTTCTCTGTTTTTGAGCTCCAGGCGATGATTTTGCAGTGATTCATGGGGAGTTCAGGTCACATGGGCTCTATATTGACCTGCACAGCCTCAGTTCGAGGTAGTATGAGTAGGAAGGAGTAGGAGACAGTGTGCTCTGATAGCTGTCTGTAGGAATCTTTTAAAAGCTGTTCAAAAAGCATTTTTGCTTTTTGGGGGGGGGGATCCAACTGTAGTTCATCGATTGTAAGAAACCCTCCTGTGCTCACATCATCGAGTGTTTTTGTTTGTGTGTGGATTTTGAATGTACATTTATAACATTGAGTGTGTATGGTGAAAGACAGTGAAGTGTGCTGTGTGGGGGAGGGGTATATCTGTGTGTAGGTCGATTTAATTTGGAGAACTAGTGATTTCTTTGTGTTTTGGCAATATTTTTGTTATATAACTGACTGTGTTACTGTACACATAGTAAAACTGTCAGTGATAGTACAAATTTTCTTGCTGCTTGTTGTGTGAATGTGGTGCAGCATTTCATAAGGTCAGGTTGTTTAAATTACAAATTTACATTACGTGGCACTGACTACACTGAACTTTTGCATTTGCATCGCATTCCTCGTTCAGCATTGTACACAAAGTGTTCTGTGTTGTGTGTGCAGTGCTGCGTGTATCAAATATAATACATCTTTTAAAATTTGTGACACAGATCAGTGTAAATGCAACTAAGCGCAGCAGTGTGAACCTGCTATCCACTGCAGCTGAATGATTTTTTACTGCAATCGTGTTCTCTGTTCTTAGTGTTGCTGCTTGTAGTGCTGTAAAAATCAGCACTGTCTTTCTTCAGTGCCTCCCCCCACGTTGAAAAGATATTTTTTACCAGACTGGATTGTTTTTGTGACCCCATCTGCACCACTGGTTACTGAAGTTGTTTTAATTCTGTCACAGTGTCACAACACAGTAGTCCCCTTATCTGTTGCTGAAGCCACAGTTGTTTATTTTGCTTCACATCCAGCTAGTGATAGTAACGAGTAGCGACTCTCCTGTCAGAATGTGAACATATCAAAATCTGAATTTGGTAATAATATTGTGGTTGATCTCCCAAAATGCCTGCAAAGAGACATGCAAGTAAAGCTGTTTCTGGCCATGGCAATGTTGGCAGTAACAGGATCTGTGGGCGTGGTAGTAGTATGCGGACAGAGAAGTGCATTGGTGACGTGAGGAAAGGTATTTCTCCTGCAATGTTTTTTACAGCTCAATCAATAGCTTCACTGATAGTTGGAGGAGATGATGTTTTCCCAGCCGGTGGTGTTAGTGTTACTGGTGTTAGTGGTGGTGGAGGTAGTATTAGCATTGTTGCATCAAGTTCTAATTCTGACCAGTGTACTGTATCCAAACATATTGAGTGTGAAGCAGTGCAAGTGAGTGACAGCGTAGATGATGTCATACTTCCCAGTAGCATCCCATTAACTGAACCTGATTCTGATGATCATGTCAACGATAGCTTACAATGTGATATTCCATCCACCGTGGCACTTTACGTCACTCATTTTTCATGCAACAGTGATTCACAGTGTGGTGAAAATATATTACGTGATGGTGGTGTAGATACTGATGATGAATGTGATGATGCTGATGATGATGATGATGTTGATGTTGTTGCAACATGCAGTCCACATGTTAGCATCCAAGCAGAAGACGTGGATGTGTGTGACAGTGACATTGATGAATATGATGATGATTTAATCGACCCCAGTTGGGAACCGGAGAAAAAGGAATTAAAACTGGCTGTGTCTGAAATTTCTGAATCTGTTTGCAGGAACTTCCTCGTAAAACTTGTGGATGTACCGGTTTAGTAGATGATGATGATGATGATGACGACCCAGTACTCAATATGATAGGTAGCCATGGTGGTCAGTTGCAGTCCAGGTGTGCAGTGCCAGAAACATCACGTGCCCCCCCCCAACTTCAGTGCTTAAAATAGCAGACTTAAATGAGCCACATCATCATGGACATGTTGAAAGCAGAGCATCACAGTCCCTTGTTTGGGATTTTTTTGTTCAAGATGCAAATGATGATTCAGTTATAATCTGCCAGGTTTGCCATGTGCGTGTGAGTCGAAGTAAAAAGCCATCTTGGGACAGGAGGACAGCATACGCATCTTAAGAATAGGCACTTGGCTCTGTGGACCCAGCACAAGCTGGCAGCTAATACCAGACTTGGGCATTCACCCGTATCACCGGCGGCAACCATAGCCAGCATGTTATCCCTTCCATGACTGTTAAGCCCAGTAGGAAATTAAACGTGTGCAGTAGTGTGGGCAATAAGAGCAGAGGATTACTACAGGCATGATGATGATGAGGTGGAGGACCATAATGACTTTGAAATGTTGTCCAGTGCTGGTGAGAGTAGCAGTTTTGTGGTGGTGGTGGTGGTGAATGCAGTATGTCTAGTGCAAGTGGTACATCAACCCTGGTTGGCAAATCCGGAAAAATAACATTATTTCTGGGTTTGTCATCATCACCTGTGCAACTGTCTTCATCAAATGTCCACACTCCACCCCCTGCCAATGCCATTCATCACTGAGAACAACCGTTTGTGACCAACACACACCCTGTAAAACGTTTAAGTCAGCCCAAGTTACAGAGTGTTTTTGCGCATAAGCTGAAGGACCCCCCCAATCATACAGTGTCATGTGAACTTAATGCTGCTGTAGCAGAAATGCTGGCAATCGATCTTTTGCCCTTCTCCTTTGGGGAGAATTCTGGGTTCCGGTGGTTTGCTGCCTGTGCCTGTCCAAAATGGAAAGTCCCATCCAGGAAATACTTTTCTACCCGTGCTGTTCCTGAGTTGTTCTGCACTGTCTCAGACTCAGTAAGACATGCCCTTCAACATTCCTCCTCTCCATTCATCCATTTAAGTATGGATATGTTGACAAGTGGCAAAACAGTGAGGAGTTCATATCTGTGTATAACTACACACTGGGCACAGGTGCCAGGGGTTGTTTCTGATGCTGGTAGTGTGAATAATCAGTGCAGAAAGGTGGATTGTCACGGTAGCAATCTTCCTGGAATTCACCAGCATGCAACAATTGCTATGTGCAGTGTGACCTGTTCACACACTGGTGAGAACATGTTGTACATGTTACTGACTGAAATTGATAGATGGCTAAACCCTCTGTCCCTGAGAGCTGGGTTCATAGCAAGTGACAATGGGTCAAATGTGGTGAAATGCATCACGAATGGTGTTTTTTTCATGTTCCATGCATGTTCCACTGTTTAAATCTTGTGGTTCAGAAGTTTCTGCAGCATCCTGACATAAAGGAAATGCTGACCATTGCACGACGTATCTGCTCTCATTTTTCAAGATCTGGAAAGGCCCGTGACCAACTGCGGCAGTTGCAGATACAAAACAGCCTGCCTCTGCACCGCTTGAAGCTGGAAGTTGTCACCCAATGGAACTCCACATTATACATGGCAGAGAGGTTGTATGAACAGTACAAAGCCATCACAGAATATCTTGTTATGCACACTAGCCGTGACAGTTCTGGGGCCTCCATGTCTATGACGACTGAACAGTGGCGCTTAATGGACTCTGTAATAACAATTTTGAGGCCTTTTGAACATGCCACACAGGCAGTGAGTGGCAAGTCTGCCTCCATTAGCCAAATAAATTCCACTGCTGCGGGTGCTGAGGCAGACATTGGTGAATGTACAGCATAGCCTTGATGTTGCCGGAGACGGTGGTAGCAGTATGTTGTTGCAACACATGCTGACAGTATTCGACCAGAATCATCACATTGTGAGCATTCAGCGTAGTGACAACTTTGCCATGGCAACAATGCTGGACCCACGATACAAACGTGGAATTGCATCAGTACTGGAGGGAGGGCCTGAACAGGTAAAAAATATCAGTGGTCAACTGGTTTGCTTGGTTCATGGGGCACAGAAGTCACGTGCCAAGGTTTGCAAACCTCAGCAGCATAATCAAGCTGAAGGTGTAGCTGGAGGACCAGCAAGCATATCATGCAAGGGTAAGGGGACTGTAGTTCCTGATGGTCTGTCATCCAAAGTGGTTGGTGTCAACCCGCTTTGGGAGGCTTTGGCCCAAGTGGGTATTTGTGACATCAATGATTCCGGGGAACAGGCTGATGCATCAACAATCAGACTTAGTGCGGCACAGAGAATGGCTGAGTCATATTTGTCTGAAAACAGGCATCTGACAACAAGTGAAGATCCCTTTGTACTGGAGTGGAAAGGTCAGTGAATGGCCAGAGCTGACTGCAGTGGCACTGAAGTACCTCACATGCCCACCCTCCAGTGTAAGTGTTGAGAGGGTATTCAGCTCAGCAGGTGCAATAGTCAGGGATCATCGGACAAACCTGTCTCCTGCTAATGTTAGTTTGCTAACATTAATTAAAATAAATGAGAGGCACATACCAGCACAGACTTCAACCTCGGTATTCATACCCCGGCCTAGTCATGGTGGTCTGCTGATGTGGAAATGGAGCATCCTGGTGGCACTGACAGTGGCTGCCTGAAATGGCCCACCACTGATGTAGATGATGACACAATGGAGAAAGAATTTCCCAGTGGTCAGACTTCAGACATCGATGACTGTGAGGGCAGTTTTCTTTATGAGGCTGATGATATTGTTAATGTTGGCAGGTTTTAACTGCAGTATTTAAAAGGCAGTGTGCTCCCCCTACCCCAGACCACCACCACCAGGACTGATGTTATCCAAGCCTGCTGCCACCATGAGTCTGTCTGCCCACCCTGAACCACCACCACCGGGACTGATGTTATCCAAGTCTGCTGCCACCATGAGTCTGTCTGCCAACCCCAGATCACACGCAGAAGTCGTTTCATTCCATGACCATGACCATCATTAAGAACCATACTCCAGAAGAATGCTGATGAAATCTGTGAAGAAATGAAAAAATAACAAACCATTACAGACAAAAGTGAAAATATGATCCCCCCCCCAAAAAAAAGAGAAATACTTATCTTCATGTGCTTCAGAATTATCCAGTTCCATTTAAGTGCAAAAAATTCTCATTGAGCACTGGGCGGTGCACAGCAGCAGTTCAGAGAGAGAGTCACCTGTGTGTGATGCAGAACAATAGCATGAATACATGTCCATGTCAAGTTCAACCTCCCTCATCATCACCTATGAAATACACAACCATATATATATATATATATATATACTCACCAAGGCTACTATTACTGTACATCCAAAAGGCACCTTTCAATCCAGTTGAGGTGATCACTTTTCACTTCTCTGCACACAAGGATGGTGCATTCTGGGCCTGCAGAACAAATCTGGGGACTCTGTGCCACTGTTGTGAGCATGACTGAGAGCACCATAAATTCTGGGGGACTTTGTATGTGCTGAAACAATCTCATTTCACTGTGTTACCACTTGTCAATTTTCTGGACACATGGAGGATGCATTCTGGGCCTGCAGAAAAAAATCTGAGGACTCTGTGCCACTGTTGTGCGAAAGACTGAGTGCGCCATAAATTCTGTGGGACTTTGTGCTGAAAAAGTCTCATTTCACTTTGTTACCACTTGTTAATTTTCTGGACACATGACAGAAGCCTTTTGCGGATGCAGAAAAATGAGGCACCAAAACAGCACACATACACAAAACACACAGACACTTAACAAAAGGAAGGGGCCCTAGAATACAAAGTGTAACGCATACTGAAGACAACAAAAAAAGGGCATAATTACATACAAGGGTCAGGAATGGTGGAGGAATACATTTTATGGCACAGCAAGGAAGGTGGGGGGAGAAACATGGCATGAGGAAACAAAACTAATGTGGGATCCTATGGTGATCCAGCAGCAGTTCCAGCATGGACATAATTTGAAGCTGATGTCCCTCTATGTCATCCAGCTGCTGCTCCACAGCACTCATCCTCTCGCTGTTCTCCTCAACAGCACTCCAGAGAACTGCCAAGTCAGACAGTGTTACACACACTTCTCTGGCGTCCACTCCTTCGATAGGCTGACCTGCTGGTGGTGGTGGTGGTGGGGCTGGGGGTGCTGGTGGAGCAACAGGTGCTGCTGTGGCCCTCCTCTTCCTAGGAATGCCACGCCCACTATGCACAGCGGCACCCTCTGCCACGGAACGGCCAGCAGGTGCAGACATGGTCCGTTCTGTGGCAGCCTGCCACTCCAACTTGTGGTGATTAAGCATATGGGTGCGCTGGCCCTCAGTCCCCAGGTGTTTCCCCTGGGGGCCATGGCGCACCTCCACCGCACATAGGTGACACTTAACCACACTGCTGTCCCCCCCGACACAGTCAAAAAACTGCCAAAGAACGGAGGTGCGGGGAGGACCAGGCACAGGCAGGGGAGGGCCAGATGAACTGGCAGTAGGCTGCTCACATTGCTCAACAGTTCTGATGGTGGGATCCACACCTGGGCCTGGGGGAATAGGCACATCCTGCTCCAAAGGACCTTGTGCTGGACTTGGTGGTGGTGGTGGTTGAACTGCCTCAGAGTCAAGAGGCAGTGCTGGTCCTGCTTCCGGGGGTTGGACACTCAGAAGTTTAGAGTGGTCCAACACAAATGGGTGCCCATGCCCCCCACGCATGCACACGGTACGACGACGCGTACTACCACACTCTCCTAGAGCTGCCTCTGCCCAGACATTCCCTCACCTTGCTCCATCTCATGACACAAGCACAACACACACACAGTCACACACACAGAGACAAACAACTAAGTAATAAGAAAAATAAAATTTGCAGAAAGAACAAATTAAGTAAAAAAAGTACAGAAAAGACATAAAAATGTAGCTTTTAAAAAAGCTGTTGGTTTAAGTACTAAGTTTTAACTCTCTCTGCAATCAAAAAAAACACTCCTCTCTCTAGTACACACACACACTCCTCTCTCTCAGTCTGCACAGGAGAAAGTGGAACTGTCTGTGTGACTCACTTCCTTCCTGCCTGGCTAGAGAGCATGTGACTTACAGTACTGTAAGCCATGTGATCTGTGGGGGGGGCTGCCAAGTCTGAAACACCAAGTGGATCACTTAGAATCATAATGAGGAACACGAAGTCCATTAAAAACAATGACTTCGCCTTACTTCACGTTCTCATTATGCCAATGCGAAGTGGTAATGACAAGGCAAAGTGAGCACTTCGCATTGCTGGAGTGGCAACGCGAAGTGCCCACTCCGCGCGCATCTTTGCCAGTGAATTTTAAATTCGCTGCATCTCTATCCACATCTGGCAGATTGAAATCACTTATCAGCAGCATCTCCCCTTCAGCTGCCATCATGTGGATGGATTCCACTAGAACTGTGTCCACCTCCTCTCCCTGTGCTGAAGGTCTATATATCGTGCTTTTGTGAATAGTTGTGCCATTGCCCATCTCAAGTGAGTCTCACAGTACCTCTGCCCCTCCTGCATTTCTTGTATCTCAGTCACTCAAATACCCTCCCTGAGTTAAAGAGCTACCCCCCTCCCTTTTTACCATCCCTGTCTCTCCTAAACAGATTATAAACTGGTATTGCTACATCCCAGTCATAGTTTCCAATATACCATGTCTTGGTGAGAGCTACAATGTCCAGATCAGCCTCCGCCATCAAGGCCACCAGGTCTGGGATTTTATTTCCTAGGCTGTGGGCACTAGTATTTATGGCCTTCCATGTTTTGCCATTTCTCCTTTTATGATCCCCTCTTTTGCCTTTTTGCCTCCTCTGTTTGTCCTTCCTGTTTTTAACTCCCTTCCTGTTGTCTTCCAATGTTCCCTCCTTTATGGGTTTAGTTAGCTCTGGCAATATCATAACTTTATGGTCCTCCATGTTGAATGCACTATCTTGTGGGGGTGGACAATTTGATTCTCTCTGTTACCCTCTGCCACTCCCCTCCCCCAGTTAGGTTAAATGCTTGTCGATAAAGCATGAGCACCCACTCTATTATGACTTGCAAAACAGGCAGGTCTATGATATGTCCTGTTCAATATCTTCAAAAGAGACTTATTTGCATTCAAATATACCAGCCATTTATATTCCAATAACAGAAGCAACAATTGCTGTGTTAATTTCTTTCTAACATTTTTTGTGAGTCAGTTAGAAATTCTCCTTAGGGCCCCCAGACTTTGTTTAATTTTTTTCACTACTGTTTCAATATGCTTTTTATAGGATGAATTCCTATCAACTAATACCCCCAGATATTTATAGCAAGTTGTTTTAATTACCTGCTGCCCATTAATAAAATTTATATTCAGAGGCCTATCAAATACTTTTCTTTTCACCATTGATTATTTAGTAGTAATCCTGATTCCACAATCCATGTTTCCATTGTAGACAAATCCAATTGTAATTTAATTTCCAGTGAGATGCAACTACCAACAGACTCCACTAAAATGGTGTTGTCTGCATACAGGCGGGCCTCATTATTATGCAATACACTGGGCAACTTATTAACATAAATGTTAAAAAGTAAGGGGCACAAAATTGAGCCCTGCAGAACTCCTCTTTTTATTGTTTTTAAGGTTGATATATTTAATCCTTGTGCTACATATTATTTTCTAGCCATAAGATAGAACTTGAACCAATGCAATGGTTTAGCATGTATGCCCAATTCAGAAAGCCTTTGCAGCATAATGCAATGATTCACTAACTCAAAGGCCTTACTGAGATCCATGAACACAGCCCCAGTGTCCAGGCCCGAATTCATAAATGTTGACACCAAATTATTAAAATCCACCAGGGCTCTGTCCGTGGACCTCCCCTTCCAAAATCAATGTTGACTATTAACCAATATATTCTTTTGTTCCAGATATTGACTAAGTTGTTTGTAGACAAACATTTCAATAATTTTTGATAATATAAGCAGCAATGCAATGGGCCTATAATTAGTAGCTATCAAAGGGTCCCTTCCCTTAAATATAGGTTGTACCTTTCCAAATGTCCATGTCTCAGGATATATTGAGGGACACAGGCTCCAATTCAATACCTGTGCCTTACAGGGAGAAACAAGGCACAAGAATACACTATTTTCCAGTGAAATTGATATTCCAGGACTAGAGGGCATGTGATGAAGTTGGAGAGAGGGCAATTCAGAGGAAATGTGAGGAAGAATTTCTTCTCAAAAAGGTTGGTGGACAAGTGGTACACCCTACCAGAGGAAGTGGTTGGGGCTGAAACAATCACAGGATTTAAGAATGCATGGGATAGACATAAGGGAATTCTGGAGGTCAGGTGTATGGGGCAACAGACTTCTAGAAAAACATAAAGGGAACTTACAAGCTCAAATGGGCAGACTGGGTGTTCCATAGGCCTTTATTTGCCAACAGTATCTATGTATCTCTGTAATAGATAGGTCACTGTTGGTGCCACAATAGCTGCCCCCATCTTCACACTTTCCACACTATCCACTCCTCCTGCTTTGTTTACATTTAAACATCTCCATTTTTTTTTCAACTATTTTAATGGCAATAGTCCTGAATTAAAATTGAGGTCTGTTTTCCACTACTTCAACCTTTTCTATTATTTCTGAGAGGGGAATAGCAGAGTTTCCACATGCTATATATTTT